>CM065590.1:287977527-288654509 GCA_033119425.1 Bufotes viridis
CGAGACCCGAACTTTTTGAAAATGTCTGGGTTCGGGTTCGGGTTCGAGACACCCAAAATTCAGTACGAACCCGAGCGATGCGCGAACTGTTCGCTCCAGCACTAGTGTTAGGTATCTAGGGGACCTGTGCACATAGATGATTATCATTAGGGTGACAAAATTTTTTTTTTTTTTTAATATGCCACCTAGCTCTCATCTCAATGATTAGGAAGGCTGCATAGTTTTTGATTTTGCATTTGTTCAAAGACTAACTTTATAATCTTTCTATTCTGTTTTGTCATATAAACTCATTTGCATAACATGGGACTATGGGAAAGCCATGCAAATCGTGTTTCAGTTTACAAACAAGGCAGATACTGCTATATTGCTCATTAGCATTTTCTTGGCCATGTGTATGCAAATGAGTTTTAAATGTTGGGAAATGTTTATGCAGCTCTCTTAGGCAGTGAGAGCGGAGTTAGGCTGGCATATAAAATTACAATTTTGTCGCCCTAATGATAATGGTCTAGGGTCTAGGCCCCTCTAGATAACCAACCAATGCTAAGCAATTTCTCTCCTTTTGGATTGAGAACTTATGTTTGTTTGTCTAAATTGCTCAAACCTGTCTTTATAAGGTATGCTGACACCCTGTCTTATGGATAGATAGTCAGCCTGCACATACCTGGCTTTTGACATGGTATAGAGTGATTTCTTTTATTTTACAAATAATAAAGTATGTTAAATAATTAAATTAGCATTTAAAGTAAGTTAGAAAATAAGATGTTAGAATAGATTTAGATGTCATAAAATAGGTTATTTTAAACCATTTAAAAATATTAGGTGATTTATGCCCTTTAGTTAGTCAACTTAAAACAACTTTTCTATCACTATTGTAGCTAGAAAAGAGTCACTGTAGGGTTTAAATATTAAGCTTGCAGTTCACCCTGTTACGCGAACATTTGAGTAAGTTCGGGTAAAATTTTATGTTCGCGACATCTCTATGTAATATTAACACTTTACAAAGGTTTGGTGCAGCATCATCTGGAATATGCAGTTCAATTCTGGGCACCAGTCCATAGAAAGGATGTCCTTAAACTGGAATATGTACAAGGAGAGGAACTAAAATGATAAGGACTCGGAGCATAGAGGCATGAACAGTGGTGTTCCTACAGTGTTTGGCACCCAAGGTGGGTCCTTTCACTGCCCCCAATACTTGTACCCCCTCACGTAGTATTGCCTTCATTGTACAACCTTCACAGTAGTTATGCCCACATTGTGACCCCCTCACAGTAGTTGTGCCTCTCCTTTCACAGTTGTAATGCCCTATGTGTGCCCCCTTCACAGAAATAATCCCCATTGTGCCCACTTCCCAGTAATAATCCCCTTTTTGCCCCTTCATAGTAATAATCCCCATTGTGCCCCCTTCATAGTAATAATCCCCATTTTGTCCCCTTCATAGTAATAGTCCCATTTGTCCCTTCATAGTAATAGTCCCCATTTTGTCCCTTTATAGTAATAATGCCCACTGTGCCCCCTTCACAATAATAATGCCCATTGTGTCCCCTTTAGGGTCCATTCACACGTCCGCAATTCCATTCCGCATTTTGCGGAGCGTAATTGCCGGACCCAGTAGTTTCAATGGGGACAGACGATGTCGGCCGGGTCGCAATTGCGGACAAGAAAGGCATTTTCTATGAGAGTGCCGGCGATGTGCGGTCCGCAAATTGCGGAGCGCACATCACCGATCGTCGTGTTTTTGCGGATCCGCGGATCCGTGGATCCGCAAAACACACACGGACGTGTGAATGGACCCTAATAGTAGTAATGCTCTCTGTGTTAGTAATGCCTCTGTGCCCCTACATAGAAGAAATCCCCATTGTGCCCCTTCACGTTAGTAATGCCCTCTTTGCCCCCTCCAGAGTAGTAATGCCCTCTGTGCCCCTCCATAGTAGTATTGCCCTCTGTGCCCCCTGCATAGTAATAAGGTCCTCTGTGCTCCTCCATAATAATAAAGACCTCTGTGCCACCTCCATAGTAATAAAGACATCTGTGTCCCTCCATAGTAATAAAGTCCTCTGTGCCACCTCCATAGTAATAAAGTCCTCTGTGAGAACAAAATATATGTTTTTGCGGATACTAATATAGTTTGCCAGGCTCAGCTGTGACACCAGATTTAGGGTGTTGCTATTTTGGCAAGTGAATTTCACCCCAGAACGAAAATATATGTTTTTGCGGATACTAATATAGTTTGCCAGGCTCAGCTGTGACACCAGATTTAGAGGATTGCTATTTTGGCAAGTGAATTTCACCCCAGAACAAAATATATGTTTTTGCGGATACTAATATAGTTTGCCAGGCTCAGCTGTGACACCAGATTTAGTGTGATTGCTATTTTGGCAAGTGAATTTCACCCCAGAAGAAAATATATGTTTTTGCGGATACTAATATAGTTTGCCAGGCACAGCTGTGACACCAGATTTAGGGTGTTGCTATTTTGGCAAGTGAATTTCACCCCAGAAGAAAATATATGTTTTTGCGGATACTAATATAGTTTGCCAGGCTCAGCTGTGACACCAGATTTAGAGGTATTGCTATTTTGGCAAGTGAATTTAACCCCAAACCAAAATATCTGTTTTGGCGGACACTATTATATTTTGCCAGCCACTGCTGAAACCACTGATGTATGGTTTTGCTATTTTGCCAATTGAATTTCACCCCAGAAAATAATCTATCCTTTGCCAGACAGCAGACAGTATTATGCTTGTCTAGCCAAAGCTGGAACACCAGATTTAGAGGATTGGTATTTGGGCAATTGTATTTAACCCCTTAATAAAATATAGAAATTGCTATCCTGAGTTTCTAGGGGTGACAATTAGCACAGCCAAGCCCCTGATGGAGGATATAGCAAAAAAAAAATAGTATTGAAGCATTGATGGATGTGTGGCAGCTTGTTCTGGAGCACCACAAGTCACAAAATGGCCGCCGATCAACCCAGAAAATAAGTGACAGAAAAACGCTCTGTGCAGCCAAAAAACCAGCAATCAAGTAAATAGCAGAAGTTCACTGATTCTCAGCTGCAGATCGATCCGTTCATTAGGTGCTGTTGCTGACTTTTCCCTGCCTATCTCGCCCTCACAGAAGCTGCATCCTCTCCCTACACTAGTCAGAGCAGTGTGACGTGCGGCGCTACGTGACTCCAGCTTAAATAGAGGCTGGGTCACATGCTGCACTTGGCCAATCACAGCCATGCCATTAGTAGGCATGGCTGTGATGGCTCTTAGGAGCAGAAGTAAGGCGCTAGCTGATTGGCTGCTGTGCAGCCCTTCAGAAAGCGGTAAGAAATCAACGAACACCGAACCCGAACCCGAACTTTTTTGAAAATGTCTGGGTTCGGGTTCGGGTTCGGGACACCCCAAAATTCAGTACGAACCCGAACGATGCGCGAACTGTTCGCTCAACACTAGTGTTAGGTATCTAGGGGGACCTGTGCACATAGATGATTATCATTAGGGTGACAAAATTTTTTTTTTTTTTTTAATATGCCACCTAGCTCTCATCTCAATGATTAGGAAGGCTGCATAGTTTTTTTTTGATTTTGCATTTGTTCAAAGACTAACTTTATAATCTTTCTATTCTGTTTTGTCATATAAACTCATTTGCATAACATGGGACTATGGGAAAGCCATGCAAATCGTGTTTCAGTTTACAAACAAGGCAGATACTGCTATATTGCTCATTAGCATTTCTTGGCCATGTGTATGCAAATGAGTTTTAAATGTTGGGAAATGTTTATGCAGCTCTCTTAGGCAGTGAGAGCGGAGTTAGGCTGGCATATAAAATTACAATTTTTGTCGCCCTAATGATAATGGTCTAGGGTCTAGGCCCCTCTAGATAGCCAACCAATGCTAAGCAATTTCTCTCCTTTTGGATTGAGAACTTATGTTTGTTTGTCTAAATTGCTCAAACCTGTCTTTATAAGGTATGCTGACACCCTGTCTTATGGATAGATAGTCAGCCTGCACATACCTGGCTTTTGACATGGTATAGAGTGATTTCTTTTTTATTTTACAAATAATAAAAGTATGTTAAATAATTAAATTAGCATTTAAAAGTAAGTTAGAAAATAAGATGTTAGAATAGATTTAGATGTCATAAAATAGGTTATTTTAAACCATTTAAAAATATTAGGTGATTTATGCCCTTTAGTTAGTCAACTTAAAACAACTTTTCTATCACTATTGTAGCTAGAAAGAGTCACTGTGGGTTTAAATATTCGCTTGCGGTTCACCCTGTTCGCGAACATTTGAGTAAGTTCGGGTAAAATTTTATGTTCGCGACATCTCTATGTAATATTAACACTTTACAAAGGTTTGGTGCAGCATCATCTGGAATATGCAGTTCAATTCTGGGCACCAGTCCATAGAAAGGATGTCCTTAAACTGGAATATGTACAAAGGAGAGGAACTAAAATGATAAGGACTCGGAGCATAGAGGCATGAACAGTGGTGTTCCTACAGTGTTTGGCACCCAAGGTGGGTCCTTTCACTGCCCCCCCCAATACTTGTACCCCCTCACAGTAGTATTGCCTTCATTGTACAACCTTCACAGTAGTTATGCCCACATTGTGACCCCCCTCACAGTAGTTGTGCCCTCTCCTTTCACAGTTGTAATGCCCTATGTGTGCCCCCTTCACAGAAATAATCCCCATTGTGCCCACTTCCCAGTAATAATCCCCTTTTTGCCCCTTCATAGTAATAATCCCCATTGTGCCCCCTTCATAGTAATAATCCCCATTTTGTCCCCTTCATAGTAATAGTCCCCATTTTGTCCCCTTCATAGTAATAGTCCCCATTTTGTCCCTTTATAGTAATAATGCCCACTGTGCCCCCTTCACAATAATAATGCCCATTGTGTCCCCTTTAGGGTCCATTCACACGTCCGCAATTCCATTCCGCATTTTGCGGAACGTAATTGCGGACCCATTAGTTTCAATGGGGACAGACGATGTCCCGGCCGGGTCCGCAATTGCGGACAAGAAAAGGCATTTTCTATGAGAGTGCCGGCGATGTGCGGTCCGCAAATTGCGGAACGCACATCGCCGATGTCCGTGTTTTGCGGATCCGCGGATCCGTGGATCCGCAAAACACACACGGACGTGTGAATGGACCCTAATAGTAGTAATGCTCTCTGTGTTAGTAATGCCCTCTGTGCCCCCTACATAGAAGAAATCCCCATTGTGCCCCTTCACATTAGTAATGCCCTCTTTGCCCCCTCCAGAGTAGTAATGCCCTCTGTGCCCCCTCCATAGTAGTATTGCCCTCTGTGCCCCCTGCATAGTAATAAAGTCCTCTGTGCTCCCTCCATAATAATAAAGACCTCTGTGCCACCTCCATAGTAATAAAGACATCTGTGTCCCCTCCATAGTAATAAAGTCCTCTGTGCCACCTCCATAGTAATAAAGTCCTCTGTGACTCCTCCATAGTAATAAAGCGCTCTGTGCCCCCTCTGTATAAAAATTAAAAAAAAACAGTAACTACTCACCTTGTCCTGTTCCTGAAGCTCACAGTCCTTACTTCCCTGCAGGCACAGATCGCTCTGCAGCACTGTATGGGTGGAGCCTATGCAGACTATCGGGCTGCAGGCTCCTCCCACACAGGCCTGCAGCGTGATCCATGCCTGCAGGCTGAATGGTGGAGCGGGGAGAAGTCTTCCTGTTTCACCATTCAGACCGACGCCGGCCTGAAGGAGGTGAGGAGTGTGGGAGCTGAGTGGTGAGTGACAGGAGATCAGCTCACTGCGCTCCAGCAATGAGCGCTTCCATCTGTAATGATGGAAATGCTTATTGTTTCTGGCACCCCCCTGAGAGCGGGCACTCGGGGCGGACCGCCCCGCACTCCCCCCTTAGCATGCCACTGGGCATGAAGGGTCTTGGTTATGTGGAAAAATTAAAAGAATTACATTTATTTTGTCTTGAGAAGTGGTGTCTAAAGGGGAAGGGGGGCATGATTAACTTGTATGAATAAATATATAAATGGGCCATACAAAATATATGGTGAAAAACGTTTCCATGTAAAATCCCCTCAAAAGACAAAGGGGGCACTGCCTCTTTCTGGGTAAGAGAAATGTTCAGTCTCCAGAGGCAACAAGGCTTCTTTAGGATGAGAGCTGTGAATCTGTAGAATAGTTTACCTCAGGACGCGGTAATAGCAGGAACAGTCGACATCTTTAAAAAAGGCCTAGATGAATTCTTAGAAGTAATAACATTAAGGGCTCATTCAGATGGCCGTATGCTGTCTGCAAAAATGCGGATCCGTTTTTTTGCGGATTGGATGCTGTCCCATTCACTTCTATGGGGCCCTTTTCTTTCATTGCACGGCTCAGCAAAAAAATGAAACATGTCCTATACTTGTCAGTGAAAATCAGGACATGGCCCTATTGTAGTCTATAGATCAGCAAAAAACAGAATGCAATCTGTTCTTTTGCGGACATGCTGAACTGTCCACAAAAAAACGGATCTGCATTTTTTCGGACAGCATACGGCTGTCTGAATGAGCTGTAAAAATTTGTAGAAGTCTGGTTCTCACTCCGTCCTTTCCTAAAATTCACATCTCCACCCATTGCTTGGTTGAATTTGATGGACTTATATCTTTTTATTTAACTGTACTAACTATGTAACTCCTTGTTTGGATTTCATTGTAGGCACTAACGCTGAGTTCACATCACCGTTTAGCTTTCCGTTCTTCTGATTCGTCAGAAGAACAGAAAAATAATCAGTTTGCATCACTTCCATCAAAGATGAGGGTTTTTTTTGTTGAAGGGAGAAAAATTTCTGCATGCAGTACTTTTTTCTCCCATGAAAAATAACTGCTCTCTGACGGAACTGACACAAATTGATGCAAAATGATCATAACTAAGGGCTCATGCACACAGCCATTGTGCAGCCGTTCCGTGCATTGGGGACCGCGATTTGCGGTACCCAATGCATGGGCAACATCCGTAAGGCGGCCGTAACGGATGGAGACCCATTCAACTTGAATGGGTCCGTGATCCGTCTGCGCAGTAAAAAAATAGAACATGTTCTATTTTTTTGCTGTGCGGAGGCACGGACAGAAACACATGAATGAGTCCGCATCTGTGATGTGGGGTGCACACGGCCGGTGCCCGTGTATTGCGGACCCGCTGTATGCCTAATGAGGCCTAATGCTGATAAAAAGATGGATCAGTTATTTTTAGTGCAAACTGATGCTAACTGGCTAAAACGGATGCAAAATGTGCATATTGGATACACAGGAACAGTTGTTTTTTTACAGGATCCTTTATTTTCTGACAGATCAGAAGAAAGGAAAATGAAACGGTGATGTGAATCTAGCCTAACTTCCATGTCACAATATCAAAATAAAGGCTATTGGAGTACCAAATGACATCTACCCCAACAGCTAAACGTCACACCTCCAAGCTGAGTACATATAGAACCAAATGGTGGAATAGGTATTAAAACATAACTTTTTCTTCTATATTCTAAAATCTTCAAAATCACCATAAAAAGCAGTGAGAAACAATCCGCCAAAACGAAATATACCGGAATAATCTACTCCGATATAGTAGTGATTTTCAATAGGTATCGCTCAGAGTGGGTCTGCATCAGATGTCTGCCTGGATGCTACCACTGAATGCAATACCTAGAGAAATTCGATTAATCCAGTGGTCACCCACCACACTTAAATGTATTTGTTGTCGTGCATCTTTAGTAGCCCAAAAGATGCAATGATAGTGTGCCACAAATACCGCAAGACTGTTGTGACGATGTTATTGTTGTACGTTTTTCTCTGTCTTGCAATATGTCAAAACATAATAATAACAGTATGCCATAAAAAACAAAACAAAAAGGTACGGTCTCACCCCTTCTTGTGTCGATCTTTTACAATGGTTCAGTGGCGATGTAGGGAGGACTCTAACCAGTTTCTCCACTGTATATATAGGCCCGATGGTGTTGGTGACACATGAAACTCCTATCGGACCCTATATCAAGCCCTACCTGTACTAGATGAGTGGGACTGCTCTGTCGCCTGCCTGCAGACACAGAGCACCTGCCCCGACAGGGGGAACCCCTTACGGATCCTGTCCCTCTCTTGGGTCTAAATGCCTATGCTCCCCCTCAGCTGCAGGTCCCTACGTGCCACGTTTCATCCTAAGTGGACTCATCAGGGGACAATTCTGAGGCTCTGAGGGATTAGAAATTTAAAATGGTTTGGTATATCCAAATGGCTCCCAAGGGACAGTGGTCCGTTGAAGCGTCTGGGGAAAAGTGTCCCGCTCCTCGCCAAAAGTGCAGCCGCAGGTTGCGGTCTCACTGCTGCTAATATAGTTTAATGGGAGCCAATGGGAATCATTAAACAATATTAGCAGCAGTGAGACCGCAACCTGCGGCTGCACTTTTGGTGAGGTGTGGGACACTTTCCCCCACACACTTCAACGGACCACTGTCCCTTGGGAGCCATTTGGATATACCAAACCATCTTAAATTACTAATCCCTCACAACCTCACAATTGTCCCCTGATGAGTCCACTTAGGATGAAACGTGGCACGTAGGGACCTGCAGCTGAGGGGGAGCATAGGCATTTAGACCCCAGACAGGGACAGGATCCATACGGGGTCCCTCGTGTCTGGGTTTGATTGACCTGTGTCTGTAGGCAGGCGACAGAGCAGTCCCACTCATCTAGTACAGGTAGGGCTTGATATAGGATCCGATAGGAGTTTCATGTGTCACCAACACCATCAGGCCTATATATACAGTGGAGAAACTGGTTAGAGTCCTCCCTACATCGCCACTGAACCATTGTAAAAGATCGACACAAGAAGGGGTTAGACCGTACCTTTTTGTTTTGTTTTTTATGGCATACTGTTATTATTATGTTTTGACATATTGCAAGACAGAGAAAAACGTACAACAATAACATCATCACAACAGTCTTGCGGTATTTGTGGCACACTATCATTGCAAGTTTTGGGCTACTAAATATGCACGACAACAAATACATTTAAGTGTGGTGGGTGACCACTGGTTTAATCGAATTTTTCTAGGTATTGCATTCTGTGGTAGCTTCCAGGCAGACATCTAATGCAGACCCACTCTGCGATACCTATTGAAAATCACTAGATTATTCCGGTATATTTCGTTTTGGCGGATTGTTTCTCACTGCTTTTTATGGTGATTTTGAAGATTTTAGAATATAGAAGTAAAAGTTATGTTTTAATACCTAGTCCACCATTTGGTTCTATATGTACTCAGCTTGGAGGTGTGACTTTTAGCTGTTGGGGTAGATGTCATTTGGTACTCTAATAGCCTTTGTTTGGATATTGTGACATCAATGTCAGCCAGAAGTCAAATATGACCAGCACCTTAGGGCTTTAGAGATGTTTGAAGAGGCTATAGGAATTAAACAATCCCTAATCGAAGATAAAAGCAGAGATCTTGAAAAGCATGTGGAATTCATACACAAAGTAGATTGGTAAATTTGTTACTCAATTTATAAACTACATTTTCTGATGACAAAGCAAGATACATCTAGTGCAGTAAAATAACTATTTAATTGGTATGTGACCACAATGTGCATTGACAGCCATTTTCTTCTGTACTTTGCATTCATTTGTATTGTAAGGAAGGAAATGAATTCATGCAGCAACTCTAATAACTTTAATTGACTCTTAATAACAAATATAATAAAAAGAGGATTACTTACCATCTCTAATACCTAATAAATTCATAATCACGGTATTATATTAGATGTTGGTCTCTGCACCAGAATACATTCCCTTTGTGAAATAGTCTGTGACCATAGAAATAACCATTAGGATGTTGAACACTGTATTATAGATATAACGCTTGCTATATTCGTAATCAGGCCTATGATCCAAACTCTGATATTTGTCAGTAGGCATGTGGTGCTGGAGGCTATTTCAGATGTCCTGAGCATCAAAAATGCCCTGTTTCTAGAGTCTCATGGTTTGACAAGTGCTGAAACCTCATTACTGCCTTGGCTGTGTAATGGCAATAGATAGCTACAAGTGTAAGCCACGTAGTGATTGAATTGTGAATCATTTGAATTTCTATGAAATTGCTTGCCCCATGCAGCCTTGATTAAAGAGATGCTATGACTTTAAAGGTTACATACAATTTTGCAACTAGTTGGCTCCATTACATCCAAAATAAAAAAAGCAGCAACTTACATTATACTCTTACTTAAAAAACTGTTTGCAAAAATGTATCCTACCATTTTTTGCCTACTGTCCTTATGCTAAAGGTGTTGCAGGGGCAGTGTGCTGCCCCCCAGGGGGTAGTCTCAGTGTGTAGGATGCGAGTGGTATACTGTAGCCTAATGTTTGTGTCATGGTGCCCCTACCTTCAGGCTGTCGCTTCCTGAGGGTCAGTCTCCATTGCAGATATGGAGCGAGGAAGTCCAGACTTTGTGAAGTTCAGCTTTTCTTTACTTGAAATAGACTTTTAGTAACAGAACAGTACTTGATATTTCTTGTTCTTGATTCCAGCAGTATGCACGGTTCTGGCAGTTGGTCTTGACTGTTTATTCCATAAGGATACCTTTAGCTTCAAGTTTTGGTTATTGTCTCAGAGTGGGGTGTCTTGGACCTGTTGTCCCCCTCTTTGATACAAAGTTCTATTAATATCAGAAGTGGGCTATTCTATGAGCTGCAAGCTCCTGCAGCAGAAGGGGCAAAAGCTTCCTTCACTGTGTCTTGTCTGGTCTCTTTGGACTCTCACTCCTCAACTCTGATAGCTTCCTGAAAATCCCACCTTTGGTGGGAAACGGGAAAACCCACTTCTGCCCAAGGGGGGCAGAATGAAATAATTACTTCAATGCTTTTTAAAAGAATCTGCTAGAACATATACCACCTGCTGGAAAACCAGGCTGTATGGAAGTTTCTCATCTAACCATGGCTGGGCAATTATTTTTAGAGCCATATAAAGCAGTGTAGCAGTGTTACCTCAAGAGAGACTTTGAGAAAATTTACGAGACTGACCACTTTCTGACCAACTGACCTCACTCTCTCTCTATTTCTCACAGTGTCAACAATCCGGTACAAACATGGCATTAGTGCAGTCTGTGCGGTAGTGCATGGAGGCTGTACAGCTCCATTCTTCGGAGTAAAAGAACTTTTAAAAATAGATATCCTTGTCCATAATGTACTGAATATGATTCACAATTCCAGAAGATTTTTGGTAAAAAAAATTGATTATCTAACTTTGACATAAGACAAATTGCTTAATTTTTAACTTTTTTAGCTTTTCTTCACTGTAAAAACAAATCCCTATACTTTTGTACGGATACTTGAAACGAACACACACATTTAATTCTGACTTCAAAGTAGTTTCATCAGAAATCACGATGGTAGTACAGTATGCTTAAACCAAACTGCTAATATACTGTACTTGGAATTTGCATAATAATTATGTTAAATTGTCGATTCCCTATTCAATGCTCAGTCATATTGCATACTTGGGTTTCATAAGAGACAACGGCAGTTAACACAAAGCACTGTAATTTATTTGTGTCATTGTGTTATACTAATTGACTAGAATAAACACGTAACTAAAACATGTTTTGTGCATTTTTTCTTTTAGTTCTAATTTTTATAATACACCACTTTCTCATTAGTTTTATATGGCAGTATTATTAATACTTTCTGAAAACTGCACATTGTGTATGTTTTATGAATCTTATTTCTAGTAGTATTAGTATACTTTTTTGTGTAAACACATTACTGGATGATTAATTCAACAAGGGATCGAAAACATACATCTAGATTTCCTTCTCTCAGCAAATATACATCTCAACGTTTACACAAGTGCTAAAGTCAGCTTCTGCATGAGCTTCTGAACAGTTCCATCTTCATCTATTCAGTAACAAATTGAGGTAGGTACATCATAGAGATGCACTCTTGTGTTGGTTTTAATTGGCTAATGGGGCTGTACTGTCAGACTTCTCAATAGGAGATAGATTAAGGTTTGCAGAATAAAGGCTCTATTGTTTAGTAAGTGTTCCCACAATCTATCACAGTCCACATCTGTCCAGTTATTGCAAGTAGTGAGAGAGTGTCCTGAATGGAGACAGAGGACTTGTCAATATGCATAAAACAAGACTCTCAAGGTCTTACATTAAATGGATATTGTCAATCGACTATGTTTTTAGTACATGCATCTTCTAAACTGTTACTAAAACTATTAAGATTTTTTTTTATATAAATTATGTGGGACATTTATTAAGACAGTCGAGTTATATGCCTCTACATAACTTTGGCTCACTTGCTGATGTAGTTTAAGACAATTTTTCACGTCAAAAACTGTCGTGGAAAATAAAAAATAAGACAGGCCGGACATCCTGCCCTTTTCCACGTTACAGTGACGTGAGCAGGGTAAAGTCAGAGATTTTGTCAAAAAACATAATTGAGACAAAATTTGCAACTTAAATATGCCAAAAAGTGGCATAAAACTAATAATCAATGACTGCCTATGTATATATATTTTTATTTCTACAAAGTTATAGATTCCAAACCTTGTAATCTGAATGCTATGGGTTTGCTTTGGTCAATTAGGCACATTTACTAAAGATTGGTGTTGGATGCCTCTAAAAGAAGATTAGAGGGGAATAACCACAGCAAGTGCTGGCCAGGAGAGACAAAGTTTTGGAAACAGCCAAGTAGCCAGCACTCTACTGTTTCCATTACTTCCTTAGAAGTCAATGGAACTTACACAAACAGAACAGAAGAACAAGTTATGCTATTTGTATTGCTCCCATTCAATTTTAGGGGAGTTACACAATTTTCCGAAATTCCTGGGAGCCATGAAAGGCTGAGATGGGATAACCCTTTTTATTAACGTTGTCCCATCTTGTGCTGAGAAATCTTTATTCTCTTCTGTTAAAGGGTTATTCATATCTCAGACATTAGGGGCCTGTCACTAGGAGTTTCCCCAATGTCTGATAGGTGCAGGTCCACCTGTTAAAACGGAGCCAGCATGCACGGCCGCTCTCCATGAATACCTATGGGAGCGATGAAAAAAAAAACAACAGGATGCTTAGCTATTTTAAAAAGTCCCATTGAAATGAATAAGAGCCACGACGAGCCAGAGCTTAGCTATTTTCTATGCTCTCCTCCAGGACTTTGTGGACTCAGTTTTAAGCTGAGGTGATTCCCAAAGGTGGGACCATATAGTTGGGTTCTGTAAAGTGTGGACATTTTTCCTTGTTTCCCCTATTCAAAGTTAAAACTTCTTGCTTTATTTCTCTTGAAAGAGTTAACTTATACTGTTTATTACTGTTTAACTGCATTTTATATGTATGGTGTGATATATATATCCAGTTTATTTGCACTGTATTTGCAAGGCTCTATGGAAAGGGTTAATGGATACTGAGAAACTTTTGGGACTTTGAATGAGAAGCTGGTAATTTTCCAAAGCTCCCAAAGGGTTTAAAGAAGATTATAATTTGGAGGTAAAAAGTTAGTCTTGTTTACTACCAAAATCAGACAGACTAACCTTTTTAATGTTTGGTTTTACCTATGCTGTTGTCTGGAGACTTGTTTTTGTCTGGAAAAACTGCTGTGTCATTGCCATTGAGTATCATTGAAGCTCTAATGTAAGTCTATGCAAGGCAGGAGTGGTAACTTTGTTATTGTTTGTGCTTAGTTTGAGTAGAGGAGACTAGAGAAGCCAGCCCAATGCCTTGCCTGTATTGTTTTGAACCTGAATTCCACCAGTAAAGAAGCACACTGATTTACTGTAGACCCTGATTCTCTGGACTTATTATTGGGGAGCACCACGCCTTACTATCCCTTCCGGAGAGCAGAAACACACGGTGACACCTCAAAGGTGTCCGGGGTACCCATGTAGCATTGGGGCCACCCCAAACCCGGCCACTGCACCCACATCTATCAAACATTGGGGACATATCCTATTGATATACCCCCAATGTTTGAGATGGGGATAACCCTTTAAAGCTTACTAAGTTTTGTAAAAAAATTACCTTAGCAGTTGAAAATCTCAAAAAGTCACAATTTGTGCACAAAATACAGTTTGTAACACATACAACAAATGATGAGCACTCCTCTCATTGGATTTGTCGCATCATTTGCTGTCCATACAAAAGAAGCTGAAATATATATCAACTATGGACTGGCATAGATCTAAATTATGATTTATGCCAGTTTTCAGGCATAAATTATGTTAAATGTGTTGGTTTCAGGAATCCCTGTCCTTCCACTTATCCCAACCCAATCTTCAAATGAGACATTTGAGACATCCAAAAATGTAATTTGCATGAAAATGTGTTACTTTTGTACAAAAGAAAACTGGCATATAGTGTTGAGTGAACCCGAACTGTAAAGTTTGGGTCCGTACCGAACTTTGCGAGTTCAGATACCCGGACCCGAACTTGAACTTTGCCGGAAAAGTTTAGGTTCGAGTTCGGTGCTCTGACATTTAATAAAGCTTTTGAAAGGCTGCAGGGCAGCCAATCAACAAGCTTTTGAGCTGTGGGCACTTAGAAGCCATCACAGCCATGCCTAGTAATGGCATGGCTGTGATTGGCCGGTGCATCATGTGACCCAGCCTCTATACAAGCTGGATCACTTGTAGCACTGCCTATCAGCTCTGAGTAGTGCATGGACAAGAAGCAGGAAGCTGAAGCGAGGGAGAGTGTTAGGAATCTGGCCGGTGACATATACCCATTTTTGGTGTGAGATACACGTGCACTGCATATGTGACAGGGAAATTAATATGGTTAATCTGACTGTTAGTTTGGTGGGTGACATATACCCTTTTTTTGAGTGAGGTACACCTGCACTGCATATGTGACAGGGAAATTAATATAGTTAAGCCATTTTTTAGTTCGGTGGGTGACATATTCCCATTTTTGGTGTGAGGTACACGTAGGTGACAGGATGTTCAGCGTAATTTTGTAGGCCCGAATACCGGTGTACGAATGGTGAGGCCAGAACAAGTAGAAGCGGTAGTAGATTAGATGGCTGACAGTTCCTCCAGTTTCTTCACATTGTCTCCCACCCTGTCCCCTGCTGAAACAGAAGAGTTGACACCTGCAGCCCATGGGCATCTGTCTTTCACCTAACCCCCTGGCAAATCAGCCAAGTATCAGAGACTGTGGGTCAGCACACGACCAGGAAGCGGGATTTAAACATATAAATAGATACAGACTCAGACATAGTGCCGTCCATGAGTGTGCATAGTACACCTAGTGTAGGAAACAGGGTGTCAATAGGTCCAATGAAAATCAGACAGTGCAGGTGACAAAAACGTCAACCATGCAATAGTACACTGCCAGGACCCAACCCCATAAACCATCACAAATAGCACACAAACCCCGCAACAGCATATGACAAGACAATAAGCATAATGGATAATGGAAATGACATACCCATAACCCGGTCGGTCCGTTCACCACAACAACTGCCTCGATGCGCGTTTCACCTCACAGGCTTCGTCAGGAGGCTAATTAAAGTGGTCAACAACCCGGGTTATAGTTGGGTCCAGAGGCGGTGACATGAAGAAGCTCCTGTTGCAAAGAGAAACAAAATGGATTGTGTTGCTTAAAAGTGAGATCCCTTTGGGGTTAAATGAGGCAGTAAGTTTCAGGCCCTTTTTGTAATGTGCTATTTTATGTTTATGTGGTCTGTGTTTGATTTTTAATTGTTTTTTATTATTATTTTTCTAGCTTGTTTAGTACGGGGCCCCTGTGGGTGTTATCTGGAGGACCGTCTTTTTTGACACAGCCAGCTATCGTGTGAAATATGATACGGAATGGAGGAATGAAGAAACTATGAATTATTAATATATGGACTATTTGTATCTATTTAGTATTTTATCAATGTATTTTACGTACGGGTGTTTTTTATGTATTTTCATAATACACAGTTTTTTTCACTGTTATAGCTGCCCCTTATGGGCGGTATAGTCTAATTTGGACCTTATTATCGTTGGTTTTTTCACTGGTGTATTTTGCCTCTGACTATCTATAATTGTACACGATTAAATTTGTGGATATTAATTATTTATTTTTTATCATCATGATTTTTTGCACTGTGTAATAAGATTTTTCACATATGTATTTTGTATGCATTTTTATGCTCACCCTCACAATCAATGAATTTGCAATTAATTAATTTTTTTAGTTTTTGTTTTGGTTCACTGTTTTGTTCATGCACGCGTGAGGATTACTATTAAGGATGTGATTTTTTTATATCTTTTTCATTTATATTTTATTTTATTTCATTTTGTATTTTGTTTTTATTATTTATTATTTCTTTTGGGCTCTTATTTCTCCATCCAACTATTCTGATATATACCTTATACTCGATCTCTGGCTGGTGTTTGTGAGTCTGTGTCGGGTACGCAGGGCGCGCATGCGCTGGGTTGCGGACTTTGGGAGGCGCTCAATGTTGGTCTGTTGCTATGGCGCCGGACGCCGACGCGGCCTCACGTCCCGGCATGTACGCTGGCCACGTCATGCTTAGTGCGGCCGCGCCGTCCTTCTGGCGCTTTGGTGACGGGTGAGCGCATCGGCAAGTGTCCGCCCCCATCATGGCGCCTTCTGCGTCCATTTACACGCCACAGGTGAGCTCCCTACTATATACAGCCGGGTTTTTGAACACTTTAATTAGCCTCCTGAGGTGAAGCCTGTGAGGTGAAACGCGCGTCGAGGCAGTTGTTGTGGTGAACGGACCGACCGGGTTATGGGTATGTCATTTCCATTATCCATTATGCTTACTGTCTTGTCATATGCTGTTGCGGGGTTTGTGTGCTATTTGTGATGGTTTATGGGGTTGGGTCCTGGCAGTGTACTATTGCATGGTTGACGTTTTTGTCACCTGCACTGTCTGATTTTCATTGGACCTATTGACACCCTGTTTCCTACACTAGGTGTACTATGCACACTCATGGACGGCACTATGTCTGAGTCTGTATCTATTTATATGTTTAAATCCCGCTTCCTGGTCGTGTGCTGACCCACAGTCTCTGATGTTTTCAGTGGATCACCACCCTTTGTATTTTTTGTACTATTTAATAAAGCGAATTTGATATTTTATCATATATTTTGCTTCTGTATTTTGTGTAAGCACTGGTTAAGTGGTTGGTTTTGTAGATTAATACCAGTTGCAAATTATTAGTTATTCGACTAAGTTGGTGGTATTGTATAGGTTCTAAATCAGCCAAGTAGTCTGAGCCCCAAGTCATGCAGCAGTCTATTATGCTTTTTGATGACTCTGCTTGCGGGGTTTCTGTGGGCCATCCACCTAACCCTGCCCCAGAAGAGGAAGAAATGATTGCACTGATGCCCAACCACTTATGTTTCAGGATGTGGACATGGGAGGACCGGCGCAGCACGTCTCTGATGATGATGACGAAACACAGGTGCCAACTGCTGCGGTTTTCTGCATTGTGCAGACCAACAAGAAGGGCAGGGGTGAAGAGTGGATGGAAGATGATGTGGAGGATGATGAGGTCCTAGACCCCACATGGAATCAAGGTAATCTGAGTGACATGTTCAGTTCGGAGGAAGAGGTGGTGGTCACACAGTGCCAGCCGCACAGCAAAAGAGGGAGCAGGGTGCAAAAGCAGAGTGGCCCTCCCCTAGCCAGTATGCCTGCTACTGCCCACCACACCCAGGGACTAAGCACACCAAAGCCAGCTCCAAGGAGTTCCCTGGTGTGGCAGTTCTTCAGACAATGTGCTGACGACAAGATGCAAGTGGTTTGAAAGCCCCTGCAACCAAAACCAGGCATAAATGTTCTAAACCTGAGCACCACCTGCATGACCAGGCATCTAAATGCAAAGCAGGAGCTGCAGTGGAGTACACACCTGAAAAACCTCAAAAGATCTTAGGCTCCTCTTGCTCTCTCTTCTGCTGTGGTTTCGGCCTCTTCCTCCATTTCTAGAGTGACAGTGGCACCTGACACCCCATAAACAGAGGATGTGGCAGCAACACCACCACTTCCACCCCCGTCACCCAGCATGTCCACACTGTCCCATGGAAGCGTTCAGCTGTCCATTCCCCAAACACAAGAAAGAGGAAGTACCCCCTACCCACCTGCGATCCCTGGCCCTGAATGGCAGCATTTAAAAATTCCTAGCTTTTGAAATGCTGTCATTCCGTCTGGTGGAGACAGAGACTTTTAAAAACCTCATGGCGGTGGCTGTCCCACAGTACGTGGTTCCCAGCCAATACTACTTTTCCAGACGAGCCATCCCTGCCCTGCACAACCAAGTGACGGATTAAATCAGGTGTTCACTGCGCAACACCATCTTTGGCAAGATTCACATAACTACCGATACTTGCACCAGTAAGCACGGGCAGGGATGTTATATCTCCCTAACTGCACACAGGTAAACGTAGTGGCGGCTGGGCCTGAGGCGGATAGCAGTTTGGCGCATGTCCTACTTCCACCGAGGATTGCAGTACATTTCTCGTTGCCTCCTCCTACCCCGCTTCCTCCTCTACTGCCTCCTCATCCAGTCAGCATAGTACCTTCACCACCAACTTCAGCACAGCCAGGGGAAATGACAGCAGGCTGTTTTGAAACTCATCTGTTTGGGGGAAAAACCCCACACTGAGCAGGAGCTGTGATCGGGCATGGAACAACAGACCAATAAGTGATTGGTGCCGCTGAGCCTCAAGCCTGGCCTTGTGGTGTGCGATAACGGGTGAAATCTCGTAGCAGCTCTGGGGCTAGCCGTTTGACCCACATCCCTTGCCTGGAGCATAGTAACATAGTAACATAGTACATAAGGCCGAAAAAAGACATCTGTCCATCCAGTTCGGCCTGTCATCCTGCTAGTTGATCCAGAGGAAAGAAGTACTCCCTAGATCAATGACCCATCTCTAGTAGCTATAGCCTGTAATATATTCTTACACTCCAGGAATACATTCAGGCCCCTCAGCATGTGTTGAATTTGGTGGTGCCGAGATTTCTGAAAAATAAGCCCGATATGTCAGAGCTGCTGCAAAAAGTGCAGGCCATCTGTGTGCGCTTTCAGCATTCTAACCCTGCTGCTGCTTGCCTGTCGCAAGGCGAAGGCAGAGGAGGAGGAGAAAGAAGTCGCCAACGCAGCAGGAGCTCTGCCAACACCTCAGGTGGGAGGGTTAGCATGGCTGAAATTTGGAAAAACTTTGTCAGCATGCCACAACAACCAGCACCACCATCTGATATGGAACGTCTTATCAGGAGGCAGAATTTCAGCAACATGGTGGAACTGTATGTGTGCACATGCCTACACGTACTGACTGATGGGTCTGCCCCATTCAACTTCTGAGTCTCCAGCCAATGTGGACAAGCTCATGTTCATTAAATTAACCAGGCTTGGATCCCACAGGACTTGTCCGTCCGTACCTTGTGCTCAGTAGACAAGTATACCACCCTCACCCAGCTCTGTCCCATTCAACTTCTGAGTCTCCAGCCAATGTGGACAAGCTCATGTTCATTAAAATGAACCAGGCATGGATCCCACAGGACTTGTCCGTCCATACCTTGTGTTCAGTAGACAAGTATACCGCCCTCACCCAGCCATTGTTGTACTCCAGCCCACTTTCTCTTTGCATTCTCTTTTTTATTTCCCAATGTTTTAGGGTCTTCCTAAATTAATAAAAAAATAAAAAATAATGGAAAAAAAAATAAAAAAACAACAAAAATAGTGTTGGCTACCTCCTCCACCGCCGCTTCCACCTACACCCCCCCGTCCACCACCTCCTCAACCTCCTACTCCACTTTGACCTCTGCCTCCTAGTTCAAGATGATTAGTTTTTATTTTTTTCTATTCTATGTTATTTTAAGTCATCTCCCTATCAACATTTGTTTGCATGGCAACTGTCCTGCTCTTACCCCCATTTTGCTTCCCTTTGCAGCCCTCTAGCCCTTACTATGACTATTTTACAGCCATTTTAGTGCACCAAAGTTCAGGCCCCTATTGACTTCAATGGGGTTTGGGTTCGAGTTCGGGTCAAGTTCAGGTCCTGAACCCGAACTTTGACCCGAAATTTGGCTGAACCCGGTGAACCCGAACATTCACGGGTCTGCTCATCCCTATTGGCATAGAATTTTAGTACATATGTGTCCACCATATGTGCCATTGTATTCTGTATTGTATTGCATTGACCTTAAATTAGAATAAATTATCCCTTTGCAGATTTATAGAGTTTTACAGTTCCAGCATTCTCTAAAGCTGACCATACGTAATGTAATTTAGCAGAAGGTTCAATGTAGATTTGACCTTGCTTAGCTACGATTAGATGAATTGTATTGTGTAAGTTAAAATAGTGATGAGCGGCAGGTGCCATATTCGATTTCGACGAAATTCGCGAATATTCGAATGAATATTCGTTTCGTATTCGTCGAAATCGAATATTCGTCATTTTTTCTAGTTATCGCGATTAAAATGCGATTTAAATAATCGCATATTGCGATTTGTACTTAAGGCTACTTTCCTATTGGTTTCATATCTAGAATTAGCGAGGATGACGAATATGACGAATGTATTCGTCATATTCCTCAAAACGAAGATAACGAAGTATTCTACATCTTCGTTTTAGCAACCTATTCGTCAACCTCGCTAATTCTAGCAATCAAATAGGAAGGTTGACTATAGAGACAGCTGTGTTAAATTCGCTATGCGATTTTTTTTTAATACAATAATTATATTACTTGATATGATAATATTATTATAAGTATTCTATTTATTAAAAAAAAAAAAAATCGCATAGCGAATTTAACACAGCTGTCTGGTAAGTCAACCTTCCTATTTGATTGCTAGAATTAGCGAGGTTGACGAATAGGTTGCTAAAACGAAGATGTAGAATACTGCTATCTTCGTTTTGAGGAATATGACGAATACATTCGTCATATTCGCCATCCTCGCTAATTCTACCAAGCCAACCATAGCTTCTGTGTTCATGGAGCGTCCCCATCACCATGGGAACGTCTCCATATACTAAAATGTACTGTCGGATTTGAGGAATTACGTTGAAATCGCAATGCGATTAATTCAAGTTATATTAATCGCATTGCGATTTCAACTTAGAGCTGGGTTTATAATGGGTCAGCTTGCTAGAATTAACGAAGTTAACGAATATGGAATATAGCAGCAGTGCTAAGTTGAAATCGCAATGCGATTAATTTAACTTAAAGTATTCGCATTGCGATTTCAACTTAGCACTGCTAGTGCATAGCCATATATTCCATATTCGTTAATTCTAGCCTATGTAAGATAGCAGTGCTAAGTTGTAATCGCAATGCGATTAATATAACTTGAATTAATCGCATTGCGATTTCAACGTAATTCCTCAAATCCGACAGTACATTTTAGTATATAGAGATTTTCCCATGGAAGGGGACGCTCCATGAGCACGGAAGTCGGCAGAAGCGGCAACGGGCACTGACTGGAGCAGCCAGGAAGCCAGGAATCCTCATGACAGGTAAGAACTACTTTTGGGAAGTGGGAAAGAAAAAAATATAACTAAAAAAAAAAAAAAACGAATATTCGAAATAGCGAATTTATAGCGCTATATTCGAAATATTCGCGAATTAGCGAAGTGCCGATATTCGCTAAAAAAATTCGCTTTTCGAATATTCGCGCTCAACACTAAGTTAAAATAGAAGATATCTGCGGAAATGATTTTCTATCATGTTGGAAAATCATTTTAATTACAGTAGACTGAGAAAGATCCTGTCAGTTCTTAAAATTGTTTTTCTATTGTGGGCAGCGAGTATTGTATATTTTTCTAGTATGAAGGAAGCAGTAAATCACCAAGAAAAAAATATATTTTAAAAAATTAATGTAAAAAAAAGTATATACTATAAAATTATATAAATTATTTGTATTTGTTTTTTTGAAAATCTTGCTAATAAGTACCTGCTTCTTATAATCAACAGTCAGGGTGATCAAGACCTTCCTGACTGCTTGCTTAAAAAATCCCAATAGAGAACTGTGTAACTAGAACATTTCTAAATCACTTCATTTAAAAAATATGCCTGCATCAACCTGAAAAAAAGTTGTAAAGTCATGGCCACTAGGGGTTTCACTTCCACTTAAGGTGCAGTCCACTGCAGGTTGTCAGGCAAGATCCATCCCTTGTAACAGAGACTCTGAAGATGGCCGAGAGGAATTGGGTGCGTGTCAGAGCTAGCTGAGATTGTGAGTCTGAAAAAACAACTACTTCTACACTGTTTCTGAACATCACAGAAGCCTCTTGTGTGTCTGTTTAATTTATAGTGCCTTATATGTTCTGTGAACACCAGAACTGGAAAAAAATATAGTGGGAAGTAAGGGAAAAGATGTCTTCTTAGTGAAATGCATCTAGCTGTGCAACTGAAACAGGGAATAAAAAACACTGCCATTATGCAAACTTAAAAAACAAGCAAAAAGAAAACAGGTACACTTTAATGATCTGGCAGAGCACTCATACAGTGCTTTCCCCGGTCCGTGAGAGAGCTGTGCATCTGCACACTTCTCTCTATATATGACATTGTTCTGTCTGAGCAGAGTGGGTAGGAGAGAAGGCCCAGTTCCTAGACAGATGGAACTAGTCCAAGAAAAAGAAAAGGACTTTACAAGGGGTTCTGCATTGTACTGTACACTGTAACTTGTGATGTTTATTAAAAATAATATTGTGTAGGATGTCTGTAGGATAATGTGTGTAAATGTGCTCTGCATGTAGCAAAGAAGTGTGTGTGTATGTTATCTGTGTTTGGCAGAGCTGTGTGTATCCACTGTACATGCAGCAGTGATGTTTGTATATCTACTGTCTATGTAGCAGTGCTGTGTGTTTTTCTGTTGTGCATGTAGCAGTGCTGAGTGCATGTATTGTTCATGTAGCAGTGCTGAGTGTATGTATTGTTCATATGGCAGTGATGTATTTGTAGCTACTATGCATGTAGCTGCGCTGTGAGTTTTTCTACTGTGCATGTAGCAGTGCTATTTGTATATATTGTGCACCTATCAATGCAGTGTTTTTCTCCTGTGCATGCAGTGGTGCTGTGTGCATCTACTGTGAATTTATCAGTGCTATGTGTATAGTGTGTGTTATGCAGGGCTGTGTGTGTATAATATGTTTCCATTCAGATTGGGTGTATGTATGTACTGTGCATGCATCAGAGCTGTGTATGTGTATAATGTCATGGCCATGGAGAGATTTATAAAAAACAAACAAAAAACTTAAAACTCACAAATACAGCAATACAATTGATCTGGTCAGTTTCTGACTTTATTAACTCTCCCCTCCCAATTTCTGACCAAAGCCTCCTATTTAGAGATGAGCGAATTTTTAAAAAATTCGATTTGGCTGGTTCGCCGAATTTTCCGAAAAAATTTGCTTTAATCCGAATTTATTCGCTGTGAATTGCATTAAAAAACTTTTATTTCCAGGCTGCAGAGAAACTTTATAGTGGTATAGAACACTGTGCCTTGCAGTAACACACATAGGGAGTATGCGTTGGTAGTGAAATAATTCTGTGAGTCAGTATGATATGCAGATGACAGGCGTCGTTCTTAGAATCACTGAATACTTCACTTATTTGGGCAGTCACGGGGCCAAAACTGACCAAATAACTGAAGTACGAACTCAGTCTTACAGGTCCATGTTAGCATCCAGAAGGCTACAGCCTGGCAAAATGATAGAGTCTGGAGTTGGCAACAGCATCAGGAGGCCACAGAATGGCACAATGACAGAGTCCTGATAAAAGACTGAGGGCACAGATTGTTGAGAAAAATGCAGATAGAAAGTTATTTATGGAGCTGTACGAGGGTAACCCGCAGATTGTCACTTCAATATAAAATTAAAGTTTTTCAATAAAAATTTCTGAAATATTAAATACTGAATACAGATAGTAACATAGTACATAAGGCCGAAAAAAAGACATCTGTCCATCCAGTTCGGCCTGTCATCCTGCTAGTTGAACAAAACAATAGCTGATCTCAGAGAGACCAGCCACAAAAACACAGCGGAGCTTCAGTTAAGAGTCTCAACACAGCAATACAAAGTGCAAAGCTCCCTGTGAAACAGTAATATGCAAAATAAATGTGGAGCCCCAGTATTGGGTCTACAACACAATGAAAGCCAGATATCCCTCAAAGGAAGGAAAACCGGTGCAAAACCGGTGCAAAGGGGTGTCTCCATTACAGAGATAACCAAATCCACCATATTAAGTGGCCCCTTTGCACCGGTTTTCCTTCCTTTGAGGGATATCTGGCTTTCATTGTGTTGTAGACCAAATACTGGGGCACCACATTTATTTTGCATATTACTGTTTCCCAGGGAGCTTTGCACTTCGGATTGCTGTGTTGAGACTCTTAAATGAGGCTCCGCGTTGTTTTTGTAGCTGGTCTCCCTGAGATCAGCTATTGTTTTGTTTGAGTAGTTTCCAAGGCATTGCACCTGGTTAACCAGGATCCTACTCCACTCTGATAAGGGGCAACACCCCGAAACAGCTGTTTGTGGATGGATAACTGGCTTAGGTTTTCCCTGTCACATCCTTAAAGCTTGTAAAAAAGCAGGATCTTGACATACTGTAGGGGCCACTTAATATGGTGGATTTGGTGATCTCTGTAATGGAGACACCCCTTTGCACTGGTTTTCCTTCCTTTGAGGGATATCTGGCTTTCATTGTGTTGTAGCCCCTTAAGGACACAGGGTTTTTACATTTTTGCGTTTTCGTTTTGCGCTCTATGCCTTCCAAGAGCCATAACTTTTTTATTTTTCCGTTCACATGGCCATATGAGGGCTTATTTTTTGCGGGACAAGTTTTACTTTCCAACGCCATCATTTAATAATGCATACGGTGTAGTGGGAAGCGGGAAAAAAATTCCAAATGGGGTGAAATTGCAAAAAAAAAGCAATTTCACCACAGTTTTACGGGTTTCTAAATTACGACGTTTGATTTGCGATATAACTGACCATTTAGTTTTACTCTACAGGTCAGTACGAATCCGGCGATACCCAATATGTATAGCTTTTCTTGCGTTTTGATAGTGAAAAAATTCAAAAGTGGGAAAAATATAATTTTTTTTTGTCGCCATGTTTTGACCGCTATAACGTATTTGTATATAAGTGTATGGCGTTGTAGGGGGCTTATTTTTTGCGGGCGATCTTAACTTTTAGTTGATACCATTATGGGGTGTGTAGGACTTTTTGATCGCTTTTTATTTAATTTTTTTGAGGAAATGAAGCGTCCAAAAACGGCAAATCGGCCATTTGGGCGCTTTTTCCGTTTTTCTGTTTACCGTATGGGAAATATATTTTTATATTTTTATACTATGGGTGTTTTCACACATTGCGACACCCATGATGTGTATTTTTTTTTTTATTATTTTATTTTAATTTTGGGGAAAGGGGGGTGATTTAAATTTTTAGGTTTTTTTTATTTATTTTTTATTTTTATTTTTTATTTTTTTACACTTTATATAGATCCCATAGGGACCTATATAAATCAGTTACCTGATTGCTTCTATCATAAACTCCAATACACTTGTATTGGAGTTTATGAGCATTTTACTACTTTCCTATGAAGCCCTATTGCTAACAAGGGCTCCATAGGAAATAGTAGTGATAGCCTCAAGCTGAATGAAAGGCTTGAGGCTATCCCTTACAGCGCTCCGATTCTCCGATCACCACTAGGGGAGCTGAGCGCTACCGAAAGTTTTACTTTCGGTTTAGCGCGTGCAGATGCCGTGATCAGGATTGATCATGGCATCTGCAGGGTTAAATGATCGTGGTCGGCAGCGCTGCCGACCGCGATCATCAGCTGCGGGGGTCAGCTACAGGAATCAGCCGGACCCCCGCAGCGATGGTGCCAGGAGCGGGCGCCATCTTTAGGGACTGGACACATGACGTACCCATACGTCATGTGTCCTTAAGGAGGTAGACCCAATACTGGGGCTCCACATTTATTTTGCATATTACTGTTTCCCAGGGAGCTTTGCACTTTGGATTGCTGTGTTGAGACTCTTAACTTAGGCTCTGTGGTGTTTTTGTGGCTGGTCTCCCTCAGATCAGCTATTGTTTTGTTTGAGTAGTCTCCAAGGCATTGCACCTGGTTAACCAGAATCCTACTCCACTCTGATGAGGGGCAACACCCCGAAACAGCTGTCTGTGGATGGATAATTGGCTTAGGTTTTCCCTGTCACATCCTTAAAGCTTGTGAAAAAGCTGGATCTTGACATAGGGGCCACTTAATGTGGTGGATTTGGTGATCTCTGTAATGGAGACACCCCTTTGCACCGTTTTCCTTCCTTTAAGGGATATCTGGCTTTCATTGTGTTGTAGACCCAATACTGGGGCTCCAAATTTATTTTGCATAATCATGCTAGTTGATCCAGAGGAAGGCAAAAAAAAAAAACAACCTGTGAGGTAGAAGCCAATTTTCCCTTTAGGGGAGTAAAAAATTCCTTCCCAACTCCAATCAGGCAATCAGAAGTACTCCCTGGATCAACGACTCCTCTCTAGTAGCTATAGCCTGTAATATAATTACACTCCAGAAATACATCCAGGCCCCTCTTGAATTCCTTTATTGTACTCACCATCACTACCTCCTCAGGCAGAGAGTTCCATAGTCTCACTGCTCTTACCGTAAAGAATCCTCTTCTATGTTTGTGTACAAACCTTCTTTCCTCCAGACGCAGAGGATGTCCCCTCATCACAGTCACAGTCCTGGGGATAAATAGATGATGGGAGAGATCTCTGTACTTACCCTTGATATATTTATACATAGTTATTAGATATCTCCTCAGTCATCTTTTTTCTAAAGTAAATAACCCTAATTTTGATAATCTTTCAGAGTACTGTAGTTGCCCCATTCCAGTTATTACTTTAGTTGCCCTCCTCTGAACCCTCTCCAGCTCTGCTATGTCCGCCTTGTTCACAGGAGCCCAGAACTGTACACAGTACTCCATGTGTGGTCTGACTAGTGATTTGTAAAGTGGTAGGACTATGTTCTCATCACGGGCGTCTATGACCTTTTTGATGCAACCCATTATCTTATTGGCCTTGGCGGCAGCTGCCTGACACTGGTTTTTGCAGCTTAGTTTGCTGTTTATTACAATTCCTAGATCCTTTTCCATATCAGTGTTACCGAGTGTTTTACCATTTAGTATGTATGGGTAACTTGCATTGTTCCTTCCCATGTGCATAACTTTACATTTGTCAGTGTTAAACCTCATCTGCCACTTATCTGCCCAAGCCTCCAATCTATCCAGATCCCTCTGTAGCAGTATATTGGCCTCTTCAGTGTTAATTACTTTACACAGTTTAGTGTCATCTGCAAAAATTGATATTTTACTATGCAAGCCTTCTACAAGATCATTAATAAATATATTGAAAAGAATAGGGTCCAGTACTGACCCCTGAGGTACCCAACTATTGACAGTTGCCCAATCTGAGTGTGTACCGTAAATAACCACCCTCAGTTTTCTATTACTCAGCCAGTTACTTACCCACATACAGACATTTTCTCCCAGTCCGAGCATTCTCATTTTATATACTAACCTTTTATGAGGTACAGTGTCAAATGCTTTGGAAAAATCCAGATATACGACATCCATTGATTCATCGCTGTCAAGTCTAGCACTTACCTCCTCATAGAAACTGATTAAAATCGTTTGGCATGACCGATCCCTGATGAAACCATGCTGATATGGCGTTATTTACTTATTTCTGTTAAGATCCTCTAAGATAGCATCTCTCAGAAAACCCTTTAAACAGTTTCCCCACAACAGATGTTAAACTTACTGGTCTATAGTTTCCGGCAGGGCCGGACTGGCCTACCGGGATACCGGGCAATTTCCCGGTAGGCCGCTGTCCCTGGGGCCGCTGTAGGATGTGCACTGGCCGGCCTGCACTTTCGGCCACAATAGTAAGTTACTAACTATAAAAAAGTAGTTACGCGTGACGCCGCAGCCCACAGGCCACTCAGCCGATCGATGAGTCTGGGCCGGTTTTCCACTCCGCGTCCTGTGCAGCCTCAGCCTGCGCTGCCACTCGGCGATCTCCCTCGGTCACTGCGGCTCAGAGGCTGTGCGGCAGAAAAGGTGTCATGGCGGCGCGCAGCCTGGCTGGAAGGATTCACGACGCGGTGGTGTGGTGCGTTTTACGAAGCGGTGCTGGGGACTCTGGGGAGCTGGCCGGTGCTACAGGTGACAACCTGGCTATTAACTATTAAGTGACAGTCACTGAACTTACTTCACTACATATGTATTCAATGTACAGCATACATTTGAATATATGTAAGTAGTGCAGTAAGTTCACTGTCTGTGTTATGAATGTGCCACTGAAGGGGGTGGGAGCACTGGGAGAGTAGGAGTGAGTGCACCAGGGGAAGGATTCACCTGTACCCTGCCCTGTGGGCCAGTCCAAGCCTCAGCCTGTATATACCCCCTCCATATACCTCTATATTACAGTGTATATACCCCCTCCTATACCTCTATATTACAGTGTATATACCCCCTTCATGTACCTCTATATACACAGTAATATAGAGGTACATGGAGGGGGTAGATACACTATAATATAGAGGTATATGGAGGGGGTATATACATGGTAATATAGAGGTACATGGAGGGGTTAGATACACTATAATATAGAGGTATATGGAGGGGGTATATACACTGTAATATAGAGGTATATGGAGGGGAATATACACGGTAATAAAGAGGTATATGGAGGGTGTATATACATGGTAATATAGAGGTACATGGAAGGGGTATATACACTGTAATATAGAGGTATATGGAGGGGAATATACACGGTAATAAAGAGGTATATGGAGGGGAATATACACGGTAATAAAGAGGTATATGGAGGGTGTATATACATGGTAATATAGAGGTACATGGAAGGGGTATATACACTGTAATATAGAGGTATATGGAGGGGGTATATACACTGTAATAAGGTACATGTAGAGGGTATTTATACTGTAATATAGAGGTATATGGAGGGGGTATATGGACTATATGCCTCTATATTACCGTGTATATACCCCCTCCATATACCTCTATATTACAGTGTAAATGCCCCCTCCATGTACCTCAATATTACACTGTATATACCCCCTCCATATATCTCTATATTACAGTGTATATACCCCCTCCATATATCTCTATATTACAGTGTATATACCCCCTCCATGACGTTGTGCTGGTATAATTACGCAATGCTATGGGGCTGGTTTTCATACCCAGTCCGGCCCTGGTTTCCGGGCTCTGTTTTTGGACCCTTTTTGAATATTGGCACCACATTTGCTATGCACCAATCCTGTGGGACATTCCCTGTCAGTATAAAGACTGCAAATATCAGAAATAAGGGTCTGGTTATGACATTACTTAATTCCCTTAGGATACGGGGGTGTATGCCATCCTGTCCTGGCGATTTGTCTATTTTAATCTTTTTAAGTTGCTGTTATACTTCTTTTTGGGTCAGACAGGACACTTTTAATGGGGTATTTATTTTTACATTCAGCATTTCATCTGACAGTTTATTTTCCTCAGTGAATACATTGGAGAAAAAAATATTTAACAGCTTTGCTTTCTCCTCATCGCTCTCTGCAACTCCCCCTTCATTACTCTTTAAAGGGCCAACACCTTCAGAATTATACTTTTTAACATTTATATAATTGAAGAAAATTTTAGGGTTAGTTTTACACTCTTTGGCAATTAATCTTTCGGTCTCTAGTTTGGCCACTTGTATTTGTTTTTTACATGTTCTATTTTTTTCCTTATAGTTTTTCAGTACTTCCTTGCTACCCTCCTGTTTTAGTGATTTATGTGCTTTCTTTTTGTCATTGATTGCTTTCTTTACATTTCTATTTATCCACATTGGTTTATTTTTGTTCCTTAACCTTTTATTCCCATACGGTATGTACCTCTCACAATGAGAATTTAGGATGCTTTTAAAGATATCCCATTTTGTGGCTGTATTTTTGAGGACTTTGTCCCAGTTAGTTAGGCCTATGGCCTCGCTTAGTTGGCTACATTTAGCTTTTTTGAAGTTTGGTAATTTTGTTCCTCCCTGTAGAAATGCTCTTTTGAATGATAATTGGAAGGTTATTACTTTATGGTCACCATTTCCCAGGTGTCCCCCAATTTGCACATCTGTTCTTCTGTTGAGAAAGATGCAGAAGGAAAGTTATCTGTAGAGCTGTACGATGGTAACCTGCAGATTAATGCGGCTCTTAAAAGCAAGTTGGGTTTGTTGGTTCCAAAACCCAAATTAGATCGTAGGGCGGGTGATCAGTCCAGGACCTTCAAGTAGCAGCAGCAGCATAATACAAATGGGTGGCAAGGTGACATAGTTTTGTGATGGCAGTATGAGAAGGCCACAGAGTGACACAGTTTGGAGTTTGCAGCAGTATGAGAAGGCCACAGAGTGACACAATGACAGAGTCTGGAGTTGATGACAGCATGAGGAGGCCACAGTATGGCACAATGACAGAGTCTGGAGTTGGCAACAGCATTAGGAGGCCACAAAATAGCACAATTGCAGTCTGGATAAAAGACTGAGGGCACAGATTGTTGAGAAAGATGCAGATGGAAAGTTATCTATAGAGCTGTACGATGGTAACCCGCCGATTGTCACTTCAATTAAAATGTTTCAATAAAAAATTTTAAATATTAAATACTGAGGGCACAGATTGTTGAGAAAGATGCAGAAGGAAAGTTATCTGTAGAGCTGTACAATGTTAACCTGCAGATTAATGCAGCCCTCAAAAGTAAGTTTGGTTTGTTGGTTCCAAAACCTAAATTAGATTGTGGGGCGGGTGATTAGTCCAAGACCTTCAAGCAGCAGCAGCAGCAGCATGATACCAATGAGTGGCAAGGTGACATATAGTGGAGATGGCAGCAACTGCAGCAGCATGATACCACAGAGTAGCAAGGTGACATAGTGTGGAGATGGCAGCAACAGCAGCAGATTGATACCAATGAGTGGCGAGGTGACAGTGTGGAGATGGCAGCAACAGCAGCAGCATGACACCACAGAGTGTCAAGGTGACATAGTGCGGAGATGGCAGCATCAGAAGGCCACAGAGTGGCATGGTGACATAGAGTGGAGATGGATGATCTAATCTGATATGTCAGGCATCAGTGGGTTAAAATCCTGGCTGGTCCACGCCTGATTTATCTTGACAAAAGTAAGTCTCTCCACATTTTGATGGAACAGGCAAGTTCTTCTTAGGGGAACTACAGCCCCTGCCACACTAAACAGGCGTTCTGATGCCACACTACTGGCCGGGCAGGACAGCTTTTCCAGGCCAAACTCTGCCAGTTGCGGCCACAAGTCCAGTTTGGCTGCCCAGTAGTCCAGTGGATCTTCTATGAATGCTGGCAGGGTGCTGTACAAGTATGCCACCACCTGTTGGTTCAGGTCCTGCTCCAGGTCTACTGCTGCTGCTGGTGAGTAGTTTCTTTACTATGTGGGTGAAGAAAGCTGCTTATCAGCAACTCTAGACTTAGGCTGCTGGTGCTGCTGTCACTTGCGTCGAAGTCGAAGATTGACTCAACCAATCAAAAACCACTGGGTTGCTGGTCAAGATGTGACTACTAGCTGACATGTGGACCTGAGGCCTCAAGAAGAAAGCCCTGCTGCCACTCCCCCTTACTCTGCTGCGACCTGTGCCGGCGCCAGAATCATTTACACCTCTGCCACTCCCCTGTGTAGGGCCCCTCTGCCACTCCCCTGGCACTTCTCTTTCTGACATACTTTTAGCTGAACTAAATAAATGAAAAGCAAATTAAACATCCCTAAAAGCGCCAAATATATTTTTCTTTTTTTTACCGAGATAGGCAACTTAGGTATTTAAAATTGGCAACAAAATGATTTCAGTGTAAATAACAGCAAAAGTGAACTGAGTATATATATCTCGTATTGGACTGAAATAGGCCACTAAACAATTTCTAAGTAAATAACAGAAAAAGTAAACTGCGAATATTTTTCTATTTTTGTCTAGAAATATGACAATAAAGGCTTTTCGTGCAAATAACAGCATATGTTAACTGCATCGATTTTTCTCGTATTGAAATGAAATATGGCAATAAACACTTTTAGCGTAAATAGTACCCAAATGTCAACAGTGTATATTTTTCATGGGTTGTACTAAACTGGCAATATATGCTTTTAGCGCAAATAACACCAAAATGTCAACGGCGTATATTTTTCTAGGGTTGTACTGAACTGGCAATAAACGCTTTTAGCGCTACTAACACCAAATGTGAACTGCGTTTACTAATTTGCCAGGGACAATAATTTAATCCTGTTCTTGTAGTTCAGTGGGCGACATTTACCCATTTTTTAAGTGTACCTGCACTGCATATGTGCCAGGGGAAGGAAAATAATATAGGTAATCCGTCTGTGAGTTCACATATTTACATTTTTTTCTGTAAAGTACCCCTGTGCTGCATATGTTACAGTGTAATCAAATCAGTAAATCCATCTGTTAGACTCTAGGGGACAAATACATTTTTTTTTTTGCTAAAATGTATTTTTGCGGCCTGCACTGCATTTCTGAGAGTGAAATATAATCAGTAAATACAACTGGGACATTTGCCATAAACTATATTTGTGGCCTGCACCACATTTCTGAGAGTGAAATATAATCAGTAAATACAACTGGGACATTGTGGGTGAAAAAAAAAAACACAGTTTTTTTTTTTACATAAACTACATTTGCGGCCTGCACTGCATTTCTGACAGTGAAATTTAATCAGTAAATACAACTGGGAGATTGTGGGTGAAAAAAATCCCTTTTTTTTGCCATAAAGTACATTTGCGGCCTACACTGCATTTCTGAGAGTGAAATATAATAGGTAAATACAACTGGGACATTGTGGGTGAAAAAAATCCTTTTTTTTTCCCATAAAGTACATTTGCGGCCTGCACAGCCTTTCTGAGAGTGAAATGTAATCAGTAAATACAACTGGGAGATTGTGGGTGAAAAAATCCCTTTTTTTTGCCATAAAGTACATTTGCGGCCTGCACTGCATTTCTGAGAGTGAAATATAATCAGCAAATACAACTGGGACATTGTGGGTGAAAAAAAAATCCCTTTTTTTTGGCCATAAAGTACATTTGCGGCCTGCACTGTATTTCTGAGAATGAAGTATAATCAATAAATACAACTGGGACATTTTGGGTGAAAAAAAAAAATAACTTTTTTTTTCCCGTAAAGTAAATTTGCGGCCTGCACTCCATTTGTAAGAGTTAAATATAATCAATAAATCCAGCTCTTAGATTGTGGGTGGACATTTCCACGGTTATCAGGCCAGTCATTCACAAGTGGCTTGGAGGGTGTGTTCCCGCTGCACTGCATACCTGACAGGGAAATATATTCTGTAAATTCGGCGGCATTTATATTGTGGAGTGATCTGTACCCCTTTTTTTTCTTTCTAACTACCCCTGCACTGCATACCTGACTGGGAAATATATTCAGTAAATTCGGCGGCGTTTATATTGTTGGGTGCTATAGTTATATGCTGTAAAATCTCCACGATGTCTCCATGATAAATTTGCAGCGTAGGGGCCCCGTATGGCTTCTACACACTTTCAAAATAATCCTTCAGCGTGGCGAATAGATGCCGGATGACCGGGAGGCTCCACCATAACCCCTTTTTTCTTTCAAACTACCCCTGCACTGCATACCTGACTGGGAAATATATTCTATAAATTCAGCGACGTTTAGATTGTTGGGTGATCTGTACCCCCTTTTTTTTTTTTTTTTTTCAAACTACCCCTGCACTGCATACCTGACTGGGAAATATATTCTGTAAATTCGGCGGCGTTTAGATTGTTGGGTGATCTGTAACCCTTTCTTCTTTCACACTACCCCTGCACTTCATACCTGACTGGGAAATATATTCTGTAAATATGGCAGCATTTAGATTGTTGGGTGATCTGTACCCCTTTTTTATTTCACACTACCCCTGCACTGCATACCTGACTGGGAAATATGTTCTGCACGCTGGTAGACGTGCTGCTGATGGCATTCCCACCTGACACGGGGGCCTCAGTGGAAGCACAAGGGGAAGGCAGAGGAGGATGAAGAAGTCACCAACGCAGCTAGGGCACCGCCAGCACCTCAGAAGGCATGGTTAGCATGGCCGAAATGTGGAAAAGCTTTGTCAGCACGCCACAAGAACCAGCACCACCAGCTGATATGGAACCTCTCAGCAGGAGGCAGCATTTCAGCAACATGGTGGAACAGTATGTGTGCACATGCCTACACGTACTGACTGATGGATCTGCCCCATTCAACTTCTTGGTCTCCAAATTGGGCATACCGGCCTCACCCAGCCTTTGTTTACTCCAGTGCACTTTCTCTTTGTTTTCTTTTCTATATTTCCCAATGTTTTGGGGTCTACCCAAATAAAAAAACAACAAAAAAAAAACAACTGTTGTTGGCGACTACCTCACCCACCAATGCTTCCACCTACACCGCCACATCCACCACCTCCTCAACCACCTACTCCATATGGACTTCCTCCTCCTAGTTCAAGATTGTTATTTTTAATTTTTATGTATTTTTTTTTTTAATTCTAAGTCATTTACCTATCCACATTTGTTTGTATGGCAATTGTCCAGCTCTTACCCTCAGTTTGCTTCCTTTTGCAGCCCTCTTGCCCTTTCCATGACTTTTTTTAGAGCCATTTTAGGAAGTTAGAGTTAGTTGAGAGTTGAGTGGAGGAGCTAGGAGGAAGGAGAGGAGACAGGCTTGTCCCTGTCCTCCTGGGCCTTGCCCAGGGGAACTAATTTGCCTCAACCATTGAGTCAAGGATTAAGAATATATGATCCTACACTGTAGATTACCCTCTCGGGGTACCAAGTGGATTATTACTCTGAAGACGACAACCTGTACAAATAATGAAGCAGAAGTGTTTGCCTGCCGTTTGGGAGATCGCCCTGGGGTTGTTGGACTACTGAATTATAGAATATTGACAAAGGAAGGTAACTGTCATTTATTAGACTCTAGACTCCTTTGCATTAGGTGGAGAGATTCTTAAGCTGCAAGCTGCCCTACCATTCTTAAGGACAGAAAGGCCATCTGTTAGAACACCTGTTTACAGAGGATCTAAACTACTATTACTTTACCGTGAGTACTACTATCCTCAGCACCTTATCAATAGCTCACGCACATCATCCCCTGGTCCGGTCGCTACATAATTACCAACATCCACAGTTTCAAGCATGCCATAAAAACACATTTCTTTATGTAGGCCTACGACACTTCCTTCTTTAACTCTTTTCTGCCCCTTCTATATCATTCCCTAGAACCTGTTCCCACTCATCAAACTATAGCCCTAAGACTCCATACACTCCAATGCACCTAATATTTTTATTGACTGGTTTTGGCTCATGCCTTATATGTACTTCCTAATAATAATATATGAAAGACGGCTAGACCATTGTATAATATAAGCATTGATTTTAAAGCTGGATTCACGATCCTAAAGCTGGATTTACACGGACTGACTGTCCGGAAGAAGCGTTCCTTCCCAACAGCTCGCTGCTTGTTCAGTAAAGGAGACCGCTGTATTTACATGCAGTGATCTCCTTTACTGTATGATGACAAGGGATCACAATAACCACCTACAGAATCATGGTTTCTGAAGACATGACTTGTGGTGCCAGGATCCCCTGATGAACGAGCATTTTGCTCATTCATCAGGTGATTGGCGGCTCATTTACATGGCCAGATTGTCGGGCCGTGTAAATGTACGTTCACTCTTAGGTCTGAATGAAGATAGAAGGATCTTCTATCTTCATTCAGCAGGACCTGCGCTGACGTCACCCCGCTCACCATGTGGTTAGCGCGATGACGTCCTCAAAGGTACTCAAAGAAGAAGAAAGAAGACGATTCTGACTGGGCGATCAAGTGGATGAGGTGAATTTTTTTTTTTTTTAACCCCTCTATCCACATTTTAGTAAGCATTCTGTATTAAGAATGCTATTATTTTCCTTTATAAACATGTTATGAGGGAAAATGATAAAATCTGCACAACACCGAACCCAAACCCGAACTTCATTAAAGAAGTGAGGGTTCGGGTCTGGGTACCACATTCAGTTTTTTCTCACGCGTGTGCAAAACGCGTTCCACTCGCGTGGAAAAAACTGAACAACGGAACTCAATCTCAGACCAAGTGGATGAGAGAGTTAATTTTTTTATTTTTTAACACTTCAATCCACATTTTAGTTACCAATCTGTAGTAAGAATGCTATTATTTTCCTTTATAACCATGGTATAAGAGAAATAATACAGTAAATTGACTTTTTCAATTTACAAACATCATCTCCTTAGCTACCATGCGTGAAAATCGCATTGCATCCGCACTTGCTTGAGGTAGCTATGCGATTTTCACGAGGACCCATTCATTTCTATGGGTCCTGCGTTGCATGAAAAACGCAGAATACAGAACATGCTGTGATTTTCACGCAACGCATAGGTGATGTGTGAAAATCACCGCTCATCTGTACAGCCCCATTGAAGTGAATGGGTCAGTGCGGGTGCAATGCGGATATGTTGGTGCTATGAAAATAAAGATTATTATATATACATGTAAATAATATAGCAGAACAAGCATGGCCAGATACCATGGAGTAATATGGGATGTATGCATGATAGAAGACCATGGCTGTTTGTTTCAATAATCAGATGACACACAGAAGCTGAATGTAGTTAGTGGCATGCCTTAAACTACCAGAGAAGTTTTTAGTAAGTAAGTAGAAAATAATTTATAATTTTCTCTGAAAAATATGGTAATTCATGGAATAATCTTGACTTCATTTTCAATAATCCTAGTGGCTGAAACATCTAGAATATTTATTGAAAGTTCTGAAATAACTGTACATTGTATGGCTATTAGAGTTGAGCGAACACAAACTGTATAATTCAGGTTTGTAAGCAGGGCTCGAGTCCAGGGGGAACGGGTGGAAACGGCGTTCCTGCACTTTTTTCACAGCAGGAACGCTGTTCCCTTTCAGGGCAAAATGACCAGGAAGCGGTGAAGACTTTGTACTCACCGCTTCCTGGTTCTCGGCTGTCAGCTGTCAGGGCTGCGCACAGGCATGAGGTGCTTTGTGACCTCACGCTGTGCGCAGCCTTCACAGCACAGCCGAGAACCAGGAAGAGAGGAGCGGCGGCGTCCAGGAGCAGGAGAGGGTAAGTGTTTTTTTTGTTTTATATTTTATGGCTGGTGAGAGGCACTGACTGGGGGCTAATGGAGGGGGCACTGGGGGCTGTTGAGAGGCACTGGGGGCTGATGGAGGGGGAACTGGTGGCTGATGGATGGGGTACTGGTGGCTGATGGAGGGATACTGGGGGCTGATGGAGGGGTTACTGGGGACTGATGGAGGGGTCACTGGGGGCTGATGGAGGGTCACTGGGGGCTGATGGAGGGGTCACTGGTGGCTGATGGAGGGGGTACTGGTGGCTGATGGAGGGGTACTGGGGGCTGATAGAGGGGTCACTGGGGGCTGATGGAGGGGGCACTGGGGGCTGATGGAGGGGTCACTGGGGGCTGATGGAGGGGTCACTGGGGGCTGATGGAGGGGTTACTGGGGGCTGATGGAGGGGTCACTGGTGGCTGATGGAGGGGGCACTGGGTGCTGATGGAGGGGGTACTGGGGGCTGATGGAGGGGGCACTGGGGGCTTGTGGAGAGGCACTGGGGGCTAATAGAGAGGCACTGGGGGCTAATAGCGAGGCACTGGGGAAAATAGAGAGGCACTGGGGCTGATGGAGGGGACACTGGGGGCTAATGGAGGGGGCACTGGGGGCTGATGGAGAGGCACTGGGGGCTGATGGAGAGGCACTGGGGGATGATGGAGAGGCACTGGGGGATGATGGAGAGGCACTGGGGGCTGATGGAGAGGCACTGGGGGCTGGTGGAGAGGCACTGGGGGCTGATGGAGGGGGCACTGGTGGCTGATGGATGGGGTACTGGTGGCTGATGGAGGGTACTGGGGGCTGATGGAGGGGTTACTGGGGACTGATGGAGAGGTCACTGGGGGCTGATGGAGAGGTCACTGGGGGCTGATAGAGGGGTCACTGGGGGCTGATAGAGGGTCACTGGGGGCTGATGGAGGGGTACTGGAGGCTGATAGAGGGGTTACTGGGGGCTGATGGAGGGGTCACTGGTGGCTGATGGAGGGGCACTGGGTGCTGATGGAGGGGTACTGGGGGCTGATGGAGGGGGCACTGGGGGCTAATAGAGAGGCACTGGGGGCTAATAGCGAGGCACTGGGGAAAATAGAGAGGCACTGGGGCTGATGGAGGGGACACTGGGGGCTAATGGAGGGGGCACTGGGGGCTGATGGAGAGGCACTGGGGGCTGATGGAAGGCACTGGGGGATGATGGAGAGGCACTGGGGGATGATGGAGAGGCACTGGGGGCTGGTGGAGAGGCACTGGGGGCTGATGGAGGGGCACTGGTGGCTGATGGATGGGGTACTGGTGGCTGATGGAGGGGTACTGGGGGCTGATGGAGGGGTTACTGGGGACTGATGGAGGGGTCACTGGGGGCTGATGGAGGGTCACTGGGGGCTGATAGAGGGGTCACTGGGGGCTGATAGAGGGGTCACTGGGGGCTGATGGAGGGGTACTGGAGGCTGATGGAGGGGTCACTGGGGGCTGATGGAGGGGTCACTGGGGGCTGATGGAGGGGTTACTGGGGGCTGATGGAGGGGTCACTGGTGGCTGATGGAGGGGCACTGGGTGCTGATGGAGGGGGTACTGGGGGCTGATGGAGGGGCACTGGGGGCTTGTGGAGAGGCACTGGGGGCTAATAGAGAGGCACTGGGGACTAATAGCGAGGCACTGGGGAAAATAGAGAGGCACTGGGGCTGATGGAGGGGACACTGGGGGCTAATGGAGGGGGCACTGGGGGCTGGTGGAGAGGCACTGGGGGATGATGGAGAGGCACTGGGGGATGATGGAGAGGCACTGGGGGCTGATGGAGAGGCACTGGGGGCTGGTGGAGAGGCACTGGGGGCTAGTGGAGAGGCACTGGGGGCTGTTGGAAAGGGGGGAGGCACTGGGGCTGGTGGGGAGGCACTGGGGGCTGATTGGGCTGGTGGAGAGGCACTGGGGGCTGGTGGAGAGGTCTTATCTGAGGTCTGATTGGGCGTCATTCATATTGGGGTCTGAGCTGAGGTGTGATCTGAGGTCTTATTGGGGTCTTATTAACATTGGGCATCTTATTGGGGCTGTTAGCTGAGATCTAATTAAGATTGGGGGTCTGATTGGTGGTCTGACCTGAGGTGTAATAAAAAATATTTTTTTCTTATTGTCCCCCTCTAAAACCTAGGTGCATCTTATAGGGCAAAAAATATGGTGCTTGCTCCTCCTCTTGACCTCCCCTTCCCTTTGCGTACGCCGCGCGCCGTGACGTTACACGGAGGCACTTGGGTGAGTTCCCACACTTTTTTTTCCCAGGACTTGACCCCTGTTCGTAAGGAATTTTAGGATGTTCGGGACACGGACCCGAACCGCAACATTTTTATTAAAGTTCGAGTTCGGGTCCGTTGTTCGGTGATTCTTCTCGCCTTTTGAAAGGCTGCAGAGTTAATCAGCAAGTGTTTTACATCTTTTCCCTAAGAAGCCATCACAGCCATGCCTACTAATGGCATGGCTGTGATTGGCTGAGTGCAGCATGTGAACCAGCCTCTATAAGCTGGAGTCATGTAGTGCTGCATGTCACCCTGCTGCTGTTAGTATAGGGAAAGCTGGTGGTGCTCCCAGGGAGATATTTGGAAAGAAATCTGTTGAACCTGGTGGTGTGAAATCTTCAAGCTACATTTTTATCCTACATTTTTGTACCTAGCCCTGAGCCCAGTGATACTGAAAAGTTGTTGTTTTTTAATCCATCTGTTACTGAGGTGGGGGTCGGCGACCATTTTAGCCACTGCATTGTCCTTGGAACTGCATGTGACCTGCATGTGTGCCAGCCTGCCAGGGACATCAGTCTAATCCTTTTTGGTAGCTCAGTGAAGGAAAAAATCATTTTTTCTGGCAGGTCAAGTCCCCTACATTACATTTTGTATAATTTACCGGTGACATAGTCCATTTCTGTAGTCTGGGGCAACAATCTGTATTGTGGTGCTATAGAGCACTTGTGCATACGCACCAAAACGTATTTTCAATTTCTGGTCTTATTGGTCCACAAAGTAGTTTAAAATACACCACCCAAATACCAATTTTACATCTCTGTAGTGAAATAGTGCATCAGTGTATTTTTGGGGAAAAAAAGAGGTATTCCTGGTCCACAAAGCAGTTGTGCATACAGCGTACAAATACCTATTTTAAATTTCAGCACTGAAATAGTGCATTACTGTGTTTTAGGGAGAAAAAGCGTTATTTTTGGCCCACAAAGCAATTTAAAATACACCGCCCAAATACCTATTTTACATTTCTGCAGTTGCGCATACTGTGTACAAATACCTATTTTAAATTTGTGCACTGAAATAGTGCATTACTGTGTTTTAGGGGGAAAAAAAGCCGTGTTCTTGGTCCACAAAGCAGTTGTGCATACAGCCCACAAATAACTATTTTAAATTTCAGTACTGAAATATTGCATTGGTGTGTTTTAGGCCTCCTGCACACGACAGTATTTTTTTTTTTTGCAGTCGGCAAAATGGTGTTCTGTTGTTCCGTGTTCCGTTTCCCTATTTGTTTCTGTTGTGTTTCCGTGTGTCTTGTGAGTTTAATATCCACACCCAGCAATATAGGTATATATGCTGGTCACCTCAGAGTTTGTTTGGTGCCCATTTTCTGTAGTCTTCACAGGGTACAAATTTTCCGTTGGCTTTGCTGTTGTTGGATTCTTCCTTTTTTTCGACTCTCACCATGGCGGATGATTCAGAGGAAGATGTTGCACTGCACTGGCTTGTTTCTCGTCGCTGGGGCCAACGTTCCCTTTCTTTGGACGAGGAACCGACTAGAAGGCAGCGTTTTTGAGTCCATCCCATTGTTTCTCAAAGCTACTGGAAAGGACACTTCCATAGCCTTTACAAAGATCTTCGTCAGCATCCAGAGAAGTTCTTTTTGTTCTGTTGGATGTCAGTGGGTACCTTTGATTGCTCACTGACCTGACCTTCATGGACACGAATATGAGGCGCAGCATTACACCAGAGGAAAGGCTCATCGTGACGTTGAGGTAAGCCAGCTTTTTTTTTTTTATGTGCACCACTTTTGTCCTCATTAACATTTTTCACTAAATGTCTGTAGTAAGATATGTGGTTGTGTTATTGGAAGATACCTTTGTTTGGCTCTAATATGTTAGCACCATTAAAAATTCCCTTTGTGATTCGGTATCCCAGGCATATAACATATCAAGTTTATAGCACTTTGTGTCTTATAATCGGCTTGGAATGTATATTTGAGGCTAATGTCAGCATCATGCATAGTGTCCCTCATCAGCCTCCGTTTACTCTACATAGTGCATGTAAATGGTGTCCGCACAGGAGGTGTATCATTTCTTGTCGGAGTCTTGGCTACACCACCATTGGTGGTAGTGTATCTAGTATCCACGCTAATGTAATTTTGTTGGGGATTTTCATTCTCATTAGCCATAGACCGTTTTAACACCTGTTATATCCAGAATTTTAGAGTGTTAGGGAACCTCGGGCTCTACCGCTGTTTTTACACTACAAAACTCCCAGCATGGATACTTTATTATGCTCTTCTATGAACTCCAACCAAAAGAAATAGGAAATGTTGAAAATTGTAGTTTCTCAGCAGTTTGAGAGCTGGAGGTTCACTACCACTACATTATAGGACCCATGTTTATGCTGTCCCCTTTCTTGGGCTACTGTATTAATATTTTTTATTTTTATTTACCCACAGATTCCTTGCGACAGGGAACATGTTTGCATCACTGCATTTTGAGTTTCTTTTGGGCACTTCGACGATTTCTCGGATTGTGCATCACACTTGCCAGGTCATCTGGCATCAACTCTGAGAGACGGTGATTCCACAGCCCAAGGTGGACGATTGGCTTTGGATCGTTGAGGGCTTCAAAGTTTCAGCGCAGTTTCCGAACTGCCTCGGAGCAATGGATGGCAAGCACATTTGTGTGAAGAAGCCTCCTCACTCAGGGTCCCGATACTTCAATTATAAGCAATATTTTTCTAAAGTGCTGATGGCTGTTGCTGACAGTAACTATAAGTTTATAATGGTGGATATCGGGGCCTATGGAAGCACAGCAGATGTTCGCATCTTTAGTGCTTCTAGAATGGGTGAGCGGCTTCGTGCCACCCAGCTCGCCCTTCCCGAGTCCAGAAGACTGCCCGGATCAGCATGTCCGCCTGCTCCATTTGTCTTTGTGGCGGATGAAGGGTTTGCATTGACTCACCATGTTATGCGGCCCTTCCCAAAGCCTGGTTTCGATGTCAGGAGGCGTATTTTCAACTACCTATTGACTTGTGCCCGTCGGTATATGGAGTGCGCTTTCGGAATACTCTCTAGCAAGTGGAGGGTGTTTTTGACAACCATACAAATGGATCCGGAGAATTCTACCCTGGTGATTCAAGCTTGTGTAGTTCTACACAACTTCACCAGGATTCACAAGGCTTCCTCCTCTTCTTCTGTTGACATGGATAACTTTCCTACATCAACAGTTTTGGGTTTGGATCAGACCCTGCAGAGACGACCTGGGACTGCAGACATTGCAGTTCAGGAACTCTTTGCAGACTACTTTTTGAGCCCAGAGGGGTCCTTGCCATGGCAGAGAGACACTATTCATGGCAGTGTTTGATATCTTCTGTTCTCGTTAGTTTGTTTGTTATTTTTTAGGTAGATTATCTATGTTTATTGGGTTTAGTTGAGTGTAGGGACTCGCAAGAGAATGAGGACCCTTGATGTGGGCTTGCGGGCTGAGGTTTTTGGAACATAAAATATATCAAACTAAATCCAAATAGCATGAAAATTGATTCACCAACATTGTGTGGTGACTACAATCTGTTTTTGTGAAGGAAATGGTCCCCAAAATCTTCTAATACCTCATATTGACCTGACTCTAACACAGATTATGTTTTTTTTAATGTAAATCGGGTGTGTGTCTCTGTTTCTATGGTGAATGTATCTTAATTTAAATGTGCGGGGTGGATGATAAACAAGAACACCAGTCAATGGACACTTTAAAACTAAATTTTAGTCAAACAAATATGAAAAAGTAACAACAACTCAACTGAGTTATATTAGATATACAATAAATTAACATAACGAATAAAGTACAGAAACTGAAAAAAAAATTAAAGGTCCAAAGGTTCGTGGGTAGTGTTGAGCGGACATTTTCAAAACAGTTCGGGTTCGGGTCCGTTGTTCGGCGATTTCTTCCCGCTTTCTGAAGGGCTGCACAGCAGCCAATCAGCTAGCGTTTTACTTCTTGCCCTAAGAGCCCATCACAGCCATGCCTACTAATGGCATGGCTGTGATTGGCCAAGTGCAGCATGTGACCCAGCCTCTATTTAAGCTGGAGTCACGTAGCGCCGCACGTCACACTGCTCTGATTAGTGTAGGTAGAGGACGCAGCTTCTGTGAGGGCGAGATTAGGCAGGGAAAAGTCAGCAACAGCACCTAATGAACGGATCGATCTACAGCTGTGAATGATTGAACTTCTGGTAGTTACTTGCTCACTGGTTTTTAGGCTGCACAGAGCGTTTTTCTGTCACTTATTTTCTGGGTTGATCGGCGGCCATTTTGTGACTTGTGGTGCACCAGAAAAGCTGCCACCAAGTCCATCAATCCATCAATACTAGTTTTATTTTGCTATATCCTACATCAGGGGCTTGGCTGTGCTAATTGTCACCCCTAAAAACTCAGGATAGCAATTTCTATATTTTATTAAGGGGTTAAATACAATTGCCCAAATACCAATCCCCTAAATCTGGTGTTCCAGCTTTGGCTAGACAAGTATAATACTGTCTGCTGTCTGGCAAAGGATAGATTATTTTCTGTGGTGAAATTCAATTGCCAAAATAGCAATACCATGAATCAGTGGTTTCAGCTGTGGCTGGCAAAATAGAATAGTGTCCGCCAAAACATATATTTTGTTCTGGGGTGAAATTAATCTGGCAAAATAGCAATACCCTGAATCTGGTGTCCCAGCTGTTGCAGGCCAGATTTCATAGTGTCTGCCAAAACATATATTTTGTTCTGGGGTGAAATTAATCTGCCAAAATAGCAATACCCTGAATCTGGTGTCCCAGCTGTTGCAGGCCAGATTTCATAGTGTCCGCCAAAACATATATTTTGTTCTGGGGTGAAATTCAATTGACAAAATAGCAATACCATAAATCTTTGGTTTCAGCTGTGGCTGGCAAAATAGAATAGTGTCCGCCAAAACATATATTTTGTTCTGGGGTGAAATTCAATTGCCAAAATAGCAATACCATAAATCAGTGGTTTCAACTGTGGCTGGCAAAATTGAATAGTGTCCACTAAAACATATATTTTGTTCTGGGGTGAAATTAATCTGCCAAAATAGCAATACCCTGAATCTGGTGTCCCAGCTGTTGCAGGCCAGGATTCATAGTGTCCGCAAAAACATATATTTTGTTCTGGGGTGACATTCAATTGCCAAAATAGCAATACCCTGAATCTGGTGTCCCAGCTGTTGCAGGCCACGTTTCATAGTGTCCGTCAAAACATATATTTTGTTCTGGGGTGACATTCAATTGCCAAAATAGCAATACCCTGAATCTGGTGTCCCAGCTGTTGCAGGCCAGGATTCATAGTGTCTTGCAAAACATATATTTTGTTCTGGGGTGACATTCAATTGCCAAAATAGCAATACCCTGAATCTGGTGTCCCAGCTGTTGCAGGCCACGTTTCATAGTGTCCGTCAAAACATATATTTTGTTCTGGGGTGACATTCAATTGCCAAAATAGCAATACCCTGAATCTGGTGTCCCAGCTGTTGCAGGCCAGGATTCATAGTGTCTTGCAAAACATATATTTTGTTCTGGGGTGACATTAAATTGCCAAAATAGCAATACCCTGAATCTGGTGTCCCAGCTGTTGCAGGCCACGTTTCATAGTGTCCGTCAAAACATATATTTTGTTCTGGGGTGACATTCAATTGCCAAAATAGCAATACCCTGAATCTGGTGTCCCAGCTGTTGCAGGCCAGATTTCATAGTGTCTTGCAAAACATATATTTTGTTCTGGGGTGACATTCAATTGCCAAAATAGCAATACCCTGAATCTGATGTCCCAGCTGTTGCAGGCCAGGATTCATAGTGTCCGCAAAAACATATATTTTGTTCTGGGGTGACATTCAATTGCAAAAATAGCAATACCCTGAATCTGGTGTCCCAGCTGTTGCAGGCCAGGATTCATAGTGTCCGTCAAAACATATATTTTATTCTGGGGTGAAACTCAATTACCAAAATAGCAATACCCTGAATCTGATGTCCCAGCTGTTGCAGGCCAGGATTCATAGTGTCCGCAAAAACATATATTTTGTTCTGGCCTGGGGTGAAATTCAATTGCCAAAATAGCAATACCATAAATCAGTGGTTTCAGCTGTGGCTGGCAAAATATAATAGTGTCCGCCAAAACATATATTTTGTTCTGGGGTGACATTCAATTGCCAAAATAGCAATACCCTGAATCTGTTGTCCCAGCTGTTGCAGGCCAAGTGTAAATCTGTCCATAAAAGGATACCTTTCATCCAGGGCCTAAATACTAGCCCTAAAAAAGATATTCCCCTAAATCAGTGGTTACTGCTGTGCCTGGATTAGTGTAATACGCTACATAAACAAATAGACAGATAGTGTTAGGTGCCTGTAAAAAAAGGCCTAAATTTGAAATCTATACATTGGGCCAAATATTTTTTTCCTTATTGTGGTGCTTGGTGAATGGTAACAATGAGGAAAACATCTAGTAAGGGACGCGGACGCGGTCGTGGTTGTGTTAGTGTACCCTCTGGTGCTGGGAGAGAACGTGGCCATTCTGCCACAGCCACACGTCCTAGTGAACCAACTACCTCAGGTTCCAGTACCCGCCAGAATTTACAGCGATATTTGGTGGGGCCCAATGACATTCTAAGGATGGTAAGGCCTGAGCAGGTACAGACGCTAGTCAATTGGGTAGCCGACAGTGGATCCAGCATGTTCACAACATTATCTCCCACCCAGTCTTCTGCAGAAAGCGCACAGGTGGCACCTGAAAACCAAGCCCATCAGTCTGTCACATCACCCCCATGCATATCAGGGAAACTGTCAGAGCCTCAAGTTATGCAGCAGTCTCTTATGCTGTTTGAAGACTCTGATGGCAGGGTTTCCCACGGGAATCCACCCAGCCCTTCCCCAGTGGTGGAAGACTTAGAATGCACTGATGCACAATCACTGATGTTTCCTGATGATGAGGAAATGGGAATACCACCTCATTGGAGTCCGCACGTCTCTGATGATGACGAAACACAGGTGCCAACTGCTGCGTCTTTCTGCAGTGTGCAGACCGAACAGGAGGTCAGGGAGGAAGACTGTGTGGAAGACGATGCAGGGGACGATGAGGTCCTAGACCCTACATGGAATGAAGGTCGTGCCACTGACATTCATAGTTCAGAGGAAGAGGCAGTGGTGAGACCGAGCCAACAGCGTAGCAAAAGAGAGAGCAGGGGGCAAAAGCAGAACAGCCGCCTCCAAGAGAGTTCGCCTGCTACTGGCCACCGCCACCAGGGACCGAGCACCCCAAAGGCAGCTTCAAGGAGTCCTCTGGCATGGAACTTCTTTAAACAATGTGCTGACGACAAGACCCGAGTGGTTTGCATGCTGTGCCATCAGAGCCTGAAGCGAGGCATTAACATTCTGAACCTTAGCACAACCTGCATGACCAGGCATCTACATGCAAAGCATGAACTGCAGTGGAGTAAACACCTTAAAAGCAAGGAACTCACTCTGGCTCCCCCTGCTCCCTCTTCTGCTGCTGCCTCGGCCTCTTCCTCCACCTCGGGAGGAATGTTGGTAAGCGTAAATTCCCACCTAGCCACCCTCGAGCCCTGGGCCTGAATGCCAGCATTTCTAAACTACTGGCCTTTGAAATGCTGTCATTCAGGCTGGTGGACACAGACAGCTTCAAACAGCTGATGTCCATGGCTGTCCCACAGTATGTAGTTCCCAGCCGCCACTACTTCTCCAAGACAGCTGTGCCTTCCCTGCACAACCAAGTATCCGATAAAATCAAGTGTGCACTGCGCAACGCCATCTGTGGCAAGGTCCACCTAACCACAGATACGTGGACCAGTAAGCACGGCCAGGGACGCTATATCTCCCTAACTGCACACTGGGTAAATGTAGTGGCGGCTGGACCGCAGGCGGAGAGTTCCTTGACGCACGTCCTTCCGCCGCCAAGGATCGCAGGGCATCATTCTTTGCCTCCTGTAGCCTCCTCCTCCTACTCGGCTTCCTCCTCCTCTGCTTCCACCAGCTCATCCAGTCAGCCACACACCTTCACCACCAACTTCAGCACAGCCCGGGGTAAACGTCAGCAGGCCATTCTGAAACTCATATGTTTTAGGGACAGGCCCCACACCGCGCAGAAGTTGTGGCGGGGTATTGAACAACAGACCGACGAGTGGTTTCTGCCGGTGGGCCTCAAGCCCGGCCTGGTGGTGTGCGATAATGGGCGAAATCTCATTGCAGCTCTGGGACTAGCCGGTTTGACGCACATCCCTTGCCTGGCGCATGTGCTGAATTTGGTGGTGCAGAAGTTCATTCACAACTACCCCAACATGTCAGAGCTGCTGCATAAAGTGAGGGCCGTCTGTGCGCGCTTCCGGCGTTCACATCCTGCCGCTGCTCGCCTGTCTGCGCTACAGCGGAACTTCGGCCTTCCCGCTCACCGCCTCATATGCGACGTGCCCACCAGGTGGAACTCCACCTTGCACATGCTGGAGAGACTGTGCGAGCGGCAGCAAGCCATAGTGGAGTTTCAGCTGCAGCACGCACGTGTCAGTCGCACTGCGGAACAGCACCACTTCACCACCAATGATTGGGCCTCCATGCGAGACCTGTGTGCCCTGTTGCGCTGTTTCGAGTACTCCACCAACATGGCCAGTGGCGATGACAACGTTATCAGCGTTACAGTACCATTTCTATGTCTCCTTGAGAAAACGCTTAGGGCGATGATGGAAGAGGAGGTGGCCCAGGAGGAGGAGGAGAAGGATGAGGGGTCATTTTTAGCCCTTTCAGGCCAGTCTGTTAGAAGTGGCTAAGAGGGAGTTTTTTGCAACAGCAGAGGCCAGGTACAAATGTGGCCAGCCAGGGCCCACTACTGGAGGACGAGGAGGATGTGGAGGAGGTGGAGGAGGATGAGGATGAAACAGGTTCACAGCGGGGTGGCACCCGACACAGCTCAGACCCATCACTGGTGCGTGGCTGGGGGGATACGGAGGACGATGACGATATGCCTCCCACAGAGGACAGCTTGTCCTTACCTCTGGGAAACATGGCACACATGAGCGACTACATGCTGCAGTGCCTGCGCAACGACAGCAGAGTTGCCAACATTTTAACGTGTGCGGACTACTGGGTTGCCACCCTGCTGGATCCCCGGTACAAAGACAATGTGCCCACCTTACTTCCTGCACTGGAGCGTGATAGGAAGATGCGCGAGTACAAGCGCACGCTGGTAGAGGAGCTCCTGAGAGCATTCCCAAATGTCACAGGGAAACAGGTGGAAGCCCAAGGCGAAGTTAGAGGAGGAGCAAGAGGTCGACAACGCAGCTGTGTCACGGCCAGCTCCTCTGAGGGCAGGTTTAGCATGGCAGAAATGTGGAAAAGTTTTGTCTCCACGCCACAGCTAACTGCACCACCACCTGATACTGAACGTGTTAGCAGGAGGCAGCATTTCACTAACATGGTTGAACAGTACGTCTGCGCACCCCTCCACGTACTGACTGATGGTTCGGCCCCATTCAACTTCTGGGTCTCCAAATTGTCCACGTGGCCAGAGTTAGCATTTTATGCCTTGGAGGTGCTGGCCTGCCCGGCGGCCAGCGTTTTGTCTGAACGTGTATTCAGCACGGCAGGGGGCGTCATTACTGACAAACGCAGCCGCCTGTCCACAGCCAACGTGGACAAGCTGACGTTCATAAAAATGAACCAGGCATGGATCCCACAGGACCTGTGCCTCCCTTGTGCAGAATAGACATTTATAACTGCCTCCCCCTCAACCATGTATTCTTGTACTCCGGGGCACTTCTTTATTGAATCCTCATTTTTTTAACTTTACCATCTTGCGGTGCAACCCAAAGTTGAATGAACCTCTCCTCTGTCTAGGTGGTGGGGCCGAAATAACTGAGAGTGGCCTTCTCCGGTGGTGGTTGATATGACGCATGATTCCTTGCTGTGGGACCTCTCTCCTCTGTCTGGGTGCTGGGGCCTAAATAACTGAAAATGGCCTTCTCCAGTGGTGGGAGATATGACGCATGATTCCTTGCTCTGGGACCTCTCTCCTCTGTCTGGGTGCTGGGCCGAAATAACTGAGAGTGGCCTTCTCCGGTGGTGGTTGATATGACGCATGATTCCTTGCTGTGGGACCTCTCTCCTCTGTCTGGGTGCTGGGCTGAAATAACTTAGAGTGGCCTTCTCCAGTGGTGGTTGATATGACGCATGATTCCTTGCTGTGGGACCTCTCCTCTGTCTGGGTGCTGGGCTGAAATAACAGAGAGTGGCCTTCTCCGGTGGTGGTTGATATGACGCATGATTCCTTGCTGTGGGACCTCTCTCCTCTGACTGGGTGCTGGGGCCTAAATAACTGAAAATGGCCTTCTCCAGTGGTGGGTGATATGACGCATGATTCCTTGCTCTGGGACCTCTCTCCTCTGTCTGTGTGCTGGGCCGAAATAACTGAGAGTGGCCTTCTCCGGTGGTGGTTGATATGACGCATGATTCCTTGCTGTGGGACCTCTCTCCTCTGTCTGGGTGCTGGGCTGAAATAACTGAGAGTGGCCTTCTCCGGTGGTGGTTGATATGACGCATGATTCCTTGCTGTGGGACCTCTCTCCTCTGTCTGGGTGCTGGGCTGAAATAACAGAGAGTGGCCTTCTCCGGTGGTGGTTGATATGACGCATGATTTCTTGCTGTGGGACCTCTCTCCTCTGACTGGGTGCTGGGGCCTAAATAACTGAAAATGGCCTTCTCCAGTGGTGGGTGAAATGACGCATGATTCCTTGCTGTGGGACCTCTCTCCTCTTTCTGGGTGCTGGGCTGAAATAACTGAGAGTGGCCTTCTCCAGTGGTGGTTGATATGACGCATGATTCCTTGCTGTGGGACCTCTCTCCTCTGGGTGCTGGGGCCTAAATAACTGAAAATGGCCTTCTCCAGTGGTAGGTGATATGACGCATGATTCCTTGCTGTGGGACTACTCTCCTCTGACTGGGTGCTGGGGCCTAAATAACTGGAAATGACCTTCTCCAGTGATGGGTGATATGACGCATGTTTCCTTGCTGTGGGACCTCTCTCCTCTGTCTGGGTGCTGGGCCTAAATAACTGAAAGTGGCCTTCTCCAGTGGTGGTTGATATCACGCATGATTCCTTGCTGTGGGACTTCTCTCCTCTGTCTGGGTGCTGGGCTGAAATAACTGAGAGTGGCCTTCTCCAGTGGTGGTTGATATGACGCATGATTCCTTGCTGTGGGTCCACTCTCCTCTGACTGGGTGCTGGGGCCTAAATAACTGAAAATGGCCTTCTCCAGTGGGGGGTGATATGACGCATGGTTCCTTGCTGTGGGACCTCTCTCCTCTGTCTGGGTGCTGGGCAGAAATAACTGAGAGTGGCCTTCTTCGGTGGTGGTTGATATGACGCATGATTCCTTGCTGTGGGACCTCTCTCCTCTGTCTGGGTGCTGGGCTGAAATAACTGAGAGTGGCCTTCTCCGGTTGTGGTTGATATGACGCATGATTCCTTGCTGTGGGACCTCTCTCCTCTGTCTGGGTGCTGGGCCTAAATAACTGAAAGTGGCCTTCTCCAGTGGTGGTTGATATGACGCATGATTCCTTGCTGTGGGACCTCTCTCCTTTGTCTGGGTGCTGGGCTGAAATAACTGAGAGTGGCCTTCTCCAGTGGTGGGTGATATGACGCATGTTTCCTTGCTGTGGGACCTCTCTCCTCTGTCTGGGTGCTGGGGCAGAAATAACTGAAAGTGGCCTTCTCCAGTGTTGAGTGATATGACGCATGATTCCTTGCAGTGGGACCTCTCTCCTCTGTCTGGGTGCTGGGGCAGAAATAACTGAAAGTGGCCTTCTCCAGTGTTGAGTGATATGACACATGATTCCTTGCAGTGGGACCTGTCTCCAATTGATATTGGTTAAATTTTATTTTTTTTATTTCATTTTAATTCATTTCCCTATCCACATTTGTTTGCAGGGGATTTACCTACATTTTGCTGCCTTTGGCAGCTCTCTAGCCCGTTCCTGGACTACTTTACAGCCTTTTTAGTGCCTAAAAGTTCGGGTCCCCATTGACTTCAATGGGGTTCGGGTTCGGGATAAAGTTCGGGTTGATTTCGGATCGCGAACTCGAACATTTTCGGGAAGTTCGGCCGAACTTCTCGAACCCGAACATCCAGGTGTTCGCTCATCTCTATTCGCGGGTGAACGAGCCTGGCCCATATGATGTGGATGGTGGAACATGGCCTGATTCGGGTGCCCGGCTAGCAAAAGTGGCCGCATGACTTTGCTGGCCACAGGGTGAAGGTTGGCTCATGGGACCCCTGATACTGTGGTGGGTGGTGGAAAGAGGGGCCATGAGTGGGTGGAGGAGGCGGGTGGTAGCTAGGTATATGGGGTGGAGGTGGTGGCCTCATGACACGCCTGTGCATGTCGTTGATCTCAGTATGTATGTCTCCCTGATATGAGGAGGCATACATATCTAAGACAAGGGAAAAGGAGGCCATGCACTGATTGTACCTCTCAAGTGGAACCCGCCTTAGGAGAAGAGCCAGATCCCTTAGCATGCCCTCTTCCTGCCCATAACTCCTCCTCTGGGCAAGAAACTAAATGACTCGGGAATCTCTCATTTCCCGAGTCTGTTGCCCAGAGGAAGAGGGTTGGACCTGACGCCTACGCCTGGGCTGAGTTTGTGTCCCGAGTTCTGGGCTGCGCTGGGCTGGGATGGCTGGATCTGGTGGTGCTTGCTGTGACTCCTCTGCAGGGGTAGGTGCTGGGCTGCTGGCTGGGGAAAATAAAGCCGGTGTCTCACTGCCCCCGACATCAGAAACATCCGGATCATCCCAACTATCCACCGTACTGTAGGGAAAATAAGACAAAACATACATTATATTATGGGACTATTCAAGGTCATTCCTACTTTTTAATAATACATAGAATCCTGCGGTATGTATATAACATAAGCTACATCCCCCACATAATGAATTATCTGGTCCTAAGGAATTGTAAAAGTTTTCCCCAAAACTGACAGGAGAATATGGTAGGATTTAGGGCCAAATGTCAAATTGACAAACACTTTGGGAACATAACTTAGTGTTCGGAGTTGTCCAGCACAAAAGCATCTCGACAAATTCAAGGAGCTAACTAAATGCTGATGTTAGATCCGTCTTTTCCCGATGCAGTTTCCCAAACAACCAAACATCACACTCCACAAATTCAGTGCGAAATAGAAAAGTAAAATCATTTCTCACGTACAAAAAACATGTATGAGCCAGCACATGCACATGGCGAGAGAAGTAGTTATTATACAGGGATGGGGTGGAGTCTGGCAATTTGACAATATGACAAGGAGAAGCACTAGATTGAAGCACAACATTTAAAGTATGTACATGTACAGTATGCAAAAGAAAAATCTAACAGCTACAAAGAAAAGAAGAAACAATAGGAGAAAACAAGATGCCTCCACCCAAAGTAACCAATATGCAAGGCCTAGTGTTCACCACCAAAAAAAGTTGGCCCCTTTAGAAGATTGTTCACCTATAAGCGGGATAGGTGAACAAGATCTGATTGTCAGGGGTACAACACCCTGCACCCCAGAAGATCAACTGTATGAAGAGATGAGACATGCAGGGCACACTGGTCAGCCACCTGCTCGCTTCCTGCTCTGCTTGTAGATAGCACTGGTCTGTGGCATAGAAGGGAGGGCCCCACATGAAGAGAGAAGGTAGCCGGCATATGCGCAAAGCACGCCCCATCGCATAAGGCAGCTAATCAGATAGCAGGGCAAAACAGCCAAAAAGGTTAAGTTTAGTAAATAAACTACATGACATATAATGTGAAATGTGTACGTCGACAAAATGTGCGTAGAAATATTACTTACGGCCTCAGATCCATGACAGGCCGGAGAAATTGTAGTTGGGCCGTATATAAATAGGGCCTCTTCTTTGAACCACCTTCCCCACTTCGGCCGCGTTCGTTTAATTCACGCCAAAATTGGTTGCTGTTCCAGTGTGTCTTCGTTTGTTTTACTGTAAAAAGAATACACAGAATTTTTAATATTCCAAACAGAAAGACGCACAAAAAAGACAATAAGATAAGGAAAAACCTTAAACCAAATCTTAGAGCCAAACCAACTCTACTCGTAAAAGAAGTACATTTGGCAAACAAGCTACACTGCAGTTTGCATGGTACAGTAGGAGGAAGAGTGGCGAGAGGAATGTCATAGCATTGCAGGAAGGAGGTGAATATTTAGGGATGCATTTTTAGAGCCACACACTTTCCCATAGAGGATGGTGACAACTATTGCATGCACAATAATTACAGGCGCACAGATGTCACCAAATCAAACAGGCAATATGCTGGGGTATACATAAATAATACAGTATGTGCTCTACTAAAAAGGCGGGAACATCCATAATTAGAGGTAAATGAGAGTGTATGGTATAAATTTGGCCAAACAGTCATAAAAAGATGTATAGGCCTGAACAAAACTACAAGGCGGACAACAAATGAGACAGTAGCATGGCCTACTTGAAGTTGGAGATAAATAAAAGTGACAACACAAGGGCAGGATAGTAAAACTACATAGCTGGCACTTACCTAAATCTGCACAGTACAGATACAGAACAGCAAAAGAGGGAGTAGGGTGCACAGGCTGCACAGTACAGAGGCAACAGAACAGCAAAAGAGGGAGCAGGGTGCAAAAGCGGAATGGCCGTTCCAGAGACAGTACGCCTGCTACTTCCCACCGCACCCAGGGATTGAGCACACCAACGCCAGCTCCAAGGAGTTCATTGGCATGCCAGTTCTTCACACAATGTCCTGACGACAAGACACTAGTGGTTTGCACGTTGTGCCATCAGAGCCTGAAGCGAGGCATAAACGTTCAGCTCACCTGCTCGGCATTGCCATATCTCCGGTCTCTCAGAACTGAAAGCTAAGCACTTGTAAAATCCAAAAAGCAAGGTGTAGTTCCAGCACAATATTCTTGCGATAAAAACTTCCTTTATTTCGGCACATAGATGTACAGACAAGTTCACATTACAAGCGACGACTAAGGACAAGACAGTCCGAAATAAAGGAAGTTTTTATAGCAAGAATTTGGTGCCGGAACTACTCTTTGCTTTTGGGATTTTACAAGTGCTTAGCTTTCAGTTCTGAGACACCGGAGATATGGCAATGCCGAGCAGGTGAGCTGGACACATATATGTGTTTTGGATAAACGTTCTAAACCTGAGCACAACCTGCATGACCAGGAATCTACATGCAAAGCACAAACTGCAGTGGAGTAAACACCTGAAAAACCAAGAAAGGTCTCAGGCTCCTCCTGCTTCCTCTTCTGCTGCTGTCTCTGCCTCTTCCTCCACCTCTGGCGTCACCGTGGCACCAGTGATGAGCGGCAGGTGCCATATTCGATTTCGACGAAATTCGCGAATATTCAAAAGAATATTCGTTTCATATTCGTCGAAATCGAATATTCTTCATTATTCTAGTTATCGCGATTAATATGCGATTTAAATAATCGCGTATTGCGATTTTAACTTAGGCTACTTTCCTATTGGTTTCACACATAGAATTATAGCAAAGATGACTAATATGACGAATGTATTCATCATATTCCTCAAAACGAAGATAACGAAGTATTCTCCATCTTCGTTTTAGCAACCTATTCGTCAACTTCGCTAATTCTAGCAATTAAATAGGAGGGTTGACTATAGAGACAGCGGTGTTTAATTCGCTATGCGATTATATTACTTTGCTTTTTTTTATAGAATAATTATATTACTTGATAATTAATTATTATAATTATTCTATTTATATAAAATAAAAAATTATATAATCGCATAGCGAATTAAACACAGCTGTCTCTATAGTCAACCCTCCTATTTGATTGCTAGAATTAGCGAAGTTGACGAATAGGTTGTGTGGGGAGTCGCTCTGGTAGATAGCGGTGCGGGTGCAGTACCGAGGCAAAACAGGAGTCCCGAAGGTGCAATAAACAGTGTTTTATTCACACTTGCACAAGATAAACAATAAACAGTCTCTTGGTGTTACTTCACACACATAAGAAATCATGAGGAAAACAAGACAGTCCAATACAGACTCCAGTCACCTGGGAGGTTTTAGGTGCAGGTTCGCACCTGGCTGTCAGTCCAGCCGCAAGGCGATCGACCTCATGCTTCCAGGCCGTCTGCACTCCTACTTGCTTGGGCTCTTGCTTCCAGCGTGAACTCCACACAGCACAGAACGGATCAGAACTCCCAAACTCAGAAGATTCCACAGCCTAACACCAGCTCCAGGATAATCACCCCCTCAGCTGCTGAGGAGGCTGCCTTTTAAAGGCCTGGATAAAGTCCGGCCTGGACCGTGGGGAGTAGGCACCCATCCAACTCTTTGCCTACTCCCAGTAAGAGCCGGCCCAGATTGGCTTTGCAGCCAAACTAACTAACAATGTCAAGCAGCACTAGCTGCTGCTGACACATAAAAACCCGGCTCTCACCTCACCGAGGCCAGGAACCTCGGTGACACGTACCTGCCATCGACCACGGTACCTTGCACCTTACCACAATTGCTAAAACGAAGATGGAGAATACTTTGTTATCTTCGTTTTGAGGAATATGACGAATACATTCGTCATATTAGCGAATTCTACCAAGCCAAGAACATCTCCATACTAAAATGTACTGTCGGATTTGAGAATTAAGTTGAAATCACAATGCGATTAATTCAAGTTATATTAATCGCATTGCGATTACAACTTAGCAGTGCACTGCTATCTTACATATTAGGCTAGAATTAACGAATATGGAATATAGCAGCAGTGCTAAGTAGAAATCGCAATGCGATTACTTAAAGTTATATTAATCGCATTGCGATTTCGACTTAGAGCTGGGTTTATAATGGGTCAGCTTGCTAGAATTAACGAAGTCAATGAATATGGAATATATTATAGCAGTGCTAATTGAAATCGCAATGCGATTAATGTAGCTTGGAGTAATCGCATTGCGATTTCTACTTAGCACTGCTGCTATATTCCATATTCGTTAATTCTAGACTAAAATGTAAGATAGCAGTGCACTGCTAAGTTGTAATCGCAATGCGATTAATATAACTTGAATTAATCGCATTACGATTTCAACGTAATTCTCAAATCCGACAGTACATTTTAGTATATGGAGACGTTCCCATGGTGATGGGGACGCTCCATGAGCACGGAAGTCGGCAGAAGCGGCAACGGGCACTGACTGGAGCAGGAGGAAATACCCACCTACCCACCCTCGATCACTGGCTCTGAATGCCAGCATTTCAAAATTACTGGCCTTTGAAATGCTGTCATTCCGTCTGGTGGAGACGGACTGTTTCAAACAGCTGATAGCGGTGGCTGTCCCACAGTACGTAGTTCCCAGCCGCCACTACTTTTCCAGACGAGCCGTCCCTTCCCTGCACAACCAAGTGGAGGATAAAATCAAGTGTGCGCTGCGCAACGCTATCTGTGGCAAGGTCCACTTTACCACAGATACATGGACCATTAAGCACGGCCAGCACTATATCTCCCTAACTGCACAATGGGTAATGGGTAAATGTAGTGGCGGCTGGTCCCGAGGCGGATAGCAGTTTGACGCATATGCTTCCACCACGAGGATCGCAGGGCATTATTCTTTGCCTCCTACTCCACATCCTCCTCCTCCTCTTCTACCACCTCCTCATCTGGTCAGTGAAAGAACTTCACCACCAACTTCAGCACCATCAGGGGAAAACGTCAGAAGGCGGTTTTAAAACTCATGTGTTTGGGAGACAAACCCCACACTGCACGGGAGCTTTGGAGGGGCATAGAACAACTGACCGATGAGTGGTTGCTGCCAGTGAGCCTCAAGCCCGGCCTGGTGGTGTGCGATAATGGGCAAAATCTCGTTGCAGCTCTGGGACTAGCCGGTATGACACACATCCCTTGCCCGGCGCATGTGCTGAATCTGGTGGTGCAGAAGTTTCTTAAAAACTACCCAGACATGTCAGAGCTACTGCAGAAAGTGCGGTCCGTCTATGTGCGCTTTTGGCGTTCTCATCCTGCTGTTGCTCGCCTGTCTGCCCTGCAGCCTAACGTCGGCCTTCCCGCTCACCGCCTCATATGCGAAGTGCCCACCAGGTGGAACTCCACCTTGCCCATGCTGGAGAGACTGTGCGAGCAGCAGCAGGCGATAGTGGAGTTTCAGTTGCAGCACACACAGGTCAGTTGCTCAGCGGAACAGCACCACTTCACCACCAGGGACTGGGCCTCCATGCGAGACCTGTGTACCTTGTTGCGGTCTTTTGAGTACTCAACCAACATGGGCATTGCTGATGACGCCCTTGTTAGCATTACAATACCACTTCTATGTCTCCTTGAAAAAACTATTACCGCAATGATGGAAGATGATGTGGCACAGGAGGAGGAGGAGGAAGAGGGGGCATTTCACAGGGTTTCAGGCCGGTCATTCAGCAGAGGCCAGGTATACATGTGGCCAGCCAGGGCACAGTTCTAGAGGATGAGGAGGAACCAGTTTCACTGCAGGGTGGCACCCAACACAGCTTATGGCCATCACTGGAGCGTGGCTGGGGGGATACGGAGGACGTAGATGATACACCACCTACAAAGGACAGCTTATCCTTACCTCTGGGCAGCCTGGCACACATGAGCGACTGCATGCTGCAGTGTCTGCACAATGACAGCAGAGTTGCCCACATTTTAACTTGTGCTAACTACTGGGTTGCCACCCTGCTGGATCCTCGCTACAAAGACAACCTGCCCTCCTTAATTCCCGCAGTAAAGCATGATAGGAAGATGCGCATCTTCAAGCGCACGCTGGTAGACGCACTCCTGAGGGCATTCCCAACTGACACTGGAGGACAAGTGAAAGCACATGGGGAAGGCAGATGAGGAGGAGAAAGATGTCGCCAACACAGCTGTGTCATGGACAGCACCTCAGAAGGCAGGGTTAGCATGGCCGACATGTGGAAAAGCTTTGTCACCATGCCACAGCAACCTGCACCACCAGCTGATATGGAACATCTTAGCAGGAGGCAGCATTTGAACAAAATGGTGGAACAGTACGTGTGCACACGCCTACATGTACTGACTGATGGTTCTGCCCCATTCAACTTCTGGGTCCACATGGGTCTCATGGCCATCACTGAAGCGTGGCTGGGGGGATACTGAGGACGCAGATGATACACCTAACACCACCTACAGAGGACAGCTTATCCTCACCTCTGGGCAGCCTGGCACACATGAGCGACTACATGCTGCAGTGCCTGCGCAACGACAGCAGAGTTGCCCACATTGTAACTTGTGCTGACTAATTGTGCACATGGCCTGAGCTTGTCCTTTATGCCTTGGAGGTGCTGGCCTGCCCTGCAGCCAGTGTATTGTCTGAACATGTATTTAGAACGGCATTGGGGCATCAAACAAACGCAGCAGCCTGTCCACAGACAAAGTGGAAAAGCTCACATTCATTAAAATGAATTCGGCATGGATTCCACAGGACTTGTCCGTACCTTGTGCAGAATAGACATTTATAACTGCCTCAACCATACATTCTTGTACTCCAGTGCACTTATTCATTGAATCCTTTTTTTATTTATACTATTATTTGGGGGGCTACCCCAATTTAAAAAATAAAAAAAATAAAACCTTTTAAGGTACCCCCTCCTCCTCCTTCATCGCAGCTTCCACCAACAACACAACATTCGCCGCCTCCTCAACCTCCGACTCCGCATCCATCTCCTCCTCCGAGTTGCTGGTTAATGTTTAATTTTTATTTGTTTTATTTTATTTTAAGTTATTTCCCTATCCACATTTATTTGCAGGGCACTTACCCACATTTTGCTGCCTTTTGCAGCCCTATAGTCCTTACTTTGACTTTGTTACAGCCATATTTGTGCACGAAAGTTCGGGTACACATTTACTTCATTGGTGGGTGACATGAAGCCTGTGTTGCTGTTAAAGAACCTCTCCTCTGTCTGGGTGCCAGGGGCCTACATTTCTGAAAATCGCCTGTTGCATTGGTGGATGACATGAAGTCTGTTTTGCCGTGAATGAACCTCTCCTCTGTCTGGGTGCCAGGGGCTTACATTTCTGAAAATCGCCTGTTGCATTGGTGGAGGACATGAAGCCTGTTTTGCCGTGAATGAACCTCTCCTCTGTCTGGGTGCCAGGGGCCTAACTTACTGAAAATTGCCTGTTGCGTTGGTGGATGACATGAAGCCTGTTTTGCCGTGAATGAACCTCTCCTCTGTCTGGGTGCCAGGGGCCTACATTTCTGAAAATGCCTGTTGCATTGGTGGATGACATAAAGCCTGTTTTGCCGTGAATGAACCTCTCCTCTGTCTCGTTGCCAGGGGCCAACCTTACTGAAAATCGCCTGTTCCATTGGTGGGTGACATTAACCTCTTTTTGCCATGAATGAATCTCTCCTCTATCTGGGTGCCAGGGGTCTAACTTACTGAAAATCACCTGTTCCATTGGTGGGTAACATTAACCTCTTTTTGCAGTGAATGAACCTCTCCTCTGTTTGGGTTCCAGGGCCTACATTAGTGACAATCGCCTGTTTCATTGGTGGGTGACATGAAGCCTGTTTTGCCATGAATGAACCTCTCCTCTGACTGGGTGCCAGGGGCCTACATTTCTGAAAATCGCCTGTTCCATTGGTGGATGACATGAAGCCTGTTTTGCTGTGAATGAACCTCTCCTCTGCCTGGGTGCCAGGGGCCTACATTTCTGAGTATCACCTGTTCCATTGGTGAGTGACATTAACCCAGTTTTGCCAGTGATAAGCCCCTGCTGTGCATTGCTGGCAGGAAACCACATTTTGTAAAAACATCTGTTACTGATCAAAAGATGTGTGACTACAAACGCACGCTGGTAGACGCGCTGCTGATGGCATTCCTACCTGACGCCTCCTCAACCTCCTACTCCACATCCACCTCCTCCTCCGAGTTGCTAATTAAAAATGTTTAATTTTTATTTATATTAGTTTATTTTAAGTCATTTCCCTATCCACATTTGTTTGCAGGGCATTTACCTACATTTTGATGCCTTTTGCAGCCCTCTAGCCCTTTCCAGGGCTATTTTACAGCCATTTTAGTGCCCAAAAGTTTGTGTCCCCATTGACTTTAACTGTAGAATTATATTCATAATTGAATTTACAATTTAAGATAGCCATTAGAGTTGAGCAGACACCTGACTGTTCAGGTTCGACAAGTTCGCAAAAAGTTTGGGTTCGGGTCAAGTTCGGATCCCGAACCCGAACTTTTTGTGAACTCGTCGAACCTGAACAGCCAGGTGTCCGCTCAACTCTAATCTTAAATTGTAAATTCAATTATCAATATATTTCTACAGTTAACACAGTTCGGATCATGAAACCCGAGATTGGGCTGAGGAATGCACTTGTAACGTGGACACCAAAATACGACCACATTACAGCTGTCTGAATGAGGCCTAAGCTGAAAAGATGGTTTTGTTGTTTGCAAACCCTTAAACAGACTTGAATATGTAACGTACAATTCTTGAGAGTATATTTGATATGAAACAACTACTTTAAGTGACTTCATATGCACATTTTACGTTTCTGATATATACTACGTATGAGGTTAAAGATTATTTTATGGAAAAATGAATCACAAGTCGTCTTATTTCAGCCGACATCAGAGCCAAGCACCTTCATATTAAATCTAAAATGTTCAGAATGGCAGTTAGCATACCATAGCTAAATCCACTTGGGTTTTAATTACAGAATTTTCACGTTCTTAGAATTTACAGAATATTAGCTGAGTAGTTGCTGATATGTATTCGCAATGTGTCTTAACTACACCATAAAATCTAGAAAATTGCTTTTTTAATAACCACTACACATGCAGAAAGTTCACAAAACTAATAATCGACGGCACATGTGGAGTTTCTGAAACAAGTTATAGCTTGCTTGCTTTTGTGAACATTTTTTTCTTTTCTTTGTGGGGTATTTTGAGACCCAAGAACCATATTGTGCTAATGAGAGTCTGGCTGCAGGCAATGAGAGTAGAGAGTAGAATAGAGGAGCGTAACCACAGCAACGCCTTGGGTATCAAGAGAGAAACCTTTAATAGAGCTGTGTCAATCACAAAAGAGCTGGTCAGAGATCCTTGACAAGGCAAAACATACTTATACCAGAGCCATACAGAGTAGGGAGCCAATACTCAACACTAGATATCAGCGAATTCTTCAAAAATTCGATTCGCCAAATTTTTTGGGAAAAATTCAGTTTGATCAGAATATATTTGCGTCGAATTACGTTAAAAATGGCTATTTCCTAACTGCTGAGAGCCTTTATAGTGGTGTAGAACACTGTGCCTTGCAGTAACACGCATAGGGAGTCTGCTTTGGTAGTGAAATAATGCTGTGAGTCCGTATGACATGCAGATGACAGGCGTCACTCTTAGAATCACTGCACACTTCACTTATTTGGGCAGTCACGGGGTCAAAACTGACCAAATAAATCAGGTATGAACTCAGCCTTACAGTTAGATGTTAGCATCAAGAAGAAGGGCACTCCTTTTACACCGTTATTCCACATAGATGTCTACAGAACCTGTTCTTTTAAACGCTTATACAAGTAGAGCCCCCGACAGAGTGGAGAGGGTGTCAGCAGTAAGTTTGTGTTGACGTCACTAATTATTTTCCCCTCCTCTGATCCGTCAGAACAATAACCCCCCAAAAAACAGATCCTGTCTGTTGAGTAGTAATGGACGAACATCGGCCGGGACGATTCGCGAACGCGATCAAATGTTCGCGAACCGTGAATTCCCATTGCTCCAATTGACTTTAATAGCAGGTGAACCTGAAAAACCTTCAAGTCATATTTGCAGCCACCAAATACAAACCATGAGTGTACAAATAGTCCCACAACATGACCAGTGGCATACCAGAGGGGGATTATTGGCAAAAATTCCCACAAAAAATGTGTATTTTAATCAGTGGCCATTTTTATGCATCTTAAAGGGAAACTCTCAAATATGTGCCCTGCTGGAGCCTAGAAAAATTTTATTTCCTATCGGTTTGATGTATACAAATGTGCAGCACTCTATGTTTTTGTATCCTGCAGAGTCCAGTAAAAAAATGCATACGTTAACGTAATTTTTTTTTCTACCATGGAACTGTATGGTGAACGGACGCCACTGTACGACATCAGTCTGAAGCATCTGTTAACGCATATATTTCTGGTATGCATTAAATGGATAGTAAAAATAGGATGTGAACCCAGCCCTAATGTCAGAATAAACACCAGTACACAGCGGAGCAGCGTGGCGGAGGGGAGGCCGCCTTGTACTGATAGAGCGCTACCTGCTCCTGGTGGTCAGGGATGAGGACTGTGTTTCCCAAGGATCATTTTTCTACTTAGAAATGCAGGGCATAGTATAATACACTAGAATCTATATAATTTAAAGATATTAGCCCCACTCCCGAATAATAATACAATTATGTGGTCATTTATTATAAAGATTATATATGTTAGGCGTATTTCTGACACAGATTGTGGCGCAAAGGTTCTTAGCACCGAAATCTGCATATTTTTCCCTCTCATGCCAGGTCTATAAAAGGTGGCATGGGCAGGGAAAGGGATACAGTTATGGCCTATCCAGTTATTGGATACCGCCGCCATACATTGACAGGATAACACCGCCATACTGTGACCGGATAAAAGGGAATAAGAGGGCACAGTACAGGGAATGACTAGGGGCACTGCACAGGGTGTGGTAAGAGGTCACAATGCAGGGTATGAGGGGGCACAGTACGGGGTGGGGGGGGGGGCACCGTCACATGACCCTGTGACATTGGAAGGTCCTTTTGGTGAATGCGGTTCATATGCCACCATAATGAGAGGCAGAGGAGTGAGACAGGGGTGTGATTATGTGGCTAGAGATAAAAAAAAATGTAACTGTCGGCCAGTACAGGCCTCAAAAATTAGCCAATAGGCATTCAACTGACAGCAAAGAACTTTGGATTATGTGGCTAGAGGTACATTAGGCGGTCACAGGATAAAAATGTAACTGTCGGCCATTACAGGCCACAAAAATTAGGCATTCACCTGACAGAAAAGGCCTTTTATGCCGCTGTATATACATAAGACAAGGACCATTCTTTGGTCTGGGTGGTCGCGGATATGTGTCGGCTGGTATGAGGAAATTCAATTACACGTGGTCATCACAGGTGTTGAATTCCTCCGAGATCCATGTCTCATTTATTTTTAGAAATGTGAGGTAGTCCACACTGTCGTGAGCTAGGCGAGTGCTCTAATCGGTCACGTTGCCTCCTGTTGCTCTGAACGTCCTTTCAGACAGGACACTCAACGAGGGGCAAGCCAAGAGTTCCATGGTAAATTGTGCCAGCTCTGGCCACAGGTCAAGCCTGCACACACAGTAGTCAAGGGGTCCCTCGCTTCTCAGAGCGTCCATATCAGCCGTTAACCTGATGTTGTCTGACACCTGTAAGTCTAGGCGACATGACCAACACATCTTCAAACCGCCCTCTAATTTGCAGGCGCAGTAGGATTGGTGTCTCGCTGTGGATGGAAATTCCTCTACCAGTGCCCGCAACAGCAGAAGGCAGCATCTCTCGCAGAAAGGCCTAGAAATGCTGCATTCTGCCAGCCCTCTGTGATGCTGGTAACATGTCAGCCATTTTCTGTTAGTACCGGGGGTCTAAGTACGTTGCCACCATGTACAGGTCCTTGACCTTTATGCTATTTATACAGGGGTTCCTCTTCAAACACTGGAGCATGAAGGCCCCTATGAACTAAATTGGAAGCGGTGGAGTGCCCTGGCTCCTGCTCATCGCCCAGGAGAATGTTGTCCTCAGTCTTCTCCCCCGAGCCACGGACAACACCAGGGATCCCCGAAAAGTCTAAAGCCTGCTCTTCTTGTTCCTCCTCTTCCTCCTCCCCCCAGCCACCATCTTCCTCTGACTCCTCTTAAGACTCCTGCGGACTTGTCTCATATGGAGTAGCCCCCCCCCTGGGAATTCATTCAGCATTGCGACTTCCTCATCTTCCAGCTCCTGCTCCACGACGACTTGATCAATGACACAACGTAATGCACGCTCCAGAAAGAAGGCGTAAGATACAACGTCACTGATGGCGGCCTGGCTGCGACTGACCAGTTTGTTGATCAAATTGCTGCAGAAGTCTGCATGCGTCACGCATGAGCAGCCACTGGCGCGGTGAAAGGAAACCAAACTCCCCAAAACCTGTCCTGCCGTGCAGTTCGTACAGGTATTCGTTAACTGCACGTTTCTGCTGGAGAAGCCTATAAAGCATATAAATGGTGGAGTTCCAGCGCGTTGGGAAGTCACAAATCATATATCTGACAGCCAAGTGGTGTCGCCGCTTGATGTCAGCAAGGCGAGCCATGGCCGTGTAAGATCTTCTAAAATGGCCAGAGATTTTTCTGGCCTGCCGCAAGATGTCTTGGACCCCGGGGTATTTGGCAACAAATCGCTGCACGACCAAGCTCAGTTTCAGAGCACTCAGCAGAGTGGCAGCAGCATCAGACCACAGAGTGGCACAATGACTGAGTGTGGAGGTGGCAGCAGCAGCATCAGGAGGAGGCCACAGAGTGGTACAATGACAGAGTGTGAAGGTGGCAGCAGCAGCATCAGGAGGAAGCCACAGGGTGGCAAAATGACAGAGTGTGGAGGTGGCAGCAGCAACATTAGGAGGCCGGAGAGAGACACAATAACAGAGTGCAGAGGTGGCAGCAGGATCAGGAGACCACAGAATGGCACAATGACAGAGGCTGGAGGTGGCGGCAGCATCAGGAGGCCACAGAGTTGCACAATGACAGAGTATGGAGGTGGCGGCATCAGCAGCATCAGGAGGAGGCCACAGAGTGGCACGACGACAGAGTGTCGAGTTGGGTAGCAATAACAGTACGCACTGACAATGGTGGGTGTAAGCATCAGATATGTGGCATCAGGCGGGTGGCAGCATCAGAAAAGTAGCTGAGGCATGTAGCCAGAAGAAACTGGTCTCTTTTGTCAAGGTTTGGGTGAGGCAGCATGGATGATCTAATCTGATGCAACAGGCATTGGTGGGTGGAAATCCTGGCTGATCCACGCCTGATTCAACTTTGACAAAGGTCAGTCTCCACATTTTGGGGTAACTAAGGCCCCCGCTGCACTAAACACCTGCTCTGATGCCACACTACTATCCGGGCAGGACAGCTTTTCCAGGGCAAACTCTGCTAGTTGCAGCCACAAATCCAGTTTGGCTGCCCAGTAGTCCAGCGGATCTTCAATGTGGGGTGGCAGGGTACTGTCCAAGTATGCCACCACCTCAGGTCCTGCTCCAGATCTAGCTGCTGCTGGTGAGTACTTTCTTCACTATGCGGGTGAAGAAAGCTGCTCATCAGCGACTCTAGACTCAGGCTGCTGCTGATAGAGCTGGTACTGCTCCTGCCACCCCACCCCTGCCCAGCAGCCAAGGCAGTGGAACATGAGCGCAGAGGGCCCCCCGGTCGGACCCGCGAGAGGGTGGACGTTGGCGCAGATAGGCAGCGGGCAACTGACTACATAGGATGTCTCTATAGTAGTTCAGTTTATCCTCCCTTTCAGCGGGTGTAAAAAAGGCCCCATTTTGGACCTATAGCAAGGGTTCAACAAGGTGGAGAGCCAGAAGTCATCCCTCTGCCGAATGGTGACAATTCAGCTGCCACTAGACAAGCAAGTGAGCATGCATCGGGCTATTTCTGCAAATGACTCAGAGGGACTCCCTGCTTCCATTTCCACTGCATACTGTCACAGGGTGTCTGGGTCCTCTGCCTCATCTTCCTCGTTGCACTGTAGCTCATCTGGCTGCTTCTGCTCCTCCTCTCTTGTCATCTGTGTAGAAAAAGCACAGTTTCGCTACAAATTGCTTGTACTCCAATTTCCTCCTCCTCCTCTAGTTCAGCCTTCACAGGGCTCATGTGGCCATGAGTTTTAGGTGCCACGTCTCCAGTCCCCTGACCAGCCAGATTTATCAGCATCTGTTCCAGGACAGGAAGCAGTGGAATGACATTGTTCATCCCGTAGTCTTGGTGACTGACAAATAACTTGGCATCCTCAAAGAGCAAACTGCAGGTGTCACGCATGAGCTGCCATTGGCTGACATTGAAGTTACACAGGGGAGTACTCCTGTCCGCTTTGATCATTAACAAATTGTTTATGGCCTTTCTCTGTTCGTATAGTCGGTCTAACATATGGAGGTTGGAATTCCAATGGGTGGAAACCATATCAGCCTATGTTTGGAGATGCCGTTCTGCCGCTGTAGCTCAAGGAGGGTGTGCTTTGTGATGTACGAGTGGCTGAAGTGCATACAAAGTTTCCTGGCCATTTTTAGCATGTTTTTCAGGTGGGTGGAAGACTTCAGAAACCGCTAGACAACCAGATTGAACATGTGTGCCATGCAGGGCGCATGGCTCAGCCATCCTTGACGCAGCACAGACACAATGTTCTTCCCGTTGTCGGTCACCATGGTTCCGTATTTGAGTTTTTGCGGAGAAAGCCAGGATTCGATTTCTTGATGAAGGACACATTGCAGTTCCTCTCCTGTGTGACTCGGTTCGCCCAGGGAAATGAGGTGCAGAACAGCGCGACACTGCCGTGCCCTGCATATGTGGTATGCTGAAGGGGCACTGTGAATTGTCCCTGCAGTGGAGACTGAGGACATGGTGGAGGATGAGGAGGCAGAGGCGGACATTGTTGCAGGACTAATGGTGTGGCAACGTGGAGGTGGAAGCGGCGTCACCTGGCCAAGTTGCTGGTGTAGCTGTGCAGGAACCACATTTATTAAGTGGGCCATAAAAAACATGTCTTGTCTATGCCTGTAGTTACAGCTCCACACGTCTGCGCTGCCGTGCACTTTGGCAGACAGTGACAGCCTCAAGGACTGGCCCAATTTCTGTTTTACATGTGTGTGCAGGGCTGGTGCTGCCTTTTCGGCAAATAAATAACGACTTGGGACTCTCCACCTCGGCTCGGCACAAGCCATTGGTTCTCTGAAAGGTGCAGAGTCCACCACTTAGAAAGGGAGGGACTGCAGCACCAGCAACTTGGACAGGAGCACATTCAGCTTCTGCGGCGCTAGATGCGTGCACGCATACTGCTGTCTCTTGGCAATCTCTTTGGTGATTGATTGCTGATGGAATGACTGACAAGGAGTAGGAGGATGAGCAGGAGCATCAGGACCAGCAGATGATGGGAAGGACAGACAGCTCCCTTCGGCTGAGGTGATGGAGCCTTGACTGCCTGAAACTGAGTGTGTGCCACTGAGTGATGCAGAGGTTGCTGTGGCATACTGGACGACCAGATCGGAGCCACTGTTCTCCCAGGCCACTTTATGGTGACGCTGCATACAGTGGATATAAAAATGTCAGGTTTCTGTGCTGTAAAAAAATGAGACAGAGATAAATCACTTCAGAACTTCTTCCGCCTTTAATGTGACCTATAAACAGTACAACTCAATTGAAAAACAAACTGAAATCTTTTATGTAGACGGAAGAAAAAATATTAAAATAAAATAATATGGTTGCATAAGTGTGCACACCCTTAAACTAATACGTTGTTGAAGCACCTTCTGATTTTATTTCAGCACTAAGTCTTTTTGGGTATCAGCCTGACACGTTTTGACTTGGCAAGATTTGCCCACTATTCTTTGCAAAAACACTCAAATCTGTCAGATTGCGAGGGCATCTGTACACAGCCCTCTTCAGATCAACCCACAGATTTTCAATCGGATTCAGGTCTGGGCTCTGGCTGGGCCATTCCAAAACGTTAATCTTTTTCTGGTGAAGCCATTCCTTTGTGGATTTGGATGTATGCTTTGGGTCGTTGTCATGCTGAAAGATGAAGTTCCTCTTCATGTTCAGCTTTCTAGCAGAAGCCTGAAGGTTTTGTGCCAATATTGACTGGTATTTGGAACTGTTCATAATTCCCTCTATCTTAACTAAGGCCCCAATACCAGCTGAAGAAAAACAGCCCCAAAGCATGATGCTGCCACCACCATGCTTCACTGTGGGCATGGTGTTCTTTTGGTGATGTGCAATGTTGTATTTTTGCCAAACATATCTTTTGGAATTATGGCCAAAAAGTTCAACCTTGGTTTCATCAGATCATAACACCTTTTCCCACATGCTTTTGAGAGACTTCATATGTGTTTTTGCAAAATGTAGCCTGGCTTGCATGTTTTTCTTCGTAAGAAAAATCTTTCGTCGTGACACTCTACCCCATAGCCCAGACATATGAAGAATACGGGTGATTGTTGTCACATGTACCACACAGCAAGTACTTGCCAGATATTCCTGCAGATTCTTTAATGTTGCCGTACGCCTCTTGGTAGCCTCCCAGACCAATTTTCTTCTCGTCTTTTCTTCAATTTTGGAGGGACATCCAGTTCTTGGTAATGTCACTGTTGTGCCATATTTTCTCCACTTGATGATGACTGTCTTCACTGTGTTCCATGGTATATCAAATGCCTTGGACATTCTTTTGTATCCTTCTCCTGACTGATACCTTTTGACAATGAGATCCCTGTGATGCCTTGGAAGCTCTCTGTGGACCATGTCATTTGCTGTGGGATGCGACTAAGAAAATGTCAGGAAAGACCAACTAGAGCAGCTGAACTTTATTTGGGATTAATCAGAGGCACTTTAAATGATGGCAGTTGTATGCTGACTCCTATTTAAAATGATTTTGAAAGTGATTGCTTAATTCTGAACACAGCTACATCCCCAGTTATAAGTGTGTGCACACTTATGCAACCACATTATTATTATTATTATTAATTATTATTATTATTATTATTATTATTTTTTTTTCAATTGAGTGGGACATTTTATAGGTTACATTAAAGGGGGAAAAAGTTCTGAAATTATTTATCTTTGTCTCATTTTTTTACAGCACAGAAACCTGATACTTTAACAGGTGTGTGTAGACTTTTTATATTCACTGTATGTTGACTCAGGGCTGTGGTGCCAACATTGGCACCCTGGTCACGCTTCACCTTCTGTCCACATATTCTACATATGGCCATGTTCACCTCCTCTGGTGGCTTAACAAAAAACTTCCACACCGCCGACTAGTCGATTTTACCCCCAACACTCCGAACTGACTGACTGCTACAATCGCTGCCACAGCAAATTCCCGGGCAGGTGCGCTCCTGCGAAGAGGTTGGTCTACCCCGGGCATGTTTCACTCCTGATCTCCCACTGCTGTCACCCTGCTTACTCCCGGCCATGCTAGCGACTTGCTGGCTCTGCCGCTGGCTCACGGGCAAGTTGCTACCCTCTTCTCCCGATAATGATGACGCCCCTTCGTCACCCGGCTCCCAAGTGCGATCAGCTACATCATCATCATCAAGTCCTGTCTGCACATCACTGATGTCCTCTTCAACCATCTCTGGATCAGGAGCCTGACCACTCGCAACACCAGCTCCCACGCCACTCTCCTCATCCCTACTTGCCCGCCTACCGGAGGAAGCCGCGGATGTCTCCTCCACATCTTAGCTGGCCAGTAGCTGCTGACTGTCCTTTAGTAGCTCGTCCTCCCTGAAAAGTGGAGCCGAGCCCACAGCATATAATACTTTTCTGGCTGAGGGAACAGAAAAGAACAGAGGCAGGTTGAGGACAGGTGAAGGCACAGGGCCTGCTTCCGTGCTATTCCAACTAAATTCATGTCAGAGGAAAACACCGACTCTTGGCTGAGGGTGTCTGATATCACTTGGGACAAAGTGGATGACCGAGTCAACCATTCAAGAGCCGCTGGGTTGCTGGTCAAGACACGACCACTAGATCACACCGGGAGCTCAGGCCTCTCGCTTTGGCCCCTGCTGTCATGCCCCCTTATTCTGCTGCGACCTGTGCCTGCGCAAGAAACATATACGCCTCTGCCACTCCCCTGTGCAGGGCCTGTCACTTCTCTGTATGACATACTGTTAGATCAAATAATACAATGTTAGATTAAATATTTTTTATTTTGCCACTAATACACAGCAAACAGGGCTTCAGAAGATATCACTGCACAGCAGAATGTCAATTAGACCCACATTTTTTTCTACTTCTATACAACAGGCTTTTCAACAGATATATTCAATGCTGGATGGTGAATATATTTTTATTTCCCCACTAATACACGGCAAACTGGGCTTCAGAATATATCACTGCACCGCAAAACGTCAATTAGGCCCAAATGTTGTTCTACTTTTACACAAAAGGCTTTTCAACAGAGAACTACAACGCTGGACGATGAATATATTTTTATTTCGCCACTAATACACTTTCAAACAGGCTTCAGAATATATCAATGCACTGCAGAACGTCAATTAGGCCCACATTTTTTTCTACTTTTACACAAAAGGCTTTTCAACAGAGAAGTACAACACTGGACGATGAATATATTTTTATTTCGCCACTAATTCACTGCAAACAGGGCTTCAGAATATATCACTGCACTGCAGAACGTCAATTAGGCCCACATTTTTTTGTACTTTTACACAACAGGCTTTTTAACAGAAATATTGCAATGCTGGAAGTCGAATATATTTTTATTTTGCCACTAATACACGTAAACTGGGCTTGAGAATATATCACTGCACCGCAGCACGTCAATTAGGCCCAAATTTATTTCTACTTTTACACAACAGGCATTTCAACAGATAAGTGCAATGCTGGACAGCGAATATATTTTTTCTTTTTCCACTAATACACTATTGGCAATCAATTAACAAGGATCAGTATGAACACTCTAATCTGTGCCAAGAGCAAGCATGTAACACTACAATGCCTATTTTGCATAAGCTGTTCACACCATTATGGCTCACCTGTATGAATCTTTCATGATCATGACCACTCCAGACTCGGCGTTCCCCTCATGAAAAGGCGCATGTCCATGAGCATCATTGCTAGTGACAGTGCAAGAGCAAATCAAATATTGCGGACTTGCATATGGTCCCGCCTCCCACAAGAGATTGCTAATAACACAGGGCCCGCGGCACCTCCACCCAGTAAAAGACCACCGCTCCATCGACGTCAGTGCTGACGTGCAATTCATGTGACCTTGAACCCAGATCACATAACCGCTGTTTGTGTTCTTATCACTGCTATAGTGCCTTGCCGCATACTAACACTATCGTAACCTGTCACAACCTGGAATATGCGCATCATCATGGGAGGAATCCATAATGCTTGGTTCACACTTGAGCGTACTTGATACGCGCGTTTTACGAACGTTTTAGTCGCACGTATTACAGCACATTTGTGGAAATAGGACGTCATCGCGCCGCCGGAGAGTTACAGCTTGAGACACAGGCCGGAAGAGGCCTGCATCGCATCGCTGGAGGTAAGTATAAGTGTTCTTTTTTTTTTTTTCTTGGGGCTACTGGCACTCAAGGGGGACTAATGGCACTTAAGTGGGCTGCTACTGGCACATAAGGTGGACAGCTACTGGCACATAAGGGGGACAGCTACTGGCACATAAGGGGGGACAGCTACTGGCACATAAGGGGGGACAGCTACTGGCACAAAAGGGGGCTACTGGCACATAAAAGGGCTACTGGCACATAAAGGGGACGGCTACTGGCACATAAGAGGGGCTACTGGCACATGAGGGGGGACTAATACCACATGAGGGGGGCCTAATGGCACATCAGTGGGGACTTCTGGCACATAAGGGGGCTACTGGCCCATAAGGGGATACTGGCACATAAGGGGACTACTGGCACATAAGGGAGGACTACTGGCACTTAAGGGGTCTGCTACTGGCACATAAGGGGGACAGCTACTGGCACATAAGGGGGACAGGCTACTGGCACATAAGGGGACTAATGGCACATAAGGGGGGCTACTGGCACATAAGGGGACTAATGGCACATAAGGGGCTACTGGCACATAAGGGGAGGCTACTGGCACATAAGGGGAGACGGATACTGTCTCATAAGGGGGGGGCGGCTACTGGCACATAAGGGGGGACTAATGGCACATAAGGGGGGCTACTGGCACATAAGTGGACTACTGGCACATAAGAGGGACTACTGACACGTAAGGGGGGCTACTGGAACATAAGGGGGATGGCTAGTGGCACAAAAGCGGGGACTACTGGCACATAAGGGGGACTATTGGCACATAAGGGGGGAGGCTACTGGCACATAAGGAGGGACGGCTACTGGCACATAAGGAGGGACGGCTACTGTCACATAAGGAGGGATGGCTACTGGCACATAAGGAAGGACGGCTACTGGAACATAAGGGGGGACGGCTACTGGCACATAAGGAGGGACGGCTACTGGCACATAAGGAGGGACAGCTACTGGCACATAAGGGGGGACAGCTACTGGCACATAAGGAGGAACAGCTACTGGCACATAAGGAGGGACAGCTACTGGCACATAAGGAGGGATGGCTACTGGCACATAAGGAGGGACGGCTACTGGCACATAAGGAGGGACGGCTACTGGCACATAAAGAGGGACGGCTACTGGCACATACGGAGGGACGGCTACTGGCACATAAGGAGGGATGGCTACTGGCACATAAAGAGGGACGGCTACTGGCACATACGGAGGGACGGCTACTGGCACATAAGGGGGGACGGCTACTGGCACATAAGGGGGGACGGCTACTGGCACATAAGGGGGGACTTCTGGCACATATGGGGGGGCTACTGGCACATGGGGGGAAGCACAAGAGAGGCACTTATTACTGGCACATGGGGGAGAGGCACACGAGAGGCACTTATTACTGGCACATGTGGTGGCATGGAGAGGCACGTGTTACTGGCACATTATTATGGGGCACTATAGGGGCTTCTACTGAGGCCACAAAGAATGGGTATTTTATATGGGGGGCTCTGTGTGGTACTAGTATTACCAGGGGTATTATCTGTTTCTGCAGTGTAGTATTACGGTAACTGCACCACTGAGAGGCAAATATTTTTTTTTCTTTTTCCTCTAATATACAGAAAAAAGGGCTTTAAAACAGAGAACTTCACCGCTGAGCGGCAAATATATTTTACTTTTGCCACTAATACATGACAAGGGCTGTCATTTTTGCCCTTCACCACCCAATGGCTAATAAGACCTTTATTCCCACTAATACAAGCCAAAAAATGCTTTACAACATATAACTGCATCGCACAAGGGCAAATAAAACTCGAAAAATAGAAATATTTCCTTGTAATAAAACCTGTTAATGCCTGTATCAAACAGTACTTACACCCAATTAAGAAAGGTTTGCTGGAATTACAGAGCTGTATAATGGCAATTTGGATCCCCAGTCAGTGCAGCAAGGTGTAATAGGATTGTTTCTATTACCCAGGCTGTAACCTCCTCTACTGAACCCTGTTCAACACAAATGCTGGTGGAATGATTCCTCCCTATCCTTTCCCTACACCCTGGGTAATCTTTCCCTGCACTTGTAAATAGTTTTTTTTTCACCACAATCAAGTATTTCCTATCACTGTCCATAGCTCCTGCAGACATGTCTCTCCCTGCACTAAGCACGCTGGTGAATGGCAGAATCTAAGATGGCCCCCGTATTTATAGGGCTGTGACATCACAGGGCTGGCTGGCTGCTGAGTGATCCCGCCTTCCCGAGTTCCTTGCCCCATGTCTTCACATGTGTAGCAGTCACTTTAGGAAAAAATGTGATTCGTTACCACAAAGCGCGAGGAAATTCGCAATTTTTCCTGAAATTTGGATGGAATTCCACTTCGTCAGCTTCGATTCGCTTGTCTTTACTCATCACAAACCTCAATCTCCAACAGCCTCAGCTCTCTTACTGCTTTGAAATCCACTGATGGCTCATTAACTAATAAAGTGTTTAATTGAGCTTGCCAGAGAGGTTTATTTTTAAAGTAGCTTATTGTATAATATATCTCTTTTTAGTGATCTACTGTACCATCAAAGATCGTACAGTGTTTATATTGTTCAAAAGTCGACATTATTGAAATATAAAATGACTGCTTCATAGCGTATTTTAAAGGGGTTTTCCAGGACTAACATATTGATGGCCTATACCTATATGGAAACCTTCACCAATCAGCTATAAGTGTACCCACAAATTCTGAAAGTGAACAGTGCACAAGTTGGAACACCACAGCTCTGCACAATGTGTTGTGATCATTCTCAGGTACTGCAACTCATGCTCCAATTTAAGATAATGGGAGCTGAACATTGCTTAATCATGGAATATGTGGCTTCAACTAACAAATGAATGGTGGAAGTGGTGGGTGTCAGACCCCCACCGATCATATATTGATGATCTATCTTATGGACAGGTCACATCAGTAATTTGGTCCCAGAAAAAAACGTATAAGTAGCTCTAAGAGCTACTAGATCAATCACATACATACATAATCCATGGGCACTGTGATCCAAGAAGCCACTTCTGGTGTTTTACAAAGCCAGCTCTAGAAAGATAAATATTTGGTCCACCTTTCTCTTCATTCCTTTAAAATCGCCTGTCTAATTTTATATAGGTTTACCTTGCACTGCAAAGACAGCTCTGAACCATTAAGCCAGGACACAACAAGACATCTTAAGTTGTCCTGTTGCATCTGCCATTAAGATGTTAGCAGTAGCTCATGAGCCCTGTAAGTTATGAGATGGGACCTCCAAGACCTTAATCGAATTTAGATCTGGGGAACTAGGAGGGGAAGTAAACACCTTGAACTCTTTGTTATGTTCCTCAAATCATTCCCTATAATTTTTTTCAGTGTAGCAGGGAAGAATTATCCTTTAGAAAGAAGCAACACCCAGTAGGCAATACTTCTGCCACGAGTAGCATTGTTCAATGCTTTGATAGGTGGTACATGTCCAAGTAACAATCACATAAATGCCAGGGCCCAAGGATTCTCAGCAGAATGTTACACTACCTCTGCTGGTTTGTCTTCTTCCCATAGTGCATCCTGGTGTCATTTCTTTTTCCAAGCGTGACAAAATGCACCAAGGCTTCCATATTACATTATGTACAATAAAATATACTAGTTATCAGATCAGAACACCTCCCATAGCTCCATGGGCCATATCAGATGCTCATTGTAGGTGCTTTTGGTGGTGAATATGGATCAGAATGGGAACTCTGAAGCTCAGTAGAAGATGAGTAGCAGATTAGTAGTAGATTAGTAGCTTGAAATAAATCATGTGGCTGGTAGATTTCTAATTTGGTGGAGGTTTTAGAGGAGTTTTTACAAGAGTAGTAGAAGAGTATTTGGTTGAGGTTTCTCTGTTTTCACATTGACTTCTATGAAATCCTCAATCAAATCTGTTTCTAAGAGGTAACATATCACTTATCAAGTGGTTTCAAATTAGCTACTAAAAAACCCTCTACCATTTTCTACTCTGTGCGCAAGGTAGAGTTTTTAACTTTAAAATAAAGGGGAAGTTGGTGAATTTTCAATGTAGAGGGCCATTTTCCACTGCTAAATCTATGGCAGATTGGTAGCAGAGTTTAGCTATATGAACATACCCGGACTAAACTGCAGCTACGCAGCCCTGGCAATAGTGGCTAAGAATGAAATACCCATCTTATGTAGTAGCTCAATATGCTATGCTGTTTCCAAGCTATCATTCACTTATATGGGAGTTACTGAAACAGCATAGCACAGCCTGCTTGGTCAGTGTGGGAACTGCATAAGATGGGTATTTTCGATCTCAAATATATATAACTAGGATGAAAATATACCATAAAAGAGGTATTCTGGCTTTGCAATTTTCAGCATCATTGACAGCATATTGTTACTTACTAATAGTGACTGTTTATCTGTAATGCTCAGTTTTCTGCACTCTATTGTGATCACTTGACATTGTCCAGCCTTGTCACATTTAAGGCATGGCAAGGCTTGTAAGGCTCTTCCTTGCAGACATAACGTCATTAGTGACCTTGACTCTGAGGGCAATGTTCTACTTGGTCTCCTGGACTCTTCCCTGTAAACATGATGTCAGCAATGCAGCTGTGTCTTAGGGTTATTGCACACGAACGTGTGGTTTTGCAGTCCTCAAAAAACGGATCCGCAAAAAAATTCACACGTTCGCAATTATGTCCGCATCCATTCCTCAATTCTGCGGAATGGATGCGGACCCATTCATTGTGAACTTCTGGGTTTCGGCCCTGAAACATCCGGCCGCGGCTCCGCAAAAGATAGAGCAAGTCCTATTCTTGTCCGCTGTCTGCGGAAAAGAATAGGCATCTCTATGGGGAGTGCCGGCATGGTGTGTTGCGGATCCGCAATTTGTGGATCCGCAACACACTACGGACGTGTGAATGGGGCCTTAGGCCTCTTGCACACGACCGTATGGCTTTTTCAGTATTTTGCGGTCCGTCTTAAACGGATCCGTTTTCATTTTTTGTTTCCGTTGTGTTTCCGTTTCGGTTCCGTTGTTCCATTTTTCCGTATGGCGTTTACAGTAATTCCATAATTAAAATTGGGCTCGTCTTAAAATTTTCAATAGATTGTTCAGCAAAAACGGAACGGATACGGAAGACATACGGATGCCTTTCCATATGCTTTCGGGGTTTTTTCGCAGACTCATTGACTTTTGAAATGGAGCCACTGAACATGATTTGCGGACAAGAATAGGACATGTTCTATATTTAAACGGAATGGTAAAACGGAAACGGAAGGCATACAGAGACACTTCAATTTTTTTTGCGGTCCCATTGAAGTGAATAGTTCAGTATACTGTCAGTATACGGTCTGCAAAATACTGTCGTGTGCAAGAGGCCTTAGGCTTATTGTACACGAACATATGGTTTTGCGGTCCGCAAAAAACGGATCTGTACAAAAAATGGATGACATCCATGTGCATTCCGTTTTTTGCGGAACTAAACATCTGACCCCTTAAAGAACAGTACTATCCTTGTCCGTGATGTGGACAAAAATAGGACAAGTTCTATCTTTTAATGGAATGGAAAAACGCAAATACGGAAATGGAATGCACACGGAAACACTTCCGTTTTTTTTTGCAGACCCATTGAAATGTATGGGTCCATATACGGACCGTATACGGAACATAAAAAAACGGCTCGTACACTCGCAAAAAAAACGTTTGTGTGCAAGATGCCTTTTTCAGCAGGGCTTTAATCAGACTTGGATCCTGAGCTGCCATCAAGAATTTCTGGGCTCTATACAGGCAAATCATGTACTTCTATCCCCCAGACATCACAATATTTTGCCATACACATGAGTAAGATTTTAATTTCTATCAACTTTTATTATGGGTTAAATTCTCCATTTTTATTTACAGTGTTAATAATCACTATTTATAATAAATAAATAATATGTTTACTATATTGTACAGGTTATTATGATTACAGTGATACCAAATACTGTTTTGTGATATTTAATAAATATAAAATAGGTTATAAAAAATGCCTTCTTTACAAAAAAGCTTTTCTATAAAGGAGTGGGTAAGGCAGCTGTTTACTGAATAAAAGGTCTGGGGTTCAAATCTCACTTATAAAGTAGTTTTCATAGAAAAAGTTATTGCAAAAATTTTTTATTTTCCAGCTTTTTTTCTTTTATGGTAAAAGTTAACATTTTCTGCACAGTTGTTACAAAAAAATAACAAAGCAAAAACTGTGAACGTTTTTGTAGCGTACTTAGTAAGAAATATCATGGCACTATATTTGGTATCCCTGTAATCATCATAATATGGTGTACAAAATAGTTAACCTGTAATGGTGACTGATAAAAGGAGCATTTTTTTCCCTTTTATTTCGGTAATAAACTATTTATGTGTTATGCCTGTGAAGAAAATAAGTTTCTAAGCACAGAAAATTCTGCCTCACCAACAGAGCAGGTGTGGGGTGTTACAATAACTCTTTTGTTTTCCATACAGAAGGTCTGGGATTCAAATCCTGATGAAAACCTTTTAAGTAATTTATTTGGTAAAGTCTATGTGCTAGAAGAGGGCACCTCCTCTAACCCATATCTGGCACAGCTTCATTAGTATTCACTGCACTGAAATTAATTCTTATAAGGCTGATGTCCCTGCTTAGATCTGTGATGTTTGATCTGGGAGGAGAATAAGTGGCAGAGACCTGATGCTACAGACACTCCCTGAGGAGCAGGTCACAAATGCTGGATGAATCAAAATGCACTCAGAACTTCATCATCTGATTTATATAATGCAATAAGGTTCAATGCTGGTGTTATTTATTTAATAATCTTTTGCAACCGGAAAGCCCCTTTAGCCCCTTAGTGACTAATGACATACTGTGTACGTCATGATGTGGTGTTAGTTCCTGCATCATGACGTGCACAGTACGTCATGACTCATGAGATCAAAGTGTCACCACTCACCACAAGTACACTTGTGGTGACACCGGCATCTAAATGGGTGCTACAGAAAGCTGAGCTGTTGTGGGCACCCGGCAGGGGACCAATCACAGCGGTCCCTGCCTTTGGATCGCTTTAGATAAGCAGTCAATCACTGAGGAGATCGGGGCTGCGCTGCTGTGTTCAATGTGCCCCGCTCTCCCCCTCTTCAGGATGGCCAAGCAGGACCAGGCAATAATGAGGGGGCCGACCCCACCCCTCCCCGCCCCCACAATTTTTCAGGATGGCCGAACGCTAGCAGATTGTCAGCTGTAATATGTGCTGGCACTGATGTTGGCCATTTAACCCCTTCCATGCCGCGGTCAGTAGAGACTGCTGTATGGAAGGGGTTAACAGAGAGGAAGCTTCCTCCCCCTGCTATCGGGCTGCTGCTCTGCTGTGGCAGCGTCCCGATCATTACCATGGCAACTGAACACCTTACACAGGTATACAGGCTTACCATGGTATGTAGGCCTGACAAGGTCCTGCCAGAGGCAGGAGCCTGATCAGGCTTACTGTGAATGAAAATACACTGCAGTACACTATACAGTGTACTGCAGTGTATTGTAGAGCCATCATACCCACTGGATCTTCAAGAACGAAGTGGGTCTGAGTCAAAAAAGCATACGTAAAAAAAGTAAAAAAGAAAATCCAACAGTTTCCCATATAAGAATGTTTATAATTGGGTAAAAATGAAGAAAATAAAATGCCCTAAACATGTTTGGTATCACCGCGTCCATGACAACCAGCTCTATAAAAATATCACATGACCTAACCCCTCAGGTGAACACCTTAAAAAAATAAAAACAGTGCCAAAAAACTCATTTTTTTATCACCTACCATCACAAAAAGTAAAACACCAAGCAAGCAAAAAGATGTATGCCCCCCAAAATAGTACCAATCAAACTATCCCCACATCCCGCAAAAAACGAGACCATACCTAAGACAATCAGATAAAAAATAAAAGAGCTATGGCTCTCAGACTATGGAGACACTAAAACTATTTTTGTGTTTAAAAAATGCTATTACTGTGAAAAACTTAAATAAATAAGAAAAAGTATACATATTAGGTATTGACACGTCTGTAACGACCTGCTCTATAAAAATATCATATGACCTAACCCCTCAAGTGAACGCCGTAAAAATAAATTAATAAAACTTTGCAAAAATTAGCAATTTTTTTGTCACCTTGCCCCAAAAAGTTTAATAATGAATGATCAAAAAATCATATGTGCCCAAAAATGGTACCAATAAAAAAGTCAACTCTTCCTGCAAAAATTGAGCCCATGCACAAGACGATAGGAATAAAAAAAAATATGGAGTTCAGAAAATGGAGACACAAAAACATAATTATTTTTTTCAAAAATGCTTCACTATGTCAAACTGAAAAAAAACAAACAAAGAAAGTAGACATATTTGATACCATCGCATCTGCAACAACCTGCTCATTATCTAACCTGTCCGATGGACGTTGTAAAAAACTAAAAAGTAGTGTTGAGTCGAATAGTTCGAGCATAGTTCAGGTTCGTACCGAATTTTGGGGTGTTCGGGACCCGGACCCAAACATTTTCAAAAAAGTTCGGGTTTGGGTCCAAAGCAGCCAATCAGCTAGCGTTTTACTTCTTGCCCTAAGAAGCCATCACAGCCATGCCTACTAATGGCATGGCTGTGATTGGCCAAGTGCAGCATGTGACCCAGCCTCTATTTAAGCTGGAGTCACGTAGCGCCACAAGTCACACTGCTCTGATTAGTGTAGGGAGAGGATGCAGCTTCTGTGAGGGCGAGAATAGGCAGGGAAAAGAAGGCAAAAGCACCTAATGAAGTGATCGATCTACAGCTGTGAATGATTCAACTTCTGCTAGTTAATTGCTCACTGGTTTTTAGACTGCACAGAGCGTTTTTCTGTCACTTTTTTCTGGGTGATCAGCGGCCATTTTGTGACTTGTGGTGCACCAGAACAAGCTGCCACCAAGTCCATTAATCCATCAATACTAGTGTTTTTTTTGCTATATCCTACATCAGCGGCTTGGCTGTGCTTATTGTCGCCCCTAGAAACTCAGGATAGCAATTTCTATATTTTATTAGGGGGTTAAATTCAATTGCCAAAATACCAATCCCCTAAATCTGGTGTTCCAGCTTTGGCTAGCCAAGTGTAATACTGTCTGGCAAAGGATAGATTATTTTCTGTGGTGAAATTCAATTGCCAAAATAGCAATCCCCTAAATCTGGTGTCCCAGCACTGGCTGGCAAAGTTTAATAGTGTCCGGCAAAGGATATATTTTGTTCTGAGGTGAAATTCAATTGACAAAATAGCAATCCCCTAAATCTGGTGTCCCAGCAGTGGCTGGCAAAGCATAATAGTGTCCGTCAAAGGATATATTTTGTTCTAGGGTGAAATTTAATAGCGAAAATAGCAATACCCTGAATCTGGTGTTCCAGCAGTTGCAGGCCTAGTTTAAATCTGTCCGTAACAGGGTATATTTTGTTCTGGGATGAAATTCAATTACCAAAATAGCAATACCCTGAATCTGGTGTTCCAGCAGTTGCAGGCCTAGTTTACATCTGTCCGTAACAGGGTATATTTTGTTCTGGGGTTAAATTCAATTGCCAAAATAGCAATACCATAAATCAGTGGTTTCAGCTGTGGCTGGCCAAGTTTCATAGTGTTCTGCAAAGGATATATTTTGTTTTGTGGTGAAATTTAATTGCCAAAATAGCAATCCCCTAAGGCCCCTTTCACACAGGCGTTGCGGGTGCACTCCGTCAAACAGTGCGGGTGTGTTGCGGGAATCGCCGCGATTTTTCCCTGCGAGTGCAAAGCGCTGTCATGCGTTTTGCACACGCGGAGAAAAATCTGCACTTTTGGTACCCAGACCCGAACCTGCACTTCTTCACAGAAGTGCATGTTTGGGTCAGAAATTGTCCCGCTGGTATTATTTCACATTATAACATAGTTATAATGTAAAATAATACCCTTGGCCATCTTCCTAATGTTTAAACAGGTGCAGAATGGGTTAAAAATAATAAACTAATAATAACACCTGTTCCATTTGATCGCGAAGCCCGGCATCCTCTCCGTTAGCTTGCTAGTAGGAAAGGACCTGTGATGATGTCACAGCATCACATGGCCCAATCACCTGCACCATCACTATGGTGATGGAGCATGTGATTGGTCCATGTGACCATGTGACATCATCACAGGTCCTTTTCCTACTAGCAAGCTAACGGAGAGGATGCCGGGCTTCGCGATCAAATGGAACAGGTAAGTTATTATTAGTTTATTATTTTTAACCCATTCTGCACCTGTTTAAACATTAGGAAGATGGCCAAGGGTATTATTTTACATTATAACTATGTTATAATGTGAATTAATACAGAACCGGTTACACATCCCGATGGTTGCGATTTTCCTGCAGCCCCATTCACTTCTATGGGGCCTGCGTTCCGTTAAAAACGCAGAAGATAGAGCATGCTGCGATTTTCACGCATCGCTAAAGTGATGCGTGAAAATCAACTGTCATGTGCACAGCCCCATAGAAGTGAATGGGTCCGGATTCAGTGCGGGTGCAATGCGCTCACATCACGCATTGCACCCGCGCGGAAAACTCGCCCGTGTGAAAGGGGCCTAAATCTGGTGTCCCAGCAGTGGCTGGCAAAGTATAATAGTGTCTGGCAAAGAATATATTTTGTTCTGGGGTGAAATTTAATTGCCAAAATAACAATACCCTGAATCTGGTGTCCCTGCTGTTGCAGGCCTAGTTTGAATCTGTCCGTAACAGGGTATATTTTGTTCTGGGGTGAAATTCAATTACCAAAATAGCAATTCCATAAATCTGGTGTCCCAGCAGTGGCTGGCAAAGTATGATAGTGTCCTGCAAAGGATATATTTTGTTCTGGGGTGACATTCAATTGCCAAAATAGCAATATCATAAATCAGTGGTTTCAGCTGTGGCTTGCCAAGTTTCATAGTGTCCTGCAAAGGATATGTTTTGTTCTGGGGTGACATTCAATTGGCAAAATAGCAATCCCCTAAATCTGGTGTCCCAGCAGTGGCTGGAAAAGTATAATAGTGTCCGGCAAAGGATATATTTTGTTCTGGGGTGAAATTTAATTGCCAAAATAGCAATACCCTAAATCTGGTGTTCCAGCAGTTGCATGCCTAGTTTAAATCTGTCCGTTACAGGGTATATTTTGTTCTGGGGTGATATTCAATTACCGAAATAGCAATACCATAAATCTGGTGTCCCAGCAGTGGCTGGCAAAGTATAATAGTGTTCTGCAAAGGATATATTTTGTTCTGGGGTGACATTCAATTGCCAAAATAGCAATACCATAAATCAGTGGTTTCTGCTGTGGCTGGCCAAGTTTCATAGTGTCCTGCAAAGGATATATTTTGTTCTGGGGTGAAATTCAATTGCCAAAAAAGCAATCCCCTAAATCTGGTGTCCCAGCAGTGGCTGGCAAAGTATAAAAGTGTCCGGCAAATGATATATTTTGTTCTGGGGTGAAATTTAATTGCCAAAATAACAATACCCTGAATCTGGTGTCCCTGCTGTTGCAGGCCTAGTTTGAATCTGTCCGTAACAGGGTATATTTTGTTCTGGGGTGAAATTCAATTACCAAAACTGCAATTCCATAAATCAGTGGTTTCAGCTGTGGCTGGCAAAGTATAATAGTGTCCGGCAAAGGATATATTTTGTTCTGGGGTGAAATTTAATTGCCAAAATAGCAATACCCTGAATCTGGTGTTCCAGCAGTTGCAGTCCTAGTTTAATTCTCTCCGTAACAGGGTATATTTTGTTCTGGGATGAAATTCAATTGCCAAAATAGCAATACCATAAATCAGTTGTTTCAGCTGTGGCTTGCCAAGTTTCATAGTGTCTGGCAAAGGATATATTTTGTTCTGGGGTGAAATTCAATTGCCAAAATAGCAATCCCCTAAATCTGGTGTCCCAGCAGTGGCTGGCAAAGTATAGTAGTGTCCTGCAAAGGATATATTTTGTTCTGGGGTGAAATTCAATTGCCAAAATAGCAATAACCTGAATCTGGTATTCCAGCTGTTACAGGTCTATTTTAAATCTGTCCATAACAGGGTATATTTTGTTCTGGGGTGAAATTCAATTGCCAAAATAGCAATACCATAAATCAGTGGTTTCAGCTGTGGCTGACCAAGTTTCATAGTGTCCTACAAAGGATATATTTTGTTCTGGGGTGAAATTCAATTGCCGAAATAGCAATACCATAAATCTGGTGTCCCAGCAGCGGCTGGCAAAGTATAATAGTGTCTTGCAAAGGATATATTTTGTTCTGGGGTGAAATTCAATTGCCAAAATAGCAATACCATAAATCAGTGGTTTCAGCTGTGGCTGGCCAAGTTTAATATTGTCCGGAAAAGGATATATTTTTTTCTGGGGTGAAATTCACTTTCCAATATAGCAATACCCTGAATCTGGTGTTCCAGCTGTTGCAGGCCAAGTGTTAATCTGTCCGTAAAAGGGTATATTACACTCAAGGTGTATATACAAATGCTGAGAAGGTCATCCTCAATATCTTCACACGCTACCGTGCATCTCTCATTGTATTTCTGTCCGTTAAATGGTATATTACACAAAGTGTTAAAATACAATTGCTGAAGGCATAATCCTACATATTTTTTCATACGCTACTGTGCATCTCCAAGTGTAAATCTGTCCATAAAAGGATACCTTTCATCCAGGGCCTAAATACTATCCCTACAATAGATATTCCCCTAAATCAGTGGTTACTGCTGTACCTGGATTAGTGTAATAAATAAATAGGCAGATAGTGTTAGGTGCCTGTAAAAAAAGGCTTGAATTTGAAATCAATACATTGGGCCAAATAATTTTTTTCTTATTGTGGTGCTTGGTGAGCGGTAACAATGAGGAAAACATCTAGTAAGTGATGCCGACGCTGTCGTGGTGGTGGTAGTGAACCCTCTGGTGCTGGGAGAGGACGTGGCCATTCTGCCACAGCAACACGTCCTAGTGAACCAACTACCTCAGGTTCCAGTACCCACCAGAATTTACAGCGATATTTGGTGAGGCCCAATGCTGTTCTAAGGATGGTAAGGCCTGAGCAGGTACAGGCGCTAGTCAATTGGGTGGCCAACAGTGGATCCAGCACGTTCACAACATTATCTCCCACCCAGTCTTCTGCAGAAAGTGCACAGGTGGCGCCTGAAAACCAAGCCCATCAGTCTGTCACATCACCCCCATGCATATCAGGGAAACTGTCAGAGCCTCAAGTTATGCAGCTACCCTTTCACCAGTGGTGGAAGACATAGAATGCACTGATGCACAACCACTGATGTTTCCTGATGATGAGGACATGGGAATACCACCTCATCGGAGTCCGCACGTCTCTGATGATTTTATCTCATTTTAATTCAGATCGTTTTAGGGAACGATCCTCTTTGCCTGGTTGACAGGTTTTGTCGAAGCCTTTACGGTTCAGTACGGCCAGTCCCAGGCGGAGTATAACTCTATCACCAGTCACAAAATGGGAGATAAAGGCTCTAAACATGAATATCTCCCACCCGAAGAGGGTGAGACATGTAAACAATACGTGGCAAGAGTCAGTCCGACACACTACTACCTAGTTAACCCATGGGTAGACAATTTGGCAGGATGTTTTTGCAAACAGGGTTCGGGCCGCGCGCAAGAATCGATGATCCCAAAGCAGTTTTTTTCTCCCTTCAGAATATACCGAGGTCTGCAGATATCCTATCTTCAGGTATCCTGCAACTTGTTAAAAGACAACCAATAGTGAAATTCCATAGGTCTGTGTACCCTTTTTGCACAGATTATACTCACAGAAAACTCATCGATTGCAGGCGTATCAGGCTGTCACTCGTTGTGTCTTCTCAAGTACAGGTTCTCAATACTGTACTGGCAAGCGGGGTCAGCCACGGACTTTTTCACATTCACACCAAGGGGGAACTTCTTTTGCCTCAATAGGTTCTTCTTACTCAAAGTTTTCTGTGAACAAGAGCCGATCCTACCATAGTGAAGCTCCGAACCCTGTTTTCAAATATTCCAAAAGTTTCACCGTACCCACAACACTTCTCGGACTCACAGCGCCTTAGCTTGTAGACTGGTGATAATTTGTGTTTTTTTACAATTTGGCAGGATGGACTGAGTTCATGCAGGCAGCAAGTCCGTTTCCTAGAGAGGGGGGACAATAGTCTGTACCACATGGATATGGTAAAAAGGCTTTGTCTTAGAGACCATGATGCGTGGCCCCACTTTGAGGGTGACCCCTCTTGGGATATGGACTACATGCAAAAAGGGGGTGAACAGTGGTTAGAAATAGCCCCCCATTGGTATGATAGGATGAAAAATATGAAAAGAAGGACTACGAAAATTCCCTTACCAAAGGATGATATTCAATTACATACTATGGAAAAGAAGAGGGATGAAAATGGTAATTGTCCAATTAAAACACCCCCTCCTTGTAGCATTCCCAGTGCCCCAGTAATTACTAAATTCTATCCAGCCCTCAGTAAAGAATTTGATGATGATACGGTGGCCGTGGGATATAGGGCGGTACATAGAAACTCGAACCTAGCCCAGTCAGCCACGACCCCCGTGAATTCACCAGACCAATCAGGTCAGATACCAGATCAAATTGGAATCGCAGCAGAAGATGGCCCTGAATCAACTTACAGGTTAGGGAGTTCCCCACTCACGAGTCCCCCCCATCGCCAATCGCAAGGGGGGCGCCACACAACACGAGGCAGATACTGGGACTGGGATATTTCCATTTATGACCATAGGGAATGAGATAATGAAAAAACCCATAGAAATTGAGAACATAAACAGAATAGTGAAACATTGTCCCAAACCAACGATGGCTCCTCAAGGCACCTTAATGTATCTAAAAAAGGCATGTAAGGGCAGAAATTATACACAGGAAGAAATGAGCCTCATAATAGATGGAGTGGTAGGTAAATATTCAGGTTGGGACTAGACAAAGATACCCTCTGTAAACACCATAGAGGCAAATTCGACAGCAGACACGTATAGTCTGAACACTGAGGCAGATAGGACTACTATGTGGGGCCAAATCGAAGCACATATGCTGGAGGTTTTCAAACAGAGATCATCTCTTCCCGTTGCTGTAGCATGCAAAATGAAAGAGGGAGACACAGAGTCTGTCACAGAGTTCTGGAAGAGATTCTCTGAGTGTTGGGTACATGAGGCTGGACTACGAGTCACAGATAGTGACAGTCTCCTCATCTCAACAACTTGCTTCCCTCATTGGTACTTACCGTGAAACAGCTAATCTCTTCCTTGACCTCTGACAAAATTACTGACTTTGAGAAACATCTGTATGAAAAATAAGCAGCTGGATGCTTTGGTGATCTCTCAAAGAAAGCATGCGCCCCTACGCACGCTTTCAACCGCACCCGTAATGAAAATAACAGGGGATATAACAAGAATCATGATAGAAACAATGGCCCGAGAAAGAATGACAGAGACAGAAGAACACGGGGGGATGTTGTTATTGTTATAACTGCGGGAAAGAAGGACGTTGGGCACGTAACTGCCGAGCAGAGAGACAACCTCGCCCTCACACAACTCACAAAACTAATGCTGCTCAAAATGCTAGCGGCCCCCGATTCGACATGGACTGGGGACAGCAACCTCAGCCCTCATACTGAGGATGCCCAACAGGTGGTACCCCAACTTTCACTCAGATCACTTCAAATTGGAAACAAGATCCCACCATCTATCTTTTGGTCGATGGTAGGGAAACAACTTTCATTGTCGATAGCGGAGCAACCACCAGTGTCCTGTGTAGTGACCAATATGATGGTTCCTTGATACACTCCACTCCTTCCATGCAAATTAATGGGGTCCTGACAAAAACATATACTACTGAACGTCTAGACATCCATACCCTGAGTGGAGATTATGTCACGTCACCCTCCTTTCATGTCATTCCCGAGTGTCCTGTTAACTTTCTGGGGAGGGATCTTATCTGCATACTCAGACTTAAGGTCAAAGTTACTGAGTATGGATTCGATGTTCAATCTGAAGTAATGAAAATAAGTCCCACCCAGAGACTTTTATTGTCTGTCAATGGAACAGAAACTCCAGAATTAGATCAGATCAACCCCGGACTGTGGTCACAGGATGAGTATGACACCAGACTAATTGACTGTACGCCCTACCATGCCACTCTCAAACCCAACGCCACCCCTGTATACCAGAAGCAGTATCCATTGTCCAAAGAAAATATCGAGGGCCTTAGACCTATGATAAAAACCTTCCAGGCTAAAGGTATACTCCAAGAAGTAGTGTCACCATACTGCACGCCCATCAACCCTGTTACTAATGATGATGGATCTTTAAGATTTGTCCAAGACCTGAGAGTCATAAACAATCTCATTGTGTCAAGAGCCCCCATGATGCCAGATGTCACACAATTTCTCACTGCCATCCCGTCAGAGGCAGCGTGGTTCTCCGTGATGGATTTGAAAAATGCATTATTTTTTATCCCGGTGGACGAACGGACCAGACTTCTTTTTTCTTTTTCTTTCGAGGGACGTCAACTGACCTGGAGCAGAATGCCCCAGGGATATGCTGATTCACCGGTTGTGTACAGTATTGTCCTCCAAATTACATTGAAATCATGGCACCCCCCCCAAGGCTCTGTGCTCCTCCAAAACATGGATGATTTATTGTTATGTATTCTGACAAAGGAGGCATGTAAAACTGATGGGCTGTAACTGTTACACTGGTTATTTGAACACAAGGTGTCACTAAAGAAAATTCAGTGGTGTAAGGAACAAGTTTATTACTTGGGGTTTGTTCTCACAAAGGGGGAGAGGAAAATCAGTCTTGAAAGGACACTGTCAATATCAGGCCTGGTCACCCCGAAAACCAAGAAGGAAATGTTGTCCTTCCTTGGTATGATTAACTATTGCAGACAGTGGATCCCTGATTGCTCATACTACGACAATGTATTGAGACAAGCTACTCTGTCAAAAATGCCGGATTTTATCAAATGGACACAATAAATGTATGAAGCCTTTGAATACTTGAAATGCGCAATGATGACAAGCCCAGGGTTGGGTCTCCCAGACTACACGTTAACATTCCAAGTATTTGCACGCAAAAATTGAAAAACCATGGCGGTGGTACTGATGTAAAATCATGTAGGAAAGTTACGTCCTTGTGTCTTTTTCTCGAAAGTGATGCCAGTCTCTGTTCAGGGAATGCCATCATGTCTGAGGTACCTCGCTGCCTGCGCTATGGTCATTGAGTTAGCTGACCCCATTACTTTAGGGCATCGAACCATCCTGAACACCACACATGATGTACTTGGACTCTTAAAGGGGTTACATACACAACACATGTCCACTCAAAGACTGTCAGGTTATGAAATCCTCTTGTTGAGAAACCCCTCCCTGCAGGTTAAATACTCAACCACTGCTGCTGGACCAGCCCCTATTCTAAATGCCCTATTGGGGTTGAAAGGTCCAGAAGACTTTATACCAGACCCTCACGACTGCAACAAATGCATCTCCTATGAGACCTCCCCAAGACATGACTTGTCTTCAGGTTCCAATACCAGACGCACCGGAAATCTTTGTTGATGGTTCATGGAGCCGCCCGGACATTGTGTTAGGTAGATTTCACTCACATCCCATGTAAGGCAGGGAAACAGGAGATCGCCCTAGTGATAGTGGACATGTTCTCAAGATGGCCAGAAGTTTTCCCCACCAAAACAGAAAATGCTAAAACTGTAGCAAGGGTATTGACACAGAACATAATTCCCAGATGGGGGTTCCATACCAAAATAGAATCTGATCAGGGCCCCGCATTCACTCCCAAAGTTAATAAGGAACTAGTGAAGCTCCTTGAGGTAAAATGTAAATTCCATATCCCTTTGCACCCACAATCATCAGGAGTGGTAGAAAGAATGAATCGCACAATTAAAGATAAACCCAGAAAGGCCACTGCAGGAACATTTGAGAAATGGAAGCAAATTTTGCCTATAGTTCTTGCAGACATCAGAATTACACCAAATAAGAGGACAGGACTGTCCCCTTTTGAAATCCTCATGGGAAGACCCTTTCCATCCCAGTGGGCAAGGACGCCAGGCATTATTCTTGAAGGGGACCTGGAACAAATCCAGGATGAATATGTAAGGAAGATGGTAGAAACCTTGTCCAAACTTGAGGAAAAAGTTGCTTGTAAGTCTCCTTCTCTCCCACAGGAGCCAACACATCCCTTTCAGGTTAGAGATAAGGTTCTAGTGAAGACGCTCAAGAAGGGGAGAAAACCGAGAGACTTCACATTTGGCCCCCCTACCACCGTCGTGGCCATTAACCGCACCACTATCCTCACTGACAGTTCACCTACCTGGATACACGCCACAAGAGTGAAGCTCATCAACTGACCAGGAGAACCAGGTGACAAGGAGGCAGTAACGAGGGCAGACAGCCCTGGCCTTGAAGAAAGAAAAACAAAGGAGGTAATAACGGAGGCAGGCAGCCTTGACCTTGAAAACTCAGCCAACGAGCTACTAACGGGGGAAGACAGCCCTGACCTTGAAGTGATAGCCCGGCAATTCTGGGAGTATGCTGACTCTCGGACTCATCTTACTGGGCCTCATCTTGAAGCTAATAATTCTATGTTGTTTGATACATAGGAATGCTGCGGAGGTCGACATCACTCAAAAGAATGGTGTCACTACTTTTTGGTATAACTCCTCCAATACTCATGTAGCTACCTATACTTTCTGTTTGTGTGATATTATCACTTGCAATCATCTTACCTTGGGTTCAGGAGATTACTCTGGCAGCGCCTCTCAGGCATTGATTTGTGTCACAGGGGGACATTGGAAGAATGTTATACTTGGAAAGCTGTAGAATGGAATGTGGGGTTAGATTGGGGATATAGGCTCTCTACATCACTAAACAGAAAAGATAAAATGGAAAATCTCTTTTCTCCAGAATGAATCTCGCCACCTCAGGGAATTGTTATAAGTACCATGTCAAGACATAGACTCAGGAGTAGGACACTGTCACAGCTCCACATGCCAGACTGGTGTTAAATATAGAAAACCCTTTACCAGGTGATGCAGCCAAGTATGTCTTAGGGGTGTATTACCATAACCTTTATGGATCATCCATCACCTTCTTTTACTTAAATGATATGTATAACAATAAGGAATACCCCAGAAATACGCAACCTCTTCCTAATTCGTCTCTTCCTAATCCTCTCTGTCCCCATATTCAGACTTTTAAAGACATGGTTGCTATAGCAGATCCTACCTATGAGGACACCCTAGCCATAGTGGCGGGATACTCTGATGTGAATTTGTGGTTGGAGTGTATGCGTTTTAATGCTTTGTCAGTAAATAAATCAAATTGCTATGTGTGCGGCACAGCTAAACCCCACCTGGGTACAGTCCCGCTGGTTCTCCCTGAGGACGTTGAAGGGTGCTTCATTAGCCTCTTTACTAATACAACCACAAATTACTCTGCTTGTGAGGAATGTAAAAATAGATATCCCTTACTTACCAAAACTCCCACCCCTGCAGCAGGTATCTATGTGTACCCAGGTAGTTATACCTGCCACCGGGGAGGGAACAGGGTCGGTTTCTGGGCAATTTTACTGAGGGGTTATGTGCAAATTATAGGGTTCTGGACCCCAACGTTACACAGAACCAAGTGATCTCCTTGGGTGATGTTTATTGGATATGTGGTGATCTCAAAATACGTTCCAGACTTGAGGGCAGGTGGAGAGATGAGTGTGCCCTAGCCAAAGCTATAATGAATATTCATATTGTTACAGAGGAAGAACCACGTTACAGCCCTGTAAAGGTACGCCCCAAGAGATCAGCACCTATTCCGGGTAGCTTTGATCCCCATGTGTATATAGATGCCATAGGCATCCCAAGAGGGGTCCCTGGTGAATTTAAAGCCCGGGACCAAGTAGCAGCTGGTTTCAAATCTATTTTTCCTATTATTACTGTGAACAAAAATGTTGATTGGATCAATTATATCTTTTACAATCCACAGAGGTTTGTAAACTAAACCAGAGACGCTCTTCAAGGTGTGACTGAGCAACTACAGGCCGACTCCATCATGACATTTCAAAATAGGATGGCCACTGATATGATATTGGCTGAGAAAGGAGGGGTCTGTAAGGTTCTCAAAGACCCCACTTCCTGTTTTACCTTCATCCCCAATAATACGGGCCCTGATGGTAAAGTAACCCGAGCCATTACCAAACTCACAGAATTATCTGAGGAGCTGAAGCGAAACTCAGGTATTTCCAATCCATGGGACAAATATTTTGACTGGCCTGGTAATTGGAAACAATCCTTAGCACAATTATGTATTACCATCTTTGTAGTAATTGTCCTAATTGCCATTGTTATGCTTTGCGCTATACCATGCATAAGAAAATTATTAACTAAAGGGGCTGCCAACCTAACTATGTACAACCAACTTCCCCGTGCATCCGACAACTCTCCTAAAGCACACAAACGCTATCTGGAGGAGTACAGGGAGGCTTAAAAGAAGAGAGGCAGTAAGAATCATATTATATAAAATAAAATATGGTTCTAAGAGGGGATTGAAGGAAGGGTAAGGTAGCCTGACTCCATTTTGTCTTTATTGCTTAGCAAGGAAGTAGCTCATAAGATTCTAGAAAATGTCATGTACTCTGCCTAGTAACCAACAACATTTTTAGCACATGCCTACACCTGTATGTAACTGCCAAATAAGTGTTAAGGCCGATTCATTGGCCTGTGTTTGTGGGAGGGGCGATGATGACTATATCTGGCCGGGCGTTTCCTCCCACAGTGAACGTCGTCTCCAGTGTATGGTGTGGGAGCTCTACATACCGTCCTCAGGGAGCAACAAGGGTGCAGCGCTACACGGCAGTTCCAGGCCCTGACTTTCTACGGTCCAGATAAGTAGCTGCCTCATTCAGCAGCATCGTTGCTTTAAGTCCGGCCGGCGGTGTGTCGGCTCCCTTGGTAAGGGGGAGCAGCACCGCACCGGAGCGGTCTGCCAGGGAGACACGCTCTTCTCCCCACGCGGCATGACATGTAGGGTGCAGGGCACAGCGTGTGCCCACTCGATAAAGTATTGCACAGGCTGCTGTGCTGTTAGACAGGCAGGGGGGGAGGGGCGGACAAATTAGGCTTCAGCATGTTGTTTCTATCCAGGGGGTGCACAGGTGAATTCACTCAGCAAGGGGGAGTAGTAAGGTTCAGGAAGAGTGTGTGTTTAAAAAAAAAAAAAAAAAAGAGGGTGTGTGACTTTAATGAAATGTCAAAAAAACAAAAAAAAAAACATACATTTATTATGGGAAAGGGACATTGAGTCTAGTGTTCTAGTCAGGGTATGTCAGGTTCTTAGAGTAATCTCACACTAAAGCTATACTATGTGGAAAGCACGTCACAGGAGTCGCTTACTGGGGTCACTCGACCACGTATTCAGCTCTGCTCTGCAGCCGGCTGTCATGTGCTTTCCTAACGCAGTGCTACTAGTGAGGTGGGGTGCATAGCATGCACGGTGTCTGTTTTAGTCAGTCTCTCCTCCCGCACTATTCGGGCGTGCACTCACCTCTTCCCCTCGCTCTGCTCTGCAGCCGGCTGTCATGTGTTTTCCTCATGCAGAGCTACTAGTAAGGTGGGGTGCATAGCATGCACGGTGTCTGTTTTAGTCAGTCTCTCCTCCCGCACTATTCAGGCGTGCACTCACCTCTGCCCCTCGCTCTGATCTGCTGGCTGGGTTCCACAGACACGCATAGTTGTGGCTCTGGCGCCCTCTATGTGGCCACAGCTGGAAGTGCGGGGCAGAGTGTGAGTTCAGGCTCCAGTGTTAGTTTAAAAAAAAAAAAAAAACATATATATGTGTGTATAGTTTATATGTATATGTGTATATATACATATGTATAGGGGCACTGTTAGGATGTTGGTCCGCACTGCGGATTCAGCGCCAGATTCTGAATAGGGTTACGCTTGACGCACGTTTTTTACGCATACGTATTCGACTTGTTATTTCATCAGTTCGCCATGATACCACATTAGTGGCATTGGTAAAGATTAAAGGGTTTCTTGCGTTTATCTCTCCAGGATCAAGTGTTTATATATGCCTGGATGTTCAGGCGATTGCTGACTTTCCATGTGGGACCACGTTATCAGGCATTGGTACGGTATTTCTCTTTTATTCCAGAGGTATACAGTAAGTCTCCTAGTTTCCTGAGGACACATTATCAGGCATTGGTATGGTATTTCTCTTTTATTCCAGGGGTATACAGTAAATTTCCTAGTTTCCTGAGGTCACGTCGAGCTCAGGTTTTGCTGCCATTTTTTGTCCCCCACTGGCTAGCTGGTGGGTGGACGAGTGAGGTTGGTTGATCCCGGGTTCCACAGATTTCAGCGTTGGTTGAACTTTATCCTATAATGGCGGCTGTGCATGCAGGGGGTCGGGAATAGGCTGGTTACATGATGTATGTTAATGTCAATGTCGCGGTCATGGATATTTGATTAACGGCTTGGTCCTACTGATATCTTTTGTTAGGTGTCAGGTGCTTCGCTCATTACTACACCAAATTCATTACACACATTCATGTACCCGAATCCAAAATATAGCTGCCAATGCCCTGTCCCGAGCTAATTCTCTTTCACAAGTTTCCCGAAGCGGGCGTCAACGGTGCCACAATGCCTCGGTACGCTTCACTACTTCCGATCCCATTACCCTGGCTGCAGCTCACTCGTTGGCAGCGAAATCGCAATAGGAGGTTGTGATAAAGCTCTTTGATCGAGTTTGTGTCCTTTTTGGCCCCCTTCAGGCGTCCCTTCAGCGTCGCGGTTCCGGCATAATTCTAACCGCTTTTAGGTATCCAGTAGGTAGGGGTCATTCCTTCATGTTTAAGCCCCGACCACAAGTGTTAAGGCCGATTCATTGGCCTGTGTTTGTGGGAGGGGCGATGATGACTATATCTGGCCGGGCGTTTCCTCCCACAGTGAACGTCATCTCCAGTGTACCCACCCTACCCACCCTTACTTTCACTATCTCACACCAGGGGATGCCCACCTTCAGGCGTCCCTTCAGCGTCGCGGTTCCGGCATAATTCTAACCGCTTTTAGGTATCCAGTAGGTAGGGGTCATTCCTTCATGTTTAAGCCCCGACCACAAGTACATTTATGTTTGTGTCTACTTCTTACTGGAGCAAAAGGCAAGTTCCTCTTCTGTTAAGTAATAGAGTTGAGCGAACACCTGGATGTTCGGGTTCAAGAAGTTCGGCCGAACTTCACGAACATGTTCGAGTTCGGGATCCGAACTCGACCCGAACTTGACCCTGAACCCAAACCCCATTTAAGTCAATAGAGACCCGAACTTTTGGGCACTAAAAAGTCTGTAAAATAGCCCAGGAAAGGGCTAGAGGGCTGCAAAAGGCAGCAAAATATAGGTAAATACCCTGCAAACAAATGTAAATAGGGAAATTACTTAAAATAAAATAAATAAAAATTAACCAATATCAATTGGCAATTTGCGTTAGGTGCCACCCCGCTGTGAAAATGCTTCATCCTCATCCTCCTCCACCACCTCCTCATCCTCCTCGTCCTCCAGTAGTGGGCCCTGGCTGGCCACATTTGTACCTGGCCTCTGCTGTTGCAAAAAACCTCCCTCTGAGCCACTTCTAACAGACTGGCCTGAAAGTGCTAAAAATGACCCCTCATCCTCCTCCTGGGCCACCTCCTCTTCCATCATCGCCCTAAGCGTTTTCTCAAGTAGACATAGAAGTGGTATTGTAACGCTGATAATGGCATCATCGCCCCTGGCTATGTTGGTGGAGTACTCGAAACAGCGCAACAGGGCACACAGGTCTCGCATGGAGGCTCAGTCATTGGTGGTGAAGTGGTGCTGTTCCGCAGTGCAACTCACCCGTGCGTGCTGCAGCTTAAACTCCACTATGGCCTGCTGCTGCTCGCACAGTCTCCAGCATGTGCAAGGTGGAGTTCCACCTGGTGGGCACGTCGCATATGAGGCGGTGAGCGGGAAGGCCGAAGTTACGCTGTAGCGCAGACAGGCAAACAGCGGCAGGATGTGAACGCCGGAAGCGCGCACAGACGGCCCGCACTTTATGCAGCAGCTCTGACATGTCGGGGTAGTTGTGAATGAATTTCTGCACCACCACGTTCAGCACATGCGCCAGGCAAGGGATATGCGTCAAACCGACTAGTCCCAGAGCTGCAACAAGATTTTGCCCATTATTGCACACCACCAGGCCGGGCTTGAGGCTCAACAGCAGCAACCACTCGTCGGTCAGTTGTTCTATACCTCACCACAACTCCTGCGCGGTGTGGGGCCTGTCCCCCAAACACATGAGTTTACGAACGGCCTGCTGACGTTTACCCCGGGCTGTACTGAAGTTGGTGGTGAAGGTCTGTGGCTGACCATATGAGCTTGTGGAAAAAGAGGAGGAGGAATCCGAGTAGGAGGACGAGGAACAGGAGGCAAAGAATGATGCCCTGCGGAAGGACATACGCCAAACAGCTCTCCGCCTGGGGCCCAGCCGCCATTATATTTACCCAGTATGCAGTTAGGGAGATATAGCGTCCCTGGCCGTGCTTACTGGTCCAAGCATCTGTGGTTAGGTGGACCTTGCCACAGATGGCGTTGCGCAGTGCACACTTGATTTTATTGGATACTTGGTTGTGCAGGGAAGACACGGCTCTCTTGGAGAAGTAGTGGCGGCTGGGAACGACGTACTGTGGGATAGCCATGGACATCAGCTGTTTGAAGCTGTCTGTGTCCACCAGCCTAATGACAGCATTTCAAAGGGCAGTAGTTTAGAAATGCTGGCATTCAGGGCCATGGATCGAGGGTGGCTAGGAGTGAATTTAAGCTCTGAGATGGAGAGCTGAACGCTGCCGTGTGACATGGTGGAGATGCTTGGTGATGGAGGTGGTGGTGTTGGTGGCACATCCTCTTTTTGCTAGGCGCAGGTGCCAACGTTCCTCCATAGGCGGAGGAAAAGGCAGAGGCAACAGCATAAGATGGAGCAGGAGGGGCCTGAGCACTTTCTTGGTTTTGAAGGTGCTTAATCCACTGCAGCCCGCGTCTAGCATGTAGATGCCTGGTCATGCAGGTTGTGCTAAGGTTCAGAACGTTAATGCCTCGCTTCAGGCTCTGATGGAACAGCGTGCAAACCACTCGGGTCTTGTCGTCAGCACATTGTGTGAAGAAGTGCCATGCCACTGGAGGTGTGTGCACACGTACTGTTCCACCATGTTGTTGAAATGCTGCCTCCTGATAACACGTTCCCTATCAGGTGTTGGTGCAGTTAGCTGTGGCGCTGTGACAAAACTTTTCCACATCTTGGCCATGCTAACTCTGCCTTCATAGGATCTGGCCATGACACAGCTGCGTTGGCGACCTCTTGCTCCTCCTCTGCCTTCACCTTGTGCTTCCATTTGTCCTTACGTGTCAGTTGGGAATGCTCTCACTGTCTTGTCTTGCACTCGGGTCCTGTCGTCAGCACATTGTGTGAAGAAGTGCCATGCCAGGGAACTCCTTAAAGCTGCCTTTGGTGTGCTCGGTCCCTGGTGACGTTGGCCAGTAGCAGGCAAACTCTCTTGGTGGCGGCTGTTCTGCTTTTGCACCCTGCTCCCTCTTTTGCTATGCTGTTGGCTCAGTCTCACCACTGCCTCTTCCTCCGAACTCTGAAAGTCAGTAGGACGACCTTCATTCCATGTGGGGTCTAGGACCTCATCGTCCCCTGCATAGTCTTCCACACAGTCTTCCTCCCTGACCTCCTGTTCGGTCTGCACACTGCAGAAAGACGCAGCAGTTGGCACCTGTGTTTCATCATCATCAGAGACATGCGGACACTGCTGAGGTGGTATTCCCATGTCCTCATCAGGAAACATCAGTGGTTGTGCGTCAGTGCATTCTATGTCTTCCACAGCTGGGGAAGGGCTAGGTGGATGCCCTTGGGAAACCCTGCCAGCAGATTCTTCAAACAGCATAAGAGACTGCTGCATAACTTGAGGCTCAGACAGGTTCCCTGATATGCATGGGGGTGATGTGACAGACTGATGGGCTTGGTTTTCTGACGCCACCTGTGCACTTTCTACAGAAGACTGGGATGGAGATAAAGTTGGATCCACTGTCGGCCACCCAATCGACTAGCGCCTGTACTTGCTCAGGCCTTACCATCCTTAGAACGGCATTAGGCCCGACCAAATATCGCTGTAGATTCTGGTAGCTACTGTGACCTGAGGTAGTTGGTTCACTAGGATGTGTAGCTGTGGCAGAACGGCCACGTCCTCTCCCAGCACCAGAGGGTCCACTAACACCACCATGACCATGTCGGCGTCCCTTATTAGATGTTTTCCTCATTGTGACTCACAGTATTATTTCACTACCACAGCAGACTCTCTATGCATGTTACTGCAAGGCACAGTGTTCTACACCGCTATAAAGGCTCTCTGCAGCCAGGAAATAGCATTTTTTTTATGAAATTCGCCGCAAATAAATTTGGATAAATTTGGCAAATCGGCCAAATCGAATTTTTAAAAAATTCACTTCTCTCTAATGCCTGTGATGCAACTCTATTGCCTACGTTTACACATACCACATTACACATGGAATTGATATTACCAATGGAACAGGCCACTTCCAGATATTTAGGCCCCAGCACCCAGACAGAGGAGAGAGGTCTCACAGCAAGGAATCATGCGTCATATCACCCACCACTGGAGAAGGCACTTTCAGTTATTTAGGCCCCAGCACCCAGACAGAGAAGAGAGGTCGCATGGCAGAGGTTCAGGCTTCATGTCACCCACCATTGTAACAAGCCACTTTCAGTTATTTAGGCCCCGACGACTAGATTGAGGAGAGGTTCATTCAACTTTGGGTTGCACCACAAGATCATGTTAAAGTAAAAAAAAATGAGGATTCAATAAAGAAGTGCCCCGGAGTACAAAAATACATGGTTGAGGGGGAGGCAGTTATAAATGTCTATTCTGCACAAGGGAGGGACAGGTCCTGTGGGATCCATGCCTGGTTCATTTTTATGAACGTCAGCTTGTCCACGTTGGCTGTGGACAGGCGGCTGCGTTTGTCAGTAATGACGCCCCCTGCCGTGCTGAATACACGTTCAGACAAAACGCTGGCCGCCGGGCAGGCCAGCACCTCCAAGGCATAAAATGCTAACTCTGGCCACGTGGACAATTTGGAGACCCAGAAGTTGAATGGAGCCGAACCATCAGTCAGTACGTGGAGGGGTGTACAGACGTACTGTTAAACCATGTTGGTGAAATGCTGCCTCCTGCTAACACGTTCCGTATCAGGTGGTGGTGCAGTTATCTGTGGCGTGGACACAAAACTTTTCCACATTTCTGCCATGCTAACCCTGCCCTCAGAGGAGCTAGCCGTGACACAGCCGCGTTGGCGACCTCTTGTTCCTCCTCTGCCTTCGCCTTGGGTTTCCACCTGCACTCACGCATCTTCCTATCAGGCTCCAGTGCAGGAAGTAAGGTGGGCTCATTGTCTTTGTACCAGGGATCCAGCAGGGTGGCAACCCAGTAGTCCGCACACATTAAAATGTGGGCAACTCTGCTGTCGTTGCACAGGCACTGCAGCATGTAGTCGCTCATGTGTGCCAGGCTCCCCAGAGGTAAGGACAAGCTGTCCTCTGTGGGAGGCGTATCGTCATCGTCCTCCGTATCCCCCCAGCCACGCACCAGTGAGCTGTGTCGGGTGCCACCCCGCTGTGAACCTGCTTCATCCTCATCCTCCTCCACCTCCTCCTCCTCCTCGTCCTCCAGTAGTGGGCCCTGGCTGGCCACATTTGTACCTGGCCTCTGCTGTTGCAAAAAACCTCCCTCTGAGCCACTTCTAACAGACTGGCCTGAAAGTGCTAAAAATGACCCCTCATTCTCCTCCTCCTCCTCGGGCCACCTCCTCTTCCATCATCGCCCTAAGCGTTTTCTCAAGGAGACATAGAAGTGGTATTGTAACGCTGATAACGGTGTCATCTCCACTGGCCATGTTGGTGGAGTACTGCGCAAACAGCGCAACAGGGCACACAGGTCTCGCATTGGTGGTGAAGTGGTGCTGTTCCGCAGTGTGACTGACGCGTGTGTGCTGCAGCTGAAACTCCACTATGGCCTGCTGCTGCTCACACAGTCTCTCCAGCATGTGCAAGGTGGAGTTCCACCTGGTGGGCACGGCGCATATGAGGTGGTGAGCTGGAAGGCTGAAGTTACGCTGTAGCGCTGACAGGCGAGCGGTGGCAGGATGTGAACGCCGGAAGCGTGCACAGACGGCCCGCACTTTATGCAGCAGCTCTGACATGTCGGGGTAGTTGTGAATGAACTTCTGCACCACCAAATTCAGCACATGCGCCAGGCAAGGGATGTGGTAAGGGAGCTGCGACGAGATTTCGCCCATTATCGCACACCACCCGGCCGGGCTTGAGGCCCACCGGCAGAAACCACTCGTCGGTCTGTTGTTCAATACCCCGCCACAACTCCTGCGCGGTGTGGGGCCTGTCCCCCAAACATATGAGTTTCAGAATGGCCTGCTGACGTTTACCCCGGGCTGTACTGAAGTTGGTGGTGAAGGTGTGTGGCTGACTGGATGAGCTGGTGGAAGCAGAGGAGGAGGAAGCTGAGTAGGAGGAGGAGGCTACAGGAGGCAAAGAATGATGCCCTGCGATCCTTGGCGGCGGAAGGACGTGCACCAAGGAACTCTCCGCCTGGGGCCCAGCCGCCACTACATTTACCCAGTGTGCAGTTAGGGAGATATAGTGTCCCTGGCCGTGCTTACTGGTCCACGTATCTGTGGTTAGGTGGACCTTGCCACAGATGGCGCTGCGCAGTGCACACTTGATTTTATCGGATACTTGGTTGTGCAGGGAAGGCACCGCTGTCTTGGAGAAGTAGTGGCAGCTGGGAACAACATACTGTGGGACAGGGGCGGACTGAGCAGTCGGGCACAGTCGGGGTCCGAGGGCCCGGCCAGAAAGGGGGCCCGGTGGCGGCCGCCGCCCGTACATGAATTATTTCACCCATCCGATGTCTACTCTGAGGGCGCCTCAGGCAGGCTATGGGGCCGGAGCTGGTTACATGGGAGGAGGGGCCCGGCGGCCGGAGCAACATATGGGAGGAGGGGCCTGGCGGCCGAAGCAACACGTGGGAGGAGGGGCCCAGGCCATGGCATCCTGTGCAGCGAGGAGGCGCGCCGTCGTCATGTAGTGACGTCGACGTGCGATGCCTCCACAGGCCGCTGACGAAGCTGCACAGCCGCCGAGGAAGAAACAAGAATGGATCATCGCATGGTATTTTGCATGCCTGGAAGGTAGACCCCCATCAGTGTGCCCATGCTGGGAGAAGTACCACATGGGGATAGTGTGTGTGGGGGTGGGGGTGGGAGGGGGGAGATTAATACTGTGGGGGCAGTCTGGGAGAAAATTAGTACTGTGGGGGCAGTCTGGGAGAAAATTAATACTGGGGGGGCAATGTGGGGGGCAATTAATACTGGGGGGGCAATGTGGGGGGCAATTAATACTGGGGGGGCAATGTGGGGGACAATTTATACTGTGGGGGCAGTGTGGGAAATAATGAATACTGTGGTGGGCAATATGGGGGACAATTAATACTGTGGGGGCAGTCTGGGAGAAAATTAATACTGTGGGGGTGCAATGTGGGGGACAATTAATACTGTGGGGGCAGTGTGGGGGATGTCGCTATTGGGTAGGAACTATAGGGGCATTTCTATTACAAGGACGTATTAGGGGACATAATTTTTCAGGGACACTATACAGATATTATTACCTGTAGCACAATATAGGAAGTTATTATTACTGGGGGCACTCTAGGGGACAATATAATTGATGCAGATACCATAGGGACATTGGGGGTCATTTATAAAACTGGTGTAAAGTAGAACTGACTTAGTTGCAACCAGATTCCATTTTTAATTTTAGACCGCTACTTTTGAGAATGAAAGGTGGAATCTGATTGGTTGATAAGCCAGTTGCACTATACACCAGTTTGATAAATGACCCCAATTATGAGAAATCTAACGTGTCTGAATAACAAACTCTGTAGAGACGAGATGCAGCAGAAAGAATTTGTCATGGCGGTCTGGGTCAAACTGAGTAGAAGAGGAAAGAGAAGATCTACATGACAGGAGATGTCCATGAATGTAAGAGGTACAGTATGTGGTGCTGTATTCTCCTATATGTAGAGCTGGCTCACTACTGTGACCTGCGTCTTATCTTCTCCTCCAAGTGTTTTTTTATTATAAAGCTACTATCACACAATCGTTAAAGTTTTCCGGTATTGAGATCCGTCATAGGGGCTCAATACTGGAAAAAAAAACGCTTCTGTTTTTTCCGCATTCATTGTCAATGGGGACAAAACTGAAATGAACAGAACGGAATCCTCCAAAATGCATTTCGTTCCGTTTAGTTGTGTTCCCAGACCAGAGAGCAAACCGCAACATGTTGTATTTTGGTTTCTGTCCTGGGATGCGGAGCAAGACGGATCTGACACAATACAAAATGGTTCCGTCTCTCATTGACTTTCAATAGAATTAATGATGGATACGTCTTGGCTATGTTACAGAAAATACTATCCATTCATAATGTTGTATTATCAGTAACTGAAGTGTTTTTGCTGAAACCTGCCGGATCCAGCAAAAACTCTAGTGTGAAAGTATCCTAATTTATGTATTTTAAATTTGGCAGCTAAAAATTTAATTTGGCTCCTGAGTATTTTTGCAGTCCTATGTAACAATACAGATAACATAAGGTAAAATGCTTCTCTGTGATTTTAAATATTGATATAGGTGATGTGGGTGGTGAGATATGTGGGCGTGGCTTAATGGTGGGCAGTGCAATATGTGGGTGTGGCTTGATGAATAAACATGGTATTGTCACAGTACAGGGCTAATTAACTCAGTGATGTTACTACATAGGAATTATACAAACATCGATGCAGGTGATATGCACACTATGATGTCAACCTGCACACAATGTAACCATGGGAATTGATATAGAATCAAAAAAAGTGATACATTCAATTTTCTATGTTATCTTACTTGCATTTTACCATTAACTGCTCCTTTTGAGTGGAGATGGAACCCTCTTATATGTTTGGCCCAATAGTAGTAGCTGTGTCTGCTACCCTGGAATTCACGCCCATGCTGGTATACATGAAAAGAAAATGCCCCATAACAAAGAAGAAATAGATCCTCAATGATGGTGCCAAATTTAGTCATGGAGACCAAAAGGGACAGTTTCCTGTTGACGTCCAGTGGCCAATGTCCTTTGCTTGCTAACAATTTGGTTCCTCTTGAAAGCAAAGTCTTGTACAAGTTCTTGCCACTTAGCAGCTAACTGGAAGGTATCAGCCATGGATGTGACCCTTTTTTCCATGGCAGCCACATGGTTGAAATGTTCTTGACTGAAATGCAGCATAGTCTTTAAAACAAAACCTGGTGTTGCCTATTTTCTTTTATCTAAAATAATAAAAATGTAAATATATCATTTTTATATATAAATAGGTAGAAAAGCAAATTCATTTTAATTTAGGATGAAAGGCAAGTGAGCCATGATTCTGTGTTTGAAGGTCCCTTGATTTACTTCAGAACAGCAATCCCATCAAAGAAGTCAGGATTCTTTGCTTCACACAACCATTATATTTTAATTATACTCTGCATGTGTTTTAAATGACATTTGCTTTGAAAGAACTGTCGTATTTGGTCTACATAACCACTTATTCATTAGGTCTTGTATGAAAAATTGTTTACATGGACAAACAGATACTATGTAGTTTGGCTTCGATTTTCCTTGCGTTCGTTCAACTCTTATGTACAACTTGCAATGTTCCAAAACACTGGGTGCTTTTAATTTGAATTAGTGATGGTTCACACCATAAAAAGCTGAGTATTACTGAGAAGCCAGTGGGCCAGCAATATAGTAAACTACACAATTTAATATCTTGTCAGATGTTAAATTAATGTTGTTCTTAATGAAATGTTGATTAGATGTCGGCTGCGCTTGTACACTGTAAAGCAATAAAATAAAAATGAAACACTGGACTGCATCAAAGCAAAGTTTGCTACACTGCACAGACCATTTTTCTCTGCTTTTATATGTAGACCTTCTTATATTGCATCTTTGTTATTCTACTCTGCTCCTGTCTGCCAGCACTGCATAAAATAAATTAATACTCAGTTACTCTAGGAGATTCCCTGCACTTATTAGTTATTCATGAGAACCCTCCTTGGTGAGCAGCAGATTGTGCTATGTTTTGAATCATGAGTTCTTGCCGAGAATCCATTCCATGACTCCATCAGCTGTATGAATCAAACTCCCACAAAGACCATATTGGCATAAAAAAAGACCATAAAAAATTCACCGTGGGGTCTATGTATCACTGAAATTTTGGCGTTAACTTGATGCTAACTTAGGAATTGTTATTCAGCAGCTCTAACGACCAACACTACTTGCACATGCCATTCCCCATGTGTGTCAGCTAGTGATTAAGAGATAACACAGTGAACATACATTCTAAATATTGGATGGGAAATTGTGAGTTCAAAAGAAGACTTTTAAACATTCATGTTTCTAGGACCCACAAACAGTTAAGTTGCCAACAGCAGCCAATCACGACACTGTTTTAGTTTCTGAAGACTGAAAAATGAAGGCTTGAATGTGATTGGCTACTTTACTTTTACTTAACATAATTCTTGATTTGAGACTGGCAAAAGCAAACGCTACCAGAAAGGATAGCTTCACTGCTAGACATTACTGTGGAGAGAAGAGCTGACAGGACAGCCAAGATAAAGGAGTACTTGCGCTGAGTGGCCCAGGAACAGCAACTTCAAGAAGTGAGGAGGTGCATCCAGCGAATGTTACCTAGTTATTCTTCTTAGAGCGACAGTTAAAGTGAGCATTTTAGTCTCAGTTGTTATTGAGTAAATCTAGAATAAAAAAATATAGCTATTGGTCATCTAAAATTCTAAAATGTACCCATTGCAATAATGTTAAGACTTGAGTACTAGTTGTCAAGTGTTGTCTCATTTACTGTCTCTTCTGCATGTTGATTTCAATAGGCATGGATATTGGGCAGACTCTGTTGTACTGAATCGACTCTGTTGTATTGGGTTATGGGTAGATGCCTTTGTATTCAGTAGACACTGTTTAGAGCTGAGAACATTTCCAAAACCTGTTCAGATCCAATATGGTCAGATTGGCAGTCAGATTCAATTAAAAGTGTTTCAGTTGCTCTAAAAAGTTGTGTACGAAACCCTGAGGTCTTCTAGGACTGTATCCAACCATTTTAAGATCTTTAACTCTAAGACATTATAATACTGTGAAAGTAACAGTGACATACATGACTGTAGGTAATCTGATGATATTTGGTCATAACAAACTGTTTAATAACTTCTTATTCTCTGTATTCTGTTCTGTAAAATGGTGTTTCAGATTTAGCAAAATTAGGACTCGTTCACACGAACGTTTTTTACGTTCCGTATATGAGGCGTTTTTTGTGTTCATTATACTGTCCATATACAGAACCATTCATTTCAATGGGTCTGCAAAAAAAAACGAATGTACTCTGTATGCATTCCGTATTTCCATTTTTCCATTTCGCTACATTTTGAGTCATGTCCTATTATTGCCCACAAATCTCGTTCCGTGGCTCCATTCAAGTCAATGGGGCTGTAAAAAAAAAAAAAGGAATGCATACTGAATGCATCCATATGTCTTCCATCTCCATTCCTTTTTTGCGGAAGCTTCTATTGAAGATTTTAGGCCCGGCCCAATTTTTCAATGTATTTACTGTTAAAACATTATTATATGCTTCCGTTTAAATTTGCGATCCGCAACAAACAGAAACCATATGGAAACGGAACGGAAGCAGAACGGAAACATTACTGAAACAAAAAACTGAAAAACTGATTCATTAAAAACGGACCGCAAAACCATACAAGCCCTTAACCTGTGAAGACATCAGCAACCCGCTGATGCCATGGTTGCTATTGATCATAGAATTGAAGGGGCTAAACTGCCTGGATCAGTGCTTCTGCCAGTTTTGTCCATTAGAGCAGGAGCCCGACTGTCATGAGCGAGCTGGGCTCCTGCTCTTTGCTGCATTAGAGATCCATACAGCACTTAGACTAGTCCATGGTAAAAAAAGCCGGCGGCCTAGCCTAAGACCATTGAGTGATCGCCATAAAAAGGCACATAGGCAATAATGGCTTAAAATCTTGTAGGAAATTTGAAAAGAATTTGATTTGTGTATCATTGATTCACTTATCTTTTATATAGATTTTATTTTAAGCACTTACATAGCACTGCTATATTCTGCAGCGCTTTACAGACATTAGCATCAAGCTATCCCCAATAGGGCTCACAATATAAGTTGGACTGGGTAGGCACTTTTGTAATAGGTAGACACTGGCATATTGGGTAAGCTATTGTACTGGATAGAAACCATTGCACTGGGTAGACACTGTTGTAGTTTGATAGCAGGCAGTAAAAGCCATATAGCGTACTGCTTGTCTGCTGCAGCCTGAGAGGCAGGTGACATGTCTGAATCCACCATTTTAGGGTACTTTCACACATGCATTGAAGGATTCCGTCAGGCAGTTCCGTCAACGGAACTGCCCGACGGATCCGTTCAAACGTTTGAAAACGGATTTAATTTGCAAACGGATCCGTTTGCAGATCCGTTTGACAATTGTATCGAAATAATGGATCCGTCTTTCCGTTGTCATCCGTAAAAACGGATCCGTTATTTATTATTTTACCATTTTTAAAGGTCTGCGCATGCGCAGAGTGGAAGAACGGATCCATTAATGCGTCCATTTTCAATGTCGGATCCGCCGTTAATACATTTCAATGGAAATTAATTGCAGATCTGTCATTCCGTCAAGTGTTTCCGCATTTTTGTACGGAGATAAAAATACAGAATGCTGCGCTTTTATTTGCTTCCACAAAACGTGAAAGGACTGAACTGAAGACAAACTGATGCAAACTGAACAGATTGCTTTCAATTCAGAATGCATTAGGATAAAACTGATCAGTTTTTTTCCGTTATTGAGCCCCGAGGACGGAACTCAGTGATGGAAAACTTTGACGCTAGTGTGAAAGAACCATTACTAATGCACCAACATCAATATCTTTTATAATGATTATTCAAGTAATATACATGTATCTTTGGTATATCACCACAAGACATACACAGTACTTGACAGTGAGTACCTCATTTACACCTGTAGCTATAGTAATCCCTTCCATAAGTAGCTGCAGGAGTGACATCACGAGCCGGCTCCAGAACGCGCGCACGCGATCCCTTACCACTAGCAGCTCAGCGCCACCGGCCGGGGCGCGAGCAGCAAGAAATAAGTTTCTGCGGCAGAAATCTAACTCTGAGGACCACTTTGATCGGGCACACAGCGTATTATCAGTTAATACAGCTGTATAGACGAGATCTGAGTATTTGTACGTACGGTCTTTATCTGCAGTGGTGGTCTGTTTCCTTGTATTGGTACTGGTGGTTACAAAGTGTGCAAATTCTGGTGATTATAGGGTTGGCGTGGTATATTACACTTTTACTTTTTTTTCAGCCTGATTCAGTTGGTGGTGCGGTCCACTGATATATACTGCTGCCTGCGATTAGCACTAGAGCAGAGGGTGCGCTACAGTGTGCTTGTTTTACTGTTACCCTTCCATAAGTAATCTAGTGACATGGTTAGGAATTACTGTGGATCATAGTGGGTAGGATATGGGCATAAAAGAACCACCATAATATTGGCATAATTCCTAATATTGTTTTTGGTTCAATATCAAACAGACAGTTCTTCAGATTTTTTATTTTGTACATTACACAATAAACTTCTAGGTTAGCAAAATACATTGTTGCTACAAGCTGTATGAGTGATTTTCAGCATTAGACTTCAGTGTATGGAGAAAAATGGAGAAATGCTTAGTAAAATTGTGCATTCTGAGGTTACTAAGGTTAACTGTCTAACAATAAACTCTAATGTAAGAAGCCTGATTAATACATTTGGTATATATGACACTGCCAGAGGCAGGAAAATAGAGATGCTGTTTAAGCATATATTGCAGTGGAATGTATTATGACCTGTTCTGTTTTTTGTCTTTTAGTAGTCGATGTAGCAAAACAAAGTTATGCATTCAACATCTGTAAAGGTCTTCAGATAAAAGCCTAGTAAGCCAATAGGTAGAGATTCCCCTTTCCACATAGTAGATTTCTTTGGTTCAGATAAATGCTTCATACAATTCATCAGAAAGAAAGCCAACATTGCTGTACAAAGATTTCTGAGGCCTATGAGAAGGTAAGTAAACTGTTATTGGGAGGAGGCACGGAATTAAGAAATGAAACAAAGCTTCCCAATTTCCTAAGTAGAAAGTACTGTAAATATTCAACATTTGGAGAGGGTTGCGCAGGACACAGATCCCAAAGCACTTGTTTCAGCAAGGAACAGACCTAGCTGGTGACTTGTCAGTTCTGCTCAATCCATCAGCGGGGAAGTCTGTTCTCCAAAGTGACAGGCGGGCAAAACATAGCAAGGAAAATGGGGGATGAGAGGAGGGGACTGAACCTGGCAGAGCCACAGCACCTTTGGTTAACGCTATTGAGTTGACGTTTACAGTGCTCTGGATCTTTACAAGGTTATCTAAGATGCATGGAGAAAAGAGTTAAATGTCTGTAGCCTGTAATATTCAGAGAGGTTTGACTCTGAGCACATGAAAGGGTCTGTTTTTTAATCTTGTTTACAGATTCCTCACATTTTCCAGGCCTTGTCACAGCTGATGTTCTCCTCTGTTTCATGCACATTAGACACAATATACACATTAACCCAATAGTCATAAGTCATGATGAAAATAATCATATTGACACATGAAAAACTTATTCTGGAACTATAACCCATGCACCAAGTGATCATATATAGCCTACACAGGATATTCAATTATAGAAAAGCATGTCTAATATGCATTGCTAATCGTTCATTTATATCTATAACATCTAGGAGGCATATACCAAGAGGCCGTTTGGACCAGGCAAAGAAGAAAATCATCCAAAACTCTAAATGTTTATGAGACTCCTAATAGTTGCTCTAGGTACCTTCCTCAGCTTGTATCTCGAACGTGTGTTTTGGTAGGTAAAACAAAAATGTGCACTTTTTACAGTTACAGAAGCTAACATGCATTTCTAAAGGGGTTGTCTTAATGAGTCAACCCTGAAGATGACATTACTGAACCCATTCCCTCAAAGCTCGTTCAGTCTGGTTTTTGCACTGGCCTAACAAAGTTTCAAATGATCTCCTGGTGGCTAAATGTAATAATTCATCTGGATCTCTCTCTGGCATTTATAACTGTAGACCACCAACTCCCAACCAGTATGCTTTATTCTTTAGGCCTCAAAGGGAGTTTGTCAGCAGTGTTGCCCATACTATATTGCTGACATCACTACTGTAACTAGGGGCTCGGGAGACCAGTACAAACATACCTTATGTGGAACTTTTATCATCGGGGTAATATAAATATGAATACAAATTCACTGAAGGCAGTGCTTGACTGTAACTTGCTCTCTTCTCTCCTCACTGGGCTATTTTAGAGTTCCTCCCTTCTTCTCTGAGCGACAGCAGTACCATCCAACACTAGAGCTGTCACTTTAAGCAGGGTCTCTGATGCAGCTCAATACAGAGAAAAGTGAGTACTTTTTTGTGAAGCTCTGCATCCTGTGCACTTGCAGGAACAGAACCTGGCAGAATAAAACTTTCTATTCAACTACAACAACTACAACTTCTGGTACTAAAATCTCAACAAAATATATGTTACTTTCCCCAGTCCCTAACTAGTGCTGTCAGCAGTTTAGGTTGCTGAAAAATGCTTTGAAACACCCTTATAGGAAATGTGTCAGCAAAAATTTTATCTGCCAGTGAAAACCAGATATCAACGCATCTCCTTTTTCTCTAATCCTATTTTATTTTCTGATTGCAGCTTTTATTCTATTTTCTGAACATGATTATGGGGGCTGCCATCTTTCCTGAGCTGTTCTTAATAGCCTTTACATAGCATTAAAAAAAAATTGTTTTATGGTAGGTAGCCCATGGTCCATAGACACAATAGACTGAAGGGGATCTCATTGACTTATATGGTATATTTTTTAAAGCATGCTCTGTGACCTGTACAGATCAAAAAGTGTCACCTATTATTAGGCTTAGTGGCGAGTGCAAAAACTGTTGGATGTTTTTTGTTTAAATGGACATTGAAAATTAAAAATAACCTCATCAAAAAATGTTAAACATAAAAACATGATTTTAACAATAGGTAATTTTCTGATGACACATTCCCTTTAACCCCTTAAGGACACAGGGTTTTTTCATTTTTGCGTTTTCGTTTTGCGCTCTATGCCTTCCAAGAGCCATAACTTTTTTATTTTTCCGTTCACATGGCCATATGATGGCTTATTTTTTGTGGGACAAGTTGTACTTTCCAACGCCATCCGGTGTAGTGGGAAGCGGGAAAAAAATTCCAAATGGGGTGAAATTGCAAAAAAAAGCAATTTCACCACAGTTTTACGGGTTTCTAAATTACGACGTTTGATTTGCGATAAAACTGACCATTTAGTTTTATTCTACAGGTCAGTACGAATCCGGCGATACCCAATATGTATAGCTTTTCTTGCGTTTTGATAGTTTTTTTTTTTTTTGTCGCCATGTTTTGACCGCTATAATGTATTTGTAAATAAGTGTATGGCGTTGTATGGGGGCTTATTTTTTGCGGGGCGATCTTAACTTTTAGTTGATACCATTATGGGGTGTGTAGGACTTTTTGATCGCTTTTTATTTAATTTTTTTTGAGGAAATGAAGCGTCCAAAAACTGCAAATCGGCCATTTGGGCGCTTTTTTCCGTTTTTCTGTTTACCGTATGGGAAATATATTTTTATACTATGGGCGTTTTCACACATTGCGACACCCATGATGTGTATTTTTTTTATTTTTTTTATTTTATTTTAATTTTGGGGAAAGGGGGGTGGTTTAAATTTTTAGGTTTTTTTTATTTTTTTTTTTTTACACTTTTATATAGATCCCATAGGGACCTATATAAATCAGTTACCTGATTGCTTCTATCATAAACTTCAATACTCTTGTATTGGAGTTTATGAGCATTTTACTACTTTCCTATGAAGCCCTATTGCTAACAAGGGCTCCATAGGAAATAGTAAGTGATAGCTTTAAGCTGAATGAAAGGATTAAGGCTATCCCTTACAGCGCTCCGATTCTCCCGATCACCACTAGGGAGCCGGAGCGCTGCCGAAAGTTTTACTTTCGGTTTTAGCGCGTGCAGATGCCGTGATCAGGATTGATCACGGCATCTGCGGGGTTAAATGATCGCGGTCGGCAGCGCTGCCGACCGCGATCATCAGCTGGGGGGTCAGCTACAGGAATCAGACGGACCCCCGCAGCGATGGTGCCCGCAGTGGCTAGGAGCGGGCGCCATCTTCAGGGACTTGACACATGACGTACCCATACGTCATGTGTCCTTAAGGAGTCAAGGATACTGCCCTCTTTTGGTTTCTTCCCACGTCTATGACTGTCCATTCAGGGTATCATTTGCTGGTTCTTCTCCTTCATATCTTTCTCTTGCTGTTGGGTTTCTCAGGGTTTAGTCTTATAGCCTCTTCTCTTTTCTCTTTACGCACAGCACTTAGATTAACTATCATATTTGGTTTGCAGTATCATCTCTATGCTCACACTACCCAGTTATACAGTATAACTCATCCTTTGATATCACCTCTGCATTACTACAAAACACAAATGATTGCTTGTCAGCTATTTCTAACATCATGTGCTCTCTTTTTCTAAAACTGGTGTTTTCATTTAGTTTGCCGAACTACCATGACCCCTAGGTATCATGCCAGTTTTGTGGGGTTATGTTTTATTCAGCCCTTTCCTTTGCGACCCTACATCATATTCAGTCACTTGCCTTCTCTTGCTCTTGCCACCCTGTACCTCAAAAACATTTATAGAAACTGCTCTTTTCTCACTGTGGAGGCAGCAGAAATCTTTATTGTTGTTCTTATTAATTCCCACCTTGATTACTGATCCCAGAGGTGGTATCAGGACCCATCAGACTATGGGGCATATCCTAGCGATATGCCCTTATTGTTTGAGATGGGAATACCACTAGAAGTTTTAATGGCATGGTACTACTGAAATGAAAAAGAAATACAGCCAAAAAGTTACAGTAAATATTTCTTTCTTTGAATAGTGAGTGTATAGACCCTTTTCTGAGTGTCCCATTCAATTAAAACTGTTGCCATACTTTATTTTATGGCGGTTTACATGGCTTGATGGAACATGCGAATGTCGGGAAGAAAGCGTTCCTTCCTGACAACTGTCTGCACTACAGTGGAGGTGAAACTCTACATTTACTGTACATGCAGCGATCAACTCCCCTGTATAGATATTAGAGATGAGCGAATGTTCCAAGATTCGGTTAGTCTCGGATTCGCTGAATTTTTCCAAAAGTTCAGTTCGGGTCCCTGTCAATTTCTTACGAACCAAAGTTACACCCATTCTCCTGGAAAGGGGTATATAACCCCCTCTAGTCCTCTAAAAAACAGATTTTTCATGAAAAGCTCCTATGTTGTTTTTTTATCACTTGCTGTTCCCCCCCTCCCTAGGCTCTGGAATGAATGACAGCAGTAGAAAATCATGTCAGAGTGACACTGACACTCATAGCTTTGGATAAAGGCATGTTTGAAAACACAGCGTTCCATGGCACATTTTATGCTTTTTCCTATTTTAAAGCTTCCAACAATTGTTCCTTATCATAGGCAGGTGTTATTTGAAAAATAAATGATGATTGTTTAGGGACCAAGCCTCAAAAAGTTGACCTTTAATTGGTAAGATGCTTGCAGTTGCAGTGCTATGAGAATGAAGAAAAGGGTGGGTGGATGCAGCCTAAAAAAATCAGACCTTTACGTAGCCAGATGCTCACAGTCGCAGTGTAAATTTTCATAATGAAGAAAAGGGTGGGAGATGCAGCCTCAAAAAACTAGACCTCTAATTGTCCAGATGCTCACAGTCGCAATGCTAACTGTGAGAACAAAGAAAGGGTGGCTTGATTTGTTTAGTCCAAGCCTAGAAAAATTCTCCCTTTTACTAGAAAGCAGCATTAATAGGGTGGATTACGGCTGGGTAAGGTATTAGCAGCATCTGACTGCAGCAACAGTGGCAGCGGTAGCAACCTGGCATTGCAGTAGATCTGCTTTTTATGGGTGTTATAGTAGTAGTAGAAACAGATGCAAAGCGTTAATAGTGGCGGCAGTAGGGGATCAGCAGCACAGAGTGGTAGCTGCAATGGTGGTGGTTGCAAAAACAAAAGCAGTTGTTCTATGGTACATCTTGGCAGGCAGGTAGATGGCAGCAGTACCATGATGGTGGCCATGGCATGATGATAGCAGCAGCAGATCCAGTCCTGTCAGCCTCTAGGCCAATCAGGGCAAGCCCTCCCCCCAGATCCTGTCTGGGTTATGTAAAAGGGTTCTTCTTCCTCCTTGCTGCTTTTGCCCACTGTCAATACAAAAAAATGCAGTGATATATTCTAAAGCCCTATTTGCCGTGTATTAGTGGTGAAACAAAAATATATTCGCTGTTCAGTGTTTCACTTATCTGTTAAAAAAGCCTTTTGTGTTGTGAAAATGTGGAAAAAAATTAGGGCCTAATTGCCGTTCAATGGTGCAGTGATATATTCTAAAGCCCAGTTTGCCGGGTGTTAGTGGCGAAATAAAAATATATTTGCCGTTCAGCGTTGCAATTATGTGTCGAAAAGCCTTTTGGGTTGTGTGAAAGTAGAAAAAAATTAGGGCCTAATTGCCGTTCTGTCGTGCAGTGATATATTCTAAAGCTCAATTTGCTGTGTATTAGTGGCAAAATAAAAATATATTCGCCCTTCAGCGTTGCACTTATCTGTTGAAAAGCCTTTTGTGTTGTGTAAAAGTGGAAAAACATTAGGGCCTAATTGCCATTCAGCGGTGCAGCGATATATTCTAAAGCCCTGTTTGCCGTGTATTAGTGGCGAAAGAAAAAATATTTGATCTAACATTTGATTATTTGATCTAACAGTATGTCTGACAGAGAAGTGCCAGGTCCTGCACAGAGGAGTGACAGAGGCCTAATGTTTCTGGTGCAGGCAGAGGTTGCATCAGACTAAGGGGGCGTGGCAGCAGAGGTCGCAGCGAGAGGCCTGAGCTCCCGGTGTCATCTAGCGGTCATGTCTTGACCAGCAACCCAGCGTTTCTTGAATAATTGACTCAGTCATCCACTTCATCCCAAGTGACATCAGACATCCCCAGGCAAGAGTCGGTGGGTTCCTCTGACACGTAGTGATGAGCAGCACAGGCAATATTCGATTTCACAATATTTTGCCAATTTTTGCCATAAATTTGCGAATTTTAGAATTCGTGATCTCCAGTCATCATTTTCTCGATTGCGAAAATTGGCAATGTAATATGCATGTGCAATACAGGTGTGGCTCACTTTTGCTACATTTTTGAAGGTGCTAGAAGTTTCCTGAGACTGGAGAAAATAGTTGGCAGCAACTTTCGTGACTGTGAGAAAGAACTCCTGATTAGTGTTGAGGGAGCATGCTCGGCCGAACACCAGTTACCCGCGCTTCATTGCCAGTTTGGCTTGAGCATCGCTATGCTTGAGTCAGTGTATTTAAATCTAATTTAGCCTCTATTTCTAATAAGTTTCTGGCTGGATTGGAACTCACAACCTTCTACATTACAGCCAAGAACCATAACCACTACACTATAGGGCTGCATGCCCAGTTCCAAAAAGAATTAATAAATATGAGACTTCTGCTGTATAGGAATACTTAAGTATTCCTATACAGCAGAAGTCTCATATTTTATTTTATTTTAGTAACTGGTCATGCAGCTCTATAGTGTAGTGGTTAAAGTTCTTGGATGTAATGTAGAAGGTTGTTAGTTCCAATCCCACCAGAAACATTTCAGAAATAGAGCTAAATTAAATTTATATGTTTAATATTTTTTTTTAGTAATTGTAAAAAATGTATGGCACAAAATAAATACATTTCAGAAATAGAGGCTAAATTAAATTTATATATTTAATATTTTTTTAGTAATTGTAAAAAATGTATGGCACAAAATAAATGTGTAATTACAAAAAATAAAATAAACTATATATATATATTACACTAACCTAAAGAAATATTAGGAACATCATACTAATACGGTGTTGGACCCCCTTTTGCCTTCAGAACTGCCTTAATTCTATGTGGCATTGATTCAACAAGGTGCTGATGGCATTCTTTAGAAATGTTAGACCATATTGATAGGATAGCATCTTGCAGTTGATGGAGATTTGAGGGATGCACATCCAGGGCACGAAGCTCCCGTTCCACCACATCCCAAAGATGCTCTATTGGGTTAAGATCTGGTGACTGTGGGGGCCATTTTAGTACAGTGAACTCATTGTCATGTTCAAGAAACCAATTTGAAATGATTCGAGCTTTGTGACATGGTGCATTATCCTGCTGGAAGTAGCCATCAGAGGATGGGTACATGGTGGTCATGAAGGGATGGACATGGTCAGAAACAATGCTCAGGTAGCCCGTGGCATTTAAACAATGAACAATTGGCACTAAGGGGCCTAAAGTGTGCCCAGAAAACATCCCCCACACCATTACACCACCACCAGCAGCCTGCACAGTGGTAACAAGGCATGATGGATACATGTTCTCATTCTGTTTACGCCAAATTCAGATTCTACCATTTGAATGTCTCAACAGAAATCGAGACTCATCAGACCAGGCAACATTTTTCCAGTCTTCAATAGTCCAATTTTGGTGAGCTCGCGCAAATTGTAGCCTCTTTTTCCTATTTGTAGTGGAGATGAGTTGTACCCGGTGGGGTCTTCTGCTGTTGTAGCCCATCTGCCTCAAGGTTGTGCGTGTTGTGGCTTCACAAATGCTTTGCTGCATACCTCGGTTGTAACGAGTGGTTATTTCAGTCAACGTTGCTCTTCTATCAGCTTGAATCAGTTGGCCCATTCTCCTCTGACCTCTAGCATCAACAAGGCATTTTCGCTAACAGGACTGCCGCATACTGGATGTTTTTCACTTTTCACACCATTCTTTGTAAACCCTAGAAATGGTTGTGCGTGAAAATCCCAGTAACTGAGCAGATTGTGAAATACTCAGACCGGCCCGTCTGACACCAACAACCATGTCATGCTCAAAATTGCTTAAATCACCTTTCTTTCTTATTCTGACATTCAGTTTGGAGTTCAGGAGATTGTCTTGACCAGAACCACACCCCTAAATGCATTGAAGCAACTGCCATGTGATTGGTTGACTAGATAATTGCATTAATGAGAAATAGAACAGGTGTTCCTAATAATTTTTTAGGTGAATGTATGTGTGTGTGTATATATATATATATATATATATATATATATATATATATCCATAATGGGAAACTACTACTAGTGTTTTAGCCATAATATATTTACATATATTAATATATATATATTATGGCTAAAAACTTATATATATATATATATATATATGTTTAAGTTAAACTTAGCCTCTATTTCTGAAAAGTTTCTGACTGGATTTGAACTCGCAACCTCCTACATTACAGCCAATAACTTTAGCCACTACACTATAGACACTTTGCTGCTCGATCAACGCTACCCCTGATCACTGTATATTTTTTTCAAAGACAAAGTCACATTCCTATCGGAGCACAGTAATTCCTGTCACACTACCGTACCTAACACCCTGTTCTGGATCGGCTACACTATATCACTATCTAACCTACACTGACTATCTCTCACTAACTATCTGTAATATATATATATATATATATATATATATATATATATATATAATGTAGAAAAAGCGAACAGCACTCCAATAAAAAGTGGAAAAAAAGGAACTCCTTTATTCACCTGAACAGTGCTACGTTTCGGCTCCTACAAATAGAGCCTTTCTCAAGCAAAGAACACATACATAATGGTGATATATATTAGTGAAAACCTAATTAACATACAGGTCATGTGGCCCAATCACAATAGTGGGTGTTGACTATTAGTCAAACACATGTGATAATATACAATTGACATAGTGATACGAAAACATAATAAATAGCATAATCCCATCTGATTACTCTGTTCCGATTTCCTAATATACATATGTTTGTTTCATAATAATCAAAAATTACATAATAATGCCCAAATATCCTCTGTGGATTATGCGTTGTTTGTGAAATAGAATTGCAAGACTATGGGGAGGAGTTACAAAAGGGTAATCAGCGGACATACCAGTCAGTTGAAATCCAATGTGTCTACACAAAAATCGGCGTTACTTGGAATTTATTGCGCCTGCCTGGAGTAATCCAATAAGGGTGCATATCGATGGTCAGATGTGCTATGCGTCAGAATGCTCATTCCGCGCATGCGCACCGGCCAGTAAGGTTCCAAAGCGTAATCTTGGTTAAGGGAAAAGACGGGAAAAGAAGGTATTCGAATCCAGCGCATGCCCAGTTGTGGAACAATGTTATGAGACAATGTTAATGTTAAGGCTCCATGTTATTGATATATCAGCTTCTATATCGAGTGTGATGTATTGCTGGCAGGCAAAGGACAAACCCCATCACAGGGTTGTGACCTCGCCATTGAGGGAAAGACTTATGGACATCCATAATCACATGGAGTCACAACAGGTCATACCCAAATGCCATGTGCACATATTCCACTCGTGAGGGATCTCCTCAAGCTGATGAAGCCATATCTGGACAACTGGTATGTCATAAGGAAAAACATAAAAAGATGGACACAAAATATCTCCAAACACCCCACATTGAACTCAAGGCAGGACAATGCCAAACCGATATAGAAGGTACATTGTATACATTAATGTCGATGTCACTTGACTGGTTGGCCGCATTCAGATCATCCCTGAGCTCCAATTCCCATGTTCTCGCATAGTGTTACTGGTGACGTGAATTATCCAGAGAAAATAGAAAAAATATATAATAATTAATAAAATATTATAGATCTTTACATCTACACACCAGATACAGATCAATACCCAGCAGGGAAATAGGGCAAGACACTTGTCACGTCTCGTCTGTGTAAGGGTATGTGGTCTATAATCCAACATTTGAGATCGCTTTCTTTGTGTTTTGCCTCCGTGAAGAGTCTGGACACCGGCAGGTCCAGACGCTTCTTCCTAATGCAATAGCGGTGATTGTTCAAACGTGTTTTCAGTTCTGTGGTGGTCTCCCCCACATAAAGTAAATTGCATGGGCATGATAAAACATAAATAACAAAACTGGAATCACAAGTTAGATAAAACTTGATATTGTAAGTTGTCCCTGTGGAAGGATGTACATAACTCTTACTTTTCTTGATATATTTACAGTTAACACATCCCAGACATGGGAAACAACCTTCACTTGGTTGTGTTAACGTGGTTTGTCTGCTACCCCTTGGAGCTAATATCGTCTTGACCAACTGGTCTCGTAAATTTCTAGAACGACGATACGAAAACAGTGGTGGTTGGTTGAATTCAGGAATATTACTGAAGCAAGAGCCCAATATATTCCAATTCTTCCTTATAATTTTATTGATTGAGGGACTCATCTCATTATATACTGAATTTTGTTGCCATATTGTCTAGGGCAACAAAATTCAGTGAGAGAGGTTACCCACGCCAATTGCTGACTGAACATATGACTAAGATCCAGAATTTTGATCGGAATGACCTACTATCCAGGCGGGGTTCTGTACAGAGGGTGGACAGAATTCCGTTTGTATCAGTATATAATGAGATGAGTCCCTCAATCAATAAAATTATAAGGAAGAATTGGAATATATTGGGCTCTTGCTTCAGTAATATTCCTGAATTCAACCAACCACCACTGTTTTCGTATCGTCGTTCTAGAAATTTACGAGACCAGTTGGTCAAGGCGGATATTGGCCCCAAGGGGGGTAGCAGACAAACCACGTTAACACAACCAAGTCAAGGTTGTTTCCCATGTCTGGGATGTGTTAACTGTAAATATATCAAGAAAAGTAAGAGTTATGTACATCCTTCCACAGGGACAACTTACAATATCAAGTTTTTTCTAACTTGTGATTCCAGTTTTGTTATTTATGTTTTATCATGCCCATGCAATTTACTTTATGTGGGGGAGACCACCATAGAACTGAAAACACGTTTGAACAATCACCGCTATTGCATTAGGAAGAAGCGTCTGGACCTGCCGGTGTCCAGACACTTCACGGAGGCAAAACACAAAGAAAGCGATCTTAAATGTTGGATTATAGACCACATACCCTTACACAGACGTGGGGGCAATAGGTCCAGGTTACTTAAACACAGAGAGCTATGGTGGATACACACGTTGGGGAGTCTTTGCCTCAATGGTTTGAATGTAGATTATAACTTGGGTGATAATCAGTGACAAGTGTCTTGCCCTATTTCCCTGCTGGGTATTGCTCTGTATCTGGTGTGTAGATGTAAAGAACTATAATATTTTATTAATTATTATATATTTTTTCTATTTTCTCTAGATAATTCACGTCACCAGTAACACTATGCGAGAACATGGGAATTGGAGCTCAGGGATGATCTGAATGCGGCCAACCAGTCAAGTGACATCGACTATAATTTATACAATGTACCTTCTATATCGGTTTGGCATTGTCCTGCCTTGAGTTCAATGTGGGGTGTTTGGAGATATTTTGTGTCCGTCTTTTTATCTTTTTCTTTATGACATACCAGTTGTCCAGATATGTCTTCATCAGCTTGAGGAGATCCCTCACGAGTGGAATATGTGCACATGGCATTTGGGTATGACCTGTTGTGACTCCATGTGATTATGGATGTCCATAAGTCTTTCCCTCAATGGCGAGGTCACAACCCTGTGATGGGGTTTGTCCTTTGCCTGCCAGCAATACATCACACTCGATATAGAAGCTGATATATCAATAACATGGAGCCTTAACATTAACATTGTCTCATAACATTGTTCCACAACTGGGCATGCGCTGGAATGGAATACCTTCTTTTCCCGTCTTTTCCCTTAACCAAGATTACGCTTTGGAACCTTACTGGCCGGTGCGCATGCGCGGAATGAGCATTCTGACGCATAGCACATCTGACCATCGATATGCACCCTTATTGGATTACTCCAGGCAGGCGCAATGAATTCCAAGTAACGCCGATTTTTGTGTAGACACATTGGATTTCAACTGACTGGTATGTCCGCTGATTACCCTTTTGTAACTCCTCCCCATAGTCTTGCAATTCTATTTCACAAACAACGCATAATCCACAGAGGATATTTGGGCATTATTATGTAATTTTTGATTATTATGAAGCAAACATATGTATATTAGGAAATCGGAACAGAGTAATCAGATGGGATTATGCGATTAATTATGTTTTCGTATCACTATGTCAATTGTATATTATCACATGTGTTTGACTAATTAATAGTCAACACCCACTATTGTGATTGGGCCACATGACCTGTATGTTAATTAGGTTTTCACTATATATATATCACCATTATGTATGTGTTCTTTGCTTGAGAAAGGCTCTATTTGTAGGAGCCGAAACGTAGCACTGTTCAGGTGAATAAAGGAGTCCCTTTTTTTTTCCACTTTTTATTGGAGTGCTGTTCACTTTTTCTACATTATTTTGGGGTAAGAAACCTATACCTTGGAACGTGCACCCAGCATTTTTCCTCCAAATTTTTGACTAGTGCCGTCCTTTTTTATATATATATATATATATATATATATATATATATATATATTAACTATCTAATGTAATTCAATATGGATCCAGATGACTCAGCAAAGCACATAGCACAGCAATGACACTGCTCTCTCAGAACTGCAAAAAACAGAATATGGCTGCTGGGGATATTCCTATATAGTAAGGGGTAGGCAACTTTATTATTGGTTGCTAGGGATGTTGGTAAGCTCAGACAAAGATATTGCAGCCTTCTCATTGGCCCACAAGCAAGAAGCAGTGAGGGTACTGATAAAAAAAATCTACAATATTCATGATTACGAAGATGTAGCACTATATTCCAGATCTTCACGAATTCTGGAAGTGCCGATACTCGTGATAAAAATGCATGATTAGAATATTCACGATCAACAATACTGACACGATACTTAGTTGACATGGCCCGGGAGCAGGCCCTGTGCCCCCACCTATCCTGAACCTTCCTCTGTCAATTTCAGTTCCCTCAGCATGAGAAGTATTATATTCCCTTGGCTCGGCTCCACTTTTCAGCGAGAAGGAGCTACTAGAGGACAGTCAGCAGCTACTGCCCAGCCAAGATCTGGAGGAGACATCTGCTGCTTCCTCCATTAGGTGGGCAAGTAGTGATGAGGAAAGAGGCGTGGCAGCTGGTATTGTAAGCGGTCAGGCTCCTTACCCAAAGATGGTTGAGCAGGATGTCAGTGACGTGCAGACAGTACTCAATGATGATGATGATGATGTAGCTGATTGCACTTGAGAGCCTGGTGACGAAGGGGCTTTATCATTATCGGGAGAAGAGGGTGGAAGATTGCCCGTGAGCCAGCAAGTCGCTAGCATGGCCGGGAGTCAGCAGGGTGGCAGCAGTGGGTGGTCGGGAGCCAAACGTGCCCGGATTAATAGACCCGCTTTCAGGGCCGGTGCAAGGATTTTTGCCGCCCTAGGCAAAAGAAAAGTTTGCCGCCCCCCCCCCCATGTGACATCACAATGCCCCACCCATATAATCTGCCATATTAAAGGGGTTCTGCAGTTTATTTAAACTGATCGCAGGGGTCCGAGACCTGGGACACCTGCCAATCAGCTGTTTGAGAAGACAGCTGCGCTGGCAGTAGAGCCTCTGCCTTCTCGCAGTGACGTCACGATCAGTATCATTGGCCTGGGTGGGGCTAAGCTTCATTCAAGTGAACAGAGCTTAACCCCGCCCAGGCCAGTGATACTAGTCGTGACGTCACTGCGCCTGCGGTAAACAGCGAGAAGGCCGAGGTGCTACTGCCAGCGCCGCTGCCTTCTCAAACAGCTGATCGGCGGGGGTCCCGGGTGTCAGACCCCGGCCGATCAGATGCTGATGATCTATCCAGAGGATAGATCATCAGTTGTAACAAACTGCAGAACCCCTTTAACTAACGCCAGTTCTCTCTCCCCCCCCCCCTTGTCATTCTCTCCCCCCTCTTGTCATTCGTCACACTCCCCCCCTTGTCATTCTTCCTCCCCCCACTTGTCATTCTCTCCCCCCCTTGTCATTCTTCCTCCTCCCCCCTTGTCATTCTTCCCCCCCCCCTTGTCATTCTCCCCCCTTGTCATTCTTCCCACCCCTTGTCATTCTCCCCCCCTTGTCATTCCCCCCCACTTATCATTCTCTCCCCTCTTGCCATTCTTCACACTTCTCCCCTCTTGTCATTCTTCACCTCCCCCTTGTCATTCTTCACACTCCCCCTTGTCATTCCCTTTCCCCTTTTGTCATTCCCTTTCCCCCTTGTCATTCTCTTTCTCCCCTTGTCATTCTCTCTCCCTTGTCATTCTCTTTCTCCCCTTGTCATTCTCTCTCCCCCTCTCCTTTGTCATTCTCTTTCCCTCTCTTTATTCTCCCTCTCCTTGTCATTCTCCCCTCTCCTTGTCATTCTCCCCTCTCCCTTGTCATTCTCTTTCTCCCCTGAGCCCCTCCCCTACCTCTAGTGTAGCACGGCCGAGGCTCTTTATGCTCCACGGGTACAGGAGCTTTAGTTTCCTGTACTCGAGGGATTGACATGAAGTGCACACTCTGTGCGCACTTCATGTCAGTCCGGCCGGGTACAGGAGACAGATGCTCCTGTACCCGCGGACCTTAAAGAGCTCGGCCGCGCTACAATGGAGTGACAGGAGGGAGCGCTGAGCGCATCCCTCCTGTCAGCTCCTCTATTCATGCTGCGCCCGGGCGGTGCGCCCTCATGGACGCACCAGCCCGGGCAGTGCTGCAGCCGCCTAAGGCTCAATTCAGAGCGCTCGGGCGGCTGCAGCATGAGGCAGGGCCGGCGCTCCTAGCAGCGCCCCTTCCCAAGGGGCGCTCTACGCGGCTGCCTATTCCGCGTATAGGACGCGCCGGCCCTGCCCGCTTTGCAGGAGCCTACCTGCCCGGGAAGTAGCGGTGCATGGGTTCATGGAGGCAGCGCCGGTAGCAGTCAGTCAGTGCGTAGTGTTTGGGATAAAATCACCTACTTGGTGGTGTGGCAGTTATTTTTTAATCCACCATAGGATTTGAACATAGCCATATGTAGAATATGTGGGCAGAAGGTGAAGCGTGGCCAGGGTGCCAATGTTGGCACCACCGACCTGCATCAACATATTCAGCGTCACCATAAAAGGGCCTGGGAGAACCGTGGTTCAGATGTGGTGGTCCAGCCTGCAGCAGCAACCGCTGCATCACCCTGTGGCAGGCATCCGGTTTCAGGCAGTCAAGGCTCCACCACCTGAGTTGATGGGAGCTGTCTTTACTTTCCCATCATCTGCTGGTCCTGATGCTCCTGTTCCTTTTACTCCTCATCAGTCAGGTGACGCCACTTCCGCCTCCACATTCTCACACCGTTGGTCCTGCAACAATGTCCGCCTCTGCCTTCTCATCCTCTACCATATCCTCAGCGTCCACTGCAGGGACAAGTTACATTGCCCCTCTAGCATACCACATGTGCAGGGCATAGCGGTGTCACCTGCTCTGCACCTCATTTGCCTGGGCGAACTGAGTCACACAGTGGAGTAACTGCTATGTGTCCTTCGTCAAGAAATCGAATCCTGGCTTTCTCTGCGACAACTCAAAATCGTAACCATGGTGACCGACAATGGGAAGAACATGGTGTCGGTGCTGCATCAAGGAGGGCTGAGCCATGCGCCCTGCATGGCACACGTGTTCAATCTGGTTGTCAAGCGGTTCCTGAAGTCTTTAACCCATCTGCAAGACATCCTAAAAAAAGCCAGGAAACGTCGCATGCACTTCAGCCACTCGTACACCGCAAAGCACACCGTCCTTGAGCTGTAGCATCAGAAGGGCATCCCCCAACATAGGCTGATATGCGACATTTCCACCCATTGGAATTTCAACATCCATATGTTGGTCTGAATATATGAAAAGAGAAAGGCTATAAAAATTTCTTGATTATCCAAGTGGACAAGAGTACTCCCCTGTGTAACCTCAATGTCAGCCAGTGGTAGCTCATGCATGACACCTGCCGTTTGCTCAAGCCCTTTAAGGAGGCCACGTTATTTGTCAGTCGCCAGGACTACGGGATGAACAACATCATTCCACTGCTTCATGTCCTGGAACAGATGCTAGTAAATCTGGCTGGTCAGGGAATTGGAGATGTGGCGCCTAGATCTCACGGCCACATGAGCCCTGTGTGGGCTGAACTGGAGGAGGAGAAGGACAAGGACATTGGAGCACAAGCAATGTTTAGCAAAATGGGTGTTTTTTTTTTACACAGGTGACAGGAGAGGAGCAGCAGGAGCAGTCAGACAAGCTACAAGGCGATGAGGAAGCGGAGGCAGAGGACCCAGACACACTGTGGCAGTATGCAGTGGAGATGGAGACATGGAGTTTATCCGAGTCACTTGCACAAATGGCCCGATGCATGCTCACTTGCTTGCTTAGTGACAGCCAAATTGTCACATTTCAATATAGGGATTACTTCTGGCTCTCCACCTTGTTAGACCCTCTCTACTGGTCTAAAATGGGAGCCTTTTTTACACCCGCTGAGAGGGAGGACAAACTGAATTACTATAGAGACATCCTATGTAGTCAGTTGGCCGCTGCCTATCTGCGCCATCGTCCATCCTCTTGCAGGTCTGACCGTGGAGGCCCTCTGCGTTCACGTTCCACTGCCATGGCTGTTTGGGAGGTGTGGGGTGGCAGGAGCAGTATCAGCTCTATCAACAGCAGCCTGAGTCTAGAGTCGGTGATGAGCAACTTTTTTCACCCGCGTAGTGAAGAAACTACACACCAGCAGCTAGACATAGAGCAGAACCTCAACCAGCAGGTGGTGGCATACTTGGACAGCACCCTGCCACCCCAAGTTTAAGATCCGCTGGACTACTGGGCATCCAAACTGCATTTGTGGCCGCAACTGGCAGAGTTTGCCCTGGAAAAGCTGCCCTGTCTGTCCATTAGTGTGGCATCAGAGCGGGTGTTTAGTGCGACCCGGGGCATACTTACCCCAAAAAGAACTCGCCTATCCACCCAAAATGTGGAGATACTGACCTTCGTCAAGATGAATCAGGCGTGGATCAGCCAGGATTTCCGCCCACCAATGCCTGATGTATTAGACTAGATCAGGCATGCTCAACCTGCGGCCCTCCAGCTGTTGCAAAACTACAACTCCCATCATTCCCTGACAGCCTACAGCTATTATTCTACAGAAGGGCATCATGGGAGTTGTAGTTTTACAACAGCTGGAGGGCCGCAGGTTGAGCATCCCTGGACTAGATCATCCATGGTGCCACACCAACACTTTGACAAAAGAGACCGGTTTCATCTGGCTACCTGCCTCAACTACTATTCTGATGTTTCCTGATGCCACACACCTGTTGCCAAGTGCAGTGGGTCCTGGTATTGCCAGCCACCTCCACACTATGTCACCTTGCCACTCTAGGGCCTCCTGATGCTGCTTCCACTGCACCACTATGTCATAGGGCCACTCTATGGTCTCCTCGTGCTACTGTTTTCTCCACACTATGTCACCTTGCCACTCTGTGGCCTCCTGATGCTGTTGCTGCCACCTTCACACTGTCATTGTGCCACTTTGTGGCCTCCTCATGCTGCTTCTACTGCACCATTATGTCATAGCGCCACTCTGTGGCCTCCTCATGCTGCCTCAACCGCACCATTATGTCATAGCGCCACTCTGTGGTCTCCTCATGCTGCTGCCATCTCCACACTTTGTCACCTTGCCACTCTGTGGCCTCCTAATGCTGCTGCCACCTCCACAGTCTGTCACTGGGTCACTCTGTGGTCTCCTCATGCTGCTGCCACCTCCACACTATGTCACCTTGCCAATCTGTGGCCTCCTAATGCTGCCGCCACCTCCACACTGTCATTGTGCCACTCTGTGGCCTCCTCATGCTGTTTCCACATCACCACTATCCCATAGGGCCTCTCTGTGGACTTCTCATGCTGTTCCCACTCTCCCCACTTCATGACTGAGCCACTATTTTGCCTTTTGGCCTGGCTGACATAATCATTTATTTGACCCTTCCTCTGATCTGTCAGAAGGAAGGAAAAATGAGACCCACAACAGATCCTATCTGTGTAGCAGCTGTAAGGCCTGTATGGTCCCATCAGAATTGGCTTGTGATTTGGTACCCAAAAGCACTAGCAATACTGATGGATTACTGACCAAATGATGACCGATTAAAAGCTGATGCTCAACAGACAGGATCCGTTTTTGGGGTCAATTGTTCTGACGGATCAGAGGAAGGGCAAAATAATCAGGGACGTCAACACAAATTTACTGCTAACTAGTGTTGAGCAAACAGTTCGAGAATAGTTCGGGTTCGTACCGAATTTTGGGGTGTCCGGGACCCGGACCCGAACCCGGACATTTTCAAAAAAGTTCGGGTTCGTTGTTCGGCGATTACTTCCCGCTTAAGTTGAAATCGCAATGCGATTATTATATATCTGCTTAATCGCATTGCCGTTTCAACTTAGCATTGCTAAATAATTCCATCCATATTCGTTAACTTACTGACTCAGTAAGTTAACGATATGGATGGAATTATTTAGCAATGCTAAGTTGAAATCACAATGCGATTAAGCAAATATATAAGAATCGCATTGCGATTTCAACTTAATTGTCACATCCGACAGTACATTCTACTGGAGGAGGCGTTCCCATGGTGATCGGTAGCTCAAAGTTGTAATCGCAATGCGTTTATTGCGGTATATTATCCCTCTGGGTGTCTTTTACAGCCTTTTTAGTGCCCAAAAGTTCGGGTCCCCATTGACTTCTATGGGGTTCGGGTTCGGGAGGAAGTTCGGGTTGAGTTCGGATCACGAACCCGGACATTTTCCGGAAGTTCGGCCGAACCTCTTGAACCCGAACATCCAGGTGTTCGCTCATCTCTACTGCTAACACTTTTTCCACTCTGTCCAGGGGCTCTACTTGTATAAGCATTTAATAGAATGCTTCTTCTTGGCGCTAACATCAACCTGTAAGGCTGACTTCTATGAAGTGTGTCTGTGAAAGTAATGATTTAAAAAATTTTTTAGTTAACCCCCTTAATCCATCATAACTGTTGTAGGAGAGGAAATTCTTCTGTGGAGTGTGTGTGAAAGACATGAATTATTTAAAAGAAATTAGAAACACCGTCTTCTTCTGTCTGAGGGCTCCTTCACGTGACCGTGGAGGTGTCCGCATCCGTTGCTCTGTTCCGTGGGCCCGCAAAAATTATGAGTCGTGTCCTATTCTTGTCCATTTTGCAGACAAGAATAGCCATGTGGATCCACAATTTGCGGACCACAAAACACGGCATGGTCGTGTGAACAAGCCCTAACTGTTTTAGGAGAGTAAATTCTCCGGTGGAGTGTGTCTGTGACACTGTCAATTTTTTTAAATTTCGAACACCCCTTACTGTAGTAGGAGAACAATACTTTTAATATAAATTCCCCAGATAGGGGACGTGTGAGATCTATAACTGAGACAACATTTTTTACCCAGTTTTAACCCGGGACAAACAAGCACCAAATTATCACGCCGCGGCCCTTAGCAACCTGACACAGAACTGACGGACACATAGAAAAAAAAAAACTGAAAGATTGTTGGCTTTCTCCCCCGCCTCCACTGCCTCTTCCACCTACACCGCCATGTACACAGCCTCCTCGATTTCCTACTCCTTTTGGACCTCCGCCTCTTGGTTCAAGATTGTAATTTTTTTAAATGTATTTTATGTCACTTTAAGTCACTTCCCTATCCACTTGTGTTTGCATGGCAATTGTACTGCTTTTACGCACACTTTGGAGCCTTTTGAAGCCCTCTAGCCCCAAAGTTTGGGTCGTGATTGACTTCAATGGGGTTTGTTGTTCGGGATCAACTTCGGGTCAAGTTTGAAACCCGAATCGAAATCCGAATCGAAACGGCCAGAACCCCTCGAACCCGGACATCCAGTGGTTCGCTCATCCTTAGTAACAACTCTATGAATCTGCAAATAGATTTGCTCATCTCTAATAGGTATGAATGATGGCTACTGCCATGGTTCATCCCCATACAGATTTATTGTTTCTGGGCAGCAGATCATTGTTTACACAGCACAATCTGCTGCCCAGAAATGATTATTTAGATGTCCGTATGAAACAAGCATTTCGCTTGTTCATCGGTCAATCTACAACACCTTTACACTCTCAGATTGGGAACAGGTGTTCATATGAAAGTTCGTCTCTGATAATCTGGACGATGCAAACCCACCTTAAGGAAACATGTCAGTGGTTAATTACTGCAGGGGAGATATTGGGAGGGTGTTTGTGACCAGCACCAAGGTAAGGGTAATAATGGAGACTTCTGTTCACTGCATAAATAATGACACAGTAATATCTGTCTTATCTGTACTAAGTGCACACAAATAACAGAAGCACAAGTGACATCTGCTAATGAATTTTCAATAGAGAGCAGTTGAAGAGATCACAAGAGTTGAAATCTCTAATGACAATCAGCAAGTAATTGGATTTATTTTTTTTTTACCATTTTCATTGGTCAAGTTGTCAATTCCCCATTTTTCGCTTCTAGGATAATAATCCTAATCATTCTTTATCTCCGTAGTATGGAAAGGCTGAAGACTCATTTATCACTGTCTTGCTAATGGAAAATGTACATTTTTGATGCACACATTTTTCACTCATTAAGCCCAACTAAATGTGTCAAACAGTAAAATTGATATTTATTTTCTCATAGGCGGCATAATTCTAGCAGTATCAGCTCCATATTTGTTTAATGGGGAATTGCTCTTAAAATTATTCTGAGTTATTCTGAATCCTGTGTGTTCTGAATGTATAATTCATGTGAGGGTGGCCATTTATTGCACAGAACTGCAGTGCATCAGACCTGCACAATGTGACCTGCATTTTGACATCACAAGTCAGCATATATACATGAATATGAGGTTGTTCACTTTTGTCTCCTAAGATGCCACTCATTACAAATTGCTAAAATCATACAGGCTTTTGATTATGTGGTATATAGCTAATGAAGGCAATAAGTACAATATAAATCAAAGTTCATAAAAAACTCATTGTACTGATGATTTGCCAAAGAGGCCTAGAAAATTAGTTTTACCTGAAACACAAATCATGAATGGTCAATTATGAGAATGACCTAGAGGTCATTCTCATTATAGTAAACATCCTTCTCCATGTCCCAGAACTGCTTCTCAGATTGGTCAAACTGAATTCCAATATGTCTGTGGGAACAGTTTAAGAAGGGGTTATCCTGCCTTTTAAAAATGATGGCCTATCCGTAAATTAGACCATCAGTATTAGATAAAGGTGGTCAGATTCCCACTTTCACTTGAATGGGAAAAAGCTGTAATACCTTATGCTGTCACTGATAAAAGTCTGGTGCTGTGATCTTTATTGGTGCCTAGAGTCAAACCATCACTAATCTAATATTATGTGGCCTATCCTAGGGATATGCCATCAATTTTAAAGTTCTGGATAACTCCAGAACCCCTGTCAGAACCAGTCTTTATAGGTACAATTCTGCCCAGGGGTTTACAATCTGTTTACCTATAGTAGCTGTAGTATAACAGAACCATTTCTTAAAGGGGTTTCCCAGGGCTCCTTTACAAAAAACGAGGGAGAATGGGTTGAAAATAACAAATAATAATCTGACCATCAATGTAACATCTGTGAAATGATTTGTAAATGTGTATGAATCCTGCTTACAAGGTTGCTGCAAAATCAAAATGGCAGACATGTCCAATTTTCTTTCTAATTTCCTAAAATGTTTATAACTGCTGCTTGTGTGATTTAACATGTAGACATGCTGATTACTATGATGGGTCTTGGATAATAAAATTCCAAACAAATGAAATGTTAATTAATGCACATTTCCTCTTGGCCCTCCATGACTTGGATTAATAGACCTCATCAGTCTTCTGTAAGTCGTTAGTTTTTCCAAAGCTGTGGTTTGATTCTCATCCCTGTAATTCCCCTGGATCGTTCCTCTGATCTCTCCAGTTGGCTGTGAGTTTGAGGCACTGGTGTATTGTTAGCCATGCTGTCTGTTATTTAAAGCCAAGGATAAGACTGGCCAAGGATTCTCCCCTGTCATTATATTGAACAAACAAGCTCTGATGTACTGTTTTGTGGTTTCATTTATCTCCTGCTGGTTGATAGCAACCTCCAACTCAAAGAATGGATGATTTCATACCTGTCAACTTGGTCCAACATGATTTGGGTCGGTTGTAGCTATTAACATAACCTACCAGTGATTTGTGCTCCTGTCTCTGTCTATATTAAGTACAGAACTACAAATCCCCTGGCGCTTAAGCAGTTGAAAACCAGAGATAGGAGGGCACACAATAGCTCAGAGATTAGATGATTTCAGAAATAAACAGCATGAAGGGAATAGTTCTGGACACAAAATCTCAAGGTAGTCTTGAAGAAAATGACCTGTGGATAAAGACAAGGAACTCTTTTCTATTCATATACTTAGCTGAAACAGTAGTGATTTCATGAATCTGACTTTTGGAAGTCAGGTACCAAGCATGGGTCTGCAATGTCTGTAATGTCACTGTCCTTATAGAGTATATTGAGTATGAAATTACCCTTATAGAGTAATCAAAAATGAAATGGTAACTCTACATTTGGCATTTTAGTCACCAAGGGTATAAAAAGTAACCATGGGGCCCCATAGCAAAACTTAGTATGGGACCCCACTTTACCATGACCACTTCCATCAGCAAGCTCATAAAAGCTAATTATTGATTTACCTAAGCACAGTAACGATGCACACAGTGATGTCACAGAACATGAATAAATACACATAGTGATGTCACAGTACAGCGATCAGGGGCGTAACTATGGGGAAGCAGGGGAAGCGGCTGCTTTGGGGCCCTGACCCAGAAGGGGCCCATCCAAGAGAAGGAGGAGAAGTACTAAAAGATTTTGTCAGGGCCCCTCAACAGTATTACACAATGAAATGATATACAGTGGCAATATAGACAGTGTAGAAAACGGATGGAACTGCTGCCAGGCCTGGTCTGAGAGAGCGATCTTTACTAGCCACAAGAAAGGGGGCGGCATGAAAGGAAGGGGTTGTGAAAAAATTACTGGGGGAGGGGGCCCCATTCAAAAATTTGCTGTGGGCCTCAGTCATTTCTAGTTACGCCACTGACAGTGATAGTACACACAGTGATGTTACAATATTGGCAAAAAATGTATCAAGCATCAATATTTCTGCATTACCTAGTACAAATGCATGTTTCTCCAGTAAAGCAAGGTTCAAGACTGCCATTAGTTCATGTCTGATCTACGTTGATCTCTCATGTATCAGCAGTGACTGTCTATACTCAGAAATATAGCATGATGAATGGGTAAAGAAATATAAAAAAAATCTGTAAGAACCAGTTTTTTAGCAATAAGCACAGAAATCTTTTTTGCATACTTATAATTAGAGATGAGCACATTTTTGAAAAGTTCGATTTGGCTGATTCGCCGAATTTTACAAAAAATTACTTCGTCACGAAGTGCATTTTTTTGTAAGTAGCGGGTGCAATGACAGGGAGCTGCGATAGCACCGCACACCATCATTGTACCCCTCAGATGCCGCGTTCATACATGATCGCGGCATCTTAGTGTAAAAATAGTGTAAAATTGCTATTAAATTTTTTTTAAATCAAACTTAACACCTCCATTTGTTTGCGACAGGCCGGCCGCCGGCATCTTGCTTGAAGATCTGGTGCGAAACGAGATTACGTCATCACACCGGCCGGCATCGTGACGTCATATGTCACCACGCATGGGATTTTGGCCAAGATCTTCAATCAAGATTAGTGGTAAGCCAAGGCTTTTACGTGCATGGAGAAAATAACAGTGACACACATTGGGGTCAAAGTAATTTCAAATTTATTACAAGAAGCACAACAGTTTATATAGACATCAGAGAGGCATTCCCTCTGAGGAATGTGGCATTGTTACATTGGCTGGAATATGAAAATATGAAAAGAGATAACACTTGGCATCTGCGCAGTGTGCATTGTTTTACTAACTCTGGTATGTAAACATCCAGCTATGGCGGCCATCTTGTAATGGAGTCTATACTAACAGCAGAAAAGCATATATGACGTAGCAAGGAGGCAGGTTTCTTTGGTAGGATGGAACCTTTGTGCTCTGGAGGAGATAATATGTTGTCTGAGAGCTGGAGTACATGAGAGCTTTCTTGGCTGAATCAAAGAATGATGTCCACATCTCTATCGGTGGCTGGGGGCCGGCGTGAGCAAATGGAAGAGGTAAGTATGCTTTTTTTTGTTTTTGCACTATTTCAGGTTAAATGGATTAGATAGAAGCACTAGAAAATTTGACTTCGAGGCGAATCAAATTTATCCTAAAATTCAGATCGAATTCCAGTTTGTGGGATTCGATTTGCTCATTTATCTCAGATGAAGTGCAGGTATGCACGAAACGGCCGTCGCCTAGATGTTCATGTCTATGTTTATGTAACCCACAGAAAGCAATAAAGCAAGAAGATTTTTACTCCCGGGGGAGTGCTGTGTGTAAGACCATGTACAGGGGAGGGCTCCCCAGGATACAGTGAAGTCACAGATGAGGAAAGCAACACTGACACCAGCTTTTGTAAAAACAGAAACTTTACTGAACACTAGTATTGAACACAATATCAAATGTAGTGAACATATAAAGAAAAGTTACATACACTCGGCCTGGACGCCGAGACCCCTGTGCTGCACAGCACGGCACCCCAAGATGGCCAACAGACACCACTTGCAATAATTTACCTATTGCGGCATGACTATCACTGCCCCACCATAGCATTTATCACCCTAAGAAACGGGAACAATTGTGTGGGGTGCAAGATACAGAGGGCCTGCGGTGCAGCACGAGAGCTCACAATCTTTCCAGCCTTCCACAATATGCTGCGGTGTGTGCATGATCTGGCTTACTGTTCTGTTCTGGTCTGTTCTTCTTCCGATGGGGACTAAAACCAAATAACAAGTTCGTCCATCCACAATGAGGCCCTGCAGTGTCTGTAGCTCTGTTCCACAGCTTTTCCAGCCTTTTGGAAACTGATCCTCTCTTTCCTGGACGACATCTGGATTGCTGACAGTCATCAGTCCCTTCCAACGGTGACTCTGGCCACTCCAGGTCTCAATGATGCCTGGATGCCACTGGATTCTGCCTTCCAGCTTCTGTGTCTCTGCAAAACATGTTTGCCGAGCTATTTCCTGGTTCTTCTTTAGCTAGCAACCACAACTCTCAATGCATATTCAATTACTTGCAGTGTGTTAGCTGTGTGGGGAAACAGCGGCCTCTTGTTGAAAAATGCAGAATGACAGTTCTAATAAAGTAATGTGTACAGAAACAGTATGAGCTGTTTCTCCATCTTAGGCCTCTTGCACACGAAAGTTTTTTTTTTGCGACTGTATGGGCCGTTTTTTGCGTTCCGTATACGGACCCATTCATTTCAATGGGTCTGCAAAACAAAATGGAAGTGTTTCCGTGTGCATTCTGTTTCCGTATTTCCGTTCCCTTAAAAGATAGAACTTGTCCTATTTTTAAAGGGAAAAATAAGTACTGACAACGGCTCACCCTCTGTCTAAATGGACTAAGGTGCACTGCTCCTGGTACCACCCTCAGGTACCAAAGAGTAGTGATGTCGCGAACATAAAATTTTCCGTTCGCGAACAGCAAACGCGAACTTCCTCAAATGTTCGCGAACGGGCGAACCGGGCGAACCGCCATAGACTTCAATTGGCAGGCGAATTTTAAAACCCACAGGGACTCTTTCTGGCCACAATAGTGATGGGAAAGTTGTTTCAAGGGGTCTAACACCTGGACTGTGGCATGCCGGAGGGGGATCTATGGAAAAACTTCCATGGAAAATTACGTAGTGGATGCAGAGTCGGGTTTTAATCCATAAAGGGCATAAATCAACTAACATTCCTAAATTGTTTGGAATAACATGCTTTAAAACATCCAGTGTGTCTATACGATCAGGTATGATGTTGTATCGATCAGGTAGTGTAAGGGTTATGCCCACTTTACAGACATTGACAGACCAAACTCCCCTTTTAATGCACCGCAAACAACCGCAAACAGTTCATTTGCACAACCGCAAACTCCCCATTTGCACAAGGTTGGATACCAAGGTAGTCATGTCCCGGTGATGTCATTGAAGGTTTCTTCCTCCACCCAGCCACGTACAACACCAAGGGTCCCGGAAAGGTGAATTGAATAGATTTTTCGAATGGGGAGATGGTTAAAAAAACGCTGGCTCCCTCCCCTTTGTTTTAATCCACGGTCACTGCGTCTGCGCCGTGCAATTTACTGTCACACCCGATATGAGTGGTATTTTCGGAAGTACTATTCTCATCAGTTTAATCCCTCTAACGCCCCCAATCTGGGGGCCATTTATTGAATAGATTTTTCGAACGGGGAGATGGTTAAAAGAACGCTGGCTCCCTCTACTCTGTTTTAATCCACGGTGACTGCGTCTGCGCCGTGCAATTTACTGTCACACCCGATATGAGTGGTATGAGTGGTTGGCACTGGCAGTGGGCACACTACAGTCAGTGGAAGTCGGCCTGACACACACTGGCAGCAGGCAAGCAACTGAATTTAGACTAAAGTGTAAAAATGAAATGCCTTTTTTGGATGCAAAGTCCTGTGCCACACGGGATGACAGGGGTTGGCACTGGCAGTGGGCACACTACAGTCAGTGGAAGTGGGCCTGACACACACTGGCAGCAGGCAAGCAACTGAATTTAGGCTACTGTCTAAAAATGAAATGCCTTATTTATCGGCAAGCTACTGTGCCACCCGGTATCAGTGGTTGGCACTGGCAGTGGTCACACTACAGTCAGTGGAAGTGGGCCTGACACACACTGGCAGCAGGCAAGCAACTGAATTTAGACTACTGTCTAAAAATGAAATGCCTTATTTATCGGCAAGCTACTGTGCCACCCGGTATCAGTGGTTGGCACTGGCAGTGGGCACACTACAGTGAGTGGAAGTGGGCCTGACACACACTGGCAGCAGGCAAGCAACTGAATTTAGACTACTGTCTAAAAATGAAATGCCTTATTTATCGGCAAGCTACTGTGCCACCCGGTATCAGTGGTTGGCACTGGCAGTGGGCACACTACAGTCTGTGGAAGTGGGCCTGACACACACTGGCAGCAGGCAAGCAACTGAAATTACACTAAAGTGTAAAAATTAAATGCCTTTTTTTGATGCAAAGTCCTGTGTCACACGGGATGACAGGGGTGGGCACTGGCAGTGGGCACACTACAGTCAGTGGAAGTCGGCCTGACACACACTAGCAGCAGGCAAGCAACTGAAATTACACTAAAGTGTAAATATTAAATGGCCTTTTTTATGCAAAGTCCTGTGCCAGCCGGTATGAGTGGTGGGCACTGGCAGTGGGCACACTACAGTCAGTGGAAAAAATCGCTACTGCCATATCGTGCGTCTGCTGCTCTTCGCTGCCATTTAGAAAAAATCTAGCTTTATTGTGGACTGATATATTGCTCCAGAATATATATATATTTTTTTATTGTTTATTATTTTTTATTATTATTAGTATTTTTACTGTGTATTTTACCATAGTTCGCTCTGCGATTTTTTACATATTAAACTTATCCATATACCCAAATATTGAGTGCCCCTCCATTCCATTTTATTTCACATCTTGTCCTATTTTTGTCCGCATCACGGACAAGGATAGTACTGTTCTATTAGGGGCCAGATGTTCCGTTCCGCAAAAAACGGAATGCACAGGGATGTCATCCGTTTTTTTTGCGAATCCGTTTTTTACGGACCGCAAAACCATGCATTTGTGTGCAATAAGCCTTACACTGTGTTATGCTCTACTAAACATCATCTCTACTTTTAATGCAAGGCTGAACCTGTGTAGTTAGAAAAAGCCATCACTTGATCTTTCATACAGCTTTTGATTGGCCTAGAGGGGGTTCCTTAAAGTTCCTAAGCCACGAACATCCTACCTAAAGAATCCACATCAAAGCACCCCCAAGACTATGATCATACACTGTTCTTCCTATTTAAACTATAGCATGAGAACAGTGCAAGCACACTGTTTGATTGATTGAGGCCTATAGAGTTTCTTTATTATTACTCACTAACATATCTTTATTTGTAGATATAATGGATTACTTTTTATTTTGTTCACTTTTTGTGCCTTTTCCTTTAGGTTTTCGATTCTTTCAGTGCAGCTAGTTCAGTGTATTCTATCCAGTCCAAAAAGAAAACTGACAGACTTATTGTACTGTAAGTAAATGATGGATCTTTCATAAAAAATTCTACAGTGCATTTGTGCATCAGTGCAAGTGCTGGTTTAGCAATAAAGAGCTTGACATGAGTTGTGTAGGGGACCTCAGAGTGTCATCCACAAGTTTTCAGGGCAATTAGAGTACTTTTGATTCAAATTTATTGAATCTGCATGGCCGTACATGTATGATGCTGGTTTAAAGATCCTGCTCCTGCAATCTAGCAGGAACCTGTGACAAGCGTGGATCCCAAGGAGAAGACAGAAGCGATTTATTACCACTTCTGCCTTCTCCTTTGCTCAGTACATAACATTAAATGAGTGCTGTGCTATTAGACCTGGTATTAATGTGATCAATGGTGTATTAGGCTCTGCGGAGGTGCTGGGTCTTAGCAGACCCTGATCAGCTCTGCCTGTGTACGGTGCCTCTCTGGGGGACTGTTTTCTCCTTTGGATGCTCTAGGCTTAGTGGAAAAACACCAAAATACAAAAAAGTGCATCAATGTCCGACAGAGGTCATTTAATGTGCCAAAATATGTGCTAAATATTGTGCTAAATGTGCCAAAATATAATGTGCTAAAATATTATATACTGTAATATTATGTGGCAAAAATAAATAGAAAGGTAAAACATAAAAATAAGAAAAAAATGCCCATGCCATTATTGCCCCATATTAGACAGCAAAATAACTGACTCATTTCAGCAATTTATTTCAGTGTCAGTTTGCATATTTAAAAAATAAGGAGCTATATTTAAAAAAACTAACTACTTTGTAACTTTTGCAGTTTTCCTAAAAAAAAAAAAAAAATTATAAAAATATGCTGTAGGTGTCACTATAAAACATTACAAAAATTATTTTGGTAGTCCAAGAAATAAAAATAAATTAGGACCATTAAAGCACCACATGCACTAAATTACGAAAAAAGTATCTGGGCTTTGAAGGGTTAAAAATATAAGCATGTTTCAGGCATGAGAAATATTTTTTTTTTTTAAATGGCATACTATATAGGAATAGGTTGATAACCATGAAAACTGAGAATAGCATCCTTCATTCAGAGTTTCACATTTCATAAGACAAAATGAATAGAAACCAAATTCCTCTCTATGCAGAAATTTATTATATGTAAAAACAAAGACACAAAATGAAATGTGATAGAATAAAAAGGAATTAGGAAATGGATGGGTAAGTAATATGTCAACATTCATATACTTTTATAGACATTGAGCAGCAGTTGCAAACATTATTGCGATGAGGTTCTGCTGGATAAGCATATGAATAAAATAGGGCAATCTTCTTAGATATCAGAGGTTTGCACTGAATTGAAAACAGTTCATTGTGTATTATAATAAGTATTAGGGTATGGCCACACTGTCAGGTTTCCTGATGCAGTTTTAAAATCCAAAATCAGGAGTGGATCTTAAAAGGAGAGAAAATATAAAGAACAAATACGATGTCTGATTATGTGGCCATACACTTATCTGAGTATTGGTGCTGCTGGTATTGGGTTGTATGTGGTGTTAGGTTAAGGTCTGATCACTCTCACCAGAATTAGAATTAATTTTTCCTAAAACAGCACCATGTTTGTCCATGGGCTGTGTCTATTGTTGTAGTTCAGGTCCATTCATTAGAATTGAATAGGGATGAGATGCAATATATTGTGCAATCCACAGATTTGCACTGGTTTTGGGTGAAAATACTTTTTTTTTTCTTATCCTAGACAGCCCTCCTAACCATAGTGTACAGGATCGGCTCTCTCCGTTAATGACCAGGCTTATTTTTGAAAATCTGACATGTGTCATTTTAGGTGGTAATAACTTTGGAACACTTTTATTTATCCAGGCCATTCTGAGATTGTTTTCTCATGACACATTGTACTTTTTGACAGTGGTAAATAGGAGTCAAAATATTTCACCATTATACGTAAAAAAAATACCAAATTTATCAAAAGTTTTGAAAAAAAATCGCAATTTTCAAACTTTCAATTTCTCTGCTTTTAAAACAGAAAGTGATACCTCATAAAATATTTATTACTTAACATTCCCCATATGTCTACTTTATGTTGGCATCATTTTGTAAATGTCATTTTATTTTTTTAGGATGTCAGAAGGCTTAGAATTTTAGAAGCAATTCTTAAAATTTTTAAGAAAATTTCCAAAACCCACTTTTTAAGGACCAGTTCAGTTCTGAAGTCATTTTGTGGGGCTTACATAGTAGAACCCCCCCATAAATTACCCCATTTTAAAAACTGCACCCCTCAAGTTACTCAAAACTGATTTTACAAATTTTGTTAACCCTTTAGGTGTTCCACAAGAATTAAAGGAAAATGGAGATGAAATTTCTAAATTTCATTTTTTTGCCAGATTTTCCATTTGAATCCATTCTTTTATTTAACACATCGAGGGTTAACAGCCAAACAAAACTCAATACTCATTGCCCTGATTCTGCGGTTTACAGACACACCACACATGTTGTTGTAAACCGATGTAAGGGCACTCGGCAGGGAGCAGAAGAAAAGGAGCGCTGTATGGTTTTTGGAAGGCAGATTTTGCTGGACTGTTTTTTACACACCATGTCCCATTTAAAGCCACCCTGATGCACCCTACAGTAAAAGCAATCAAAAAGTATTTTTCTTCTTAATTTTTAACCAATTATAAATGTGCATATTTTGGAAAATGTTAGATTTTTTTTTTACCCTTTTTATTTTTTTTGCACTTTTTTTTAACTCAGACCCACTTGGTTCTTGAAGATGCAGTGGGTCTGATGGTTCTACCATACACTATGGTACATTGTATATTGTACTGCAGTGTATTTTTACTTCATAGGAAGCTTGATCAGGCTGCTGCCTATCAGACCTACATACCATGCAAACTGGATGCCTGCATATGGCGTCCAGTTGCCATGGTAAAAGTTGCCATGGTAACGATCGGACGCTTCAGAGCGGCGTCTCGTGGTTACTATGGCAACTGATGGGAGGGGGAAAGGAGGGAGCTCCTTCCCTCTGCTATATGTTGGACGGCCAGAGGGGAGAAGAACAGCGCAGCGGCGGAAGGGGAGAGGGACAGCTTCCTCCTTGTTAACCCCTTCCGTACAGCGGTCTCTACGGACCGCGGCATGGAAGGGGTTAAATCGCCGACATACACTGATGTCGGCCATTACATTAGATTGTGAGGTGTATGTTACACCTGACAATCCACTTACACCGCTCGGCCATCCTGATTGTGTACATTAGAAGGTGGGGTGGGAGGTAAGGGGGCGTGGGGGTGGTCAAATGTTACCTCTGCTCGGCCATCCTGAAAATTGGGGCACAGAAATACAGCAGCGCGGCCCCGATCTCACATAAACTTAATGATGGTATCAGAGCTGTGCGGCTGAACGCTGCAACTGGTCAGTCAAATCTGACTGACCAATCGCATTGACCCAAAGGCAGGGACCGCTGTGATTGGTCCTCTGCCGGGTGCCCGGACAGCTCTGCTGTTCGTGACACCCGTTTAGATGCCAGTGTCACCGCAACTGTACTTGCAGTGGCACTTTCATCTCAGGACATACTGTGCACATCAAGATGCGGTAACTAACACCACATCATGACGTACACGTATTACGTCATTGGTCATTAAGGGGTTAATATTAATCTATATTACTTGCAATTTAATAAACAAATGTTGCAGTTCTTTTACCTTCTGTACAATTCTGTTGTCCAGTGCGAATGGAACATTGTCCAATGAAGAACTAGAGTCCATGTGCCATAGCATGATAGATTTACAATCCAATAACAATACAATGTTATGTCATATTTTGCCTAATCTAGTAACTGTGCTGCATTCCTCAAAAGACTTTTGCAGTTTTGGGAATATAATTGCTACACTGTAATTATAGACTGTATTACTGCTTGGTGAATAGAAAATGTCTCCATAGTCTCCATATTTTTAGATATGTTACATCACATGTTTTTCGTCTTCGGTATCTAGAAATGTATCAGCACTAGAGATGAGCGAATTTCATATTTTGAAATTCGTTTGCGCTTAGTTTGGTGGTAAAAGCAGAATTGCGTTATGGATTCTGTTACCACGGATCATAACGCAATTCTATGACGGAATGCATAACGGAATGCCTTTAGAGGTCTATGGCCTGCAAAACGGATCCGTCCCGTTTCCGTTATGCAGGGGAGTCCTCTCCTGTATAACGGAAACGGGACAGATCCGTTATGCAGGCCATAGACTTCTATTATGACGGAATGATAACGGAATGCCTCTAAAGGCATTTTGTTATGCATTCCATCATAGAATTGGGTTATGGTCTGCCATAACGGAATCTGTAATGCAATTCTGCTTTTACCACCAAACAAAGCGCAAACTAATTTCATAACATAAAATTCGCTCATTCCTCAGCACCGTAATAGTAGTTATAGTTACTGTCTCTGCAACAAGAAATAAACTGTTCTAGCCAGTACTATCAGCTCCAGGATTAATACCTGTGAAGTATGTGAGATACATTGGGGTGATACACATTTATGAAAAAATGAGTGGTATTGTTTTAAATACTGCTGTAGCAGTCACTGAGGATGGCTGGCATCTTGATGCACAGTGACACGCTACACTGATTACTGTCTTGTCCCTAGCTAAAACCTATCTCTCTGACTTTCAATCAATTAAATTTAGCTATTGTCTTATTAAACTCTGTCAGACATCTTATCATAGCAATGTATAACCCTAAAAACAAATGCATTTCCTGGTTAAGATTTTATTTAGTGCCCAGGGTGCCACTCTGGCAGATGCCATTTAGAGTGATTTGTCTAAATAGAAATGCAATGGTTTTGGATTCGCTAGAATCAGAATTTTGGGGGAAAATTGTAAAATATTCAGTTTGTTTATAATCTATTTGGCCTTTAGACACTTTAGATTGCGAGCCCCCAGGAACGTACAAATGTAGCCGAGCTAAAATTGACTCTGATAACACATGTCACAGTGTTATCTCAGTTATCTTGTGACAAAAGCCATTGAAATCCATTAAAAAGTCAGTTCACATTTTATTGCCATTCTTTACTTAACATGTTAACCATCAAGTTTAGCTTGACTGCATCTGGATGTCCTGCAATGTGGAATATGTTGGCACTATATAAGCAACTACAGCAAAAATTGTAGTTATTATAAATGCCTAATTCAACATAAAACACTCCCCAGAACACTTGGACTTTTTTTGTTCTTTCTATTTTTTTATATTTTTTTTTATCCACAGAACATTTTTGCTGGTGGTGGTGTTATTATTCTCAGCTCACTCTGATGTATATGTTTAAGTGTTACGGTAGTTCTAATTAAGTTCTTTATAAATTCAACGGTAATACAAGAGAGTTACAATTCTGGTATGCAAAGAGCTGAAATCTAATTAAGTTCTTCATAAAATCAACAATAATATTAGGGAATTACAGTCCTCTGGAGTAGAAAGTATTGAAGTAAAGTAGCAGTTCCTCCTGATTAAAGAGATTGAAGAGAAGCAGGTGGTTGCTAGTATTGGACCAAACGGATGCGTGCAGCACCTCAGTATATAGCAAATCAGTGGGTAAATAAATCTAGCACAGTAGGAGGTTGGAGGTTTCTTAGAAAAAGTGCTGCCAGAAAGGTGATCTGTTCATCGCCCTTTGTACATTTGTAGCTAGTTTGAATGACTAGAATGGCCAATAAGAGTAAATGTGTATGGTTGTGTCTATGAAGTGGTGATTCATCAGATGGCCAACTACTGTTCAGCCTACCTTCAGTGCCTTGAAAAACTATTCATACCCCTTGAACTTTTCCAAATTTTTCTTGTTACACCCACACATTTAAATGCATTTTATTGGGATTTTATGCGATAGACCAATACAAAGTAGCAAGTATGTGTGAAGTGAAAAGAAAATGAAACACAGTTTTCAAAATTTGTCTGGGCCATTCTAACACATACACATGCTTTGATCTAAAACCTTCTATTGTAGCTCTGGCTGTATGTTTAGGGTCGTTTTGCTGTTGGAAGGGGAACCTCCATCTCAGTCTCAAGTCTTTTGCAACCTCTAACCGGTTTTGCTCCTGGATTGCCCCATATTGATCTCTAGCCATCTTCCCATCAACTCTGACAAGCTTCCCTGTCCCTGCTGATGAAAATCATCCTCACAGCATGATGCTGCCACCACCATGTTTCACGATGGGGATGGTGTGTTCAGGGTGATGTGCAGTGTTAGTTTTCTGCTACACATAACATTTTGCATTTACACTTCAACTTCGGTCTCATCTGACCTGAGCACTTTCTTCCACATGTTTGCTGTGTACCCTACATGGCTTGTGGCAAACTGCAAACGGGACTTCATATGGCTTGCTTTCAAAAATGGCTTTCTTCTCGCCACTATTCCATAAAGGCGAGATTTGTGGAGTACATGACTAATAGTGGTCCTGCGGGTAGATTCTCCCATCTGAGCTGTGCATCTATGCAAATTTATCCCTGACCTGTCTGGTATGTTCCTTGGTTTTCATGATGCTGTTTGATCACTAATGTCCTCTAAAAAAATCTCTGAGGCCTTCACAGAACAGCTGTAGTTATACTGAGAATAAATTACACACAAGTGGACTCTATTTAATATTTAGTTGACTTCTGAAGGCAATTGTACAGGAGGCTGAATTCAAATGCACATCACACTTTTCAGATTTTTGTTTATTAAAAATGTTGAAAGCCATGTATCCTTTTATTTTCACTTCTACTTGTTACTTTGTGTTGGTCTACCGTATAAAATCACAATAAAGTACATTTAAGTTTGTGGGCGTGGATGAAAAGTTCCAGGGGTGTCAATACTTTTTCAAGGCACCCTATTTATAGCCAATGTATGGTCACCTTAAAACAAGCCTTCCGCCAAGATCAAGTACAATGGCTAAACAATATGGTAAAGACAATGCTTATCATGTTAGCTATACAATAATACATAAAGTACACAGATAAATGTATACATTTTTGCTCCAGCATCACTAAATTAGATCACAGTGCTCATAAAATCCAACTGATTTCCTCTGATATTCTGTACCAGCCCTGCATGTTATCTCTTATTGCGTCAAGACGAAGCCTTACTTTGAGCTGAAATCATTATGTTCTTGCAGAATTCACTGATAGAGACATGAGCAAATGAACCAGATGCCTTGGAAAAGTCTTTAATGACACTTTCATAATATCCCACAAGACTAAAAAAGTGTATCAAGTCCTGCTGATTCAAGAGGGTCACCAGTGACTTTATTCCACTCTGCCTAGGTTGGAGGCCAGTTCATCTCTTGACACCATATGGCAAGATGATCACAATTCAGCATTTTATGAGTCTGCTCTTCTGTGTCTCCAGCATGAAAGCAAATTTCCTGAGTCACCCACAAATAGTCATTAGCTAAAGAGTTCTTCTAAAGTTGAAGAGAAGTATACATTTAATATTCATCAGATATAACAAATGTAGCTTTAGGATTGTACACTAGTACTATCTTTCTGATGTTGCTCGCTGCCATACTTGAATAATATATTCCCTGTCACTAACTTTGACGACGAACAGCAATTGCATATAACAATTAAACATGCACTTCCATAAAAAGTACCGTATTTTTCGCCCCATAAGACGCACCTTTTCCCCCCAAAAGTGGGGGGAAAATGCCCCTGTGTCTTTTGGGGCGATGCAGACTGCGATGTATCAGTGGGGAGGGAGGAGGGGCTTGAGGCCGGCAAATGCGGCGGGGCCAGGTGCAGTCACTGTACTCTGGCCCCCCCGCTTACTATCTACAATACTATAGCCTACAAGTGTGAATAACTTTACTAAACTTGACTCCCCATTTAGTAACACTGCTTACTAACCAGCTCCTGTAGCGGCAGCCCGGACGGGCGGCAGCGTAACTCCCTGACGTTAGATGCCTGCGCCGCCTGCTTTATGAATGATATAAAAAGAGAAAAAGAGACAGGAGGCCGTGCCTCGTGTGTGTGGCTGTATAACAGTTTTTAAGGCACTATAAATCAGGAGCGTTTACCATTTTTTGTTGTGATAAGCCACAACAACTGTAGAAAACTTTTGCTGGTATTTGCCCATCCAGCAAGCGGGGTCCTGTACTGCTGCCAAGGTTCTTTTTCTCTGCCCCAAATGTGGCAAGAGAGATAAGGTATAAAGGATAACGAGTAGTGATTTTACAAACCTTTTGTGGTGGCGCTGAAAACAGGAGGCAATATTCCACGTAGTATTGTTAAAAGGAAGGTAAACTTTTATTGTTTTGTCAACGCATTTTCAGGGTGCACAGCCCTCTTCATCAGGACAATAATGGCATGTATAAAATTATGTCAAGGGATCGTCTTTTAAACAGTGTTTTGGCGTGCAGGCCAGTGGTTGTGGTGGAGAGCCAGCATGCATGATGTCACTAGTGATGCTAGATAGACGCCGCCCATATCTGCCTGACTGACAGCGTAAACAAAGGCTAGTTGGTATACACTTGTTATTCTCTACATGTATGGTCTTTTAGATTTCTGTTTGTACATTAGAGTGTGGAATGTCTGTATGTGTGGGGAAAGGAATGGCTCATAGTGGATGGCCAGTCCTATCCCTGCACTCCCGATCTTCAAATGTGGATTCTTGCGCTAGGGGCCAAGGTAACTAGCGGGTCACGCTGTCATCCACCGTAGCGCGCAACCCAGAGTCTGTTGGTGCGATCCACAAAGGATCGCATCATCAAACGCGCTCGGGACTATGAATGACTGGCAGTGGGGGGTGCGCAGCATAGAGAAAGAGCAAGGATTGCTCGCAATGAATGGGCAGTCCTTTCCCTGCACCTCCGATCTTCAGCTGCGGTCCTGTAGACTGTTGGCAGCAGGGGCAAAGGATGATCAGTAGATCACGCTTATTCGCGATATTAAGCACAAACCGGAGTCTGAAGATGGGATCCAGAAGAGATCGCATCACCAGCAGCGCTCGGATCTGGCCCCGACCAGGGGATGCGCACTGCAGGTTGCAGAATAGATTGTGCAAGTACCGATGTTGTCATACTGTTACTGAACTGAACAAATATACATCCTATCCGTAAGTTTAGATATAGTAACAGAAAAGTAACAAGAAATATTTACATATTTCGGTGTTAAGTCATTTGGGTTTACTATTTGTTATATTCTTCTCGCTCATACAATGTTTTTACATGTTTGTTGTAATACAAGGGCTGATTTTTGTGAGCTCGGTACTTTGGATATGTAGCACCCTTGCATTTATACAATAAAATTATAATTACTACAATAAAATAATAAGTATTATTAGGGATATAAAGTGTACATTATAAGGGACATAAAATATGCAACCCTATTGGCCATATGATGTTTGTATAGAAGAGATAAATAAAAATAGATAAAAAATGAAAAATAAAACTAATAAACATATAAAAAATGGTGATAAACATTAAAACGTGGTAGCAATAGATGCTGAGTGATATATAGAGAATATAAAAGAGTATATACATATGTTAGTTGATGGTGGAAAACAACATACATATATATAATAAATGGTAATTATCAATGATAAATATTAATAATAATTGGTAAACTTATTTTTAGTATGGTTTCAGAGATTTTGTTCAATCCGTATGGTGCAAGGGTGTCTAACTGATATATCCAATAAACCTCTCTCTTCTGCAGGGTACAAAATCTGTTAAAAGGGTATGCAATTCACCTCAAATAGAAATGGGTCCACCTTCATGATCAGACATCATATGACATGTCAAACATGCTATGTAATATACCTCATTGAATGCAAATGTGGCCTCCAGTATGTACGACGCACAACCCAGGCCCTACATAATCGTGTAAACCAACACAGATACAATATACTCAGACAATATTTCAAACATAGTGTCTCTAGACACTGTGCATCCACAACAGAAAAAGACAAACATCTGCTAATCTGCTAACAATAACTCCAATAGATTTTATACCAGAAGACCCTTTTAACAGATGTAGTACCCTGCAGAAGAGAGAGGTTTATTGGATATATCAGTTAGACACCCTTGCATCATACGGATCGAACGAAATCTCAGAAACCATACTATAAATAAGTTTACCAATCATTATCAATATTTATCATTGATAATTACCATTTATTATATATATATATATATATATATATATATATATATTTGTTGTTTTCCACCATCAACTATGTGTATATACTGTTTTATATTCTCTATATATTTCTATCACTTAGCATTTATTGCTACGACGTTTTAATGTTTATCACCATTTTTTATATGTTTATTATTTTTTATTTTTCATTTTTTATCTATTTTTATTTATCTCTTCTCTACAAACATCATATGGACAATAGGGTTGCATATTTTATGTCCCTTATAATGTACACTTTATATCCCTTATAATCATTATAATTTTATTTATTGTATAAATGCAAGGGTGCTACATATCCAAAGTACCGAGCTCATAAAAACCAGTCCTTGTATTACAACAAACATGTAAATACATCGTATGAGCGAGAAGAATATAACAGTAACCCCAAATGACTTAACACCGAAATATGTAAACATTTCTTGTTACTTTTTTGTTACTATATCTAAACTTACGGATAGGATGTATATTTGTTCAGTTCAGTAACAGTATGACAACATCAGTACTTGCACAATCTATTCTGCGACCTGCAGTGCGCATCCCCTGGTCGGGGCCAGATCCGAGCGCTGCTGGTGATGCGATCTCTTCTGGATCCCATCTTCAGACTCCGGTTTGCGCTCGATATCGGGGAACAGCGTGATCTACTGATCATCCTTTGCCCCTGCTGCCAACATTCTACAGGACCGCAGCTGAAGATCGGAGGTGTAGGGATAGGACTGCCCATTCATTGCAAGCAATCCCTGCCCTCTCTCTATGCTGCGCACCCCCTGATGCCGGTCATTCAGAGTCCCAAGCGCGTTTAATGATGCGATCCTTTGCGGATTGCACCAACAGACTCTGGGTTGCGCGCTACGATGGGTGACAGCGCGAGCCGCTGGTAACCTTGGCCCCTACTGCAAGAATCCACATTTGAAGATAGGGAGTGCATGGATAGGACTGGCCATGCACTATGAGCCATTCCTTTCCCCACACATACAGACATTCCACACTCTAATGTACAAACAGAAATGAAAAAGACCATACATGTAGAGAATAACAAGTATATACCAACTAGCCTTTGTTTACGCTGTCAGTCAGGCAGATATGGGCGGCGTCTATCTAGCATCACTAGTGACATCATGCATGCTGGCTCTCCACCCACAACCACTGGCCTGCGCGCCAAAACACTGTTTAAAAGACGATCCCTTGACATCATGTTATACATGCCATTATTGGCCTGATGAAGAGGGCTTTGCGCCCTCAAAATGCGTTGACAAAAGAATAAAAGTTTACCATTCTTTTAACAATACTACGTAGAATATTGCCTCCTGATTTCAGTGCCACCACAAAAGGTTTGAAAAATCGGTACTCGTTATACTTTATGAATGAAGCAGGCGGAGCAGGCACGTAACGTCATGGAGTTATGCTACCTCCCACCCAGCCCACTACAGGAGCAGGTTAGTAAGCAGTGTTACTAAATGGGGGATCTAAGTTTAGTTAAAGTTATTCACACTTGTAGGCTATAGTATTGTAGATAGTGAGAGCGGGGCCCCTTTATAGGGAATCTGTGGATGGCACTATTACGGGGTGGGAGATCTGTGGATGGCAATATTAAAGGGTGGGGGATCTGTGGATGGCACTGTTATGGGGGATCTGTGGATGGCACTATTATGGGGTGGGGGATCTGTGGATGACACCATATAGCAGTGTCATCCACAGATCCCCACCCCATAACAGTGTCATCCACAGATCCCCATCCCATAAAAGTGTCATCCACAGATCCTCGACCCTATAACAATGCCATCCAGAGATCCCCACCCCATAACAATGCCATCCACAGCTCCCTCCCATGACAGTGCCATCCACAGATCCCCCCTTAACAGTGCCATCCACAGATCCCCCCATAACAGTGCCATCCACAGATCTCCCCTATAACAGTGCCATCCACAGATCCCCCATAACAGTGCTATCCACAGATCCCCCATAACAGTGCCATCCACAGATCCCCCATAACAGTGTCATCCACAGGCCACCATTAGTTCAAAACCCACCAAAAGCACACCTTTTGGTTAAAAATATTTTTTTTCTTATTTTCCTCCTCAAAAACCTAGGTGCGTCTTATAGAGCGAAAGATACGGTATATCATCCAGCACATTGGTAATAAAGGTATTATCCACTTCAGTCCTTACTTCACCCCAAAACCAGCACTCAGATTTGCTGAATATTACAGTGTCTTATATGTGGACTGGAAGTCAGTTTCTCTATTTATCTATATGATCCTGTATATTCAATGTGTGTCTTCAAGGACTGAATAGAGAAATTTAACTGTTTGTTCAGCTTCAGTTGTCCTCCTGTTAATGAAACACTTGCATTTGCAGTGATTGGCATAAAATCCATTTAGTTAATGGGGTTTTGAGGATTTTATGTAGTTTAGCATTGTAGGTCTAGGGACCACGGTATTATATGTCTATTATGGAGGGCATAATGAGTCATGGAGTTCATTCATTTGTGGTTGTCATGGAAGAAAAATGATCGAAAAGGTAGTGCTGTGGATACAGCAGGATGGCCAGTTTGATTGGGTTAAGAGTGGAAATGAGCACAAAGCGAAGACCCAACAATGTTATTGAGGCAAACTCTGCAGAAGCAAGCTGTTTTGCAGTGGCAGCCACCCTGTGTTGATGACCTGGTGCCCGGCAGTGCAGATCCACCTCTGGCTGTTCTCGTCTATCTGGCAGGTCTGCGGCCATGTCTGCTCTGTCCCTCCAAGCAGGTTGCGGCCAGCTTGCCAGTAAGGCCCTAATCACTAGTCTGCAATCTGCGGAACGGGTGCAGACCCATTCATTTTGAATGGGGACGTGATGGATGCGGAGAGCACAGACTGTGCTCTCCACATCCTCATTTACGGAGCGTGCTGCCAATCTTCCGGCCGGCGGCTCGGCAATAATATAGAGCATGTCCTATTCTTGCCCGCAATTGCGGACAAGTATAGGCATCTCTATAGGGCTGGTGATAAGGTGTGTTGTGGATCCACAACTTGCGGATCCGCAACACACTACGGATGTGTGAATTAAGCCTTAGGCTTCTCTTCTTCTGCCTGTAGGGCATTTTGTACTACCTCCGGCTCTTAACCTCCCTAACTTACACTGCAAGAAGTGGTGACCCCAAACCACACTCGGGATTACCATGGGTTAATTACAATGGGGCAAAACTGGATGCAGACTTCCGGACGCAGCTCCGCAAGAATGTACTGCTTTGGGTATGAAAATCCTAAAAGAATTAGCCCACCAGGGAGGTTAAAGGAAATGTGTCATCAAAAATTCTGCCAGCTGAAATGAGATTGTAGCACATATCCTTTTTTTACTAATCAATTTTTATTTTCTGATTGTAGATTTATTTCTGCTATTTCCTGAACAGCCCCTCAGGCCATAAGCACAATGGACAGGAGGGGACCCTAGTGACCTATAAAGGTTACACAAAAAAAATAAAGGTTACACAAAAAAAATAAAAACACAAATAGCAACCCAAAAATGGGGGAAAAAATCCTAAATAGTGAGCCGACTCTGTATGAACAGAATAACCTACATAAAGACTCCCGAATCTCTGTAGCTCAAAATATATAACAATCTTTATTGAATAAATCCTATAAATATCCCTCTTCCTCAATGGTGACTAAGCTAAAAGACCTCATGCACACTGCTTTTGCCAGCCGAGGCCCGTATTGCAGCCCTCAAACAGCGGGTCCACAATATGCAGGCACCGGCCATGTGCTCCCCGCATCAGGGATGTGGACCCATTCACTTGAGTGGGTCCACAATGCAGAGCTGTGGTGCGGAACAGAGGCACGGAACCCCACAGAAGCACTATGTAGTGCTTCCATGGGGTTTCTCTCTGTGCCTCCACACCGCAAAAAAATAGAACTTGGTCTATTTTTTTGCGGTGTGGACAGATCATGGACCCATTCAATTGCACAGAACAATCGAACAATGGCTGTGTGCAAGAGTGATCATGAAGTCAGGTCCGCGAGGGTAAGTATTTAAAGTTGTGAGTGCACATGGTCAACACTATATCTGGTCATTATATGTCTTTATCACTAATTGTCAGTTTTCCCCTCAGCTAGTTGCTGGGGACTGCTATGATGTCTCCCATACATAGGACAGAAAGAAGGTGGGCTGAAGATGTAGCTGATAAGTGAAGAAAGAAACATTTTTATTACAAAGTGTGAAATATTACAAAGTGTCTTATCTTAGTTTGTATTATTAATTTATGCAACATTTGTTACAATGACAGTGCAAATTTGAAGGGGCTCTGCAGTTATTTTAAATGATGATCTATTCTCTGGATAGATCATCAGCATCTGATCGGCAGGGGTCCGACACCTGGGACCCCCGCAGATCAGCTGTTTGAGGAAGCAGTGGCCCTGGCAGTAGCGCCGTGGCCTCCTCTCTGTTTACCGCTGGCCCAGTGACGTCACGACTAGTATCACTGGCCTGGGCGCGTCTAAGCTTCATTCGCGTGAACAGAGCTTAGCAACGCCCAGGCCAGTGATACAAGTCGTGACGTCACTGGGCGTGCGGTAAACAGCGAGAAGGCCGTGGCGATACTGCCAGTACTGCTGCTTTCATAAACAGCTGATCGGTGGGGGTCCCGGGTGTCGGACCCCTGCCGATCAGATGCTGATGATCTAGCCAGAGGATAGATCATCAGTTTAAAAGAACTGCAGAACCCCTTTAGGGAGTGAGAATATAACAGGTATGTCTTCAGCCTCTGTACTGTAGCTCTGCAGTTTTAGCCTCTGTAGTCCTGTATACTAAGATTAGTATGTTAACTCTAGTGACCAGGCAAACCTTGCCCGCCACTGCACACACCTTGTCTTATTAATTTACAGTGCTTTTCATTTCTGAGGTTGCTTTATAACACTATTTACATTATATGAGATAATGATCATTTCTATGCTCTGTTTTTAATTCCCTTTTAATTTTGGTGAATTCCTTGGAAGCATTATAAGAAATGTAATTACTATGAAAACTTCTCACACATAAACTGCTCTCTGTATATATTTGTAACACCTGGAGCTCCGGGCTGTGACACATCAAGGTGCTACGACACTTTTTTTTTGAGAAGCACTACCCTAGAGACCTTTCATTGACTTCTGTAAATTGCAAGGACCGTCACTTGTTATAATAGTTTCACTAACAATTTTGTCTATTGATTACGACTAGTGTTAAACGAACAGTTCGAGCATAGTTCGGGTTCGTACTGAATTTTGGGGTGTTCGCGACACAGAGCCGGACCCGAACAATTTCAAAAAAGTTCGGGTTTGGGTCCATTGTTCGCGATTTCTTCATGCTTTCTGAAGGGCTGCACAGCAGCCAATCAGCTAGCGTTTTACTTCTTGCCCTAAGAAGCCATCACAGCCATGCCTACTAATGGCATGGCTGTGATTGGCCAAGTGCAGCACGTGACCCCGTCTTTAATTAAACTGGAGTCACGTAGCGCCGCACGTCACACTGCTCTGATTGGTGTAGGGAGAGGACGCAGCTTCTGTGAGAGAGAGATTAGGCAGGGAAAAGTCAGCAACAGCAACTAATAAACTGATAGATCTACAGCTGTGAATGATTCAACTTCTGCTAGTTAATTGCTCACTGGTTTTTAGGCTGCACAGAGCGTTTTTCTGTCACTTTTTTCTGGGGTGATCGGCGGCCATTTTGTGACCTGTGGTGCACCAGCACAAGCTGCCACCAAGTCCATCAATCCATCAATACTAGTTTTTTTTATTGCTATATCCTACATTAGGGGCTTGGCTGTGCTTATTGTCACCCCTAGAAACTCAGGATAGCAATTTCTATATTTTATTAAGGGGTTAAATACAATTGCCAAAATACCAATCCCCTAAATCTGGTGTTCCAGCTTTGGCTAGCCAAGTGTAATACTGTCTGCTGTCTGGCAAAGGATAGATTATTTTCTGTGGTGAAATTCAATTGCCAAAATAGCAATCCCCTAAATCTGGTGTCCCAGCAGGGGCTGGCAAAGTATAATAGTGTCCGGTAAAGGATATATTTTGTTCTGGGGTGAAATTCAATTGCAAAAATAGCAATACCCTGAATCTGGTGTCCCAGCAGTGGCTGGCGAAGTATAATAGTGTCCGCCAAAACATATATTTTGTTCTGGGGTGAAATTCAATTGTCAAAATAGCAATACCCTGAATCTGGTGTCCCAGCAATGGCTGGCAAAATATAATAGTGTCCACCAAAACATATATTTTGTTCTGGGGTGAAATTCAATTGCCAAAATAGCAATACCCTGAATCTGGTGTCCCAGCACTGACTGGCAAAATATAATAGTGTCCGCCAAAACATATATTTTGATCTGGGGTGAAATTCCATTGCCAAAATAGCAATACCCTGAATCTGGTGTCCCAGCACTTGCTGGCAAAGTATGATTGTGTCCGCCAAAACAAATATTTTTTTCTGGGGTGAAATTCAATTGCCAAAATAGCAATACCCTGAATTTGGTGTTCCAGCAATTGCAGGCCTAGCTTAAATCTGTCCGTAACAGGGTACATTTTGTTCTGGGGTGAAATTCAGTTGCCAAAATAGCACTACCCTGAATCTGGTGTCCCAGCAGTGGCTGGCAAAGTATAATAGTGTCCGCCAAAACATATATTTTGTTCTGGGGTGAAATTCAATTGCCAAAATAGCAATACCCTGAATCTGGTGTCCCAGCACTGGCTGGCAAAGTATAATAGTGTCCGCCAAAACATATATTTTGATCTGGGGTGAAATTCCATTGCCAAAATAGCAATACCCTGAATCTGGTTTCCCAGCACTTGCTGGCAAAGTATGATTGTGTCCGCCAAAGCAAATATTTTTTTCTGGGGTGAAATTCAATTGCCAAAATAGCAATACCCTGAATTTGGTGTTCCAGCAATTGCAGGCCTAGCTTAAATCTGTCCGTAACAGGGTAAATTTTGTTCTGGGGTGAAATTCAGTTGCCAAAATAGCACTACCCTGAATCTGGTGTCCCAGCAGTGGCTGGCAAAGTATAATAGTGTCCACCAAAACATATATTTTGTTCTGGGGTGAAATTCAATTGCCAAAATAGCAATACCCTGAATCTGGTGTCCCAGCACTGGCTGGCAAAGTATTATAGTGTCCGCCAAAACATATATTTTGTTCTTTGGTAAAATTCACTTGCCAATATAGCAATACCCTGAATCTGGTGTTCCAGCTGTTGCAGGCCAAGTGTTAATCTGTCCGTAAAAGGGTATATTACACTCAAGGTGTATATACAAGTGCTGAGAGGGTCATCCTCAATAACTTCACACGCTACTGTGCATCTCCCATTGTATTTCTGTCCGTTAAAGGGTATATTACAAAAAGTGTTAAAATACAATTGCTGAAGGCATAATCCTACATATTTTTTCACACGCTACTGTGCATCTCCAAGTGTAAATCTGTCCATAAAAGGATACCTTTCATCCAGGGCCTAAATACTAGCCCTAAAAGAGATGTTCCCCTAAATCAGTGGTTACTGCTGTGCCTGGATTAGTGTAATACGCTACATAAATAAATAGGCAGATAGTGTTAGGTGTCTGTAAAAAAAAGGCCTGAATATGAAATCAATACATTGGGCCAAATATTTTTTTCTTATTGTGGTGCTTGGTGAACGGTAACAATGAGGAAAACATCTAGTAAGGGACGCGGACGCGGTCGTGGTGGTGTTAGTGGACCCTCTGGTGCTGGGAGAGGACGTGGCCATTTTGCCACAGCCACACATTCTAGCGAACCAACTAACTCAGGTTCCAGTACCCGCCAGAATTTACAGCGATATTTGGTGGGGCCCAATGACGTTCTAAGGATGGTAAGACCTGAGCAGGTACAGGCGCTAGTCAATTGGGTGGCCGACAGTGGATCCAGCATGTTCACAACATTATCTCCCACCCAGTCTTCTGCAGAAAGCGCACAGGTGGCGCCTGAAAACCAAGCCTATTAGTCTGTCACATCACCCCCATGCATATCAGGGAAACCGTCTGAGCCTCAAGTTATGCAGCAGTCTCTTATTCTGTTTGAAGACTCTGCTGACAGGGTTTCCCAAGGGAATCCAACTAGCCCTTCCCCAGTGGTGGAAGACATAGAATGCACTGATGCACAACCACTGATGTTTCCTGATGGTGAGGACATGGGAATACCACCTCATCGGAGTCCGCACGTCTCTGATGATGAAGAAACACAGGTGCCAACTGCTGCGTCTTTCTGCAGTGTGCAGACCGAACAGGAGGTCAGGGAGGAAGACTGTGTGGAAGACGATGCAGGGGACGATGAGGTCCTAGACCCCACATGGAATGAAGGTCGTGCCACTGACTTTCATAGTTCAGAGGAAGAGGCAGTGGTAAGACCGAGCCAACAGTGTAGCAAAAGAGAGAGCAGGGGGCAAAAGCAGAACAGCCCCTGCCAAGAGAGTTCGCCTGCTACTGGCCACCGCCACCAGGGACCGAGCACCCCAAAGGCAGCTTCAATGAGTTCCCTGGCATGGCACTTCTTTAAACAATGTGCTGACGACAAGACCCGAGTGGTTTGCACGCTGTGCCATCAGAGCCTGAAGCGAGGCATTAATGTTCTGAACCTTAGCACAACCTGCATGACCAGGCATCTACATGCAAAGCAGGAACTGCAGTGGAGTAAACACCTTAAAAGCAAGGAACTCACTCTGGCTCCCCCTGCTCCCTCTTCTGCTGCTGCCTCAGCCTTTTCCTCCGCCTCGGGAGGAATGTTTGCACCTGCCGCCCACCAAACAGAGGATGTGCCACCGACATTACCACCTGCGTCACCAAGCATCTCTACCATGTCACACGGCAGAGTTCAGCTCTCCATCTCCCAAACCTTGGAGAGAAAGCGTAAATTCCCACCTAGCCACCCTCGAGCCCTGGGCCTGAATGCCAGGATTTCTAAACTCCTGGCCTTTGAAATGCTGTCATTCAGGCTGGTGGACACAGACAGCTTCAAACAGCTGATGGCCATGGCTGTCCCACAGTATGTTGTTCCCAGCCGCCACTACTTCTCCAAGACAGCCGTGCCTTCCCTGCACAACCAAGTATCCAATAAAATCAAGTGTGCACTGCGCAACGCCAACTATGGCAAGGTCCACCTAACCACAGAAACGTGGACCAGTATGCACTTCCATGGACGCTATATTTCCCTAACTGCACACTGTGTAAATGTAGTGGTGGCTGGGCCCCAGGCGGAGAGTTCCTTGGCGCACGTCCTTCCGCCGCCAAGGATCGCAGGACATCATTCTTTGCCTCCTGTAGCCTCCTCCTCCTACTCAGCTTCCTCCTCCTCTGCTTCCACCACCTCATCCAGTCAGCCACACACATTCACCACCAACTTCAGCACAGCCCAGAGTAAACGTCAGCAGGCCATTCTGAAACTCATATGTTTGGGGGACAGGCCCCAGACCGAGCAGGAGTTGAGGCGGGGTACTGAACAACAGACTGACGAGTGGTTTCTGCCGGTGGGCCTCAAGCCAGGCCTGATGGTGTGCGATAATGGGCGAAATCTTGTCACAGCTCTGGGTTTGATGCATTGCACATCCCTTGCCTGGTGCATGTGTTGAATTTGGTGGTGCAGAAGTACATTCACAACTACCCCGACATGTCAGAGCTGCTGCATAAAGTGCGGGCCGTCTGTGCGCGCTTCCGGCGTTCCCATCCCATCGCTGCTCGCCTGTCTGCGCTGCAGTGTAACTTCGGCCTTCCCGCTCACCGCCTCATATGCGACGTGCCCTCCAGGTTGAACTCCACCTTGCACATGCTGGAGAGACTGTGCGAGCAGCAGCAGGCCATAGTGGAGTTTCAGCTGCAGCACGCACGCGTCAGTCGCACTGCGGATCAGCACCACTTCACCACCAATAATTGGGCCTCCATGCGAGACCTGTGTGCTCTGTTGCGCTGTTTCGAGTACTCCACCAACATGCCCAGCGGCGATGACACCGTTATCAGCGTTACAATACCACTTCTATGTCTCCTTGAGAAAACGCTTAGGGCGATGATGGAAGAGGAGGTGGCCCAGGAGGAGGAGAAGGAGGAGGATGAGGGGTTATTTTTAGCATTTTCAGGCCAGTCTCTTAGAAGTGGCTCAGAGGGAGTTTTTTGCAACAGCAGAGGCCAGGTACAAATGTGGCCAGCCAGGGCCCACTACTGGAGGACGAGGAGGATGAGGAGGTTGCGGAGGAGGATAAGGATAAAGCAGGTTCACAGCGGGGTGGTACCCGACACAGTTCAGGCCCATCACTGGTGCATGGCTGGGGGGGATACGGAGGACAATGACGATACGCCTCCCACAGAGGACAGCTTGTCCTTACATCTTGGGAGCCTGGCACACATGAGCGACTACATGCTGCAGTGCCTGCGCAACGACAGCAGAGTTGCCCACATTTTAACATGTGCGGACTACTGGGTTGCCACCCTGCTGGATCCCCAGTACAAAGACAATGTGCCCACCTTACTTCAAGCGCAGGCTGGTAGACGCGCTCCTGGGAGCATTCCCAAATGTCACAGGGGAACAGGTGGAAGCCCAAGGCGAAGGCAGAGGAGGAGCGAGAGGTCACCAACGCAGCTGTGTCACGGCGAGCTCCTCTGAGGGCAGGGTTAGCATGGCAGAAATGTGGAAAAGTTTTGTCTCCACGCCACAGCTAACTGCACCACTACCTGAAACGGAACGTGTTAGCAGGAGGCAGCATTTCACTAACATGGTTAAACAGTACATCTGCACACCATTCCATGTACTGACTGATGGTTCGGCCCCATTCAACTTCTGGGTCTCCAAATTGTCCACGTGGCCAGAGTTAGCATTTAATGCCTTGGAGGTGCTGGCCTGCCCGGCGGCCAGCGTTTTGTCTGAACGTGTATTCAGCACGGCAGGGGGCGTCATTACTGACAAACGCAGCCGCCTGTCCACAGCCAACGTGGACAAACTGACGTTCAGAAAAATGAACCAGGCATGGATCCCACAGGACCTGTCCCTCTCTTGTGCAGAATAGACATTTATAACTGCCTCCCCCTCAACCATGTATTTTTGTACTCAGGGGCACTTCTTTATTGAATCCTCATTTTTTTAACTTTACCATGATCTTGCGGTGCAACCCAAAGTTGAATGAACCTCTCCTCAATGTGGGCGCCGGGGCCTAAATAACTGAAAGTGGCCTGTTTCAATGGTGGGTGACATGAAGCCTGAACCTCTGCCATGCGACCTCTCTCCTCTGTCTGGGTGCTGGCCTAAATAACTGAAAGTGGCCTTCTCCAGTGTTGGGTGATATGACTCATTATTCCTTGCTGTGGGACCTCTCTCCTATGTCTGGGTGATGGGGCCTAAATAACTGAAAGGGGCCTTCTCCAGTGGTGGGTGATTTGACGCCTTATTCCTTACTGTGGGACCTCTCTCCTCTGTTTGGGTGCTGGGGCCTAAATAACTGAAAGTGGCCTTCTCCAGTGGTGCGTGATATGACGTCTTATTTCTTGCTGTGGGACCTCTCTCCTCTCTCTCGGTGCTGGGGCCGAAATAACTGAAAGTGGCCTTCTCCTGTGGTGGGTGATATGACGACGTATTCCTTGCTGTGGGACCTCTCTCCTCTGTCTGGGTGATGGGCCGAAATAACTGAAAGTGGCCTTCTCCAGTGGTGGGTGATATGATGCCTTATTCCTTGCTGTGGGACCTCTCTCCTCTGTGTGTGTGCTGGGGCCAAAATAACTAAATGTGGCCTTTTCCAGTGGTGGGTGATATGACGCATGATTCTCTGCAATGCGACCTCTTTCCAATTGATATTAGTTCATTTTTATTTATTTTATTTTAATTAATTTCCCTATCTAAATTTGTTTGCAGGGCATTTACCTACATTTTGCTGCCTTTTGCAGCCCTCTAGCCCTTTCCTGGACTATTTTACAGCCTTTTTAGTGCCCAAAAGTTCGGGTCCCCATTGACTTCAATGGGGTTCAGGTTCATGATAAAGTTCGGTTGAGTTCGGATCCCGAACCCGAACATTTTCGGGAAGTGCGGCCGAACATCCAGGTGTTTGCTCAACTCTGATTGTATTGTACAGGAATAGCTGCTAACTAGCAACTAGTATAGCTGTTTTACCAGAGAAGTGGTTGGATCTGGGTCTGAAACATTGTATGTTGAGTCTGGTTTCAACTTACGATGGGTCACCCGGGCCCATTGCTGGGGCTCTTACAAAATGAGCGGTGACACCATACTGCGGCGGGGCACAGGAGCACATAGTTCCCTGCTTTGCCGCCGGTCACCCCTATAGGCTTCAGGTCTAATAGAAAACAACTGAAAGGTGGCATAAAGCAGGATGTGCTTAACCCAAGATGCAGTTGTGCATATATATACAGGGGAGCAGGGGACCTAACACTAACCTACCTGTGCTGTATGGGCAATACCAGGGGCCATTGGGCAAAAATACAGGAATGTAAAGGCCAACTCGCAGCAAACTCCCCAGTTACCTCCAAAAAATTCCTGTATTTTTAACCACTGGTCCCTGTTATTGCCCATATGGCACAGGTAGGTGAGTGTTAGGTCCCGAGCTACTTGAGAAACCTTGACGTGGTGATCGGGCTTAGACATGTCCTCCACAGCAGGATATGTTGACCAATCTCTCAATTTTAACATCAGTTTGAGGGCTTAGTACGACCTCAGTGTGCACCTGTCTTGTCATTTGTTATTGCTATATTGTTATATTATTTATCACATCCACACAATTGCCATCCTGTGTCGGATATCTATTGTGGTACTTGTGGTCCGCTGCGGACATCCTCCACCGTATGCATTTTTGCTAGGGATCGCCATTAGCAACGGGCCACAAGTGCAGGATCTGCTCCCCTGTATATATATGCACAACTGCATCTTGGGTTGAGCACATCCTGCTTCATGCCACCTTTTATTTGTTTTGCATATATAATTTTTTGGAGGTGTATAAACTCCTATGTAAATGTAGCCTGTTTTCCATCCACAGGCTACATTTATGTGCACCTGTGAGGCCTGGGCCATATCAGCCAGCCTTGGGTGGGGCTCACAGCCTTCTCCCTCCTCCCATTGCAGGCATGGCTAAATGCTGGAGCTAACTGGGTAGTTTGCTGCGAGTCGGCCTTTACATTCCTGTATTTTTGCCCACTGGCCCCTGGTATTGTCCATACGGCACAGGTAGGTGAGTGTTAGGTCCTGAGCTACTTGAGAAACCTTGGAGTGGTGCTCGGGCTTAGACATGTCCTCCACAGCAGGATATGTTGACCAATCTCTCAATTTTATCAGTTTGAGGGCTTAGTAAGACCGCAGTGTGCACCTGTCTTGTCATTTTTTATTGCTTCAGGCCTAATAGGCCTGAGGCCTGTGTGGTAGTGAAATCCTAGTGCAGGCGTGCGTGATGACGTCATCGCGCGTGCCTGTGCCGGGACGCAGCAGCACAGAGAAGTGTGCACGTCTTCTCTGCAAGCAAGCGCAAGTGAGTATTTAGCTTTTAGGGGTTTTTTTTAATCTTTTTTTTAACTTATTTATTTTTATGTGCCGACATTGGAGGGGGGGGGGCACCAGGAGGACATGTGGGGGAAAAATTATTATGGAGGAATTACTTTGTGCGGGCAAATGATTGTGGGGGAAAATTACTATATGGGCAGTGTGGGGGAAACTATAGTGTGGGGGAAACTATTGTGTTGGGGGGCAGTGTGGGGGAAACTATTGTGTTGGGTGTCAGTGTGGGAGAAACTACAGTGTGGCGGAAACTATTGTGTTGGGGGGGCAGTCTGGGGGAAACTACAGTGTGGGGGAAACTATTGTGTTGGGTGGCAGTGTGGGGGAAACTACGGTGTGGAGTAAACTACAGTGTGGGGGGGTAGTGTGGGAAAACTACAGTGTGGGGGGGCAGTGTGGGGGAAACGATGGTGTGGGGGGGCAGTGGGGTGGAACTATGGTGTGGGGGAAATTACTGTATGGGAGCAGTGTGTGGTGGAAAATACTGAGTGGGGGCAGTGTGGGGGAAATTACTGTATGGGAGCAGTGTGTGGTGGAAAATACTGCGTGGGGGCAGTGTGGGGAAATTACTATGTGGGGGGAAACTACTATATCGGGGCAGTGTGTGGGAAATTACTATGTGGGGGCAGTGTGGGGGCATTGCTATTGGGGAAGCACTGTAGGGGCAATTCTATTATTTCTGGGGACATTATACAGGGATTACTGCCTGGAGCACAATATAGGGTGTTGTTACTGGGGACACTCTGGGGGCCCCATGAATCAGTTTCGCACCGGGGCCCCATGGATTGTGTGTACGCCACTGATCAAAGTTATATCTTTTTAATCTTTGGCAAAATATTTGTACATAATAACCATTGTCTCAGCACAAAAAAATTGAACAGCAGGAGAGAACATTCATGGTTTCAAGAATCGTTTCTCAACATGATGATAATGACAACATTTTGGTCGTGGTGACCTTGTTCAAGTCTCATCAGAAGGTTCACATGTAGGAGGAAATACCGAGACGGATATAACTTTAATCTACTTTTGCGTGTGCACTGAATTTCTATCTCATTTTATTTGTTTATGTCATTCATCCAACAGAGTCGATCATGTGATATTTTCTTTAGAGCAGGTCTTATCAGATGCATTGATATCAAATAAGTCCATTTTTTTCAGTTTTTTAATGGTAAACAGCTTGAGGGGAGAAAGCTCTTTTTTTAAGTTGAAACTTGCATTTTTTATAAAAAAAATTTTTATTTGTATTTAGTCCTACCAGATGACTTAAACTTCTGATTGACAGTATATATGTGGCCTCAAGGGGTTAAACATGCTGTTAACCCATTAAACCATGCCTTTACTTTATTGTTATATACAGTATATGTCATTGTCATTCTGACGTTATTTATTAATGCTATCTTTGTGTTAAAAAGCTTGAAAGAGGGGAAAAAAGAGAAAGAGAGAGAGAAAAAAAATTATTAATAAAAATTACTGAAAGACATAACAGAAAACATGAGTCACAGGAAACCTCAGACAGGCTCATTAGACCAGTTTGATTAGGGTCGAATTTCTCTGTACCTGAATTGAATTTTCCAACCAATTTGCTAGAATTGGACTCAAAATGAATCTTAAGAAATTTGCTCTTCTCTACTGAGTACTTAATCGGACCTAGACAAACTCTTTAACAATACGGTGCAGTATCTTTTAATTATTAAAGGGTTTATGTGGGCTATAGATATTGATTAGTGTTGAGCGAGCATGCTCGGCTGAACACCAGTTCGGCTCGAGCATCGTTATGCTAGGCACACCGCGGTGTTCGGCTGAATACAGCTTATGCTCGAGTCAGTGTATTTAAATCTAATTTAGCCTCTATTTCTGAAAAGTTTATGATGAGATTTGAACTCACAACCTTCTACATTACAGCCAAGAACCTTAACCACTACACTATAGACCTGCTTCGCCAATTAAAAAAAAAAGAGACTTCTGCTGTGTAGAAATACTTACTACTAGTCTCACTAGTCTGCAAGTTACTGGCCATGCAGCTCTATAGTGTCATGGTTAAGGTTCTTGGCTGTAATGTAGAAGGTTGTGAGTGAAACTTTTCAGAAATAGAGGCTAAATTAGATTTGAATACATTGGGTGTCCCCAAGCACTGACTCCATATATGGACATAGCTATATATGGAGTTAGAACAGGGACTCCTAAGCCGAACTAGAGTCCTTACACCCTCCCCCCTTCAGAGCAGGGGGTGCCTGGTTTAATACTTGGGTTCTACCATTGACTTCCATTGTGCTCGGTTGCTCTGTGGAGCACCAGAGCATCGCAAAGTGTTCTACTCGAATACCAGAGCACACAGGCACTTGGCTGCTCGATCAACACAAATATTGATTACCTATCTTCAGCAGATCACTAGGTGTCTAAAACCTGGCTGCCTCACTAATAAACTGTTTATGGCAGCCCCAGTCCCAGAAAATATACTGTATATATAAAGCTCGAAGCAGACAGCGTTGTACACTGTGTAGTGGCTGTGTCATGGTACTATAGGTCAGCTTCCATTCAAGTAAATGGGAGTTAAGCTGCAGTATGTGAGTGCTAGAAACTACATAGTTTTTATGGGACAATCGGCTACCTATTGAGAAACAATTCAAGTGGGGGACATGGAATGAGTCTTTGAAAATATTAGAAAACAACTCAAAGTCCCATCTTGTTATGCTCCAAGTTCCCTTTCAGGGGCTGTCAGAAGAAAAATACACATTTTCTCAGATGCATTGATGGAAGCCATAGCTGCAGTAGCCTATCTAAGGATATTCGGAACTGACAAAAACTCACACTGCAGATGTGTCCTGGCTAGAGTTGAGCGAACCTGCCTTTTGACAGATTCGAGTTTGGGTTCGGGCTTTAAGTGAATTTTAAGTGATTAATGGAATCCATAATGTAATTCAATGCTGGCATGCCAAATGGAATGCCTTTAGAGGCATTCCATTTTGCATGCCGTCATAATACAAGTGTATGGCCAGCAGAACGGAACCCTCCAAGCTGTCGGTACCCTGTATTATGCGTCACGCCAGTATTGAATTACATTATGGATTCCGTGAGAACGGAATCCATTATGTAATTCACTTAAACCCCGAACTTGAACCTGCGAAAAGGCAGGTTCACTCAACTCTAGTCCTGGCTAAAGCCAAACTAACTCCAAAACCTGCACATCTGTACTGACCTTATTCCAGCTGATCATGGAACAAGATCTGCTCCTGCATCAGTCATTCATGACAACATGTGGTTGACACCCCCAAAATGCTTGAGTGAGGATGCCTATTTAAATTCTACAAACTGGTGGATCCAATATCTGACAATCATATCAGGAATAGAATCCACCTAAACTAAGGCTCAAGTGACACCGCTTTGAACATTTCTTACATTTTCCATCTATTGTACAAGCTATTGCTAGTCTAATCCACATTGCTCATTGTTTTAATGAGTTGGCAGATCTGTTAGGATCACCCTTCAGTTGCAGACATTGAGCATGCTGAAGATGTCATTATCTGGTGTGTGCAACAAGAAATATAGCATCAGGAGATTGACAGTAACACAAAGTGTGTCAATCTGTCGAAGAGCACTGCATTATTTAAACTGAACTCAGTGATTGGTAATCATAAATTGCTGAAAGTGGGTGATTGTATATTGAAATATCATCTATGCAGCAAGGAACATAATCCTCTAATCATATCCAGTCGGCTACTCTGCTAGTCCGACACCAACATGAACGAGTACAGCACCAAGGCAGACAGTTAAGGTGCCATCAAGTTAGCTAGCTTGTGAACTTTAGGAATAAAAAAAGATGTGTCTCCTCCATGCTCCATAAATGTGTTAATTGCCACAATTTATGGCACAAACACCAATATCAACAAATGGCATATCTCACAGAAGAGCATCTAAGTACACGACAGTCATTCACTTAAGTCAGGGTAGATGTCTTGTTGTTACACATAAGACTTGTGATGAAGCCAGAGACAGTGGTCTGTACTGTTTACCTGTCTTAACATTTGGGCAGTACACATCAAAATAATTGTATATATGGATTTGCCCTATTTCATAAATGCCCTCTGAAGATTCTTTTCAATCTAAGGACCTGTCAAACAACTGAGGTCTGACTGTGGCACAAACTTCATGGGAGCATGCAAAGAACTGCAGTTCGACAACTTCTAGTTTAATAGTGGGTAATAGAGATGAGCGAACACCTGGATGTTCGGGTTCGAGAGGTTCGGCCGAACTTCCGGAAAATGTCCGGGTTCGTGATCCGAACTCAACCCGAACTTCATCCCGAACCCGAACCCCATAGAAGTCAATGGGAACCCGAACTTTTGGGCACTAAAAAGGCTGTAAAAGACACCCAGAGGGATAATATACCGCAATAAACGCATTGCGATTACAACTTTGAGCTAACGATCACCATGGGAACGCCTCCTCCAGTGGAATGTACTGTCGGATCTGAGAATTAAGTTGAAATCGCAATGCGATTCTTATATATTTGCTTAATCGCATTGCGATTTCAACTTAGCATTGCTAAATAATTCCATCCAGATCGTTAACTTACTGAGTCAGTAAGTTAGCGAATATGGATGGAATTATTAGCAATGCTAAGTTGAACGGCAATGCGATTAAGCTGAGATATATAATAATCGCATTGCGATTTCAACTTAATTCTCACATCCGACAGTACATTCACTGGAGGAGCGTTCCATGGTGATCGGTAGCTCAAAGTTGTAATCGCAATGCGATTAGCAAATACATAAGAATCGCATTGCGATTCCAACTTTAGTACTCAACTTTTAAAATCGTACACCACTTTAACCGCTACAGGACCGCGCACGCAGGATTGCGTCCTGGCGGCGGCCCTGTAGCTCTGATCGGACGCATCGGCGCGTCATCTCGCGAGCGCGAGATGGCCGAAGGAGCTTGCCCGCACATGCGCAATGCGCGCCATCGGCGCGCTCGCATCTAGTTATACTACAGCCTGCCAGCGCCGATCGTGCGCTGGCAGGCTGTATATGGCAGAAAAAATCGCAGATCAGGCGTTGTTCTGTGAACAGCGTCTGATCTGCTGCTACCCGCTTCTCTGGTGGTCCCTTTGCTTGGGACCACCAGAGAAAAAATATCAAAGTGCACCAATCACCACACAACCCCCACCGCCCCCACCCACCCACCACCCCTGTCACTGATTAACCCCTGATCTCCCATGTCACCCCCTGATCACCCCCTGTCACCCCCTGTCACTGATCACCCCCTGTAAGGCTCATTTCAGATGTCCGCATGTGTTTTGCGGATCCACGGATCCGCAAATCCGCGGATCCATAAAGCTACGGACACCAGCAATGTGCTTTCCGCATTTTGCGGATCCGCACATTGCCAGAACTATATAGAAAATGCCTTTTCTTGTCCGCAGTTGCGGACAAGAATAGGACATGTTCTATACTTTTGCGGATCTCAATTACGGATCCGCAATTACGGATCCGAGCGGGACAAAGTCTGTCCCCATAGAATTGAATGTATCCACATTTCTGTTCCGCAAAATTTTGCGGAACAGAATTGCAGACAGCTTGAATGAGGCCTTAGGGTCCCTTAGCGATCGCAGCTTTATAGCTTTTCCCTCTTTTTTTGCACATTTTTAGAGATTTTTCATCCACATTGATCAATGTGAATGGAAAAATCTGTGACGTTCATTTTTTTCTTTCAGCGCAGAGGCTGAACGGAAAAAAATTCTCATTACCCGTATGGTCAATATAAGGAGAATAGCAGAAACTCCTAATTCTGGCCATACGTGTAATGATTGCGGAGACCCCTAAAATGCCAGGGCAGTACAAAAACCTCACAAGTGACCCCATTTTAGAAAGAAGACACCCCAAGGTATTCCGTGAGGGGTATGGTGAGTTCATGTAAAATTTTATTTTTGTCACAAGTTAGTGGAATGTGAGACTGTAAAAAAAAAAAAAAAAAAATACCATTTCCGCTAACTTGTGCCAAATTTTTTTTTCTGTGAACTCGCCATGCCCCTCACGGAATACCTTGGGGTGTCTTCTTTCCACAATGGGGTCACATGTGGGGTATTTATACTGCCCTGGCATTTTAGGGGTCCTAAAGCGTGAAAATCCAAATGCGTAAAAATGTCCTGTGAAATCCTAAAGGTACTCATTGGTTTAGGGCCCTTTGCGCATCTTGGCTGCAAAAAGTGTCACTCATGTGGTATCGCCGTACTCAGGAGAAGTAGGGCAATGTGTTTTGGGGTGTATTTTTATATATACCCATGCTGTGTGTGAGAAATATCGCTGTAAGCGACAACTTTTTAAATTTTTTATTCAAAGTTGTCAATTTACAGAGATATTTCTCTCACCCAGCATGGGTATATGTAAATACACCCCAAAACACATTGCCCTACTTCTCCTGAGTACAGCGATACCACATGGTGACACTTTGCAGCCAAGATGCAAAGGCCCTAAACCAATGAGTACCTGCTAGGAGAGGCATTTTTACGCATTTTTCTTCTCACGCTTTAGGGCCCCTAAAATGCCAGGGCAGTATAAATACCCCACATGTGACCCCATTTTGGAAAGAAGACACCTCAAGGTATTCGCTGAGGGCATAATGAGTCCATGAAAAATTAAACTTTTTGTCAAAAGTTAGCGGAAAGGAGACTTTGTGAGAAAAACAATAAAAATCAATTTCCACTAACTTGTGCCAAAAAAAATCTTCTATGAACTCGCCATGCCCCTCACGGATTACCTTAGGGTGTCTTCTTTCCAAAATGGGGTCACATGTGGGGTATTTATACTGCCCTGGCATTTTAGGGGCCCTAAAGCGTGAGAAGAAAAATGCGTAAAAATGCCCTCCTAAAGGTACTCATTGGAATTAGGGCCCCTTTGCGCATCTTGGCTGCAAAAAGTGTCACTCATGTGGTATCGCCGTACTCAGGAGAAGTAGGGCAATGTGTTTTGGGGTGTATTTTTACATATACCCATACTGGGTGAGAGAAATATCTCTGTAAATTGACAACTTTGAATAAAAAAATTTAAAAAGTTGTCGTTTACAGCGATATTTCTCACACGCAGCATGGGTATATGTAAAATACACCACAAAACACATTGCCTACTTCTCCTGAGTACGGCGATCCACATGTGTGACACTTTTGCAGCCTGGGTCGCAAAGGGGCCTAAAACCAATGAGTACCTTTAGGATTTCACAGGGCATTTTTATGCATTTGGATTCTCACACTTTAGGGGCCCCTAAAATGCCAGGTGAGTATAAATACCCCACATGTGACCCCATTTTGGAAAGAAGACACCCGTAGGTATTCTGTGAGGGGCATGGTGAGTCCACAGAATTTTTATTTTTGGCATAAGTCAGCGGAAATTGTTTTTTGTTTTTTTAATTTTGTTTTTACAAAGTCTCATATTCCACTAACTTGTGACAAAAATAAAATTTTACATGAACTCACCATACCCCTCACAGAATACCTTGGGGTGTCTTCTTTCCAAAATGGGGTCACATGTGGGGTATTTATACTGCCCTGGCATTTTAGGGGCCCCTAAAGCGTGAGAAGAAGTCTGGAATCCAAATGCGTAAAAATGCCCTGTGAAATCCTAAAGGTACTCATTGGAATTAGGGCCCCTTTGCACCCAGGCTGCAAAAAGTGTCACACATGTGGTATCGCCGTACTCAGGAGAAGTAGGGCAATGTGTTTTGGGGTGTATTTTTATATATACCCCTGCTGGGTGTGAGAAATATCTCTGTAAACGACAACTTTTAAATTTTTTTATACAAAGTTGACAATTTACAGAGATATTTATCTCACCCAACATGGGTGTATGTAAAATACACCCCAAAACACATTGCCCTACTTCTCCTGAGTACGGCGATACCCATGAGTGACACTTTTTGCAGCCTGAGTCGCAAAGAGCCTAAATTCAACAGTACCTTTAGGTTTTATGGCGGCTCACAATTTAGCCCCGCCCAAAATGCCAGAACAGTAAACACACCCCACAAATGACCCCATTTCGGAAAGTAGACACCCCAAGGTATTCACTGAGGGGCATAGTGAGTCCGTCTGAGATTTTTTTTTTTTTGCCAGAAGTTATCAGAAATTGAAACTTTTTTTTTTTTTTTTCTCAGAAAGTGTCATTTTCCGCTAACTTGTGAAAAAAATGAAATGATACATGAACTCACCAAGCCCCTCCGCGAATACTTTGGGGTGTCTTCTTTCTAAAATGGTGTAATTTGGGGGTATTTATACTTTCCTGACATTCTAGCACCTGAAGAAACATGACAGGCGCTCAGAAAGTCAGAGCTGCTTCAAAATGCAGAAATTCACTTTTTGCACCATAGTTTGTAAACGCTATAACTTTTACCCAAACCAATAAATATACACTTATTGGATTTTTTTATCAAAGACATGTAGAACAATAAATTTAGAGAAAAATTTATATAGAAATGCAGTTTTTTTTGAAAAATTTTACAACAGAAAGTGAAAAATGTCATTTTTTTGCAAAAATTTCGGTAATTTTTGATTAATAGCAAAAAAAGTAAAAATGTCAGCAGCAATGAAATACCACCAAATGAAAGCTCTATTAGTGAGAAGAAAAGGAGGTAAAATTCATTTGGGTGGTAAGTTGCATGACGGAGCAATAAACGGTGAAAGTAGTGTAGTGCGGAATTGTAAAAAGTGGCCTGGTCATTAAGGGTGTTTAAGCTAGGGGGGCTGAAGTGGTTAAGTTCCAAAGTTGCAATCGCGTTCGAATAGAACTTAAAGCTGTCTCTTAGTCAGTTTTAGTATTGGTGTGCTGTAATAGAAGTTACAATCGTACGCGAATATAACTTAGAGCAATACAGTCAACTTTACACTGTTAGTTTTATTATGGCGATAATACAACTATTCAAGAATCGTGTACGTGCGTCTGTACGTGTGTGCGTTACCTCGGACACTATTCTATTTTGCCAGCCACAGCTGAAACCACTGATTTATGGTATTGCTATTTTGGCAATTGAATTTAACCCCAGAAAATAATCTATCCTTTGCCAGACAGCAGACAGTATTATACTTGTCTAACCAAAGCTGGAACACCAGATTTAGGGGATTGGTATTTGGGTAATTGTATTTAACCCCTTAATAAAATATAGAAATTTCTTTCCTGAGTTTCTAGGGGTGACAATTAGCACAGCCAAGCCCCTGATGTAGGATATAGCAAAAAAAAAAACTAGTATTGATGGATTGATGGACTTGGTGGCAGCTTCTTCTGGCGCACCACAAGTCACAAAATGGCCGCCGATCAACCCAGAAAATAAGTGACAGAAAAAAGCTCTGTGCAGCCTAAAAACCAGCAAGCAAGTAACTAGCAGAAGTTCAATGATTCTCAGCTGTGAATTGATCCGTTCATTAGGTGCTGTTGCTGACTTTAACCTGCCTAATCTCGCCCTGACAGAAGCTGAGTCCTCTCCCTACACTAATCAGAGCAGTGTGACGTGCGGCGCTACGTGACTCCAGCTTAAATAGAGGCTGGGTCACATGCTGCATTTGGCCAATCACAGCCATGCCATTAGTAGGCATGGCTGTGATGGGCTCTTAGGGCAAGAAGTAAAACGCTAGCTGATTGGCTGCTGTGCAGCCCTTCAGAAAGCGGGAAGTAATCGACGAACACCGAACCCGAACCCGAACTTTTTTGAAAATGTCCGGGTTCGGGTCCGGATCCCGGACACCCCAAAATTCGGTACGAACCCGAACTATTCTCGAACTGTTCGCTCAACACTAGTGGGTAAGAGTGTGTTTAATCCCCACATTCAAACACTAGGAGTGAGGGCCCTGCTTGCAAAAGCTTACAGTCTAGGAGGAAATTGGGGTGACACAAAATATAAAATTGATTGTTTTCTAAAATGGTCCAGCTATCTTTATATTAAACAGTCGAGATTCATTTCAGGTCTAGTTTGCTGAATTTTTGAAAAGGTTCGGTTTGAACCCAAATCAGTACAATGCTGCGCCTTCTTATTCCTCCTCAAGTTCCTTTATAGATGTTTCACGATGGAGCAGACGAAAAGGAAGAGAAGGTCATGAGGGCGACAACGATTCTGTATTGCTTGAGGATGTGGCTTGGATGCCCCAAAGAGGACCAGGAGAAGGAGGACAGACATGTTCTGATTGGGAATGCTGGCGAGTTGTATTTTACCAAAGAATTCAGTGATGCCACTTAATGGCCATGGCTTATTTTAATCCTGCAGATCTTGCATATGGCTGTGGATTTGTGTGCACGCCTTGTGGGGAAAAAGCACTATATGGGAGTTGCTCGCACAGAGCCACAGGCAGCCAAGCTGGCACCTTTTGGGCATACCCCCAGCGTCAGCGGCATCCCCAGATCCCGAAGCAGACATAGCCCTGGCTGTTCTTTGGGAGGTACTCTTCACTGCTGCAACCACTGCAGTTTTCCACTGAGGTTGCCTCCTCCTTAGCGCCCCAATCTGGCTCCGAGGTCCTGTCCAGCACACAATTGTCATTAGAATCCTTATCCTCCCTACTGCTTTTATCAGACTGTGAGATATCATGCTGGGCTCCTGGGCACTCCTCCCCTGCTCTACATTTTCCCCAACTGCCACTGTCGCTTCCGGCAATGCGGTGGCTACAAGTGCCACTATTACCACCACCATTAGTGATAAGCAAAGTTTTTAAAAATTCAATTCAGCTGCTTTGCCGAACTTCGACAAGAAATTTGATTAGTTGCGAAGTACTTTGTCATAAAACGCATTACATTGTATGTAGCAGGCACAATAATGCAGAAAGGCGATCACGCCTCCCACTGTCATTGAATCCATCAATGCCACTTTCAATGCTGATCATGGCATCTGGGAGTCAAATTGAGGCCTTTCAGGGGTTAAAAAAAAGTACATACTTACCTCATCCATTTGATTGTGGAGAGGCCATCTTGATAAAGAAAACGTGCCAAATCTCATGCACGCTGACATGTGACATTGCAAAATCATGACGCTGAGCAGACACAGTAATGACATCAATGGTGTAGTAAACATGTATATTCTAGTTTGAATATAATCAACAACCCCCGCAACACCAAAAAAACTAAAATATTAAAAACGTGTGAAATAGGGAAACAGGTTTGTGCCTAAATTCATCATCACTCCTAGATACTTTTGTATGCTACCCTGTCTATTGGTGTAGTAATCACTAAATTATAGAACGGGGCAGCACTCCAAAATGGTGAAAATGGTGGACCACTTTATTCACCCAACTTTCAAAGTTTCAGCCCAACACAATGAGGCCTTTCTCAAGCTTGTTGCAAGTTGGGTGTATAAAGTGGTCCACCATTTTCACCATTTTGGAGTGCTGCCTCGTTCTATAATTTTGTGGATATCTATAGGGTCAATCTCCTACATGGAGGTTGCTGACCTGGAGGAATTACAACCACCTGAACTTTCTAACTAGTGCCACTGTCTCTTTATCTTGTAGAAATCACTAGAGATCCGCAAAGTTATTGAAAATTCGATTTGGCAGCTTCGCCAAATTTCCCAAAGAAATTTGCTTTGTGACAAATTACTTTGTCATGAAGCGCATTTCTTTGTATGTAGCAAGCGCAATGACGAGCAACAGCGATAGAGCCACCCGTCGTTATTAAACCCCTCAGATGCAGCATTCATCACTGATCGCGGCATTTAAGATTAACATTGAGGGCATTCAGGGTCTAATCTGCTAAAAAAAATACTCACCGTATCCATCTGATCTCGTGGAGGCCTCTACAGCCATCTTAATTAAAGACACCGCATGAAATCTCATGTGGTGACATGAGATTTTGTGCGGTGTCGTCAATCAAGATGGTCGCGGTGGCCTCTTTGCACACAAACGTATAAGGTTAGTGTGAGTTTTTTGGGTTTTTAGCACCATTTTAGGGAAAATGTATTCGTTACCATGAAGCACGAGGATATTCGGCTTTGCGGTAAATCAAATTTTTCCTGAAATTCGGATCAAATTCTACTTAAGATACTTCGATTCACTTAACACTAGTAAGCATGTATATATGCTGCTAGTTTGAATATTCATCAACCCACCCCCCCCCCCAAAAAAAAAAAAAAATATGAATTTGATCAAAAACGTGTAAAAATAAAGAAACAGATTTGGGCCTAAATTAATTATCACTCCCAGATACTGAGAACATGTTTATGAACACAGAAGTAAAGGGGAACTCCCTCACAGATACTTTTGTGTGCTAATCTGTGTTTTGGTGTTGGTCATCTATATGCTGATTTAATTAAATTGAACAAGTCTCCAAAAACATTTGAATTCCAACTATGTGGAAACAGAATTCACGGAAATGCACAATTGAGGGCTGACGCTCAATTTCTCTTAATACACACAGGTAGATTGCTGCTATACCTTATTTGCCTGCTGCAGCACTGATCGGCTCATCCACACTGTCTGGCAGCCTGGCAGTCAATCAGAGCAAACCACAGGGTCCTCTCTGGGTCATGTAAGAACCCTTCTTCCTCCCTCATGCTTTTTTCCCACAGATATGTGCGCTAAATTGGCGCTACATGCCGTTTAAGTGGATTTGTTCGAAATGAACCTGGAAAGATTTGGGTTCGTCTGCTTTCTGAAAAATAGCAAAGTACGGACTGACCCGAGTTCACTCATTCTTACTTTGTACTAAATAGAGTCATGTAGATGGAGCTGAATGAGCTAGTGCAGGGGTCAGCAACCTTCGGCACTCCAGCTGTTGTGAAACTACAATTCCCAGCATGCTCCAGAGTTCTGAGAACTGCAGTGCAAGTATGCACGCTGGGAGTTGTAGTTTCATAACAGCTGGCGTGCCGGAGGTTGCCTACCCCTGAGCTAGTGCAGTGCAATTGTGAGGATCATGTGTTTGGTTCTGAAGAATGGGTCAGTACCACTGAGAGAGAAAGAAAAAAAAAATTAAAAAAGCAAGAAGAAATATGAATCCTAGGGGAGACCAGAATGTCATCTGCCAATTTGTAGGCAATTGTAAAACTTGTGATTTCGGTAGAATCAATTTAGACCCATATCATATTTTTTTACCTATTTGTTAGAATCAGCCCCAAAACAAATTCCAAGAAATTCACTCATCTCTAGTCTCAGTATCTTCTGACACTGATTCCCCAACTACTTTAGCTCCATTGATGCTTCTACCTAGAGATGAGTGAAATTTAAAAAAATTCAATTTGGGTGCTTCGCCAAATTTTTTCAAAACACTTACTTTGTTCTGAATTACTTCATCATCAAGTGCGTTATAGCTATATACAGCTAAAATATATCCTGGCCTGCAGGTAGGTTGTATCTCAGTGTACATCACTGTGCATTGCAGCACCATGCATAGCTAGTTCTTTTGGTAGTGAAACAGTTACTGTGACAGGCAGGTGGACACCGAAATAACTGTAGAGCTAGACAGCTTATTCACCCAAATTTGGGATTCAAGGCGTAATAGAATTGCTTATCTATTAAAAAAAAGATGGGCACCGCGATAAAAGTAAAATTACACAGCTTATTCACCCCAGTTTGAGAATCAAGGTATATTAGAATTGCTTAACTATGAAATAAGGTGGGTACCCCAATAACAGTTAAATTACACAGCTTATTCACCCCAATTTGAGAATCAAGACGTAAGTAAATAGCTTATCAATTTAACAAGGTGGACACCCCAATAACAGTTAAAGTATACAGGTTATTCAACCCAATTTGAGAATCAAGGCCTAATGGAATTGCTTATCTATTATACAAGGTGGACATGCCAATAACAGTTAAATGAGATAGATTATTCACCCCATGTTAAAGTGTAACTGCTGTTTAAATTTTTTTTTGCTAATGGTTGGGGCAAGTGATAGGTAACATTTTTTTATGTACTTTATTTATCCAAAATGTTTATTTGTATTAGAAAACTGGGGCTGTAATGGCCCTTAGCAGTAGGGTTGAGTGAACAGTTCGAGCATAGTTCGGCTTCGTACCGAATTTTGGGGTGTTCGGGACACGGACCCGAACATTTTCAAAAAAGTTCGGGTTCGTTGTTCGGTGATTTCTTCCCGCTTTCTGAAGAGCTGCACAGCAGCCAATCAGCTAGCGTTTTACTTCTTGGCCTAAGCAGCCATCACAGCCATGCCTACTAATGGCATGGTTGTGATTGGCCAAGTGCAGCATGTGACCCAGCCTCTATTTAAGCTGGAGTCACGTAGCGCCGCAGGTCACACTGCTCTGATTAGTGCAGGGAGAGGACACAGCTTCTGTGAGGGCGAGATTAGGCAGGGAAGAGTCAGCAAAAACACCTAATGAAGTGATCGATCTACAGCTGTCAATTATTCAACTTCTGCTAGTTAATTGCTCACTGGTTTTTAGGCTGCACAGAGCGTTTTTCTGTCACTTTGATCGGCAGCCATTTTGTGTCTTGTGGTGCACAAGTCCATCAACCCATCAATACTATTTTTTTTTTTTTTTTGCTATATCCTAAATCAGGGGCTTGGCTGTGCTTATTGTCACCCCTAGAAACTCAGGATAAAAATTTCTTAAGAAGATAAATTCAATTGTCAAAATAGCAATCGCCTAAATCTGGTGTTCCAGCTGTGGCTAGCCAAGTGCAATACTGTCTGCTGTCTGGCAAAGGATAGATTTTTTTTGTGGTGAAATTAAATTGTCAAAATAACAATCCCCTAAATCTAGCGTCCCAGCAGTGGCTGGCAAAGTTTAATAGTGTCCGACAAAGGATAGATAAATTTATGGGGTGACATTCATTTGCCAAAATAGCAATACCTTAAATCTGGTGACCCAGCAGTGGCTGGCAAAGTTTAATCGTGTCCGGCAAAGAATAGATAATTTTCTGGGGTGAACTTCATTTGCTAAAATAGCAATACCGTAAATCTGGTGTTCCAGCTGTGACTGGACAAGTTTCATAGTGTCTGTCATAGGATATATTATTCTCTGCGGTGAAATTCAGTTGCAAAAATAGAAATACCGTAAATCTGGAGTTCCAGCTGTGACTGGACAAGTTTAATAGGGTCCGGCAAAGATTTATTATTTTCTGGGGTGAAATTCAGTTGCCAAAATAGCAATACCATAAATCAGTGGTTTCAGCAGTGGCTGGCCAAGTTTAATAGTGTACGGCAAAGGATATATTTTGTTCTGGGGTGAAATTCAATTGCCAAAATAGCAATACCATAAATCAGTGGTTTCAGCTATGGCTTGCCAAGTTTAATAGTGTACGGCAAAGGATATATTTTTTTCTGGGGTAAAATTCAATTGCCAAAATAGCAATACCGTAAATCTGGTGTCCCAGCAGTGGCTGGCCAAGTTTAATAGTGTACGGCAAAGGATATATTTTTTTATGGGGTGACATTCAATTGCCAAAATAGCAATACCATAAATCTGGTGTCCCAGCAGTGGCTGGCCAAGTTTAATAGTGTACGGCAAAGGATTTATTATTTTCTGCGGTGAAATTCAGTTGCAAAAATAGAAATACAGTAAAACTGTTGTTCCAGCTGTTGCAGGCTTCATTTAAATCTGTCCGTAAAAGGGTATATATTTTTCTGGGGTGAAATTTAATTGCCAAAATAGCAATACCCTGAATCTGGTGTTCCAGCTGTTGGAGGCTTAGTTTAAATCTGTCCGTAAAAGGGTAAAAAACAATTCTGGGGTGAAATTTTATTGCCAAAATAACAATACAATGAATCTGGTGTTCCAGCTGTGACTGGACAAGTTTAATAGTATCCGTCAAAGGATAGATTTTGTTCTGGGGTGAAATTTAATTGCCAAAATAGCAATACCCTAAATCTGGTGTTCCAGCTGTGACTGGACAATTTCCCTAGTGTCTGTCAAAGGATGTATTATTTTCTGGGGTGAAAGTCAGTAGCAAAAATAGAAATACAGTAAATCTGGTGTTCCAGCTGTGGCTGGACAAGTTTAATAGTGTCCGTCACAGGATATATTATTTTTTGGGGTGAAATTCAATTGCCAAAATAGCAATACCGTAAATCTGGTGTCCCAGCAGTGGCTGGCCAAGTTTAATAGTGTACGGCAAAGGATTTATTATTTTCTGCGGTGAAATTCAGTTGCAAAAATAGAAATACAGTAAAACTGTTGTTCCAGCTGTTGCAGGCTTCATTTAAATCTGTCCGTAAAAGGGTATTTTTTTTCTGGGGAGAAATTTAATTGCCAAAATAGCAATACACTGAATCTGGTGTTCCAGCTGTTGCAGGCCTAGTTTAAATCTGTCCGTAAAAGAGTAAAAAAATTTCTGGGGTGAAATTTAATTGCCAAAATAACAATACCCTGAATCTGGTGTTCCAGCTGTGACTGGACAAGTTTAATAGTATCCGTCAAAGGATAGATTTTGTTCTGGGGTGAAATTTAATTGCCAAAATAGCAATACCCTAAATCTGGTGTTCCAGCTGTGACTGGACAATTTCCCTAGTGTCCATCAAAGGATGTATTATTTTCTGGGGTGAAACTCAGTAGCAAAAATAGTAATACAGTAAATCTGGTGTTCCAGCTGTGGCTGGACAAGTTTAATAGTGTCCAGCAAAAGATATATTTTTTTTCTGGGGTGAAATCTAATTGCCAAAATAGCAATACCATAAATCAGTGGTTTCAGCTGTGGCTGGCCAAGTTTAATAGTGTACGGCAAAGGATATATTTTTTTATGGGGTGACATTCAATTGCCAAAATAGCAATACCGTAAATCTGGTGTCCCAGCAGTGGCTGGCCAAGTTTAATAGTGTACGGCAAAGGATAGATAATCTTCTGGGGTAAAATTCAATTGCCAAAATAGCAATACCATAAATCTGGTGTCCCAGCAGTGGCTGGCCAATTTTAATAGTGTACGGCAAAGGATATATTATTTTATGGGGTGACATTCAATTGCCAAAATAGCAATACCATAAATCTGGTGTCCCAGCAGTGGCTGGCCAAGTTTAATAGTGTACGGCAAAGGATTTATTATTTTATGCGGTGAAATTCAGTTGCAAAAATAGAAATACAGTAAAACTGTTGTTCCAGCTGTTGAAGGCTTCATTTAAATCTGTCCGTAAAAGGGTATATATTTTTCTGGGGTGAAATTTAATTGCCAAAATAGCAATACCCTGAATCTGGTGTTCCAGCTGTTGCAGGCTTAGTTTAAATCTGTCCGTAAAAGGGTAAAAAAAATTCTGGGGTGAAATTTAATTGCCAAAATAACAATACCCTGAATCTGGTGTTCCAGCTGTGACTGGACATGTTTAATAGTATCCGTCAAAGGATAGATTTTGTTCTGGGGTGAAATTTAATTGCCAAAATAGCAATACCCTAAATCTGGTGTTCCAGCTGTGACTGGACAATTTCCCTAGTGTCCGTCAAAGGATGTATTATTTTCTGGGGTGAAACTCAGTAGCAAAAATAGAAATACAGTAAATCTGGTGTTCCAGCTGTGGCTGGACAAGTTTAATAGTGTCCGGCAAAATATATATTTTTTTCTGGGGTGAAATTCAATTGCCAAAATAGCAATAACATAAATCAGTGGTTTCAGCTGTGGCTGGCCAAGTTTAATAGTGTCCGTCACAGGATATATTATTTTCTGGGGTAAAATTCAATTGCCAAAATAGCAATACCATAAATCAGTGGTTTCAGCTGTGGCTGGCCAAGTTTAATAGTGTACGGCAAAGGATTTATTATTTTCTGCGGTGAAATTCAGTTGCAAAAATAGAAATACAGTAAAACTGCTGTTCCAGCTGTTGCAGGCCTAGTTTAAATCTGTCCGTAAAAGAGTAAAAAAATTTCTGGGGTGAAATTTAATTGCCAAAATAGCAATACCCTGAATCTGGTGTTCCAGCTGTGACTGGACAATTTCCCTAGTGTCCATCAAAGGATGTATTATTTTCTGGTGGGAAACTCAGTAGCAAAAATAGAAATACAGTAAATCTGGTGTTCCAGCTGTGGCTGGACAAGTTTAATAGTGTCCGGCAAAAGATTAATTTTTTTCTGGGGTGACATTCAATTGCCAAAATAGCAATACCATGAATTAGTGGTTTCAGCTGTGGCTGGCCAAGTTTAATAGTGTACGGCAAAGGATATATTTTCTTATGGGGTGACATTCAATTGCCAAAATAGCAATACCGTAAATCTGGTGTCCCAGCAGTGGCTGGCCAAGTTTAATAGTGTACGGCAAAGGATAGATAATCTTCTGGGGTAAAATTCAATTGCCAAAATAGCAATACCGTAAATCTGGTGTCCCAGCAGTGGCTGGCCAAGTTTAATAGTGTCCGTGAAAGGATTTATTATTTTCTGCGGTGAAATTCAGTTGCAAAAATAGAAATACAGTAAAACTGTTGTTCCAGCTGTTGCAGGCTTTGTTTAAATCTTTCCATAAAAGGGTATATTTTTTATGGGGTGAAATTTAATTGCCAAAATAGCAATACCCTGAATCTGGTGTTCCAGCTGTTGCAGGCTTAGTTTAAATCTGTCCGTAAAAGGGTAAAAAAAATTCTGGGGTGAAATTTAATTGCCAAAATAACAATACCCTGAATCTGGTGTTCCAGCTGTGACTGGACAAGTTTAATAGTATCCGTCAAAGGATAGATTTTGTTCTGGGGTGAAATTCAATTGCCAAAATAGCAATACCCTGAATCTGGTGTTCCAGCTGTTGCAGGCCTTGTTTATATCTGTCTGTAAAAGGGTAAATTTTTTTCTGGGGTGAAATTCAGTTGCCAAAATAAAAATACAGTAAATCTGGCATTCCAGCTGTGCTTGGACAAGTTTAATAGTATCCGTCAAAGGATAGATTTTGTTCTGGGGTGAAATTCACTTGCCAATATAGCAATACCCTGACTCTGGTGTTCCAGCTGTGGCAGGCCAAGTGTTAATCTGTCCGTAAAAGGGTATATTACACTCAAGGTGTATATACAAGTGCTGAGAGGGTCATCTTCAATAACTTCACACGCTACCGTGCATCTCCCATTGTATTGCTGTCCGTTAAAGGGTATATTACACAAAGGGTTAAAATACAATTGCTGAAGGCATAATCCTTCATATTTTTTACACGCTACTGTGCATCTCCAAGTGTAAATCTGTCCATAAAAGGATACCTTTCATCCAGGGCCTAAATACTAGGCCTACAATTGATATTCCCCTAAATCAGTGGTTACTGCTGTGCCTGGATTAGTGTAATACGGTACATAAATAAATAGGCAGATAGTGTTAGGTGCCTGTAAAAAGAAGGCCTGAATTTGAAATCAATACATTTGGCCAAATATTTTTTTTCTTATTGTGGTGCTTGGTGAACGGTAACAATGAGGAAAACATCTAGTAAGGGACGCGGACGCGGTCGTGGTGGTGTTAGTGGACCCTCTGGTACTGGGAGAGGACGTGGCCATTCTGCCACAGCCACATGTCCTAGTGAACCAACTACCTCAGGTTCCAGTACCCGCCAGAATTTACAGCGATATTTGGTGGGGCCCAATGCCGTTCTAAGGATGGTAAGGCCTGAGTAGGTACAGGCGCTAGTCAATTGGGTGGCTGACAGTGGATCCAGCACGTTCACAACATTATCTCCCAGTCTTCTGCAGAAAGCGCACAGGTGGCACCTGAAAACTAAGCCCATCAGTCTGTCACATCACCCCCATGCAAATCAGGGAAACTGTCTGAGCCTCAAGTTATGGAGCAGTCTCTTATGCTGTTTGAAGACTCTGCTGGCAGGGTTTCCCAAGGGAATCCACCTAGCCCTTCCCCAGTGGGGGAAGACATAGAATGCACTGATGCACAGCCACTTATGTTTCCTGATGATGAGGACATGGGAATGCAACCTCATCGGAGTCCGCACGTCTCTGATGATGACGAAATACAGGTGCCAACTGCAGCGTCTTTTTACAGTGTGCAGACCGAACAGGAGGTCAGGGAGAAAGACTGTGTGGAAGACGATGCAGGGGACGATGAGGTCCTAGACCCCACATGGAATGAAGGTCGTGCCACTGACTTTCATACTTCAGAGGAAGAGGCAGTGGTGAGACCGAGCCAAAAGCGTAGCAAAAGAGGGAGCAGGGGGCAAAAGCAGAACAGCTGCCGCCAAGAGAGTTCGCCTGCTACTGGCCACCGCCACCAGGGACCGAGCACCCCGAAGGCAGCTTCAATGAGTTCCCTGGCATGGCACTTCTTTAAACAATGTGCTGACGACAAGACCCGAGTGGTTGTCACGCTATGCCATCAGAGCCTGAAGCGAGGCATTAACGTTCTGAACCTTAGCACAACCTACATGACCAGGCATCTACATGCAAGGCATGAACTGCAGTGGAGTAAACACCTTAAAAACAAGGAACTCACTCAGGCTCCCCCTGCTCCCTCTTCTGCTGCTGCCTCAGCCTCTTCCTCCACCACGGGAGGAATGTTGTCACCTTCCCCCCACGAAACAGAGGATGTGCCACCGACACCACCACCTGCGTCACCAAGCATTTCCACCATGTCACATGGCAGCGATTAGCTCTCCATCTCACAAAGCTTGGAGAGAAAGCGTAAATTCCAAGCGTATATAATAACCTCCCTCGAGCCCTGGGCCTGAATGCCAGCATTTCTAAACTACTGGCCTTTGAAATGCTGTCATTTAGGCTGGTGGACACCGACAGCTTCTAACAGCTGATGGCGATGGCTGTCCCACAGTATGTTGTTCCCAGCCGCCACTACTTCTCCAAGACAGCCCTGCCTTCCCTGCACAACCAAGTATCCGATAAAATCAAGTGTGCACTGCGCAACGCAATCTGTGGCAAGGTACACCTAACCACAGATACGTGGACCAGAAAGCACAGCCAGGGACGCTATATCTCCCTAACTGCACAATGGGTAAAGGTAATGGTGGCTGGGCCCCAGGCCGAGAGTTCTTTGGCACACGTCCTTCCGCCGCCAATAATCGCAGGGCATCATTCTTTGCCTACTGTAGCCTCCTCCTCCTACTCGGCTTCCTCCTCCTCTGCTTCCACCTGCTCATCCAGTCAGCCACACACCTTCACTACCAACTTTAGCACAGCCCGGGGTAAACGTCAGCAGGCCCTTCTGAAACTCATATGTTTGGGGGAGAGGCCCCACACCCCGCAGCAGTTGTGACGGGGTATTGAACAACAGACCGAACAGTGGTTACTGCCGGTGGGCCTCAAGCCCGGCCTGGTGGTGTGCTATAATGGACGAAATCTCGTCGCAGCTCTGGGACTAGCCGGTTTGACGCACATCCCTTGCCTGGCGCATGTGCTGAATTTGGTTGTGCAGAAGTTCATTCACAACTACCCTGACATGTCAGAGCTGCTGCATAAAGTGCGGGCCATCTGTGCGCGCTTCCGGCGTTCACATCCTGCCGCTGCTCGCCTGTCTGCGCTACAGCGGAACTTCGGCCTTCCCGCTCACCGCCTCATATGCGACGTGCCCACCAGGTGGAACTCCACCTTGCACATGCTGGAGGGACTGTGCGAGCAGCAGCAGGCCATAGTGGAGTTTCAGCTGCAGCACGCACGGGTCAGTCGCACTGCGGAACAGCATCACTTCACCACCAATGACTGAGCCTCCATGCGAGACCTGTGTGCCCTGTTGCGCTTTTTCGAGTACTCCACCAACATGGCCAGTGGCGATGACGCCGTTATCAGTGTTACAATACCACTTCTAAGTCTCCTTGAGAAAACATTTAGGGCGATGATGGAAGAGGAGGTGGCCCAGGAGTTGAAGGAGGAGGAGGAGGGGTCATTTTTAGCACTTTCAGGCCAGTCTGTTAGAAGTGGCTCAGAGGGAGGTTTTTTGCAACAGCAGAGGCCAGGTACAAATGTGGCCAGCCAGGGCCCACTACTGGAGGATGAGGAGGATGAGGAGGAGGTGGAGGAGGATGAGGATGAAGCAGGTTCACAGCGGGGTGGCACCCAACATTGATCAGGCCCATCACTGGTGCGTGGCTGGGGGGATACGGAGGACGATGACGATATGCCTCCCACAGAGGACAGCTTGTCCTTACCTCTGGGCAGCCTGGCACAAATGAGCGACTACTTGCTGCAGTGCCTACGAAATGACAGCAGAGTTGCCCACATTTTAACGTGTGCGGACTACTGGGTTGCCACCCTGCTGGATCCCCGTTACAAAGACAATGTGCCCACCTTACTTCCTGCACTGGAGCGTGATAGGAATATGTGCGAGTACAAGAGCATGCTGGTAGACGCGCTCCTGAGAGCATAACCAAATGTCACAGGGGAACAAGTGGAAGCCTAAGGCGAAGGCAGAGGAGGAGCAAGAGGTCGCCAACGCAGCTGTGTCACGGCCAGCTCCTCTGAAGGCAGGGTTAGCATGGCAGAAATGTGGAAAAGTTTTGTCACCACATCACAGCTAACTGCACCACCACCTGATACGGAAAGTGTTAGCAGGAGGTAGCATTTCACTAACATGGTTGAACAGTACGTGTGCACACCCCTCCACGTACTGACTGATGGTTCGGCCCCATTCAACTTCTGGGTTTCCAAATTGTCCACGTGGCCAGAGCTGGCCTTTTATGCCTTGGAGGTGCTGGAGTGCCCGGCGGGCAGCGTTTTGTCTGAAAGTGTATTCAGCACGGCAGGTGGCATCATTACTGACAAACGCAGCTGCCTGTCCACAGCCAACGTGGACAAGCTGACGTTCATAAAAGTGAACCAGGCATGGATCCCACAGGACCTGTCCATCCCTTGTGCAGAAAAGACATTTATAACTGCCTCCCCCTCAACCATGTATTCTTGTACTCCAGGGCACTTCTTTATTGAATCCTCTTTTTTTAATTTTACCATTATATTGCGGTGCAACCAAAAGTTGAATGAACCTCTCCTCCGTCTAGGTGCCAGGGGCCTAATTATCTTAAAGTGGCCTTCTCCAGTGGTGGGTGACATAACGCCTGATTCTCTGCTATGCGACCTCTGTCCTCTGTCTGGGTGAAGGGGCCTAAATAAATGAAAGTGGCCTTTTCCATTGGTGGGTGACTTGAAGCCTGATTCTCTGCTATGTGACCTCTCTCCAATTGATATTGCTAAATTTTTATTTATTTTATTTTATTTTAATTCATTTCCCTATCCACATTTGTTTGCAGGGGATTTACCTACATTTTGCTGCCTTTTGCAGCCCTCTAGCCCTTTTCTGGACTATTTTACAGCCTTTTTAGTGCCCAAAAGTTCGGTCCCCATTTACTTCAATGGGGTTCGGGTTCGGGATGAAGTTCGGGTCGAGTTCGGATTCCGAACCCGAACATTTTCGGGAAGTTCGACCGAACTTCTCAAACCCGAACATCCAGGTGTTCGCTCAACTCTACTTAGCAGCACTCTCTGAAATGAGCGTTGCTAAGGGCCATCCGTCTCTTATTTATAAAGTGAAGACTGGCTGTGCGGGTGCTGTGCTTCTGCCTCCTGTACTCCCCTGGTGGCCACAGGCGTCCTAGAAGTTAAAATTACAGCTATATTCCCCCTTTCGATTAAATCGAATCCTCTTGTACATTCACTAACATGCGATCCCTGTGATAATTATTTATGAAGCAGCCACCGGAAGTAGAAGCACTCTCTGCAGTCAGCGCTTACTTCCGGCGGCTGCTTCATGAGTAATTATCGCAAATGTTACCTATCACTTGCCCCAACCATTAGCCCCAAAAAAATGTAAACGGCAGTTACACTTTAAGAAAAAAAGGCATAATACAAATGCTTTGTCTATTTAACAAGGTGGACATCCAAATAACAGTTAAAGGGGTTTTCCAGGTTCAGAGCATTAACTTAAGCCAATTGCAGACTTAATATTGTAGAGAAGAGGTATGCAAAAACATGGAAACAAGGAGCATAGCCATGTTGTGCCCTGGAGGAGTAGAGCGGAGGATGGGAGTGATAGTGGCTCTGGCTGCAACTGTTATACACATAAATCGCAGTAGTAGTCCTCACACAAATGCTCCCTAGAGCTGGGCAGTGATAGAGGGGCACACCGCTTCATCCCTCAGAGCACACTCTGATAGTGGAGTGCCGACAAATTGTGCTGGAGTCGGTAACCAGGCCAGATTTAGAAAATAGACAGGTCTGGCGTCAGACTGGACCACCGGAGTACCAAACTATCCTCTGGTGGGCATAGGCTCTCATAACATAGTAGGCCCTAAAGATCCAAGAGACAAAATAATTTGGAGCTGCCCTTGGAGCCAATAATTAGATACTATTTCTTTGAACCAAGACTTATTAGACTTTATTGATGATCAGGATTGGCCCCCGAAAATAATTTCCTCAGGTGGCCCCAAGGAACCACTGTCCGACCCTTGACAGGTCTCTCTTTATTTAAGTTGTAAGTTTAAGTTGGGCTGTTAATATAAAAGGTTACAATCTGTTTAGAAAGGATCGTCAAAACCGGAGAGGTGGAGGGGTCTGCCTCTACGCGAAGTCGTGTCTAAATCCCGTAATTCGAGAATACATCTCTGAGGGACATGAACATGTGGAGTCGCTGTGGGTAGAAATACATGGAGCAAAAAACAATAATAAAATACTAATAGGAGTGTATTATAAACCACCTAATATACCAGAGTCCACAGAAAATCAATTACTAAATGAGATAGACGAGGCGGCAAATCATAATGAAGTCGTTATCATGGGGGACTTCAACTACCCAGATATAGACTGGGAAACTGAAAGCTGTACATCCCAAAAAGGAAACAGGTTCTTGGCAATAGCCAAAGACAATTTCCTTTACCAACTGGTTCAGGACTCCACTAGAGGGACGGCCATACTGGACTTAGTATTAACCTATAGACCTGATAGAACAACAGATGTGCAGGTTGGGGGACACCTGGGAAATAGTGACCATAAAGTTATAACCTTCCAATTATCCTTCAAATGAGAGTTTCTAAAGGGAGGAACAAAAATACCAAACTTCAAAAAAGCAAGATTTAGCCAACTAAGCGAGGCCATAGGCCTAACTAACTGGGACAAAGTCCTCAAAAATAAAAATACAACCATAAAATGGGAGATTTTTAAAAGCATTGTAACATCTATTTGTGAGAGGTACATACCTTATAGGAATAAAAGGCTAAGGAACAATAAGAAACCAATGTGGATAAATGGAACCGTAAAGAAGGCAATAAATGACAAAAAGAAAGCATATAAATCGCTAAAACAGGAGGGAAGTCAGGAAGCACTGATAAACTATAAGGAAAAAAATAGAATATGTAAAAAACTAATAAAATTTGCCAAACTAGAGACCGAGAGATTAATTGCCAAAGAGAGTAAAACTAACCCTAAAATGTTCTTCAATTATATAAATAGTAAAAAATATAAATCTGAAGGAGTCGGCCCTCTACATAGCAATGAGGGGGGTGTTGCAGAGAGCGACGAGGATAAAACAAAACTATGAAATATTTTTTTCTCTACTATATTCACTGAGGAAAATAAACTGTCAGATGAAATGCAGAATGTAAAAGTAAATCCCCCATTAAAAGTGCCCTGTCTGACCCAGGAAGAAGTAGAACAGCGACTTAAAAAGATTAAAATAGACAAATCGCCAGGACCGGATGGCATACACCCCCGTATCCTAAGGGAATTAAGTGATGTCATAGCCAGGCCATTATTTCTGATATTTACGGACTCTATAATAACAGGGAATGTTCCACAGGATTGGCGCATAGCAAATGTGGTGCCAATATTCAAAAAGGGTCCAAAAACAGAGCCTGGAAATTATAGGCCGGTAAGTTTAACATCTATTGTTGGTAAACTGTTTGAAGGGTTTCTAAGAGATGCTATTTTGGAGTATCTCAATGAAAATAAGCAAATAACGCCATATCAGCATGGCTTCATGAGGGATCGGTCATGCCAAACAAATTTAATCAGCTTCTTTGAGGAGGTAAGTTCTAGACTTGACAGCGGCGAATCAATGGATGTCGTATATCTGGACTTCTCCAAAGCATTTGACACCGTACCTCATAAAAGGTTAGTATATAAAATGAGGATGCTCGGACTGGGAGAAAATGTCTGTATGTGGGTAAGTAACTGGCTGAGTGACAGAAAACAGAGGGTGGTTATTAACTGTAGATACTGAGATTGGGTCACTGTAATAAGTGGGGTACCTCAGGGGTCAGTATTGGGCCCTATTCTCTTCAATACATTTATTAATGATCTTGTAGAAGGCCTGCACAGTAAAATATCTATTTTTGCAGATGACACTAAACTGTGTAAAGTAATTAACACTGAAGAGGACAGTTTTCTGCTACAGAGGGATCTGGATAGATTGGAGGCTTGGGCAGAAAAATGGCAGATGAGGTTTAACACTGACAAATGTAAAGTTATGCACATGGGAAGGAATAATGCAAGTCACCCGTACATATTAAATGGTAAAACACTCGGTAACACTGACATGGAAAAGGATCTAGGAATTTTAATAAACAGCAAATTAAGCTGCAAAAACCAGTGTCAGGCAGCTACTGCCAAGGCCAATAAGATAATGGGTTGCATCAAAAGGGGCATAGACACCCGTGATGAGAACATAGTCCTACCACTTTACAAATCACTAGTCAGACCACACATGGAGTACAGTGTACAGTTCTGGGCTCCTGTGAACAAGACAGACATAGCAGAGCTGGAGAGGGTTCCGAGGAGGGCAACTAAAGTAATAACTGGAATGAGGGATCTACAGTACCCTGAAAGGTTATCAAAATTAGGGTTATTCACTTTACAAAAAAGACGACTGAGGGGAGATCTAATAACTATGTATAAATATATCAGGGGTCAGTACAGAGATCTGTCCCATCATCTATTTATCCCCAGGACTGTGACTGTGACGAGGGGACATCCTCTGCGTCTGGAGGAAAGAAGGTTTGTACACAAACATAGAAAAGGATTCTTTACGGTAAGAGCAGTGAGACTATGGAACACTCTGCCTGAGGAGGTGGTGATGGTAAGTACAATAAAGGAATTCAAGAGGGGCCTGGATGTATTTCTGGAGCGTAATAATATTACAGGCTACAGCTACTAGAGAGGGGTCGTTGATCCAGGGAGTTATTCTGATTGCCTGATTGGAGTCGGGAAGGAATTTTTTTCCCCATAAGCCCATAAGTGAGGAAAATTGGCTTCTGCCTCACAGGGGTTTTTTGCCTTCCTCTGGATCAACTTGTAGGAAACAGGCCGAACTGGATGGACAAATGTCTTTTTTCGGTCTTATATACTATGTTACTATGTAAGTGAGGAATGAGAGTTGTAGCACATTCAACACCATTAGACAGTTCCAAACAAGTCACAGTGCAAATCGTCCTTGACAGCAATAATTGGGGTTTTACTACTATTCTCTATAATTCCAAAGTCTCTCTTTCTCTCTCTCTCTCTCTCTCTCTCTCTCTGCAGGCTGGCAGTAAAGTTTTGTGAAAACTAGTTTGTAATTCACAGGCTGAAGTTTACAGGATACGGCTGGCCAAGACCATGTCTAAGTTTACAACTATGTATAAGCAATATCTCTCTCCATGAAGTAAAGTCTATATCATCGTTAAACAGCATATACCTTACTGACTGCCTCCAATGCTCAGCTATGCAGATTCTGGACTTTCTAGTTTCTTCTTTTTCTCTATGGAGTACTGTAACTTGGAGATGGCTTTCTTGCTGCAAATATCTCAGGGATAGTGATTCTCTGGGACTTAGCCCTAGTCTTCTGAGGAATGAGCATATGTGGCTCTTCTTCAACTAAAATGAACTAGGGGCAGACCTAGGTCCATTTCCTAGCCTACAAGGGTAAAGTCAGGATTGTTAACCCTGACTAATACATACAAGGCTATAATGGGTACAATACAACACATCAAAACATTGCATGGAACCAAGTAACATTAAATATCAATAAACAATTTTGCAAGTACCCTATTCTGGTGTACTGCAGAAACATACACAGCAATCCCCACTCTATAATGTATTCCACCAAATGTAATGGTATACAAACAGTAAATTTGAATGGTCTTACCAAAAGCTTGTAGTCGCTTGATATTCTAATGAGGGTAGTACTCCAAATTGACAGGAAAGTCACTGTCCCCAATAATTGATGACAGAAGCTACAATTTTACTATAAAACATACACAGTACTACTGGGCCACTGTCTTGAGAAGGGTGACCCTCTCTTGAGCCTTAAGCTTACACTAGAATATACCCTAATGAGGTGATAACCATCCGAAATAGTAGTATCTGTTCGGGACAGTGACGCCATCTCCCTTTGGAATATTACCCCCACTGGAGCATCCAGAATCCTGACTGCATTTGGTAAGACTATTCCAACCTTCTATTAGTTTAGCACTACATTTAGAGTTTTGTGTCTTTTTTCCAGTTGGGGTTGATCTATATGTTTCTTTTTTGCACATTCATGCACACATCTTGTTACTTTGGTCATAGTGTATTAGAATTTTAGTTATATCATTCAAAAGTGATGTTTAATTTTTTTTAATAGTGTATATTTATCAGTTTTAAAGATAAGCCATAACAATACATCTGGTCAAAGTGATGTTTAATTGGGTTCCCCCTCCAGAATCTCTATGTCTGCAACTGGCTTTAGTTAAAGGGGTTATATCACTTCAGCAAATTACATTTACTGTATCATGTAGGGTTTTCCATTACATTGTACACTGCTTGTTTCTATATTTATGACCAGCCTACAATCCAGCAGTGGTGGTCGTGCTTACACACTATGGGAAAAAGCACTGGCCTCCTTGGTGGCCAGGACCACAGGGGTGCACATAGGCCGGTGTTTTTTCTGTATTTTGCAAGCACAGCCAACGCTGCTAGATTGCAGGGTTGTCGTAACCCCTCGATTTGAGCAGTGTATAATATGATGGAAAAATGAATCAAGCCTGCAAAGGAGGCAATATGGACAATCACAATACATTAGTAAGTGCCTTGCAGTAACTTTCTCTACATGATAAATGCCACTTGCTGAAGTGAGACAACCCCTTTATAGAGATCCTGACAGCTCTCCTGACATGTCTGTGTTTGTGTTAGTGAATATTTTTGTATCCCTGTGAAAATATCATACTAGAGGATATTTTTATACACCTCTGTGTTATTCCCCTGTTATCCTCTTGGAAATGTATACACTGACAACTGGGTTTTTCCATTCCCTTCGATATGGTATGCCCTTACACTGTCTGATATTATCATCAGCATTGAATAGACAGGGTCAGGTGTGTTGGGGAGCACCTCATTGACAAGGAGAAGAGTAGCATCATCCATTTCCAAGGTTGGTCAATTATACTCAAGCATGTATTATTACCTGAAGATAGCATGCATTTTACAAGGTTACAGTTCTGATTCATTGCGTAACGTTTTACTGGAAAAGAAAAAAAGATATATTGGTTGAGTTTCCATGGCTATACTGTATATACAGAAGAACAATCATCATGGAATCTTTCCTTTTTGGAAGCAAATTTATCAACCATAACAACAGAGTGAAGATGAAAGTAGATAATGGCTTTCCTTGCAATTTCAAACATGTCATTTTTTATTAGAATACGGCAACATATATCTTTTGAGCATTACTGAATGCTTGAAATGACCCACTGTTTTTACAGTATATAAAATATGTTACATTTTATTTTCATTATTTAGTTAACACATTAATAAACCCATCACTATTATTACAAGCTACATCTACTGTACATTTTTATGAATGTGTAGCCACAAACAAATTAGACTGAATAATTTCATACCGGACAGAGAACGCAAGGGCAACTGCTTATTTTTTTAATACTAGTTGTGATGTTATTTATTCTATAGACATGTCTATCTTTAGCTTAGCTTGGATTCCAAATTTAATACATTATTATAACCTGCTAGGTAAATTCTTTACAGGCTGCAATGCACAATACAGCCACTGGGTGACTGCACCTTGACAGATATAGCGTGGACTTCTCATGACAGAATATCACAAGACCAGCTGCAGCATGATCTGCGAGAATTATCCGGTTGACGTTAGATGACGCAGTTGGAGTGTGTGTGTGACAAGGATCATCACAGCGAGGAGAAGAATCTCCATGCAAACAATAGAAGTGGTTAGCCAAATCTCTGACATGTGTGGTGCTGGAACTTTAGGGGGAAATAACTGAAGAAAAAGGGCGCAGGAACATGAGGTAAAGTGTGCCATGCCCAGGGAAGCATGGCTAGTTATAATACACAAGCAGCTCATGTCCTCTTTATTTTATAATGTAATGTCACTCGGTTATCGTACATCATGCTGCTCATGTCTCGTTTTTTGCTATTTTTTTTGCAAATCCTGGTATACTATTGTATTTTTGTTTTTGCTTTTTGGAAAAAAAAAGTAGCACATAACCAGAACTTGTGAATAATCCCATATTTTCCATTCAGCATGTACTGATACCTTATGGGTACTACCACACAGTGTGGTCATCATCTGGTCGGTATGCGGCCAGCTGTGGTCAAGAACCGCGCAGCCAATTAAGCAAAAGGTTCCTGATATTTAACTAATGAAGACCGCACTGTATAGAATGTCTGAATTCTTACCAGCCGCGTGGTATTGAAGGTGTCATGTAGCCATTAAGAATCCAGACCGCCTATACAATGTGGTCTTCATTAGTTAAATATCAGGAACCTTTTGCTAAATTGGCTGCAGCCTAATTGGCTACAATCCAAACGGATCGCAGTGATCATGCCATGTGGTCATACCCTATCCACTCTTGCCTATAACTGGGTATCAATGCCTATACATGTATGGATATGTTCACATACATTTTGGTGTGTATTATGTATAGATATGTTTCCACATAGATTTTGATTAGTGATGAGCGGGAGGTGCCATATTAGATTTCACGCTATTTCGCGAATATTCGATTCAATATTCATCATATATTCATCAAAATTGAATATTTGTCATTATTCTATATATTGCGAATGTCACACGAATTTATATTCGCATTGCGAATTCAACTTAGAGCTGAGTTCCTAATGGTTGGTTGTATTGCTAGAATTGATGAAGATAACGAATATCACGTATATAGCACTATATTCTCAATCTTTGTTATATTCTAGCAACAACCATTAGGAACTCAGCTCTAAGTTGAATTCGCAATGTGAATACATATACTCGCATTGCAAATTCAACTTAGAGCTGGGTTCCGCATTGCGAATTCAACTTAGAGCTGGGTTCCTAATGGTTTCCTTGCTAGAATATAACGAAGATTGAGAAAATAGTGCTATATTCTTGAATTCGTGATATTCGTTATATTCTAGCAATACAACCATTAGGAACCCAGCTCTAAGTTGAATTCGCAATGTGATTAATACAGGTTATAATAATCGCATTCCGATTACAACTTAAATTTGTAATTTGTGAGATCGTGATTCTCACATCCGACAGTACATTTTAGCATGGAGGCGTTCCCATGCACACGGGAAGTCGGCAGAAGCAGCAACGGGCATTGACTGGAGCGGGCAGGGAGCCAGGAATCCTCCGGACAAGTAAGAACAGCTTTTGGGAAGTGGGAAGACAACCAGAGAGCAACAAGGATTAACAACTTTAAAAAAAAAAAAAAACGAATATTCGAAATAGCGAATATAAAGCGCTATATTTGCGAATTTGTGAACTGCCGATATTTGCAAAAAAAAATCGCTATTCGAATATTCGCGCTCAACACTAATTTTGATGTGTAGTATGCACTAAAATGTGCTTGAAAATTGTAATCCATTGTTGTCATTTTTAGATGGCAGGTTCTCCAGAATTGCTGTTTTGTGGGGGCATGAAGTCAGGAGAGATGACTGATCCTCTCTAAACCATCCATTTAAATGACTTAAAATGTTTCCCTAATTTAATCTAATGAAAGAAATAACACGCAATCCAACCCTATAGATTTTATTGTTGAATTTGGCACTGCATGATTTCCAGCAAATCCTTTGAATAATAAAATTAGTATTTTATTTTTAACGACAATTATCAAGGTGATCATCTTTTACAATTAGTTCCTTGCAGCTTCTCCTGTGTAGTACTATTGATTAACTGCAGACTGTGGCATCAGTTGCCAGTTTTACATTAGGAACCATAATTCCAAGTGGCAGCACTATTGTGCTGATGAAGACCAGTTCTACAGTGCTAACTACTGTTTCAAGTGCCTTTGATTAAGTCTTACTCTAAAATGAACATGTACAAGTATCTGCAGCCAGTACTTGGAGGAAACCTAGGAGCCATGTACAAGATGTAACTGTAAAGTATATTAATATGTTATTCTCATTATATAAGCATTTCCATGACTGTATATTTATTAGAGAGTTCATTAGGACTAAGGGCACGTACAGTGGGGACATTTTTTGCTATAGGCCTCAAGCACTGCCTGATAAGTTTTGTATGGAGTAAGAATAAAGAAACCATGGCAGTGCTTGGGGCACAACAGCAGGGATCTCAAGTCTCCCTGACGTTCAGGGAGTCTCCCGCTATTAGATAGCGGCTCCCTGACGCCCGCATGTGAAACAATATATCCCGGAAAGGTTTACTCGCAGTGTCCCCTTCTCGGCTGGTTATCTGACTCCTCAAGAACTCCGACTGGTGACGTCATGTCCTATGACTTGCCAGTCGGAGCTTTAGCCCACCTGCAGCTATTGCGCGTGCGCCAGCCTTACTCGAACTACCGCCACTGCGGCTGCGTGGCATCACATGCCACTGTCAGAAGCCTTGATTCCCCTCATTACGCCGTCACCCAGGCATAGTAGAAAGTTATTTTTGGTCATACAATATATAATGTTTCACTATGTTCCCATATATGTTTTGTTCATGTTATACTTGCCTTTATACTGCATCAGCACAGTAACCTTGTTATATGTTATGTTCTGCAAATGTAGCATCCCCAAGTCAGAGCAATGTGTGGGACTAACCTGGGGAATGCCAGTGATGGAGAGGCCGGCACGCTGTTCCTCTGGGGCACTCTCTGGGTTCTGAAGGGACACAGCCAGGTGCAAGGTGAGGTGCCCTTGGTGTTGTAGATTAACGTGCCTATGGCTAAGTCCCTGATGTTTCGTGACGCCAGTGCCAGTAAACGGTGGCACACCGTATTTATAGTAGGAATAATAGAGGTGCAGACTTGTAGCTTGAAAACAGAATTCCAACTTTACTGAGAACAGTGGAAATACAGCAGGCAACCTCTTACAACAGTTCTTGTTGCAGACAATAGACTTTTATACAGTCGCAGTTACAGCAGGCTTACATCCAGCAAGGTAAAGTAGAGGGTAAAATAACAGGACTTTGAAATGCAGGTGAACCTTACTTTCTTCCTGACTTGTCCTGACTGGCAATTATTCTTCAAGGCCCCAATGCCCTACTTCTGGCTTATATCCTTGAATCTCCAGTAGACAGTGTACCTCCTCTTGACATTCAGTACCTCTTGCTCTAGGGATTGCCTCTGCTTGACTTCTGCTGACTTGCTTAGGCCTGTGACATGTGGCCTTCACAGACTCCAGGGTCTGCACTCCTTCCCAGGCCCAGGGCCTGGTGTAGACTTCACAGGCTCATGGCCTGGAGTAGACTGAACTGAGCTCTCCTTCCCTGACTGGGCCTTATATAGACTAGGGCTACCTAGCTCCCTCTAGTGACTAGAGCTGGAATTACATCCCTAGCCGGCCTGCACATGGCACATTTCACAGTAACAGGGAATTAAGTACCATAAATTGCATTACATTTTACAAATAGGACTTTTACCAGCCTCCCCATAAATGAGAGGAACGACAGCATCCAAGTGACCCTTCTGTAGTGACGGGTAGTACAACTCCCGTACACTACATACCCCGCTGCTTTAAGCTGAGTACGCCCTCGTACTCTAAACAGGGTACCGCCCGACTGGAATTTTCACCTGAAAGAGACAAGAAAAACATGCAGGCATACATACATATCAGTAATCAATTCCATCTGCATTGACAATTATTATCAGGTCCAGCTGGTAAACGGAGAAGTGCGGTGACAAGGGGCGTCGCTCTCTTTCTTCAGGATACAGAGTGGAACTGGGGCGCTGACCTGGCACAGCGGATGTTAGGGAATACCAGGATAGTCCATGACAATGAATGAGTCCATAATAAAAGCAACATCTCAGAGGCTCACACATAGGAAGTCCATATCTGGGCACATAGATTTGGATAAAATTTTTGAACAATAAATACGGTCAGCAGCACATACATAAAATCACAATACAGGACTCTGACAATACCAGGGTAACACCTTCCTGGCAAGTCCTGCGTATTTTTAAAGTGCTGACATAAAAGAACCCTTTTCAACCTGAAATGGGGGTTAAAAGGGGATAAGGTGCAAATAAAAGCACAACGTGGATTTATTAAAGTACTTGACGCCAAAATGGTAGCAGCAGGCAGGATGTCCCGGAACAGAAAGAGGCAGGCTGGGAGCAGTGGTTCACAGTGGCAACTTATTTGTCAAACATGCCACCGGCCGTGGGGAACTGGCAGCAAGCTCTACCAGCCTGGTAAACTTAAAGGGACAGTTCCTGCAAACAAGTATGATGTCCCTGTGAGGATGAGCAAAATGGCCTAGCAGGCCTGCTCACAGGTACGTATCAAAGGATCCCTGTTCATCAGAGGTAGTGCAGCCCTGTGCTGCTGGTAGTCTGGGCCATGCACCAGGGCCACTTGGAGGGGGTGCCCACCAAACAGAATGGGCTGGAAACATCACAGGTATTGGGCCTACCCACCTCACTGGCCCGCCGGGTTGCGGACAAATAGGAGCTGTTGGTCTCGGGACACGGGCCGGCGCTGGGGTAGACACTTCCTCTGGCCGGGACATAACGCTCCCGTCAGGGCGGACTCGGCTCCTGGCATATGTCAATTTATCCGCTTTTACACGGACCTTGGGTGGCTCAGCGTTAGCGGTAGGACTTGGTACTACGGGTTCAGGATGCACAGGGGGCACAGGTAACTCACCACCGCTGGACTGCTGCGCTGCCTTCTTAGACTTCGGTCACTTGCCGCAGGCCATCCAGGTAAGCCTGTAAGGAAGCGATCCGCTCCTCCAGGGCGGAGATCTCACTGCTGGATTCCGGCACACTTGCAGCAGGCTCAGACGAGGTTCTTTCATGGCGGTTCTTCCGCAGGTCATCCATTGCTTCACTGAACTGGGCCATCCGCGCCCAATCAGCGGCTGTCTTCTCTCGTCGAGGCAGCTCTGGAGAGGGGTAAGGACTGGGAGGCTTGTCCAGGATCGTCGGCTGCCAGAAGATGTTCGGGCCGAGAAAGGAACTCTTCTCCTGGTACGTATTTCGGATGGGTCCCGGCGGGTCTTCTGCCTCCACCGGATCTTCTGCTTCTTCCCAGTCTTCTGGTACCGGTCCTGGACGGGTCACCGCAGTGGCATATGGGCCTCGCAGGCCCCCTGCGGGAGTGAACTCTACTCTCTCCCCGACCGCTAGATTATGCAGTCGCCCCGGGAGATAACTGCGCTTGACAGACCGGCGATTCACGTAATAGTCCCGGTTGGTGCCGGTTTCTTGGATGAATCCAAATCCTCTGACCTTGTCAAACTCGAGCACGACTCCGGTGCGGCGTTCGAGCTGGGGCTTGCTGTCCCTGGAGTCCTCATAGATCCGCTTGGTGACTTCCTCGAAATACTTTTTCTGCGTGGTAGTTTTTAAAGTTGCCGCCACTCGGATCTCGGCCATCAGGGCCGACCACGCGGGTTCCGCGGGAGGAAGCCTTCTCGCTGCGGGTGGAAACGGCAGGGCTCGGCTTGTGGCCATGGACAGGTCTGGGCCATGTCGCTGGGAGTATACGCTGGGGCGCAGGGCGCTCCTTAGTTGCTCCTGGGGTCGCCTCCATTGCTCCAACTACGGCTCCGGATCCCTCTGATTCAGGTAGGAAACCCCGTAGCAGGGTGAGCCACTGTTCCTGCAGGCTCCACCCCGTCGTTTCTTGCACGCCCCTAGGTATTCCAGTATAGGGTAGGCGGTGTCCATATTATAATCCTCAAAGGAAGGCGTTACCTCCAGGTCGTCTTCTCCTCCCTCTTGGAGGGTTTTGGCGCCAAATTTTCGCGCCACTGAGGTCAGGGATGGCGCAAGAAGAAGTCCAATGGCGCCGGCGGCCATCTTGGGCGCCATGATGCATCAATTCAATGACAGCAAGCAGCGGTAGTAAAACAGCATAAAAGTCCACAAAAATGCACTTTGAAGTGGCGATTTTCTTCCTCTTGATAGCGCAACACTGCACAGCGCTTTCTGGAGGTTTTGGGACACTTTTCTGTACGTTTTAGGTCCGCAAAGTTTACTTCAAATAAACAGGCGTTTTGTCACTTGGCAAACTGGTTAAGGCACAAAGTTCACGTTTTGCTCACAGTCCGTAAAACGTGCGTATCCTGTTCGTGACGCCAAAATGTAGCATCCCCAAGTCAGAGCAATGTGTGGGACTAACCTGGGGAATGCCAGTGATGGAGAGGCCGGCACGCTGTTCCTCTGGGGCACTCTCTGGGTTCTTGAAGGGACACAGCCAGGTGCAATGTGAGGTGCCCTTGGTGTTGTAGTTTAACGTGCCTATGGCTAAGTCCCTGATGTTTCGTGACGCCAGTGCCAGTAAACGGTGGCACACCGTATTTATAGTAGGAATAATAGAGGTGCAGACTTGTAGCTTGAAAACAGAATTCCAACTTTACTGAGAACAGTGGAAATACAGCAGGCAACCTCTTACAACAGTTCTTGTTGCAGACAATAGACTTTTATACAGTCGCAGTTACAGCAGGCTTACATCCAGCAAGGTAAAGTAGAGGGTAAAATAACAGGACTTTGAAATGCAGGTGAACCTTACTTTCTTCCTGACTTGTCCTGACTGGCAATTATTCTTCAAGGCCCCAATGCCCTACTTCTGGCTTATATCCTTGAATCTCCAGTAGACAGTGTACCTCCTCTTGACATTCAGTACCTCTTGCTCTAGGGATTGCCTCTGCTTGACTTCTGCTGACTTGCTTAGGCCTGTGACATGTGGCCTTCACAGACTCCAGGGTCTGCACTCCTTCCCAGGCCCAGGGCCTGGTGTAGACTTCACAGGCTCATGGCCTGGAGTAGACTGAACTGAGCTCTCCTTCCCTGACTGGGCCTTATATAGACTAGGGCTACCTAGCTCCCTCTAGTGACTAGAGCTGGAATTACATCCCTAGCCGGCCTGCACATGGCACATTTCACAGTAACAGGGAATTAAATACCATAAATTGCATTACATTTTACAAATAGGACTTTTACCAGCCTCCCCATAAATGAGAGGAACGACAGCATCCAAGTGACCCTTCTGTAGTGACGGGTAGTACAACTCCCGTACACTACACATATGTTTGGAAAATGTAATAAAAAGTTTGTGAAAAAAAATAAAGAGAAGACCTCCCTGAAATGAGTTTTCCCAGGTTGGGATTTCTGCCACAGCATAGGGAAATGTTGTGTGAATCTGGGCATGCTTCTTCTAAGGGCTTATTCACACAGCCGTTTTGGGTCCGTGGCTGTATTGCGCCCCGCATACGGCAGGTCCGCAATACACGGGCACTGGCCCATGTGCACTCCGCATCACGGATGCGGACTCATTGACTTAAATGGGTCCACAATCACGGAGATGTGGAACAGAAGCACGGATCAGAACCCCACGGTGTTTCTGTCGTGCCTCCGCACCGCAAAAAAATAGAACTTGCTCTATTTTTTTTGTGGTGCGGGCGGATCACATACCCATTCAAGTTGAATGTGTCTCGATCCGTATGAATAAGCCCTAACACCGTATAGAGAGCACTTCAGTATTTCCTCTGGCTCTGTAGTAAAGAAAAGACTCTGTATGCCACTATATAGTCACCTCAGGTTGCCAAACTTTTTTTCTGCTGCACAATTAGGCCTCGTTCACACTTCAGTGTTCGGTCAGTGATTTCCATCAGTGATTTTAAGGCCAAAACCAGGTGTGGCTCTGAACATAGAACAGGTGCAGATCATTCCATTATTCCTTATAGAGCAGAAGAAAACGGTTCCAGCACCAAATTATCTTTCAATAAAATCTTCATCCAGTGTGTAGAATGTGATCTTATGTACGTCGGCAGTACGACACATAAATTTAAAAATCGATTTTTGGAACATATGAACTATGTTTTGAATCCTTCAGCATTAAATGTGTCAAATGCCGCAAAGCACTTCATTCACACCCATAACCGCAGGGTGAGTCTGCTCCGTGGCTTTGCAATTGAAAAAGTGACAGTACCTAAAAAAGGAGGAGACCTTAAAAGGAAAATACTGTTGAGGGAAGCTTATTGGACCTTTAGATTAAACAAGAGGGTCCCCACAGGACTAAACCAAAGAAAGGAATTAATGTATTTCTACCAAAGAACATCTCTTTGGTTTATGTTCTTTGAGGACCCAGATCATGCTTGCTTTTTATGTGCACATACATATTGAATTTTATTTATGTGACTATGTATCTTTATGTGTGGTTGGTCCCAATATACACCATGCGTTTTTTTCTCATTCCATCTGACGAATATTATTTCTATTAGTTGGCACTGAGTTTATACTTGGGCCATATAAATATTTTCAGGTGGATGAGACATTAGAACCTATGGTACGGCTCACATATAGGTTTGTTTTATTAAATAAACTCCTGTATTCAGCAACAGGTGGCTACTTGGGGGATGGGGGATTTTTTGGAGAAATTTTTCCACCCCCGCTGTTGGGGGAGGGTACAGAGATCCTTAAATTCCTCAGACCGCCAAATGGCAATATTACGAATAAGGACAAGACGTCCGAAACGCGTAAACTGCTGTCCACTATGTGATTTTGTCTGCATATGTCTATGTGAAGAAAACAAAGGAAGATTTTATTGAAAGATAATTTGGTGCTGGAACCATTTTATTCTGCTCTATTAGATTCACTCAAGGACTTACCTGTTGGTTTCCGGGCACCGGGGATACAGGACGCCGAGGAGGTGAGCTAGATGAACTATTGTTAAAGCATTATTCCTTATGTCTGTGTAGGCTTCACTTCTGGGTTTGGCTCACAAATCACTGACCAAACACTGAAGTGGGAACAAGTCCTTAATCCAAATTTCAGCCAACATTTTTATGGATAAATTGGAAATTTCCACTGATCGAATAGACAGTCGTGTCCCATTATTATTGACATTTCCATTTACTTTCAATGTCGGCAGTTCATAGCTCATGAATGAAGTCACGTGTCATGAGCTGGCGTGGTGGGTATATACGGTGTGTGACAGGCTGTCTGCACACTTACTGTATCCTCGTTGCTGTCATGGGTAAAAGGGACGAGAGTTGCAAAAAGAGAGGATTATTGATTTTCTGAAACTGCAGTTTGTGAACTGTTCGCATGCTGCTGTGATGAAAATAATGAAAATTAGTGGACAAATGACACCACTGTGAATAAGTGACATGGAAACTGTTAAGCATCATGTGCCTCTGATGTGAGAGGTGAACATCAGTTACCGAGATGCGTTAGGGTGGACTGACACGCTACAGTGGAGCAGATCACTGTCAAAATGAACCAGGGGGCTACCAGCCATGTGTCTAAAACATTAGTTCAGCGAACCCCACTGTTTATGGGGCTCCAAAGCAGACGGCTGGTCACTGCACCTCTGCTAATGAGGTAGCATTGGCAAAACAAGCTTTAATTTTGGCCACAGTATTGGAATACTGCAAAGGGTTGACTTCTCTGATAAGTCACGTTTTCTGCTTTATTGAATGGATGTACGCTGATGTATTGGGCGAAAAACATCAGAGAACAAACACCTTGCAACCATTGCTAGCAGAGCCCAAGCTGGTGGTGGCACCGTTATGGTCTGGGGAATGTTTTTGTAGTTTGTTTGGCCCAATACTTCATGTGGAAGGAACTCCCAACTGATTTGGGTATAAATATGAATCCATCTCTGCAGATCACATAGACTCATACAACAGACTGTGGGAGGCACAGCCATCAGCATGGCTCCAGATACTAGTGATAACCTACCAGGACCTTACTGAGTCGCTCCCAGCTTGTCTAGCTGCTGTCCATGCTGCACACAGTGGTTACTATGGATATTAGCAGGTCGTCATAAAATGTGACTTTACTGTGTATATTCTGTAACCTTTCAAGAGATAATGGAGCAGATACACTAATGCTGCAGCAAAAACATGAACCTAAGAGCCAGAAGATATACCAAATATATCACTTGTACGGGTTTTTATCTCTTAGGCTACATTCACACTAACATATTTTGTTTCCGTGTCCGTTCCATTATCTTTGTGGATAGGATGCGGACCTATTCACTTCAATGGGTCCGCAAAAAATGCGGAAATCACACCATGTGGTATCTGCATCTGTATGTCCGTTCCGTAGCCCCGCAAAAAAAATAGAACATGTCCTACTCTTGTCCGTTTTGCTGACAAGGATAGGCATGGTTACAATGGATCCGCAAAAAAAATAGATGCCATACGGAACGTCATCCGTTTTTTTGCGGATAAGCAATTTGCGGACCGAAAATAATATGCGGTCGTGTGAATATAGCCTTAACTTTTTTATATAACCTCTCTGAAGGTATAAATTAGATCAGTATTCCATGCCCCCTTTACTAGGCACTGCTGAAAAGTGTCTACATCTGTTCTTTTTGGCACAAATTAATAATACATTTGATAAAATCGATTTGCACCAAAATTATTACACTATTTCTGAATTCCATTGAAACGACAATCTGCCCAAATATTTGATGCAGTATGGGTTTGTATCTATGTGTACCAATGTGGGAAAATCAAAGTTTCTGTATGCTTGAGTGTGAATAGCAGTGCTTTGTGCATACACATTATGTCAGTTGTGTAGCAAAGCTGTGTTTGCCATAGGGTGTATACAGCTGTGCTGTGTGTGTATGCCAGCTGTGTAGCAGGGCTATGTTTGTTAGGTATGTGTATAGCAGTGCTTTGTGTATATATCTTAGCTGTGTATAGGAGCTATGTTCGTCGTGGGTTTTTTCTAGCTTTGTGTGTGTATGTCAGCTGTATAGCAATACTGTGTTTGCTATAGGGAATATACAGCTGCGCTGTGTGTGTATGTAAGTTGTGTAGCAGGGCTATGTTTGTTAGGTATGTGTATAGCAGTACTTTGTGTATATATCTCAGCTGTGTAGAGGAGCTATATTCATCATGTTTTTTTTTTTTAGCTGTGTGTATGTACGTCAGCTGTGTAGCAGAGTTGTTTATTAGGTGTGTATAGCAGTGTTGTGTGTGTATATATGTGAGCTGTGTAGAATAGCTGTGTTTGTCATGGGGTGTAAGCATCTGTGCTGTGTGTGTATGTTAGTTTTGTTGCAGAGCTGTGTTTGTTAGGTGTGTATGCAGCAGTGATGTGTGGAAGTTACCGACCTTGACGCCCTCACTTCATTAAACCACCAGGGAAGCTGTTTTCTAATTTTCTATCTAATAGACAGGTGCATCTTATAGTCCCAAAAATACAATATATATGTCGGTCCAATAGAGGAGTCGGGAGGGGGCGTTAAGGGAGAATGATGCTGCACCACCCACTCACTAGTGTAGCAGTGTGGCTCTTGCTACACTCACAGTCAACACCCACATCAAATCACTGTATAGGAATGTACAGCGTGATGTGGGCGATATCAAGCAGGGTGGAGAACGAAGCCGTCTCATTCAAACTCACTCCACTCAGCAGTGTGGCCGAGAGCGGCTTCTGCTATACTAACCTGTACATTTGGCTCAGCTGCTCTTGCTTCACCAACCTGTGACCGGTTGCTCCTGCTGCATACAATATCCATATGGAAGTTCTGTACAGGGATGTAGAGTGTGACATGGACAGTAATAAGCCAGGCGTGGTGCTCACCGGCTTCTGTGCACAGTGGCAGTGCCCACATCAAAGTACTGTACAGGAATGTACAGTGTGATGTGGGAGCTAGAAGCACAGGGGTCAATGCTTAGCAGCTCCCGCGCTAAGCAGTTCCTGCTACCCAAGCAGTATACATTGCAGTTGTTGTCCTGGAGCAAGATATCTGCCCTTAAGTGGATGCATTTTCTATTACAGTCCCTGTTCTGCGAGGGGCTATCTACCAACATGCCTGTATAACTTAGAATAATGAGTACAAAGGCTAAATTTGAGGATAATTATAATCACTAGTGATGATCGCCAGGGGTTATATTCAAATTCGTGATACAGTCCTAATCAAAAGTTTAAGACCACTTGAAAAATGACAAAAAATCATATTTTACATTGTTGGATCTTAGCAAGGTTCTAAGTAGAGCTTCAACATGCAAAAAGAAGAAATGAGAGCGAGACAAAACATTTTTTGAGCATTCAATTAATTGAAAATAACGATTAAACTGAAACAGGTTGTTTTTCAGCTGATCGAAATTTTAGGACCACGTGCTTTCAAAAGGCCAAATCTGAGCAAAGATGTGGATTCATTGTCATTTTCTATCAGGTAGTCACATGTTGTGATGGCAAAGGCAAAAAAACTCTCCCTTTTTGAACGTGGTCGGGTTGTTAAACTGCATAAGCAGGGTCTCTCACAGCGTTGCATTGCTGCTGAGGTGGGACGCAGTAAGACAGTCATTTGGAATTTCTTAAATGATCCTGAGGGTTAAGGAACAAAAAAGTCAAGTGGAAGACCCAAAAAAATTTCACCAGCACTGAGCCGGAGGATCTATTTGGCTGTCCGTCGAGACACTGGACGATCCTCGACCCAAATTAAGACCCTTACTGGTGCTGACTGCAGCCCCATAACCATCAGACGGCATCTGAGACTGAAGGGCTTCAAAAACAAAAAACGTCTTCAAAGACCTCGTCTCCTTGAATGCCACAGGACTGCTCGTTTGAACTTTGCAAAAGAGCACCAAACATGGGACATTCAAAGGTGGAAGAAAGTTGTATTCTCTGATGAGAAAAAATTTAACCTTGATCGTCCTGATGGTTTCCAACGTTACTGGCATGACAAGCAGATCCCACCTGAGATGTTTTCTACGCGCCACAGTGGAGGGGGCGCCATAATGGTCTGGGGTGCTTTTTCTTTCAGTGGAATAATGGAGCCTCAGGAAATGCAGGGGCGTTAAACGGCCGCTGGCTATGTCCAGATGTTGCAGATAGCATTCATCATTTATCGTCTGTGTGGTAACGACTAGGTTTTTAAACAGGACAACGCTACAGGACACAATGCCCACAGGACAAGGGACTTCTTCCAGGAGAATAACATCACTCATTTGGCCCATCCTGCATGTTCCCCTAATCTAAATCCAATTGAGAACCTTTGGGAATGGATGGCAAGGGAAGTTTACAAAAATAGACAACAGTTCCAGACAGTAGATGGCAGCCGTCTTCACCACTTGGAGAAGTGTTTCCACTCACCTCATGGAAATGCTTGCATCAAGCATTCTGAAACAAATTTTTGAAGTGATCAACAATAACGGTGGAGCTACTCAGTACTGAGTTCATGTTTGGAAGTTTGAGTTCTGTTTTGGGGGGGGTTAGTTTTTTTTTAGAGGTGTGGTTCTAAACTTTTGATCAGCTGTAAAACAGCCTGTTTCAGTTTATTCATTGCTTTCATTAAATTGAATGCTCAAAAAATGTTTTGTCTTATTCCCTTTTCTTCTTGTTGCATGTTGAAGCTCTACTTGGAACCTTGTTAAGATCCAGCCATGCTAAATATGATTTTTTGACAATTTTCAAGTGGTCTTAGACTTTTGATCAGGACTGTATTTCACAAATATTTGGTAGAATATTTGTCATATATTCGCAAATTCTCCGTTATTATCTTGATTGCAAGAATCGGCAATGTAATATGCGCGTAATGCAGTACATACGCAGTACAGGCGTGGGTCACTATAGCTAAATTTTTCAAGCTGCTAGAAGTTTCCCGAGAATAGAGAAAATGGTTGGCATGGCAGAACATTACAATAGCTTTATTTGCAGATAGAGTGCTCTGATATATTCACGATTGCATAAATCGGCAATTAATAATGCACATATTTTTGCACAATACGTGCAACTTCACATTTTAGCAGGTCTGACTACATATTAGTGATTGGTGCACTAAGTATTGTTGTGAACTTGCGACATCACAGCACTATGTCTGTAACGTGTATGTATGGACAGCAGAATCAGCTACACTATATCACAATCTAACCTACACTGACTATCTCCCACTAACTATCTGTATTATATATATAAGCTAACTAACTAACTAACTAACTTACTAACTAACTAACTATCTCATGTAATGTGACACAGGAAAGCAGAGAGCACAGCAATGACACTGCTGTCTCTTTTAGAACTGCAGATGACACTAAACTGTGTAAAGTAATTAACACTAAAGAGGACAGTTTTCTGCTACAGAGGGATCTGGATAGATTGGGGGCTTGGGCAGAGAAATGGCAGATGAGGTTTAACACTGACAAATGTAAAGTTATGCACATGGGAAGGAATAATGCAAGTCACCCGTACATACTAAATGGTAAAACACTCAGTAACACTGACATGGAAAAGGATCTAGGAATTTTAATAAATAACAAACTAAGCTGTAAAAACCAGTGTCAGGCAGCTGCTGCTAAGGCCAATAAGATAATGGGTTGCATCAAAAGGGCATAGATGCCCGTGATGAAAATATAGTCTTACCACTTTATAAATCACTAGTCAGACCACACATGGAGTACTGTGTACAGTTCTGGGCTCCTGTGAACAAGGCAGACATAGCAGAGCTAGAGAGGGTTCAGAGGAGGGCAACTAAAGTAATAACTGGAATGGGGCAACTACAGTACCCCGAAAGGGTATCAAAATTAGGGTTATTCACTCTAGAAAAAAGACGACTGAGGGAGATCTAATAACTATGTATAAATATATCAGGGGTCAGTACAAAGATCTCTCCCATCATCTATTTATCCCCAGGACTGTGACTGTGACGAGGGGACATCCTCTGCGTCTGGAGGAAAGAAGGTTTGTACACAAACATAGAAAAGGGTTCTTCACGGTAAGAGCAGTAAGACTATGGAACTCTCTGCCTGAGGAGGTGGTGATGGTGAGTACAATAAAGGAATTCAAGAGGGGCCTGGATGTATTTTTGGAGCGTAATAATATTTCAGGCTATAGCTACTAAAGATGGGTCGTTGATACAGGGAGTTATTCTGACTGCCTGATTGGAGTCGGGAAGGAATTTTTTCCCCTTAAGTGGGGAAAATTTGCTCTACCTCACAGGGGTTTTTTGCCTTCCTCTGGATCAACTTGCAGGAAACAGGTCGAACTGGATGGACAAATGTCTTTTTTCGGCCTTATATACTATGTTACTATGTTACTATGTTACTATGTAATAAACTGTAGAAAATGGCTGCTGGGGAGGTTCTAATATACTAAAGGGGTAGGCAACTTTCCTATTGGTTGCTAGGGATGTTGCTAAGTGCAGGCAAATACACTGCAGCCTTCTCATTGGCCCACAAGAAAAAAGGGAGGTTACTGATGAAAAAAAAAGTAGAATATTCAAAAATACGGATATGTCACTATATTCTAAATATTCACAAATTCTTGAAGTTGCGATATTCGTGATTAAAATTCGCAATTAGAATATTCGCGCCCAACACTAATAATCACTAGCTCATCCAGCTTTAAAAAAAACACTGAAGCGACCTATCTCTTTGAACTGTCTGTGAATTTATAGACAATTCACAATCCTGGCATAAAATGTCACTGTACTTTCACACAATTTAATTTAATGTTATACAGAATGGTGTATATAACAAGTTTCAAAATCAGTTCATTTAAAAAAATATGCCTGCATTTGTCATACCTCAGACATAGGGTATTACTATTGTGTATTTTATGTATATGGAAAGAAAAAAGGAGCGTTAGAGTAATAATACTCAAAAAGGAAGAGAATCAAGAGATGTAAATTGGACCTGATTCATAGAGAAGATTTATTTTTTAGGAGAAGGAGCGCCAAGGGACAGTATACTGTAGGAGATATCTTTCTCCTGAAGAAGGGGGATTTTATCTAACCCCCAAAACGCGTTGAGCTCTAATTCTCTTATCATTATTAAAGAACCACCTGATTTATCTAAGAAAGCCCCCGGTTCATCATTTGGGACCATCCTGTGGATTGACCATCTGCAGGCGACCTCGGCGAGGGGGGGATTCAGTGCAAGTGTCTTGAGATTTATCTTGCACCACCCCCCCTGGTGAAGTGAGTACAATCCAAACAGCTGCCAGTGTTGTCATTCGGATTTTATATACTTTATTGCTCTAATTGATCCCCCTTTTTTAATCATGTTTTATTTGTTCAATGTAAGACCATTGTGCATAAACTTAACCTGACTTTCTACTGTCTACATACCCAGACATCCACCACCTACTGGGGTTAAGATCTTACTGTTCACCTGTTCTAAATAACCTTCCACGCACTGATAGGTTGTGGCGCTCCATGGGTTCCTACCTCTTGAATTCTTTTTTCTTAAAACTTGATATTGTGTATTTTAATTACTGCGTTTTCATATATTTTATATGCAATTCTCTGTAATGTTTTGGATGTAACTTGATTATGTAATTTTATCCAGAAGGGGGAGGTATTGTTTGGCAATGACTGGCTGTAATAGGGTTTAACCACCCTATTCCACTCCTCCTGGTAGACTGGGCTTGTCCGACTTCCTGTCAGGAGGGGAAAGTCTAGTGTAGTTCAGTAGTCTGAGTTAGGCAGAGAGGGGATGTGAGAGGTCCTGTCCTGACAGTGGAGGGGAGTTGGGAAGCAGCATATAGAGCACTCATTCTAAGGAACCACCTCTGAGAGTCAGGGCCCAGATAACCTTTTCCTGCCAGAGAGTGGAGGAAGCAGCTCTTAGAGCACACACTCTCAAGAATTAAAGAAAGGACTAAAGCCTTGGGATCTGAGACAGCAGAGTGAACTGTGAATCACTTCTACAGACACTTCTGAGTGGTGAGGGACTATGGCTAACGACAACCTCATCACCAAACAACCACTAGGCCATCAACATCTAAGTGTAGATCTGCATCTATCCAACAAGATAGAGAAGAATTGCAAGGTCTCCTGCTGCTGTATGTATTTTCAAATTCTATGTTGCACTTAGTAAAAAGGACTCTGTTACATTCTATTCTGGCCTCATTCTTCAGTGCTACAACTTTCACTGCAACGGACCTCAGGGAGTGATGGCCTGAGGTAGAACACCATGACACTAAAATCACACTGCATCAGGGCCACTACCACTTCCATCCTCTACACCAGCTACCATAGGGGCTTGCTGCACAACCACCTGAAAAAAAGCACTTCCATCAAATTTGCAGTCAACTGCGTGTTGTCAGGTAAGATCCGGCCTTAGTAACAGATATGGCAGAGGGGAAGTATGGGTGTGTCAGCTAGCTATGATTGTGAGCCTGATACAAGAACTGCTTCTACACAGCTTCTGAATTCACAGGAGCCTCCTGCCTGTCTGTAAGTGTGATCTCCCCGTTCTTATCTCTTCTGTGAGCTCTGGAGCTAAAAACAAACATACTGGGAAGTAAGGGAAAGGTTGTCACTCCAGTACAGTGCTGGGAGATTTCACAGAAGGGATATCGTTTGGAAATAGCTTGGAAATGTGTATACCATTATCACTCCCTGCTGGAGCTGGATGATGAATATTATTTATATTGACAAGTACAGGTGTCTTCCTCCTTACTACGGATGAGCAAACCAGTTCAGACCGAAGCAAGTTCAGTCCGAACTTCTCTATTTTTCAGAAGGCAGACAGACCCAAATATTTTCTGGTTTGGTTCAAACGAATATACTAAAATGACACATTGCCATTTCAATGCACATGTCGGTGGGAAAAAACACTACGGAGGAAGAAGATGAGGTCTCACATGACCCTAAGGGGGGGGGGGGGGGCTTGCCCTGATTGGTTCCCCAGGCTGACAGACAGCCTGGGTGAGCCAACCAGAGTTACAGCAGGCAGGGAGGTGGCCAGACATTCTGACCCTGTGAATGCAAAGTTTTTGGAGGCTTGATTCCCCCAAGCAACTTTTTATATTTTTCAATCCCACCAAGTGTATTTAAACATCATCTGCCCTCAATAAGGGACAATTGGAAGCTATGGAATATGAAAAAGCGTAACACGTGTTGGCACGGTGAGTTTTTAACTACTTCAGCCCCCCTAGCTTAAACACCCTTAATGACCAGGCCACTTTTTACAATTCTGCACTACACTACTTTCACCGTTTATTGCTCCGTCATACAACTTACCACCCAAATGAATTTTACCTCCTTTTCTTCTCACTAATAGAGCTTTCATTTGGTGGTATTTCATTGTTGCTGACATTTTTACTTTTTTTGCTATTCATCAAAAATGACCGAAATTTTTGCAAAAAAATGACATTTTTCACTTTCTGTTGTAATTTTTTTTTTTAAAAAAACGACATTTCTATATAAATTTTTCACAAAATTTATTGTTCTACATGTCTTTGATGAAAAAAAAAATCCAATAAGTGTATATTTATTGGTTTGGGTAAAAGTTATAGCGTTTACAAACTATGGTGCAAAAAAGTGAATTTCGGCATTTTGAAGCAGCTCTGACTTTCTGAGCGCCTGTCATGTTTCTTCAGGTGCTAGAATGTCAGGATAGTATAAATACCCCCCAAATGACACCATTTTAGAAAGTAGACACCCCAAAGTATTCGCGGAGGGGCATGGTGAGTTCATGTATGATTTCATTTTTTTTCACAAGTTAGCGGAAAATGACACTTTCTGAGGAAAAAAAATAATAATAAAGTTTCCATTTCTGCTAACTTCTGGCAAAAAAAAATAAATAAATCTCCCACGGACTCACTATGCCCCTCAGTGAATACCTTGGGGTGTCTACTTTCCGAAATGGGGTCACATGTGGGGTATTTATACTGCCCTGGCATTTTAGGGGCCCTAAAGCATGAGAATCCAAAATGCGTAAAAATGTCCTGTGAAATCCTTAAGGTACTCATTGGTTTTAGGGCCCCTTTGCGCATCTTGGATGCAAAAAAGTGTCATACATGTGGCATCGCCGTACTCAGGAAAAGTAGGGCAATGTGTTTTGGGTTGTATTTTTACATATATCTCTGTAAATGACAACTTTTTAAAAAAATTTATACAAAGTTGTCAATTTACAGAGATATTTCTCACGGAATACCAATGAAATTGAATACTCAAATTCCAATGAGTACCTTTAGGATTTCACAGGGCATTTTTACGCATATGGATTTTCACGCTTTAGGGCTCCCTAAAACTGCCAGGGCAGTATATAGTACCCACATGTGACCCCAATGTGGAAAGAAGACACCCTAAGGTATTCCGTGAGGGGCATGGCAAGTTCACAGAATTATTTTTTTTTTTGACACAAGTTAGCGGAAATTGATATATATATATATATATTTTTTTACAAAGTCTCAACTTTTCACTAACTAGTGACAAAAAATAAAATTATACATGAACTCACCATACCCTCACGGAATACCTTGGGGTGTCTTCTTTCTAAAATGGGGTCACATGTGGGGTGTTTGTACTGCCCTGGCATTTTAGGGGCCCTAAAGCATGAGAATCCAAAATGCGTAAAAATGTCCTGTGAAATCCTTAAGGTACTCATTGGTTTTAGGGCCCCTTTGCGCATCTTGGATGCAAAAAAGTGTCATACATGTGGCATCGCCGTACTCAGGAAAAGTAGGGCAATGTGTTTTGGGTTGTATTTTTACATATATCTCTGTAAATGACAACTTTTTAAAAAAATTTATACAAAGTTGTCAATTTACAGAGATATTTCTCACGGAATACCAATGAAATTGAATACTCAAATTCCAATGAGTACCTTTAGGATTTCACAGGGCATTTTTACGCATATGGATTTTCACGCTTTAGGGCCCCTAAAATGCCAGGGCAGTATAAATACCCCACATGTGACCCCAATGTGGAAAGAAGACACCCCAAGGTATTCCGTGAGGGGCATGGCAAGTTCACAGAATTATTTTTTTTTTGACACAAGTTAGCGGAAATTGATATATATATATATATTTTTTTTACAAAGTCTCAACTTTTCACTAACTAGTGACAAAAAATAAAATTATACATGAACTCACCATACCCCTCACGGAATACCTTGGGGTGTCTTCTTTCTAAAATGGGGTCACATGTGGGGTGTTTGTACTGCCCTGGCATTTGAGGGTCTCCGCAATCATTACACGTATGGCCAGCATTAGGAGTTTCTGCGATTCTCCTTATATTGAGCATACGGGTAATGAGATTTTTTTTTTCCGTTCAGCCTTTGGGCTGAAAAAAAAAAATGAACGGCACAGATTTCCTCATTCGCATCAATCAATGTGGATGAAAAAATCTCTGCCAAAAAATGTGCAAAAAGAAAAAAAGTAGTAAGGCCCCATTCACACGTCCGCAAAAATGTCCGCCTCTATTCCGCAATTCTGCGGACTAGATGCGGACCCATTCAGTGTGAATGGGGCCGGCAGTGATGCGGAGAGCACACTATGTGCTCGCTGCATCAGCATTTTCGGAGCTGCGGCCACAAACTTCCAGGTTTCGGCCCCCAAACATCCGCAAAAGATAGAGCATGTCCTATTCTTGTCCGCAATTGCGGACAAGAAAAGGCATTTTCTATATAGTCCTGGCAATGTGCGGATCCGCAAAATGCGGAAAGCACATTGCCGTGTCCATGTCTTGCGGATCCGCGGATCCATGGATCCGCAAAACACATACGGACGTCTGAATGAGCCTTACAGGGGGGTGATTAGTGACAGGGGGGTGACAGGGGGTGATCAGGGTGGTGACGGGGTCATCAGGGGTTAATTGGGGGTTAATCAGGGTTTAATCAGTGACGGGGGGGGTGGATGGGGGGGTCTGTGTGGTGATTGGTGCACTTAAAAAAGTTTCCTTTGGTGGTCCCAAGCAAAAGGGACCACCAAAGGAACGAACAGCAAGCATATCAGACGCTGTTAACAAAACAGCGTCTGATATGCAATTTTTTTTTAACTTCTACAGCCTGCCAGCGCATGATCAGCGCTGGCAGGCTGTAGTTAAAGTTCTCCCGACGCGATCTTGTGAACGCGCGTGCGCGCGTTCACAGGAAATCGCTCGTCTCGCGAGATGACGCGCCTGAGCGTCCAGGAGGAGCAAACCGACCGCCGCCAGGACGCTATCCTGCGTTCGGCGGTTGGGAAGAAGTTAAACATGCTGTATGTTAACGCCGTTACCAATTGCTATGTATGTCAGTGTCTCTCAGACATCTTTTACTATTGCTGTCATTGCTTTCAAGAGTTTGGGGAGGGGAGGGGGAATTCCTTAAAAAAATTAACAAAAATATATAACAAGTTTTTGGCTAGAAGGGGCTATATACTAATTTTCAGGGTTCGGTTCTGCCCAAATCGATTTGGGTCTGAACCAAACTTATTTTAAAAAAATCATTAAACCGAATTCTCAAGTGGTTCGCTCATATATACTCCTTACCTTTCTTCTTGGCTCATCATATCTGAGATGAGTGATGCGAGGTGACCAAACAGCCTGTCGGATCCGTCTTGCCGCTAGTGAACGTGTGCCTCCGGACTACCGCTCCAGCCCCATTGACTATAATGGAGGCGGGGAGGAGTTCCGGCGGAGGCACGGCAGCGCACAGTAGTGCACGGCGAGAGGCTGCCGGAATAAATGTCGGACATGTCGTAGTTTTATTCCGGCAGTCTCTCGCCGTGTGCTGCCGTGCCTTATAGTCAATGGGGCTGGAGCGGTAGTCTGGGGGCACACGTTAACTAGCGGCAGGACATATCCGACAGGCTGTTCCGTCGGGTGAACAGCCTGTCGGATCCGTCCTGCTGCTAGTGTGAAAGTATCCTTACACAGTTTTCAGTTACACAGATGATTTTGTTTTTTTAAAGCTCATCTCATCCACCCATCTCCAGATTTCTCAAGCCAAGAGGTAAGCAGGGGCAGACTGGACACTTAAAGTGGCACTGGAAAAATAAAAGTGGCCCCATGTTACAGGCAGGTCCACACTGAAAGAAGGCAGGCAACACAACCAATAACCAACACAAGTAGACAGGGACAACAGAAATACCATAGTGCAGCACAAAACACCACTGCAGAAGAACGAAATACTACAGTGCAGCACAAAACACTGCCACCCTGATGCAGTATTCTACTGTATCTCCATCCTGAGGAAAGAGGTATAGTTGAATCTAAGGTGGTTTGGGTGGCCCAGTGGACATCAGCCTACCAGGAAAATTTCTTCTAGGATCTATGGCCAGTCTGCCCCTGATCTTCCCTTAAATGCAACCCTTTTTGGGAACTTTTTATTACTTTAAAACTACCAACTTGGCACTTGAATTATGTATTTGGTTTGACTAATTACCTAAATGTAAGACATAATCAGGACACTTTAATATTAAGTTGTTAATGTACTACTGATCAAAGACAGCAAATGGCACAAACGCAGATTTAGTATACGTTTCCAGCTGGTTCAATACTTTAATGCCCCGGTAAACCATAATGACACTTATGAGCCTTGGATGTATGGTCTATTATCACACAATGCTAGGATTAGCTAACAGATTATGCAAGGATAATACAATTGCTCTTTTTTTGATATTACAAGCAGGGGGAGGGATGGGTTAATCATCTCTTTATTAGAACAGACCTCGGGTGTCGCTTTAGAACCTACCACAAAACAGCAGGGACCACTGTTACCATATAATTAAATCTAGAATAGGCCTCCCCGACCCCCTCCCTTAGTAGAGGGTTAATGCTCTGAGTCTGATGAGGCATCGTTGTAGGGAGCGGTATTGTTCAGATAGCTTGGAGATTGTGTGCAGCGGAGATCACATTAAATCTCACCGCCTGTACCCGCAGAGATGTTAACGAGCCAGGCAGCCGAAATGGGGGGCTAATTAAATTTGGTTGTATTACTTCTCAGGCGAAAATGATCATCCCTGCTGCAAAAGAGACATAAATAACACGGGCCAGCCCCGGAGCTGTCGCATCAGGGAACAGCTAATGTCACATCCCGTGCCAGACCTGGAGAGATGCGTAGAGCATCACTAGAGGCTTTTGCAGATGAGAATTATAAATGGCTATTTGGGCCATCAGAGCTAAGTATGCCTGCATTAACCTCTTCCCAGCCAGCCGCCAATGCGCGCCCATTTTTATTGCAAGGTTGGATTATGATGTATGGCAGTATTACTGAGCAGCCTGTTCAAATAAATGGACTGTAAGATATTTTATGGAGAGACACACAGGAAAAAGGCCGTTTAATTGTATACACAAGCTGTTTTAACTTACTAACAGCAAAGGAAACTTCTTGATGAGCTCATTTTTGCTTTGAGACTTTTGGCCAGCTTCTGGGCACTGAAATAATTACTTCTGCTAGACTGGCATCATCCTAAGACTATTATAGCCAATACACTTTAAGATTTAAGGGGGTTTCTGGGAATGTATTTCTACAAATGTAGCGTTTTTAATGAAATGTTACAAATACAATGTACCAATATATAATAAATAACTTTGATGAGCCAGGCCCATGTCCTCGAATTGTAGCAGTGTTCATGTGACCAGTTTATGGCTATAGCCCTGTATGTGTGCAATGCTAGAGCTATGCGGTATTAGATACCTTGGTCAAAGAGTACAGAAACTGAAAAATATGCAGTTCTACGCTATATTTACAGATTTGTAGTAGAAATTTCTGTGACTGAAAATCTATTCCATACAACTGAATAGGGATTTTACCCCAAAACGTATAGATTTCTGGAAAAACCTGTCCCAAATTTGTCAGCATTGTGCTCAGTTTTAAAAGACACACCTGACACATCTGGCTCAGTCTACTTTCACATTCGCGTTTTGGCTTTCCGTTTGTGAGATCCGTTCAGGGCTCTCACAAGCGGTCCAAAACAGATCAGTTTGCATTCTAATGCATTCTGAATGGAAAAGGATCTGCTCAGAATGCATCAGTTTGCATCAGTTCAGTCTCCATTCTGCTTTGGATAAGATTTTTAGTGGTGTTCAAGACAAATCCGTCTTGGCTATGTTAAAGATAATACAAACGGATCCGCACAAAACGAGAGTGTGAAAGTAGCCTTAGCCTGTCCATAGCTTTTGATAATGCTACCCAGAAGTGGGTGTTCCATGGGAGAGTTTGAGGAATGTCTGTTTAGGGCTTAAAGGGGTTAGCCCATCTCAGACATTTGTAGAACCCCCAAAGTTCAATGGATTGTGCAGTCTGGAAAAGTTCCGTATGGCATCCGTTTTTTTTGCAGATCCGTTATTTTTGCGGATCCATTGTAATAATGCCTATCCTTGTCCGCAAACTAGAAAAAAATAGGACATGCTCTATTTTTTTGCGGAATGGAAAATCGGACATACAGAAACAGAATGCACACGGAGTACCTTCCGTTTTTTTTGCGGACCCATTGAAATGAATGGTTCCGCATACAGTCCGCAAAAAAGAACGGAACGGACACGGAAAGAAAATACGTTCGTGTGCATGAGGCCTAAGTCTGTATTACATCTGCCAATTTTTTAGCTAATGATAGCTAACAAGCTCGTTGTAATACTGCCACTGATTTCCCGATGAATGAGCAAATGCTTGTTCATGGGAAAATCCAAATCTTTTGACAGGTTAAATTAATCATTGCTTGCAGGCGGCAGATTTTGGTGTCTAATCATGATCTGCTGCTGGCAGACAATGATTCAGTATAGCCAGGCTTGGGCTGGCCCACAGGGGAACAGGTGAATCTCCCTGTGGGCCCCTGAATAAGGTGGGCCCCTAGTCCCTCACCCCTTTTACAAGTGGCACATGGCACAGTAGACTGACAGCACTCAATATAAATAGGCAGCATAGAATGTTTCAACCATCCTATGTTGATATGAAAACCTGGGCACATTATTGAACAAAGTACCCAGTGTATTATTATACTGTAGACACATTGGGTGGCTGAGATGACTTTTAGGTATAGAGTCAGGCTAGCCATGCCCTCTCTAACCAGGGATCTGCCCTCTCAATGTCACTGCAAGGGCCCCCACAATTATATTGTAGCATCTTGCTGCTGCTGCCACTGTATAGGTGGTTAGTATTTGCATGTAGCTTTATAGTGGGCCCCATAACCGAATTTTACTGGTGGGCCCTAGGCACCCCAGTCCGACACTGAGTATAGTGATAGTTTAACGATCACACCTCCCTATACTGAGGAGGAGATCGCTTCCTTCCCAACAATGACCTGTTAAATCGGGCTGTCTGATACAGCCTTTACATAGGACTGCAGGGAACATCTACTATATTATCTGTACCTATAGGGTTATCACTGTGTTATCTATTGTGTGCCATAGGACTGCAGGGAACATTTACTACATTATATGTACTCAGAGAGCTTTCATTCTGTTACCTGTGGTGTTATATAGGACTGCAGGAAACATATATCTATAATCCAACAGTTATCACTATGCTATCTGTGTTTTTACATAGGAATGCAGGTGACATCTACTACACTATTTGTACTCAGACTCTGAGTACAGATAATGTAGTAGATGACACATGCAGTCCTATGTAACAACACAGATAACGCAGTGACAGCTCTCTGATTCCAGATAATGAAGTAGATGCACCTGCAGCCCTTTGTAACAGCACAGATAACATAGTGATATCTCTCTGGAGTAGAGATAATGTAGAAGGTAGTACCTGCAGTCCTATGTAACACCAGTAGAGATGAACGAAGTTTTGAAAAATTCTATTCGGCAACTTTGCAGAAGTTCGTCAAGAAATTTGATTAGTTCCACTGAACTTCAATTAATTTTTCTCCTTTTCCACATCTAATATCAATGAGAATATGTAATCAGGAACATCCAGCGTCTCCTCTCTCTGCATCTTGCTGACTTTTCTATGACATGGAGGCCAAGAAGGATGATTTGGGAGAAGTAAAGCCAGTAAAAGATGAGGATGGTCATCATTAAGACCTGTCCCACCTAAGGGGCAAGGGTGCAACTAGCCTTTTTGCTGCCTGAGGCAAAAACTGAAACAGAGCTTCCACCCCCAATGCCAATTTCTTAACCTAACCCCTTCCCTACAGCCCTACTGTTAAAGACATACTTGGAAAACATTACATACAGAGCTACAAAACATACAAGAGAATACAGCGCCACATAACTCCTACATCCAGTGATGTGTCCTCTGATCTAGATGTTCTCTTTCTTTTCTTCTCCATTCAGACCAGACCGCCATGATGATTTCTTTCAGCCTTCTCTTCTCTCTGCATAGTTTGACAACTACTTTTCCTTCCTCCTCCCCAACTTGTGAACATCCCATCTTGCCACCTCTAATACTGTGCCCACTGTGCTTCCCAATACTATACTGCAGAAACAGAAAATCCCCCTGAAAATACTAGAACCACACTGATTGTTCCCCTTTAATAGTTATTGGCACACAGTGCCCAGCAAACATTGCCCCTGAAAAGTTATAATGCAGTAAACTTAGTGTCCTCCAAAAATAATTGTGCTAAGTTGATACTGTGCCAGGGTGTCTCCAAATGTAGCAGTCCTCCCAAAAGCCCCACCAATAGTAATAATTTTCTGCCAGAGTGCACTATGTGGTAACAGTGCACCCAATAGTAATAATGTACCTCATTTTGAACCTAGAAGTAATAGTGACCCCAGTAGTAATTCCCCCTACAATGTGTGCCTGTATGAAAAATATCCGCCGCTTTAGGAAAACTGATTCATTACCACGAACTGTGAGAAAAGTCAGATTCGTTTAGAATCAAAGTTTCTCTGGGATTTACATATTGTTACCAGAAAGTCTGACCTGCCTTGTAAAGACCTACGTATCTGTCCATGGGAGAAACTCCTCAACGACAGATTCTTCAATCAAGATCAAAAGAGAAGTGTCAGATGGAAGTCGTGAAAAGATCGACACTGACAGAAAGAAGACTTAGAGACTGTGAGGGTGAGGCCATTCCAGAGTATTGGGAGAAAGAAGGCCAGTCCACGGTTGCTTCGTGGATTGAGCTAGAGACTGCGAGGGTGAAGCCATTCCAAATTTAGGACAAGACTACATTTGGAGTGGCTGATACCTGAAGATCGCAACGAAAGATGCCCAAAAAGTTCCAAACTAAGATCCAGAGAGAAGACGGTGTATTCCGTGGATGGAGACGTTGGTTATGGTGACGGACAAGTCAGAGGTGTTGGCGCGATGGGTGATGTCTAGGTACCTAAGCGCCAAATCATACCTCAGTCCTTCTTGAACTTTCACCAACAGTGAGTGGGATTGAGGGGGCAAATACATCCCAACCCTTCTCCCCCAAAGTTTGTCGTATTCTTCAAAAACAGGGGGATTGTAGTGGGAAGTGTTGTATTTAAATATATATGTATATATGCCTACATATATACATATATATTAGCCCACTGATATATTGTGAGCCCAGTATATGGGCCTGTCCAGGTGGTGTGTATATACATAGAGATGTATGTATGCCCTTTTGACAGCATACATGTCTATGTATATATAATATCAACTTGATACAGGCCCATGTTAGCCTGTAGGCCATGGCTTGCATTGTTAATTGATTCAAGCCAGGACAAAGTAGAGCTCTTGAGACCTGACCACAAACAGACACACATTTCCCCATGGAGGAAGTTGAACAGTTCCCCATGGAGGAAGTTGAGCCCTGTAGCCCCAATGAAGAGCGGATCATCCACTACAACCAGAGAAGAGCATTTGGCTGAGTATCCCCTGCAGCAGTAACCCCTTTACTGCTGCTCTGCCTAACCCCTGCCCCTGCTCCATTAACCCTTTCTTTCCTGCAGTTAGAATCTGTCTGGTTCTGGTGTAACTGTTCAGCAAGTCCCTTGACCTTCCTATATACAGTCCAAAGTAGATGATGATTACCAGAACCAGAGGAACTTTTACTGGGTGAATAAAAAGATTGAAATGTAGATCCGAACAAGCTCTTCCACACAAACGTCTCCAAGTCTTTCTCCAAAACATGGGAGATAATGCTCCCGCTGGGTTGTGGCGCAGTTCCCAGTCTTTTGAGACCTCTGTGGACTGCCAAAACCCTTTGGGATTCTCTGGAGCCTCACAAGAGTGTCTGGGCGGATAGCAGGTATCTTCTGTGGCGTCATCTGGGTTTTTCCTCTGCTCCATAGTAACCATACCTATGACAGAGGAAAATAACAGGCGCTCCTAGGTGACTTCTCCCCTTATGGTGCAATTAGTTGTCCTATACTAGCACCAATACCTTTGACCCATGAGTAGAGAAAGGTATTGGGCTGCCCTTCATCTCACAGGACCCCCCTGTTACCCTAACCCTGGTGTACACCCTACCTTCAGAGGATCGTGTCCTCTGCTTCACATCCCTCTGCACCAACAGATAAGGATGGCTACCTTAATAGGTTGGGATATCCGAGCGGAGCTATGGATGAAGCACCATCTAGCAATTGATGGCACTGTATCCCTGTCCACTCATGTGTACTAAAGCTGATTTCCCCCTGTCATCCTGTCTTGTGGAGGCGAGCAGAATCCATGGCATAAGTCCTGCCCTGGCTCTTCAGGACTCCACAACACAAATACAAAGGCCACACTCTGCTGCCAATCACTCTGTCTCCAATCCCAATTAGAGCTGTGTTACCTGATTGGACTAGAAAGTAAGTGCACAGCACAACATTACATCAATGTTACCTGTCCACCCTAGTCCCCAGTATAACACAGCTCTACTAAAGACCTTGAGCAAACCGGTGTTACCCGTATCGATCAGAGACTCTGGCTTGCACATCGTGGCATCCCACTAAACCGTGTTTCAATGTCACCTGTTCCGCAAGCCAACACTTTCTTGATCCACACTATAACGCAGTTCTACTTAAAGAAGACCCAAGAATAAATCAAATACAACAGCCACTGGACTCACAGTAGGGAATGTAATCTACAAAAAACAGCAGGGTGAGACACATGCGTACACAAGGACCACTGCCATCCACATGAAAAAAAACATATATACAGATAACAAAAACACACAACACGGACATACAAGGGGAACATATGATGCAACAAATAGTACAGCGTTGTCAAATGTTGTCTAGCCTAGATTGGTCATTCTGACCCCTCAGCGCCTGGTGAGGCGTGTGTCGCTGAGAGGTAACCCCTTTACGGCCAATCTGACTAGACCCCACTGCACGATTTGTTACTTGACTGCTGAAAACATAGCAATTACTTGCAGAAGGGCAATTCCTTTCAATATGTTGCTTGTTCCCACACCTGAAACACGTGATTTGGTTTCCTGTCCTGTGTGTTAAGTTCCCATCTGTGTTGCAGTGTCTCGCTATATGACCTAAGCCACCACATGCAAAACATCTGATGTTCGCCCTGCATGGCCTAGGTCTGTCTACACTGCATCCGTCGTCCCTTTTCTTGAACTGATGCATTCTCAGGGACGCACTCTTACCACAGTTCTTTTTCCCAAAGCCAGGGAAAAATCTCTGTTAGCCTGGACAGGCTTGGTCTGGGGATTTGGCCTGTCACAGACTGCTCTCCCCCCTTTTTGCCCTAAACAGGGCAAAGTTTTGGGAGATCCTGGCACTGACTTTACAGAAAAAGAAAGGGCCTGCACCAAATTGGTGATGACCTGTTGCATGTCGGTCATTAGCTGGAACCTTACAGCCACCTCAGCCTTTAATTTGGCTACCATCATGTCAGTAGAGACAGCCCGCTCCTTGAAGGCCTTGACCTCAGCATAAGACTGATTCAACTTAGCCTCAATTTCCTCCTTCTGCCTCTGTAGCTCTACTAACCGTGACTCTACTTTAGCTACCTGCGCATCTCGGTCAACAGTAGACTGTACATTCTCTGCCAGCAGTGCCCGCAATGCCGAAACCTGGTCCGAATTACTGGCACAGCATTGGCAGTGTAAGTTCGGAGGAATTGTCTCTGTTGACCAAGACACCAGTGCAACTTCCGCTGGCTTGTAGATGCTAACCTCAAATGCAAGAACAAGTTTGGCCCGCATCTAAAGTCGTTTGGTGGCCTTATTCAACACCGTCCTTTTGCTGACACATAGCTAGCATTTCTGCTGACTTGTATGTGGTAGGGACTATGGGATTGAATGTGCTGTGTTTGCCTAAGTGTTGCAGTGTGGGGAAGTCATACTCACTTTTTGCTGAGCATCCATCTTCTTGTTGGTGCTGTATCTCTTTGCTCTACGCAGCTGCTTGGAGAAGGTCCTTTGTTTTGCGGAACGCCTTTTCCCGACCAGCCAGACTTCTATGCAGCTCCAATGAAGATGGATCTCTTCCAGTGACGATTTATTTTCTTCCTTGCGCGATTCAGTGGTTGTGAAGAGCAATTCACAATATATTAATACACACAAAAAAAAAATCTGAAAGATTTAGATTCTCTGCTCTCGGTAAGGAGGAATAGCGTTACCCAGTGTCGGACTGGGGTGCCAAGGGCCCACCAGTAGAAGTGACTCTAGGGGCCCACGCTATAGTTTCATGCAAATATTGACACTTAAGGGGGTATTCCGATTTGCATCAACATCCTTTCAAATAATCCTTTATATAGGAAGCTGTAGTGTAATAGCGCACATGACCTCTGCAGCTGATCACGGGCCTTGGTGCTGTACACCACTGAGGCCAGTGATTAGTTACAGCGAACAGGTGCAGTACGCAGGTATTTTACCGCGGCAGCCAAAACATGATGTCCCAGCTGCAGCCTGACAGAGAGAGCAGAGTATTGGTGCTGGATCAAATAGTGATCAGGATCGTGAGTTTAAAGGGGTTCTGTACTTTGTTTAAACTGATGATCTATCCTCTGAATAGATCATCAGCATCTGATCGGCAGGGGTCCGACACCCAGGACCCCCGCCGATCAGCTGTTTGTGAAGGCAGCGGCACTGGCACTAGTGCTGCGGCCTTCTCACTGTTTACCGCCGGCCCAGTGACTAGTATCAACTGGCCTGGGAGCGGCTAAGCGCTGTTCACTTCAATGGAGCTTAGCCGCGCCCAGGCCAGTTGATACTAGTCGTAACGTCACTGGGCCGGCGGTAAACAGTGAGAAGCCCGCGGCGCTTCTTAAACAGCTGATCGGCGGGGGTCCCGGGTGTCGGACCCCTGCCAATCAGATGCTGATGATCTATCCAGAGGATAGATCATCAGTTTAAACAAAGTGCAGAACCCCTTTAAGTGTTTTTTTTTCTTTTGTCATTTTTATTTTAACAGCATCCCTGTAGATTGGCCTCAGAAATTTTAACTTAGGCACCCCCTTCAAGCTCAATACTTAGATACCATAACAGAACCAAGTTCTGTGCATAGATACAGCAAAAGAACTGTTACACGCACACTTCTACACATGCCAGCACTCTTTACACACATACTTCTACACATGCCAGCACTCTTTACACACCTACTTCTACACATGCCAGCACTCTTTACACGCACACTTCTACACATGCCAGCACTCTTTACACACATACTTCTACACATGCTAGCACTCTTTTACACGCACACTTCTACACATGTCAGCACTCTTTACACACATACTTCTACACATGCCAGCACTCTTTACACACATACTTCTACACATGCCAGCACTGTTTTACACACATACTTCTACACGCACACTTCTACACATGCCAGCACTGTAATACTTGCATGCACTCTCTCATACACACACTGTCATACATACATGTACTCTTACATACACACAGTCATACATACATGTACTCTTACATACACACTGTCATACATGCAGGCACTCTTACACACACTGTCATACATGCACTCTTACATACACTGTCATAAATGCAGGAACTCTTTTAAACCAATTACAATACTTGTAGATTCCCTCCTCACCTCATGGTCCTCTATGTTGCTAGTTGTGTCCCCAGGTCCTAAGCCAGACTTCTCCCCCAGGGCTGGGCTCCAGACTGATCACACAGGCAGCAGTCCTTCTAGCAGCCTCATTGGACGAGATCCTGTCAGTGCTATTGACTGACAGGTTTTAGACCAATCAGCACTCCTGGTCACAGTAAGGCTATTTCCCCATGATCTCATTTACATAAAATCGCGGCAAAATGCCGTGTTTTTTTGCCGCGATTTTATGAAAATCAGATCATGTGGAAACAGCCTTACTGACAAGGAGCGCTGATTACACAAAATGTGTCAGTTCCCATGAATCAGAGCTGGTGTGGAGCCCTCCTCATTTAGATGAAATCACAGGCAGCATGCATCCACTGTGTACAGGGGGCGGAGCTTATTGTAGACGGCTTCTAAGCAAGGAAGCTTGCTGGTTCGGGGGCCCACCGAGGATTTCCCTGGCATCCCGGTGGGCCAGTCCGAGCCTGGCGTTACCTGTTCGAATTATCAGCGCCTGGACGCTCAGAAACCACTGACCGCTTCTCTCTTGCCTGACAATTCACAGAATAAGCGATCCTTTTCCCCAAAACCAAATACAGACACAAAATCTAAGCAGTGGGCCTGGCTCGCCAATGTTAAGGGGGAATATTAATTATCAATATTTACAAAAGTACCAATAATGAATATTCATAAATGGGCATGAATTGTCTATTGATAACTCTGCCTATTTCTACCTCTAATAAAGACTAATACCTCCTTTTGCCTTACACTATCCACTGAACGAAACTACCACTTACACGACTCACACTGCTACTATTGCTATGGCGGCGATTATAATAATAGTAGACTAGACACTGTATATGTAATAATAAAGTTTATTTATTACAAAATACACGTCTAACCGTCTATACTACTACTATATCTATATATGCTTATAAAAAGGGATATATAAGCATATATATATATACACAGATACACCACAATACAGTAATATGGGCAGAAAGGGTTAATGGAGCAGGGGCAGGGGTTAGGCAGAGCAGCAGTAAAGTTGTTACTGCTGCAGGGGATACTCAGCCAAATGCTCTTTTCTGGTTGTTGAGGATGATCTTCTCTTCATTGGGGCTGCAGGGCTCAACTTCCTAAATGGGGAACTGTTCATGGAGCAGTTCCCATGTGTGTCTGTTTGTGGTCAGGTCTCAAGGGCCCTACTTTGTTCTGGCTTGGACTAATATAAGTCCATTATTACTCACGGTCCTGTATACACTGGATCCATCCCTTACTAAGCACACAGGGCTCCTTACATATTGAACTTATTGTGTACTCAGCTCATACACTCCATACCTCAAGTTATGGTATATATCTCCACGTAGTTTGTCCGTGTATTATGCCTGATGGTGGTCCCTTTTTTCTGATGTACTTTTTTCTGATGTACTGTTTTCTGGCTTACCCTTTTCTGCTGTACCGTGATGCCCACGAACCTTTATCTTCTAACTTACCGTGCAGCCAAGTTTAATGTTACACACGTGGAAATCCCGTACTTGATATGAAATAATTTCCTAACAATCATGTTTTTTCTGCCAGAAAACATGCTTACTTAATTTATGGAGTTTTTTCATGTTTTATATGCCATATTTATGTGTGTCTTTTTTCCTTCTGTACATCAGCCTGATGAAGGGCATCCATATTGCCCGAAAAGTTGTTGTTTAATTGCACCACCATGTCCGGCTAGTGCTGTCTCAGTTTGCTCTATACTGACTAAGTTACTCAAGGTGGAGTTTGGATCAAACCGCGACATGCACCCACACTGGTCAGAACTGGATAGAGGGCTGTGATCATCCTACAGTCCTATACTATGGTTAACATAATATTATCCTATGTATTAATTTCCAGGTCCTGCACAATATGTATTCATAACTGGTTAAGTGTAATATGCCTGGTTCACCAGTAGGTTGCAGCATATATGGCAGAGCTATCTTACCTATAAAAGGAACATTCTTTCCATTCTATTTTCCCCCTTTTAGGGAGGAGTTTAGCTAGTTAGAAGTCAGAATAGAATACCCCCTACTAGGGGAAGGAATCAAGAGCCCGTCCCTGCTGGATGATCCCTGTCTGGACCAGCCAGAGCACCTTCTGCTCTGCTGGACGTGGAGGTCACAGCAAAGGGCCTCAGAACCCAAGAGAAAGTTCCCTGGACGAACCTAGAGACAGACCAGACTACCAAGTTAAGTACAGCAGCAAAGAAAGTAAAAGATTCCTATTTAATCTTGTCAGCACAGCAGAGCTAGAGAGTAAAAGACGTAGAAGAGAGGGGTTTGCCTGCCACAGTTAATGCCAAAGCCTGCTGGTAACAAAGACAAAGTTGGAAGATTGTTTTCTGATGAACGTTTACCAAAGTAAAGCTGTTATCAACTTCATCACTAAGTCTGGACTCCATTTATTTCATCCTGCCCTTCATTACCTACCCCTTTTTCTGCATCAGAGCCAACGCCTGGGGTTCCAGTGTATCCAGGTAAGAGCACAGTGACACATGCACAACACCTTAAAGGGACATTTAGGCCACCCTACACCACTCTGGCATTCCTACATCTGGGTACAACCTACTACAGTATCACTAAAAGGGGCCCTGTGTGCTTCACTGCAACTGGCGTCACGACAATACAAGTAACTTTTACCCTCTTAAAGGCACCCCTAGTGGCTGCAATGCTGCAGAGGGATTGTATGTGAAGCCTAGTTTTAACTAACGATGGCCCAGGAAAGACCATTGCATGTTAAACATATTGCGAGCGATTACTATTCACACAGGGGCATAGCTAAGGGCTCATGGGCCCTGATGCAAGAGTTCAGCTTAGGCCCTCATTCACTCAGTGCTTTGTGGCCAGGGGCCTGGAAGCACATAGCCTGTGTGATGCCTGAGGCAATCATTGAAATGCTCCCCCCCCCCCCCATGCCAAATACCTTGACCTAACTCCTTTCCTCCAGCCAGAGGTGTAACTTGACTAACATGCACTTTCAATAATACTGATGTCTTTTTATGCGCCACAAGGGTCTTTGGGCCCCCTTAGGCTCCTGGGCCCGGTAGCAACTGCTATCTCTGTACCCCCTATAGCTAAGCCCCTGTGTACAGGTAAAAATACTTGAAAATGCACTAAAAGTAGTTGTTTTAATAGTACTTTTGACATAATGTTGAGTTCCGCTGCAAGAAAATTGTATAGGGGTCAATGACATACTGTGACTGAAAGTTAAAAATGTGGTGGTGTCAAGAAGCAGCTGAGAAGTGCCTCATTTTTATGTTTGCTCTAGAGCCTTGTGTTCTCTGTGTATCCCACTTGTTAGGCTAAGTATGACATTGAGCTAATGACTACATTAGATAATTGGGTTGAGGTTAGACTGCGTTATTAATATTATCATTTAACCTTTTCATGATGAAGGGGTAATTCGGACCTCAATGTCAGCAAAGTTTTCTTATTATTTTAAAATTGGAGATGATATCCTTTCATTTTGAAGGTTTTATTTAGGGAAAATGGTCAGAAACAGGAAAAAGTTCAATTTTTTCATGTGCATTCTTATCTTGTCTTTTTTTGACTGGAGGTCACATAACACATGGAGGTCACACGTCTATGCATAAACATGCAGTGGTTATTATGGAACTGTATAATAGGTATAATATTTACATTACTGTAAACGAGGGTGAAAAAGATATAAATTAGAAAATGTCATTATTTTCTATTTAATGTAAACGTAATTTTTTTAAGCAAGAACACTTTACATTGGGGACAGACAGGGGTACTAGAGCCTGCACAGTCTGTCCCCGATGCAAGTGAATGGAAACCACTGATGGATAGTACTGGTCACAGGATAAAGGCATCCGTGTTGGTCCCATGTTCAGATGTTCCCTCATTGCTGAGAAATGTTTTAATATATGCAAATAAGCCTCTAGAAACAACGGGGGCGTTGCCTTTACATCTAGAAGCTCTACTCTCTCTGCAACTGCTGCACCCTCTGCACTTTGAAGGCAGTAAAAATATCATCACACCTTGCCCTGACATCTACTAAAGCTGTGCGCTTCAATATCCAGCACAGGCACAGTATGGTAGGAGAAATTGTTATGCCCCCTTTACTCTTAGAGGCTTATTTTCATATTTTAAAACATTGTTTTTCTCAGCAATCTGGGCACATATGAACATGGGATCAACACAGATGCCTTCAGCTGCCAAGTGCACATGCAACAGATCTGTTGCAGATGCTTTTTCAACATTACTTCATCTGCTGAACTGTCTACACAGCAAATCTGAATGCTAGTGGGCAGTGTAAATGCTGGTAAATTAAAAAAAATAAATCATATTGGTGACATAAAGCATAAAAACAAACAAAAAAGTTTAGAACCCTGGTTGAAATACAAACTTGTTCTGATGATGCATTTATTTTAAGATGTGGTCATATAAAATTATTAGAATGTACTCAAACAAATCTGAAATCAATCACTACCCAACAGTAGCAGTCTCAAGCTGAACCCTGCTTCCATCAAGAGCAGATTCAATATATTGTGACTTGTGTGATTCCGACCTTGTACATCGCTTCTGCTTATTCTAAGATGTATGGAATTGCATGGGAACTTCACGGCCTACATAGCAGTTGGGGAGCCTGGTTTGACCAATGCAAGTCACATTACAGACTAAGGCTTCCTTCACACAAGATGATCACGGGTTTATCTGTGAAGATGTCCATGAAGAATCCGTCTTTGGTCCATGTGTCTGCTAGGCTGAAAAGTAATTTCCAGAGCAGTTCCTAGCAATGATCCGTGAAAGCCACAGACCAAACACAGATAGCATCCATGTTGTGTCTGTGGTTTTCACAGACCTATAGACTTAAATGTATGTGAGGGATCTGTAATCAAGGACCAAAGTAGGACATGCTTCTGTGGTGTCACCACTGACCCTTGGTCTGTGGAAAATCGCTGATGTGTGAATTCATACTGTACATTAACAGCAATATGTGTGTGTGCTGTCTGTGGAGACCATGGACAGTACACATCTGTGATTCACTGATGTGTGAGAAAGGCCTAACATTTTTACTGATTTAGGATGTGCATTGTAAGGCCAATCTTACATGACTACAATACAAACTCATTTCTGCACCTGCATTATGGGCTTAAATGACAGCCCAACTGTGAGCCTGATCAGACATGTGGTTGATCTAAGTATGGCTGCAGAAATGTTCCTGTATTACGTTTATGTGGAATTGGCCTGTGACATTTATATGGGTTTGCATTAGCAGACCCCTTGCACACTGTGTATATTATTGGAAAATATGCTCACGTCTTCTACTTGACATTAGAGCAAGCTAAAAGACCAATCTCCTAGAAAATCACTTGTCATGAAAATAGAATGTGTTCTTCTCACTAACCTAGTTGTGCCATTGGTACATGGCATGTTCTGAGATGACCATGCTTCATTGCATTACTTAAGGATTTATTTCCAATACAATCAGTTTAAATTACGGGTACAATATAGCTTCAGACAATGTGTTTTATGCTGTAAAAAAAAAAAAAAATCTACAGGGGAACTCCATTCTATGGCCTTTTCTCTGTAAGAATAATGAAAGTGGATACTGATAAATGGGTAGGAAGACGTACTCATTACCTCTGCACTGGACAGCCATAGCAATGTTCTGTAAGTCTGGCTGGTAATGGCTTTGATTGATGTCCTATGTCTTGCTGGGGATGGATGTTTGCTAATTATGTGAAGAGGGTGACACCTGTGCCCTCTGTGAGCAAAGCTTCCACCTGCCTTAACTCCTACTTAATATTAGACTTACTGCCAGAGGGCTCTTTATTATCGAAAGCGGAGAGGAGGTTAAAGGTTCCTTCCCACATCAAAAAACACATTGAATTTGCAACCGAGTGAATGAAATCACCCATGCAGTACCGTCTCCGCTGCTTTTAAAACGATTTTGGACTGCCGGCTGCTATTAATTAACATGTATTGTAAAGCACAGGACGGAAATAAACACGCCAGATCATTCATACTTCGCTTACAAGAACTATGAATGATAAGAAGACTTTCAATATCAAACCAAGTATATTTAAAAGGCAATTAACATTGATAAGTATTTAATAGGTCTGGAAATGATCTTCACAAAGAAGACTGAGAATGGAAACTTCTCAACTATTTATAGGTAAAGTTTATTATTTCCCATTTCCAGTAAGACCTATGGGAAAATAAAGTGCACAGGATATTTCAGTCACTTAGAACTGTACGTTTCGAAATAGTTCTGGCTTTTAGTAGGCCAATGTAGATGACCTTATGTCCACAAATATTATAGCGAAAGGAAATCAGAACCGTATTACAGTGAAGGTCCATCATTATGCTTGCATAATTATATAGCACATATGTACATTTACAACAATTGTAGATATAATGAACTTGAGACCTAAAATGCGTACTGTCAAAGTCAGTGAACATCTGGGTCTACTGATGCTTCTCTTGCACTCATAATTAGAGATGAGCGAATTTTTTAAAAACATGATTCAATCCAAATTTATTTGCGGAGAATCGCATTAAAAACTGCTATTTCCTGGCTGCTGGGAGCCTTTATAGTGGTGTAGAACACTGTGCCTTGCAGTAACACGCATAGGGATCCTGCTTTGGTAGTGAAATTATACTGTCCATATGACATGCAGATGACAGGCATCGCTCTTAGAATCACTGCTCTCTTCACTTATTTGGGCAGTCACGGGGCTAAAACTGACCAAATAACTCAAGTATGAAATTGGCATTACAGGTCGATGTTAGTTCCAAGAAGAAGAGCACTCCTTTTACACCGTTGTCCGCTGATTCCACATAGATGTCAACAGAACCTGTTCTATTAAACGCTTATACCAGTAGAGCCCCCTGACAGAGTGGAGAGGGTGTCAGCAGTAAGTTTGTGTTGACGTCACTAAATATTTTGCCCTTCCTCTGATCCGTCAGAACAATAACCCACAAAAAATGGATCCTGTCAGTGGAGCATCCGCCTTAACTCGGTCAGCATTTGGTCAGTAATCAATCAGTATTGCTAATGCCAAAAAAATTTGGAGCCCCAGTATTGGGTCTACAACACAATGAAAGCCAGATATCCCTCAAAGGAAGGAAAACCGGAGCAAAGGGGTGTCTCCATTACAGAGATCACCAAATCCACCATATTAACCACATCAGCCCCCCTAGCTTAAACACCCTTAATGACCAGGCCACTTTTTACAATTCCGCACTACACTACTTTCACCGTTTATTGCTCCGTCATACAACTTACCACCCAAATGAATTTTACCTCCTTTTCTTCTTACTAATAGAGCTTTCATTTGGTGGTATTTCATTGCTGCTGACATTTTTACTTTTTTTGCTATTAATCAAAAATTACCGAAATTTTTGCAAAAAAATGACATTTTTCACTTTCTGTTGTAAAATTTTTCAAAAAAACTACATTTCTATATAAATTTTTCTCTAAATTTATTGTTCTACATGTCTTTGATAAAAAAATCCAATAAGTGTATATTTATTGGTTTGGGTAAAAGTTATAGCGTTTACAAACTATGGTGCAAAAAGTGAATTTCGGCATTTTGAAGCAGCTCTGACTTTCTGAGCACCTGTCATGTTTCTTCAGGTGCTAGAATGCCAGGATAGTATAAATACCCTCAAATGACACCATTTTAGAAAGAAGACACCCCAAAGTATTCGCGGAGGGGCTTGGTGAGTTCATGTATCATTTCATTTTTTTCACAAGTTAGCGGAAAATGACACTTTCTGAGAAAAAAAAAAAAAAAAGTTTCAATTTCTGATAACTTCTGGCAAAAAAAATAAATCTCAGACGGACTCACTATGCCCCTCAGTGAATACCTTGGGGTGTCTACTTTCCGAAATGGGGTCATTTGTGGGGTGTGTTTACTGTTCTGGCATTTTGGGCGGGGCTAATTGTGAGTCGCCATGTAAACCTAAAGGTACTCGTTGGAATTTGGGCCCTTTGCGCACCCAGGCTGCAAAAAGTGTCACTCATGTGGTATCGCCGTACTCAGGAGAAGTAGGGCAATGTGTTTTGGGGTGTATTTTACATACACCCATGCTGGGTGAGAGAAATATCTCTGTAAATTGTCAACTTTGTATAAAAATTTTAAAAGTTGTCGTTTACAGAGATATTTTTCACACAAAGTATGGGTATATATAAAAATACACCCTAAAACACATTGCCCTACTTCTCCTGAGTACGGCGATACCACATGTGTGCCACTTTTTGCAGCTTGTGCGCAAAGGGGCCCTAAAACCAATGAGTACCTTTAGGATTTCACAGGGCATTTTTACGCATTTGGATTCCAGACTTCTTCTCACGCTTTAGGGGCCCCTAAAATGCCAGGGCAGTATAAATACCCCACATGTGACCCCATTTTGGAAAGAAGACACCCCAAGGTATTCTGTGAGGGGTATGGTGAGTTCATGTAAAATTTTATTTTTGTCACAAGTTAGTGGAATATGAGACTTTGTAAAAACAAAATTAAAAACAAAAAAACAATTTCCGCTGACTTGTGCCAAAAATAAAAATTCTGTGGACTCACCATGCCCTCACAGAATACCTAGGGTGTCTTCTTTCCAAAATGGGGTCACATGTGGGGTATTTATACTCACCTGGCATTTTAGGGCTCCTAAAGTGTGAGAATCCAAATGCATAAAAATGGCTCAGAAATCTTAAAGGTACTCATTGATTTAGGTCTTTCAGATCTTGGCTGCAAAAGTACACTCATGTGGTATCTCCGTACTCAGGAGAAGTAGGCAATGTGTTTGGGTGTATTTACATATACCCATACTTTGTGTGAGAAATATCGCTGTAAACGACAACTTTTTAAATTTTTTATTCAAAGTTGTCAATTTACAGAGATATTTCTCTCACCCAGTATGGGTATATGTAAAAATACACCCCAAAACACATTGCCCTACTTCTCCTGAGTACGGCGATACCACATGTGTGACACTTTTTGCAGCCAAGATGCGCAAAGGGGCCCTAATTCCAATGAGTACCTTTTAGGAGGGCATTTTTACGCATTTTTCTTCTCACGCTTTAGGGCCCCTAAAATGCCAGGGCAGTATAAATACCCCATATGTGACCCCATTTTGGAAAGAAGACACCCTAAGGTAATCCGTGAGGGGCATGGTGAGTTCATAGAAGATTTTTTTTGGCACAAGTTAGTGGAAATTGATTTTTCATTGTTTTTCTCACAAAGTCTCCTTTCCGCTAACTTTTGACAAAAAGTTTAATTTTTCATGGACTCATTATGCCCCTCAGCGAATACCTTGAGGTGTCTTCTTTCCAAAATGGGGTCACATGTGGGGTATTTATACTGTCCTGGCATTTTAGGGCCCTAAAGCGTGAGAAGAAAATGCGTAAAAATGCTCTCCTAAAGGTACTCATTGGTTTAGGGCCTTTGCATCTTGGCTGCAAAAGTGTCACTCATGTGGTATCGCCGTACTCAGGACAAGTAGGGCAATGTGTTTGGGTGTATTTTTACATATACCATACTGGGTGAGAGAAATATCTCTGTAAATTGACAACTTTGAATAAAAAAATTAAAAAGTTGTCGCTTACAGCGATATTTCTCACACAAAGTATGGGTATATGTAAAAATACACCCCAAAACACATTGCCCTACTTCTCCTGAGTACGGCGATACCACATGAGTGACACTTTTTGCAGCCAAGATGCGCAAAGGGGCCCTAAAACCAATAAGTACCTTTAGGATTTCACAGGACATTTTTACGCATTTGGATTCTCACGCTTTAGGACCCCTAAAATGCCAGGGCAGTATAAATACCCCACAAGTGACCCCATTGTGGAAAGAAGACACCCCAAGGTATTCCGTGAGGGGCATGGCGAGTTTACAGAAAAAAAAAATTTGGCACAAGTTAGCGGAAATGGTATTTTTTTTTTTTTTTACAGTCTCACATTCCACTAACTTGTGACAAAAATAAAATTTTACATGAACTCACCATACCCCTCACAGAATACCTTGGGGTGTCTTCTTTCTAAAATGGGGTCACATGTGGGGTATTTATACTGCCCTGGCATTTTAGGGGTCTCCGCAATCATTACACGTATGGCCAGAATTAGGAGTTTTTGCGATTCTCCTTATATTGACCATACGGGTAATGAGAATTTTTTTCCGTTCAGCCTCTGCGCTGAAAGAAAAAATGAGCGGCACAGATTTTTCCATTCACATTGATCAATGTGGATGAAAAATCTCTAAAAAATGTGCAAAAAAAGAGGGAAAAGCTATAAAGCTGCGATCGCTAAGGGACCCTAAGGCCTCATTCAGCTGCTCAGCAACTCTGTTCCGCAAAATTTTGCGGAACAGAATTGTGGATACATTCAATTCTATGGGGACAGACTTTGTCCCGCTGGATCCATAATTGCGGATCCATAATTGGAGATCCGCAAAGTATAGAACATGTCCTATTCTTGTCCGCAATTGCGGATAAGAAAAGGCATTTTCTATATAGTTCTGGCAATGTGCGGATCCGCAAAATGCGGAAAGCACATTGCTGGACATCTGAATGAGCCTTACAGGGGTGATCAGTGACAGGGGGTGACAGGGGGTGATCAGGGGGTGACATGGGAGATCAGGGGTTAATCAGTGACAGTGGGGGGTGGGTGGGTGGGGGCGGTGGGGAGGGGGTTGTGTGGTGAGCACTTTGATATTTTTTCTCTGGTGGTCCCAAGCAAAGGGACCACCAGAGAAGTGCAGCAAGCAGATCAGACGCTGTTCACAGAACAACGCCTGATCTGCGATTTTTCTGCCATATACAGCCTGCCAGCGCACGATCGGCGCTGGCAGGCTGTAGTATAACTACATGCGAGCTCGCCGATGGCGCGCATTGCGCATGTGCGGGCGCGTGCTCGCGTCATCTCGCGTCTCGCGAGATGACGCCTAGATGCGTCGGATCAGAAGAGCCCGGCCGCCGCGAGAACGCGATCCTGCGTGCGGCGGTCCGGGAGTGGTTAAGTGGCCCCTATGTCAAGATCCCGCTTTTTTACAAGCTTTAAGGATGTGACGGGGTAAACCTAAGTCAGTTATCCATCCACAGACAGCTGTTTCAAGGTGTTGCCCCTCATCAGTGGGGCTCCACATTTATTTTGCATATGACTGTTTCCCAGGAAGCTTTGCACTTTGGATTGCTGTGTTGAGACTCTTAACTGAGGCTCTGGTCTCCCTGAGATCAACTATTGTTTTGTTTTAATGCCAAAAAAAAAAACAAGAGTGGATCTAAAACAGAGATGACACGTGAATGGAATATTTTGTTTTGTTTTGTACCCACTCATGCTTTTGGCTACCAAATCATAAGCCAATTCTGATTGGACCATACAGGCCTTACAGCTGCTACACAGACAGGATCCGTTGTGCATCTCTTTTTTCCTGCCTTCTGCCAGATCAGAAGAAAGGTCAAATAAATAATGATGTCAGCCAGGCGGCAAGGCAAAATAGTGGCCCTGTCATGAAGTGGGGAGGGTGGGAACAGCATGAGAAGTCCACAGAGTAGCCCTATGACATAGTGTGAGGTGGCAGCAGCATGAGGAGGAGGCCACAGAGTGGCACAATGACAGTTTGGAGGTGGCGGCAGCAGCAGTAGCAGCATCAGGTGAAGGCTACTGAGTGGAACAATGACAGAGTGTGGAGGTGGCAGCAGTATGTGGAGGCCACCGAGTGGCACAATGACAGAGTCTGGAGGTGGCAGCAGTATGTGGAGGCCACAGAGTGGCATAATTACAGAGTCTAGAGGTGGCGGCAGTATGAGTAGGCCACCGAGTGGCACAATGACAGAGTCTGGAGTTGGCAGCACTATGAGGAGGCCACCGAGTGGCACAATGACAGAGTCTGGAGGTGGCGCCAGCAGCAGTAGCAGCATCAGGAGAAGGCCACCGAATAGCACAATAACAGAGTCTAGAGTTGGCAGCAGCAGCAGCAGTATCAGCATCAGGAGAAGGCCACCAAGTGGCACAATTATAGAGTCTGGAGGTGGCAGCATTATGAGGAGGCCACCAAATGGAACAATGACAATGAGTCTGCAGGTGGCAGCAGCTGCAGTATCAGGAGGAGACCACAGAGTGGCAAGGTGACATAGTGTGGAGATGGCAACAGCAGCATCAGGAGACCACATAACGACTCGGTGACAGAGTGGGCAGGTGGGTGGCAATACCAGTACCCGCTGACGAGGGTGGGTGAAAGAAGGAGCATTTGGCATCAGATGCATAGCATCAGGTAGGTGGCAGCATCAGAGTAGTAGCTGAGGAACGGTATCCAGAAGAAACCAGTCTTTTTTGTCAAGGTTTGGGTGAGGCGGCATGGATGATCTAATCAGATGCATCAGGAATTGGTGGGTGGAAATCCTGGCTGATCCAGGCATGATTCATCTTCACAAAGGTCAGTCTCTCCACATTTTGGGTGGACAGGCGAGTTCTTCTTGGGGTAACTATGGCCCCGCCGCACTAAACACGCGCTCTGAAGCAATACTACTGGCCGAGCAGAACAGCTTTTCCATTGCAAACTCGGCCAGTTGCGGCCACAAATCCAGTTTGGCTGCACAGTAGTCTAGCGGATCTTCAAGGTGGTGTGGCAGGGTGCTGTCCAAGTATGCTACCACCTGCTGGTTCAGGTCCTGTTCCTGGTCTTCCTGCTGTTTCTGGTGAGTAGTTTCTTCACTATACCGAATGGTGACAATTCGGCTGTCACTACACAAGCAAGTGAGCATGCATCGGGCCATTTGTGCAAGTGACAGAGGGACTTTCTGCCTCCATCTCAACTGCATACTGCCAGGGTGTGTCTGGGTCTTCTGTCTCGTCTTCCTAATCACCCTGTAGCTCCTCTGGCTGCATCTCCTCTCCTGTCAGCTGAGTAGAAAAATCACCAATTTCACTACACATTGCCTGTTCTCCAATGTCCTCCTCCCCCTCCTCCTCCTCTTCCAGTTTAGCCCCCACAGGGCTCATGTGGCTGTGAGATCTAGGCTCCATGTCTCCTATCCCCTGACCAGCCATTGTTACCACCATCTGTTCCAGAACATGAAACAGTGGAATGATGTTGTTCATCCCGTAGTCCTGGTGACTAACAACTAATGTGGCATCCTCAAAGGGTCTGCGCAAACGGCAGGTGTAACGCATGAGCTGCCACTGGCTGGCATCAACGTTACACAGGAGAGTTCTCCCATCTGCTTGGATCATCAAGAAATTGTTGATAGCCTTTCTCTGTTTGTATAGTCGGTCCAGCATATGGAGGGTGGAATTGCAACGGGTGGAAACTTTGCATATCAACCTATGTTGGGGGATGCAGTTCTGCCGCTGCAGCTCAAGGAGGGTGTGCTCTGCGGTGTACGAGTGGCTGAAGTGCATGTAAAGTTTCCTGCCCATTCTTAAGATATCTTGCAGATGGGTGGAAGACTTCAGGAACCGCTTGATAACCAGATTGAACACGTGTGCCATGCATGGCGCATGGCGCATGGCTCAGCCTTCCTTGACACAGCGCCGACACCATGTTCTTCCCGTTGTCGAAATTTTAGTCAGTTACATAGGGACCCTACCAGGGAAGGGTTCTTGATCCACAGACATAACATTGCTCCTCAGAGCTAATCTTTACCACTTTTATCCCAGATAAAACTTTACTTTTATTAGTATCGATTAATATTGTAATAGGTAAGCAATTCTTTTAAAATTACTGCCTACACTGTAAATAAGAGCATGTAGCAATTAAGGCAAGGCTACTGTGGGTGTGCACAGAAGCAGACATTGTCGCAGGACCAACGGCGTCACAATGTAGAGACGGAAGCGGTGCTGGTGGGGCTGTGCAGGAACCACATTCACCCAGTGGGCCGTAAAGGACATGTATTTTCCCTGACCGTAGTTACAGCTCCTTGCACTTTGACAGACACCGACAGGCTCAAGGACAGGCCCACCTTCTGTTCTACATATTTGTGCAGGGCTGGTACTGCTTTTTCACAAAGAAATGCTGGCTTGAGACTCTCCACCTCTGCTCGGCACAAGCCATCAGTTTTCTGAAAGGTTCAGAGTCCACCACTTGGAAAGGGAGGGACTGCAGCACTAGCAACTTGGATAGGAGCACATTCAGTCTCTGTGCCGTTGGATGAGTGCACGCATACTGCTGTCTCTTGGCAATCGCTTCGGTGATTGATTGCTGACGGAATGACTGACGAGGAGTAGGAAAAGGAGGAGCAGGAACATCGTGACCAGCAGATGACGGGAATGACAGACTGTTGCCTTCGGCTAAGTTGGTGGAACCTTGATTGCCTGAAACCGGGTGCGTGCCACTGGGTGATGCAGCAGTTGCTGCTGCAGTCTGGACCACCACATCTGAGCCACGGTTCTCCCAGGCCACTGCATGGCGACGCTGCATATGTTGACGCAGAGCCGTAGTGCCAACATTGGCACCCTGGCCACGCTTCACCTTCTGCCCACAGATTCTACATATGACCATGTTCACCTCCTATGTCGGCTTAACAAAAAACTGCCACACTGCCAAGGAGATGATTCCCCCCCCCAACAGTCCCCACTGACTGACTGCTACCGCCTTTGCATCCGTGAGCCCCTGTACCACTACTTCCCGGGCAGGTAGGCTGCTGCGAAGCAGGTGGTCTACCCCGGGCACGTTTGGCTCCCAACCTCCCACTGATGCCATTCTGCTTACTCCCAGCCATGCTACCACCTCACAGGCAAGCTGCCACCCTCTTCTCCTGATGATGATGAAGCCCCTTCTGCACCGACTCCCAAGTGCGATCAGCTTCATCATCATCGTGTAGTGTCTGCACATCAATGATGTCCTCCTTAACAGTCTCTGGGTCAGAATCCTGACCGCTCGCAACACCACCTCCCACACCACTCATCACTACTCGCCCGCCTAGCGGAGGAAGCGGCAGATGTCTCCTCCAGATCTTGGCTGGATAATAGCTGCTGACTGTCCTCTAGTAGCTTGTCCTCGCTGTATAGTGTATCTGATCCCACAGCATACAATACTTCTGTGGCTGAGGGAACAGCAAAGGACAGAGGGAGGTTGAGGACAGGTGAGGGCACAGGGCCTGCTCCCGGGCCATCCCAACTAAGGGTTGTGTCTGACGAACCCACCGACTGGTGTCTGGGGGTGTCTGATGTCATTGGGATGAAGTGTATGACTGAGTTAACCAATCAAGAACCGCTGGGTTGCTGGTCAAGAAATGACCGTTAGATGACACTGGGAGCTCAGGTCTCTCACTGCAATGCCTGCTGCCATGCCCCCTTACTCTGCTGCGACCTCTGCCTGCGCCAGAAACATTTAGGCCTCTGCCACTCCTCTGTGCATGGCCTGGCACTTTTTTGTCTGACATACTTTTAGCTGAACTAAATAAATTAAAAGCAAATTAAAACACCCCTAAAAGCGACGAATATATTTTTCTTTTTGTACTGAATTAGGCCACTAAATGCTTTTACCACAAATAACTGCAAAAGTGAACTGAGAATATATTTTTCTTTTTGTACTGAAATAGGCCACTAAACGCTTTCACCGCAAATAACTGCAACAGTGAACTGCGTATATACTTTTCATTTTGTACCGAAATAGGCCACTAAATGCTTTCACCACAAATAACTGTAACAGTGAAGTGCGTATATATTTTTCTTTCTGTACTGAAATAGGCCACTAAACGCTTTCACCACAAATAACTGCAACAGTGAAGTGCGTATATATTTTACTTTTTGTACTGAACTAGGCCACTAAACGCTTTCAACACATAACTGCAGAAGTGAACTGAGAATATTTTTTTCTTTTTGTACTGAAATAGGCCCCTAAATTCTTTCAACACATATAATTGCAGAAGTAAACTGAGAATATATTTTTCTTTTTGTAATGAAATAGGCCACTAATCACTTTTCAACATAGTACTTGCACCCCAATAACATGAACAAATTGCTGGAATGACAGAAGTGTATAATAGCTATTTAGATCCCCAAATAATCTTTCCCTGCACTTGTAAATCGCTTTTTTTTCACAATGAGGTTTTTCCTATTGCAGTCCCTAGAGCCTTCTCACGTCTGTCCCTGCACTCAGAACGTTGGAAAATGTCTGAATCCAAGATTGCCACCATATTTATAGGGCTGTCACATCACAGGGCTGGCTGGCTGCTGATTGGCTGCATGCAGGCTTGGACTAGCCCACAGGGGTACAGGGGAATCCCCCAGTGGGCCCCTGAGGATCTTGTTGGTGTGTGGGCAATTAATATTTGAATATATCCGTACGTTGGGCCCCCAAAATAAATTTTACTGATGGACCCTAGGCACCCCAGTCTGACACTGGCTGCAGGCATGGCATTATGGGTCATCCAGCCTTCCCAGAGTTCCTTGCCTCATGTCCTCACACTTGTAGCCATCATTTTAGGAAAAATTGCGATTCATTACCACAAAGCGCAAGGAAATTTACATTCGTTGTGAATCAAATTTTTCCTGACATTCGTAACGAATTCCACTTCGTCAGCTTTGATTCTATTATCTCTACTCATCATCCACAGCAGATTAGATGCCACCACTGTTTGCCAATAGCCATGTCTGTCAATAGAATACATAGGCCTGTACATTGTGGAAGTCTATCTTGGAAGTAAATCCTATCCTATTCCATGTTGAAAATTGATCTTTAAGTTATAGTGTAGACTCCATCTTAAAAATTAAATCTAGGACATAATAAGAAAACTGTTTTAATAGTTTATTTGGCTGTCAACACTCATTCACTTTGGGAACTAAATACAAATCAGATTTTTCTGATGTCAAAAAATAGACTTCGATCCCATACTTGAGGTATTTTGAGACAGGCTTTGGCTGTGTGCACAGAGTCTTGATCTTATCCTTTTAGTGTCTGCCTCTTCATTGTTGCATTCCTGCCACTAGAAATACCTCACTACATCCTGCCCACAGAGGTGGGGGCTTATTATGCAGAGAAGAGAACCATAATGGTTGGGTTTTGCATAGTGCAGTAAACCCAGAAGCATAAGTGGAATTCATAGGGCCCCAAAGCAAAATGAGATGGACCCCCACTGCCTAGTGACATGTAACTGAAAAAGCATGCTAAATAGTGATAAGTAAGTGTATAGATAATAGTAAGTATCATATATCGGAGAACCCACATACTACTGTTGATAGCCAAACCCACTATTTTGCTATTCACCACAAAAAGAAACACTAGGGGGAGATTTCTCAAGACTGGTCAAAAGAAAAACTGACTTAGTTCACCATAGCAAGCAATCTAATTCCATCTTTTATTTTCTAAAAGAGCTCTGAAAAATGAAAGGTGGAATCTGATTACTTGTATGGGCAACTAAGTCAGTTTTGCTTTACACCAGTATTGATAAATCTCCCCCATAATGTTCCTGCGCCTGAGTAGTCCTTTTTTAACTTATAGCTATAGTTACATTTATGGCTATTTTTTACAGCAAAAAAAAGGGGCACAGGCACCATGCACATGCACCATCATTTGACTGACACAGAACCAACTGAATGAGTGTATTTGGCTACTTTCATATTTCCTGTTTACGCTGCATATGCAGCAATCTCTCCTTCAGATACAGGGAAACATGATGCGTGACGCTCCCCCTGACTATGTTGGCGCTTCTGCAGTGATGCAGGGATCACTCAGTGGGACACGCCATATACTTACCACCTGATGTTTCCATTATTTTGGAGTCAATTTCTTGTATAAAAGGATATGTAATGTGGATGACTGTTACCTCTTGACGAAGCTGAGAAAGGGAAACGTGCGTCAACTACTAGGGATTTTGTTGGTGGGTTTCTTTTGGGTATGGTATTGATGTAGCCTCATATATTATGGTACTTGCAGGGTCCCCCTTTCTTTCTCATATGGATGTTTAACTATTTTCTGAACTACTGCTATTTATGGGTGTGATTACTGATTATACTTCCTCCTTTTTCCCTTGGTATATTTGACATGTTTTACATCTTTTTCGGGTGCATTGAAACCAGTGGTTAGTGATTCCTTACAGCTATCATGGTCAATGTTATCCTTTCTAATGTTTGTCCCATTTTTATGTTTTAAATCATGTATATTACATTAGGCATGGTGTCTTGTGCTCCTCTGTGTAGCGTCTTTGTAGGTTTGGTGTCTGTTAAGCAGACACGCCCACATGGATATGTTTATGAGGCTATGTGTTGTCTCCTAAAATTCTGACATATTACAAGGTGAAAGTATGAAGCACGGGGACGCAAGATCACCCATAATGCCGTGCAGCCAGCCAATCTGCAGATAGCCATCCCCTGTGATATCACAGCCCTATAAAACCTTCATCCCACGCTGTCTCCCTCATTGTCCTGTGAGCTGAGCATAGGGAGAGATGTGGCAAGCACTCATGCGCTAGGGACAGTGTTGCTGAGAATGATTAATAGAAGAATATTGGAGAATATTGGAGAAGAGAGTGTGCAGGGAGACTCATTCTGCGTTAGTTTTATTAATTTATTCCTACATTTACTTTTTCCTACATCAGCCGTAAACTAAGATATGTAATTCAATACCAATAAGATGAAAACCTTTATTATTTCAGTGCCAGCGTGCTCCAGTACCATCCAGTCTGCACCCCTTAGGGGGGCCAGGTCTTAATGATTACTATCCTCATCTTTTGCTGGCTTTACTTCTTTCAAATCATCCTTCAAAGTCTCCATGTTCTAGAAAAGTTAGCAAGATGCAGAGAGAGGTGGAGCTGGATATTCCTAAGGACATATTCTCATCGATTTTAGGTGATGTGGAAAAGGAGGAAAAGCAGGTGGCAGAAGAAGGACTATACAGTGCGGTCTTCATTATTAAATGAAAGGCAGCATTGGGATAATTGGGGAATCAAATTTTTCTTCGCTCTTCTCTACCTACGATGTTTATTTTTTATTGTTTACTTATTTGTATTTTTTATTACGGGGAAAGGGAGGCGATTTGATTTTTTTTTATAATACATTTTTCTTTTTAAAACTTTTTTTTTTTACACTTTTCCCAAGGGAACTTGAATATAAGATCAACAGATCGCTTCTGTCATAGACTTCAGTGCATTAACATTGACGTCTATGGGAAATTTGCTTTGTTCCTATATAACCCAGCTAGTTTTCCATGGAAACTGGCTGATCTCACTGTACAGGGAGAGGGATGCAGATGATTGTCATATTTTCATCACCTCGTGCCACTACCAAAAGTACCCATGAGGTACTTCCATCATGTTCAGTGCCCCAGACTCTCTGCACTCTGAACACTTCCTGGCCCATCCCCTTTGCTCTGGGTGACAGCTCCTGTCCAACTAGGCAGGGGGCCGGGGGGTCAGTCATGCAACCTATAACCATCACTTGCTGCTGTCTATGTAGAGCTTGAGGGCTTAAAACAGCTGATAGACTCCTATTAACATTAGAAGACTAAGCAGACTGCTGGATAAGGGTTACCACCTCTATGTGGATAACTATTATACCTGCATACCCCTATTCATGTCCCTAACTGCCAGAGGTACTGTGGCTTGCCGTACAGTGCACAAAAATCAGAGAGGCCTCCTTAGATCCCTGGGAACCACTGAGAATGGGTGAAAGTAGGGCTTGCGGGTGTTTAAGTACAAGAAGGACTTCCTTGTACTGACTACCATTCACACTAACACCAGCATCCCTGCTCCTGTACGAGGTACCACAACCACTACCGCCAAACCAGTTTATATCCTGGACTACAACAGACACATGGGGGGGCGGGGGGCGGGGGGGGGGATATTTCAGATCAACTTCTGAAGCCCTACAGTGCCACATGAAAAATGAAAATGTGGTACAAAAAGCTGGCTGTACACATTGTGCAATGCGTACATGCTATTTCAATCTGCTGGCCACACAGGAACTTTCCTTCAGTTCCAAGAGGTGGTTATCAAGGCCCTAATTTTTCAAAGCCAAGGAGGGTCTCAGTACTTCAGGAAGTCATGGTGCCCGTGTTGTACCAGGGCAACATTTTCCAGGTCAAGTCCCCCAGACAGCAAGGAAGGGAAGGACCCAAAAAAGATGCAGGGTGTGTTCCAAAAGGGGGATAAGGAAAAACACCATTTACCACTGCGAAACCTGCCCTGAAAAACCTGGCCTGTGCATACAGGAGTGTTTTGAAATCTACCACTTATCCATTTAGTATTAATTTAATTTCATCTATGATGTACCCTGTAGTTTTACCACCTTATATCTCTGATTTAGTCAGCCTAGCTTACAGATCCACTTTTCACCAACCACTACATATTCATTTCTGTAAAACACCTGCTGAGTCAAAAGTGCCCTTTCCACCCCTTAAAATGTTCGTACGTGGGTGCACTTTCCAAAATGGGGTCACTTCTTGGGGTTTTTAATTTCAGGGGACCTCAGGAATTTTTTGAATGCAACATGGCACCTAAAATCCATGTCTTCCAATTCAGGTCAGCAAAATCCCTATTTTGCTGTTTGAATCTAGAGCCCTGCTATGCATCCATACATAATTTTTTGAGCACATATGGGGTGTTCCAGTATTTGGGAGGAAATGGGGAACAAAATGTGGGGTGCATTTTGTCCAGTTACCCTTTGGAAAAGTGAAAAATGTAGGTGTACAGCAGCTTTTTAGAATCTCACACTAGCTTAATTTGCCAAATTATACATTAATTAAACATATAGTTACTGCATACTGGGGATGCTAAAATGAAAACAAAAAAGTCTTTATTAGGTATCATTGCGTTTATTCAAATGGACCGCACTGCTCCAGAGCAAACAGGAAAATCCTCCCCTCCAAATCACACAGACTTCATTGGATATAGGAAAGCATTCAGGTCACTTAGATTTACTTCTCCCTCTCCTCTGTGAAAAATCAAGGTCGCCACAAATAGTGAAGCATAGTCACATGAGTTGAACTGCGTAAGTTTTATTGTAATTACAGGATAAAAGAAGGTAATCACCCGACCCGGGTTTCGCTCAGAAAAGCTTTGTCAGGGGTATCTCCTCCGCCCACTCCAGGGCGGACCTTATAAACCCACAGGTGGGAATCCACCACACCTCCAAAAAAACATCATAGTCAATACGGCCCATTTACAAAAGTTAAAACCAATATTTTATTAGGTATCACTTGAAATTAAAATAGGAAGGGATATGTTAAAAGCTCACTAATATATATATATATATATATATATATATATATCAATGGTACAGATGTGGGATACAGGTACAGACTTGAAATAAACCTGCCTAATTCCCCCAGAACCCAGGGCTACACAATATGTACCAATGATACTAGGCTCCAGCATCTACTGGGTATCATAATAAAACCCCAGCTGTGCTACAGTAGCCTATATTCAAATAATCCGACTGGCTACAGTATCTGCTCAATGACACATGGTAAATTTTCAGTGTATCCCATAGAATGCTGGACATTCCAATCTTGCGGCTTATTCATGCAGCTGGAGTCCAGCCAAACACCCTTTGTAGTCAATCAAAGATTACTATTGCAGACGCTGCCGCTAAATGCTCAATTCAAAAATTGCTAACTATGCTATTGCTCCCTGTGCCGTGGCTCGATGTCTTTCTCATTCTAATAATTCTTTAGGAGCCCTATAGCAGAAGCATAGTATAAAATGTCTAGAGATGTACGAGCAACATCGCGCTACTCTCCACGTGTGTAGAGGCAGCGCTCCGGCACTAGTGCAGCTGTAAAGCGGCCAGCAAAACTACAGGTATTTAAACATAAAACCCCTCCCATACCAGACAAGGCCACGGATACCCAATATCCAATAATGTCATTACTATTTTCCTTTAATTCTCGTGGGACACCTAAAGGGTTAACAAAGTTTGTAAAATCAGTTGAATACCTGCAGGGGTGTATTTTGTAAAGTGGGGGTATAAATGGGTGGTTTCTAATATGTAAGCCCCACAAAGTGACTTCATAACTGAACTGGTCCTCCAAAAACTGGATTTTGGAAATTTTCTTAAAAATGTTAAGATTTGCTTCTAAACTTCTAAGCCTTCTAACGTCCTAAAAAAAGAAAATGTCATTTACAAAATGATCCAAACATGAAGTAGACATATGGGGAATAAAAAGTAATAACTATTTTTGGAGGTATTACTACCTATTTTAAAAGTAGAATTGAAATTTGGAAATGTTTCCACATTTTTTTGTAAATTTGGTATTTTTTTTATAAATATGCATGAAATATTTTGACTCAAATTTACCACAGTCATGAAGCAAACTATGTAATGAGAAAACAATCTCAAAATGGCCTGGATAAGTATAAGTGTTTTAAAGTTATCACTACATAAAGTGACACATGTCAGATTTGCTAAAAATGGCCAGGTCCTTAAAGGGGTTGTCCGAGTTATTTTTTTGTTCTTTTTATGTTTCTAACTAGGTAAATGTAAGGACTTTCACTTCACTTACTTTATCTCCAGTTGCTGCTTTCTCAAATTTTACTGAGAGTCACATGACCTATGATGTCAGCTTCCCTCCCGCCTCTGATGATGTTTCGTGCACAAGCCTGAGAGAGCAGATATGTGCCTGTACAGTACACCAAATGTCATTGTCCTGGCCACGCCCCCATGCCCTTCCGGCTGCTGCTGTCTGCTCTCTCCCTGGATTCTTAACCCCTTCAGCAGCACAGACTCAGGGTATTTAAACATAAAACCCCTCCAATACCAGACAAGGCCACGCCTACCCAATATAACATGGTAGGAGCGAGATGAATGCTCCTAATACCCACCGATGCTGGCTTAAAAAGTGAAGGACCTTGAGAGGGGACAAATTGCCCCATTGAACTAGAGATCAAAAAGGCGGATATTTTGATGGCTTTAAGTAACTATACTGTAATAAGGCACCCGTAAGCACAGACCTGTGTTGTAGTTCAACATGCACATTGGCACTAAAAAGTACATCCAAAAGGACAGCGCATAATGAGAAATAAGTAAAAGAACAATGCCAAATACCCACAGTCTTTGATTGCACGGGCATCACATTATGTTACCAAACTGTCTTAACAAAGCACTGTCTCCATCCCATCTTCATCTTACTGTGTAAGGAGTACAATATGTGAAATAAAAGACGTGTCTGTGTTGATAACAGCAAAGTATCCAAACAGTATCATAACAGTCACAAATGTCCAAATGGAGAACCTTTCTTATGGACTATCATAATATACATCTACAATGAAGTACCACATAGAAGGGGGTGAGGGAATAAACCACTACCTACTCAATGCAATTGTTACGCTCATTTGTACAAGGTGAAATAAAGCAACTTTTCACATTAAAAATGCAATTTTTCTGTTTCACTGCCAAGCGTTTCTTAATTCTAGGAAACACCTTTGAGGTCAAAGTGCTCATTACACAGGTTGAAAGATTCCTTAAGGGGTGTAGGTTCCAAAATGGGGTCACTTTTTGGGGTTTCCACTGTAGGGCCACCTCAGGGTGTCTTCATATGCGACATAGCTCCTAATCATGAAAATATTTTGACTCAAATTTACCACAGTCATGAAGCAAACTATGTAATGAGAAAACAATCTCAAAATGGCCTGGATAAGTATAAGTGTTTTAAAGTTATCACTACATAAAGTGACACATGTCAGATTTGCTAAAAATGGCCAGGTCCTTAAAGGGGTTGTCCGAGTTATTTTTTTGTTCTTTTTATGTTTCTAACTAGGTAAATGTAAGGACTTTCACTTCACTTACTTTATCTCCAGTTGCTGCTTTCTCAAATTTTACTGAGAGTCACATGACCTATGATGTCAGCTTCCCTCCCGCCTCTGATGATGTTTCGTGCACAAGCCTGAGAGAGCAGAAATGTGCCTGTACAGTACACCAAATGTCACTGTCCTGGCCACGCCCCCATGCCCTTCCGGCTGCTGCTGTCTGCTCTCTCCCTGGATTCTTAACCCCTTCAGCAGCACAGACTCAGGGTATTTAAACATAAAACCCCTCCAATACCAGACAAGGCCACGCCTACCCAATATAACATGGTAGGAGCGAGATGAATGCTCCTAATACCCACCGATGCTGGCTTAAAAAGTGAAGGACCTTGAGAGGGGACAAATTGCCCCATTGAACTAGAGATCAAAAAGGCGGATATTTTGATGGCTTTAAGTAACTATACTGTAATAAGGCACCCGTAAGCACAGACCTGTGTTGTAGTTCAACATGCACATTGGCACTAAAAAGTACATCCAAAAGGACAGCGTATAATGAGAAATAAGTAAAAGAACAATGCCAAATACCCACAGTCTTTGATTGCACGGGCATCACATTATGTTACCAAACTGTCTTAACAAAGCACTGTCTCCATCCCATCTTCATCTTACTGTGTAAGGAGTACAATATGTGAAATAAAAGACGTGTCTGTGTTGATAACAGCAAAGTATCCAAACAGTATCATAACAGTCACAAATGTCCAAATGGAGAACCTTTCTTATGGACTATCATAATATACATCTACAATGAAGTACCACATAGAAGGGGGTGAGGGAATAAATCCACTACCTACTCAATGCAATTGTTACGCTCATTTGTACAAGGTGAAATAAAGCAACTTTTCACATTAAAAAATGCAATTTTTCTGTTTCACTGCCAAGCGTTTCTTAATTCTAGGAAACACCTTTGAGGTCAAAGTGCTCATTACACAGGTTGAAAGATTCCTTAAGGGGTGTAGGTTCCAAAATGGGGTCACTTTTTGGGGGTTTCCACTGTAGGGCCACCTCAGGGTGTCTTCATATGCGACATAGCTCCTAATCATGAAATATTTTGACTCAAATTTACCACAGTCATGAAGCAAACTATGTAATGAGAAAACAATCTCAAAATGGCCTGGATAAGTATAAGTGTTTTAAAGTTATCACTACATAAAGTGACACATGTCAGATTTGCTAAAAATGGCCAGGTCCTTAAAGGGGTTGTCCGAGTTATTTTTTTGTTCTTTTTATGTTTCTAACTAGGTAAATGTAAGGACTTTCACTTCACTTACTTTATCTCCAGTTGCTGCTTTCTCAAATTTTACTGAGAGTCACATGACCTATGATGTCAGCTTCCTCCCGCCTCTGATGATGTTTCGTGCACAAGCCTGAGAGGGCAGAAATGTGCCTGTACAGTACACCAAATGTCACTGTCCTGGCCACGCCCCCATGCCCTTCCGGCTGCTGCTGTCTGCTCTCCCTGGATTCTTAACCCCTTCAGCAGCACAGACTCAGGGTATTTAAACATAAAACCCCTCCAATACCAGACAAGGCCACGCCTACCCAATATAACATGGTAGGAGCGAGATGAATGCTCCTAATACCCACCGATGCTGGCTTAAAAAGTGAAGGACCTTGAGAGGGGACAAATTGCCCCATTGAACTAGAGATCAAAAGGCGGATATTTTGATGGCTTTAAGTAACTATACTGTAATAAGGCACCCGTAAGCACAGACCTGTGTTGTAGTTCAACATGCACATTGGCACTAAAAGTACATCCAAAAGGACAGCGCATAATGAGAAATAAGTAAAAGAACAATGCCAAATACCCACAGTCTTTGATTGCACGGGCATCACATTATGTTACCAAACTGTCTTAACAAAGCACTGTCTCCATCCCATCTTCATCTTACTGTGTAAGGAGTACAATATGTGAAATAAAAGACGTGTCTGTGTTGATAACAGCAAAGTATCCAAACAGTATCATAACAGTCACAAATGTCCAAATGGAGAACCTTTCTTATGGACTATCATAATATACATCTACAATGAAGTACCACATAGAAGGGGGTGAGGGAATAAATCCACTACCTACTCAATGCAATTGTTACGCTCATTTGTACAAGGTGAAATAAAGCAACTTTTCACATTAAAAATGCAATTTTCTGTTTCACTGCCAAGCGTTTCTTAATTCTAGGAAACACCTTTGAGGTCAAAGTGCTCATTACACAGGTTGAAAGATTCCTTAAGGGGTGTAGGTTCCAAAATGGGGTCACTTTTTGGGGGTTTCCACTGTAGGGCCACCTCAGGGTGTCTTCATATGCGACATAGCTCCTAATCACCATTCCAGCTAAATCCACTCTCCAAAAGCCATATGGTTCTTCTTCCACTCTGAAGCCTGCTGTGCCCCCATACATCATTTTTTGAGCACATATGGGGTGTTTCTGTAAACTCCAGAATCAGGGTAATAGATTTTGAGTTTCAACCTCAGGGTGTCTTCATCATTTTTTGAGCACATATGGGGTGTTTCTGTAAACTCCAGAATCAGGGTAATAGATTTTGAGTTTCAACCTCAGGGTGTCTTCATATGCGACATAGCTCCTAATCATGAAATATTTTGACTCAAATTTACCACAGTCATGAAGCAAACTATGTAATGAGAAAACAATCTCAAAATGGCCTGGATAAGTATAAGTGTTTTAAAGTTATCACTACATAAAGTGACACATGTCAGATTTGCTAAAAATGGCCAGGTCCTTAAAGGGGTTGTCCGAGTTATTTTTTTGTTCTTTTTATGTTTCTAACTAGGTAAATGTAAGGACTTTCACTTCACTTACTTTATCTCCAGTTGCTGCTTTCTCAAATTTTACTGAGAGTCACATGACCTATGATGTCAGCTTCCCTCCCGCCTCTGATGATGTTTCAGTGCACAAGCCTGAGAGAGCAGAAATGTGCCTGTACAGTACACCAAATGTCACTGTCCTGGCCACGCCCCCATGCCCTTCCGGCTGCTGCTGTCTGCTCTCTCCCTGGATTCTTAACCCCTTCAGCAGCACAGACTCAGGGTATTTAAACATAAAACCCCTCCAATACCAGACAAGGCCACGCCTACCCAATATAACATGGTAGGAGCGAGATGAATGCTCCTAATACCCACCGATGCTGGCTTAAAAAGTGAAGGACCTTGAGAGGGGACAAATTGCCCCATTGAACTAGAGATCAAAAGGCGGATATTTTGATGGCTTTAAGTAACTATACTGTAATAAGGCACCCGTAAGCACAGACCTGTGTTGTAGTTCAACATGCACATTGGCACTAAAAAGTACATCCAAAAGGACAGCGCATAATGAGAAATAAGTAAAAGAACAATGCCAAATACCCACAGTCTTTGATTGCACGGGCATCACATTATGTTACCAAACTGTCTTAACAAAGCACTGTCTCCATCCCATCTTCATCTTACTGTGTAAGGAGTACAATATGTGAAATAAAAGACGTGTCTGTGTTGATAACAGCAAAGTATCCAAACAGTATCATAACAGTCACAAATGTCCAAATGGAGAACCTTTCTTATGGACTATCATAATATACATCTACAATGAAGTACCACATAGAAGGGGGTGAGGGAATAAATCCACTACCTACTCAATGCAATTGTTACGCTCATTTGTACAAGGTGAAATAAAGCAACTTTTCACATTAAAAAATGCAATTTTTCTGTTTCACTGCCAAGCGTTTCTTAATTCTAGGAAACACCTTTGAGGTCAAAGTGCTCATTACACAGGTTGAAAGATTCCTTAAGGGGTGTAGGTTCCAAAATGGGGTCACTTTTTGGGGGTTTCCACTGTAGGGCCACCTCAGGGTGTCTTCATATGCGACATAGCTCCTAATCACCATTCCAGCTAAATCCACTCTCCAAAAGCCATATGGTTCTTCTTCCACTCTGAAGCCTGCTGTGCCCTCATACATCATTTTTTGAGCACATATGGGGTGTTTCTGTAAACTCCAGAATCAGGGTAATAGATTTTGAGTTTTGTTTGGCTGTTAACCCCCTTTAAATCTGCTAAAAAAAGGTGAAATTTTTAAATGTAATTACTATTTTCCTTTAATTCTCATGGGACACCTAAAGGGTTAACAAAGTTTATAAAATCAGTTTAGAATAGCTTGAGGGGTGTATTTTGTAAAATTGGGGGTATTAATGGTTGGTTTCTAATATGTAAGCCCCAGAAAGTGACTTCATAACTGAACTGGTCCTTAAAAAATTGGATTTTGGAAATTTTCTTAAAAATGTTTTGAAGATTTGCTTCTAAACTTCTAAGCCTTCTAACGTCCTAAAAAAAGAAAATGTAATGTACAAAATGATCCAAACATGAAGTAGACATATGGGGAATGAAAAGTAATAACTATTTTTGGAGGTATTACTGTCTATTTTATAAGTAGAGAAATAGAAATTTGGAAATGTTTCCACATTTTTTGTAAATTTTTTTTTTTTTTTATAAATAGGAATTAAATATTTTGACTCAAATTTGCCACAGTCATGAAGTACATGTTTTGTGCACAAGCATGAGAGAGCAGATATGTGCCTGTACAGTACACCAGACGTCACAGTGCTGGCCATGCCCCCCTGCACTGCCGGCTGCTGCTGTCTGCTCTCTCTCTTAATTCTTAACCCCTTCTGCAGCACAGACTCAGGGCTGAAGCCTTTTCTGAGTAGCTGCAGGCAAATGTTGGGCACAGGAGCTGACAGAGGAGTTCTTTATAGCATTGCACAAGAAAAGGTAGGGGGAAGATCTTGTTTGTATCAGCAGTATCATTGTACATCTGGGACTTGTAGTCCTACATATTCAGCATGCTGCTGAGTATCCCAGCAGGCAGACATGTCACTCAGGGCAGCACTTGTATTCACTCCCTTTGCATAGCAGGGGGAGGGGCAGAGATTGTTATTATTGCAGGTAAACAAAGGGCCAGGAAAGAACAAACGAAATGAGAAAATATATTTGCTTTTTTAGCTTAGTTATATATTGCTGACCATCAGATTTACAGTGCTATATTTTTTTTCATAACTCGGACAACCCCTTTAAGTGAAAAATGTCAGGGTCCTGAAGCATTTCATTTTGGCCTCTTTTCTTTAAAGCTTTAAACCCTATTAAGTAAATTGTATGTACTGTTAAGTAAAAGTATGCACTTTTCTATAACTGTTAATAATCCTAAATATATTATATAACTTCATCAATCACAGGGTGCCTAGGGACTTTACTAGTGTTGAGCGAGCATGCTCAGCTGAACACCAGTGTGACTCGAGCATCGCTATGCTCGGCACATGGCGGTATTCGTCCAAATACCCCATGTGCTCGAGCGGAATGCTCGAGTTTCCACCCCGCACGTTTCTTGACTGCTACGCAGCCAATGAACATGCGGGTAAGTACTGCCCTCACTGTAGTGCCGTAGCCATGTTGGTTACTGGCATTACAGTGATTGGCTGGCTGGAATGCGTCATTGGGTGCTACAGTTGTGTTCAAAATTATTCAACCCCCAATGCTGTAAAGGGTTTTAGGGAATTTAGTTTACATTTGTAATTGTGTTCAGAATGAAATCTTACAAGGAATTTTTAAAGAACCAAATGCAACTAAAATTACATCAATTGTTTTTGTAATACAGTATTAAATGTGTTTTTTTGTGATTTCTTCATTGACACAATTATTCAACCCCTTAAAGACTACCACTCTTAAGAACAGAGGTTCATTCAAGTGTTTTCGATCAGGTATTGAAAACACCGGTGGATGTCAAGGAGCAGCAATCAAGCATAATAAGCACCAATTAGGCAGATTTAAAATGACTGTGATACTCAGCTCCTTCTAGACATTTACTGGTGTGTTTACAGACATGGTGAAGTCAAGAGAATGGTCCAGGAAGATAAGAGAAGAGATGATTTCTTTTCACAGGAAGGGCAATGGCTATAAGAAGATTGCAAAGATGTTAAACATACCAAGAGACACCATAGGAAGCATCATTCACAAATTCAAGGCAAAGGGCACTGTTGAAACGCTACCTGGTCGTGGCAGAAAGAAGATGCTGACTTTGACTGCTGTGTGCTACCTGAAACGCAAAGTGGAGAAAAGTCCCCGTGTGACTGCTGAGGAACTGAAAAAAGATTTGTCAGATGTGGTTACTGAAGTTTCAGCTCAGACAATAAGGCGCACACTGCGTAATGAAGGCCTCCATGCCAGAACTCCCAGGCGCACCCCCTTGCTGTCCCCAAAGAATAAGAAGAGTCGACTGCAGTATGCCAAAAATCATGTGGACAAACCACAAAAGTTTTGGGATAGTGTTCTGTGGACTGATGAAACAAAATTAGAACTGTTTGGGCCCATGGATCAATGCTATGTTTGGAGGAGGAAGAACAAGGCCTATGAAGAAAAGAACACCTTGCCTACTGTGAAGAATGGCTGGGGGTCAATCATGCTTTGGGGCTGTTCTGCTTCTACAGGTACAGGGAAGCTTCAGCGTGTGCAAGGTACCATGAATTCTCTTCAGTACCAGGAGATATTGGAGGAAAATGTGATGCAGTCCGTCACAAACCTGAGGCTTGGGAGACGTTGGACCTTTTAACAGGACAATGATCCCAAGCATACCTCCAAGTCCACTAGAGCATGGTTGCAGATTAAAGGCTGTAACATTTTGAAGTGGCCATCGCAGTCACCAGACTTAAATCCGATCAGGGGCGGACTGAGAACCCTCAGGGCCCCCGGGCAAAATAAATCAAGGGCCCCCTTCCAGGCCCCACCCATGCCCTACCTCCAGCAACGCCAACGTTATACCTCCACCCACACCTATATCCTGCCTCCACTACCTGGTCACACCGCCATTGTTATGCCTCTGATCCCATTACTACAGAAATACAGGGCACTTACCTATTACGTCCAGTGACGTCTTCTTTGATGTAGATGTTTTCTGTCCTCATCTTCTCCTTTCAGACCTTCAGACCAGACCGCCATGTTGTCGCCATTTTCCATCTCTGCAGTTTAACAAAAAAAATCTTAGTTTACTACTTTTCCATCATCCTCTCATCTTCTAGACAAATCATCCTACTACCCCCAATACTGTGCCACTGTGCTCCCCAATACTACACTGCAGAAACAGATAATACCCCTGGTAATACTAGTACCACACAGAGCCCCCCATATAAAATACCCATTCTTTGTGGCCTCAGTAGAAGCCCCCATAGTGCCCCATAATAATGTGCCAGTAACACGTGCCTCTCCATGCCACCACATGTGCCAGTAATTAGTGCCTCTCTTGTGCCTCTCCCCCATGTGCCAGTAATAAGTGCCTCTCTTGTGCTTCCCCCCATGTGCCAGTAGCCCCCCCTTATTATGTGCCAGTAGCCGTTCCCCCTTTATGTGCCAGTAGCCGTCCCCCTTTTATGTGCCAGTAGCCGTCCCTCCTTATGTGCCAGTAGCCGTCCCTTCTTGCCAGTAGCCGTCCCTCCTTATGTGCCAGTAGCCATCCCCCCTTATGTGCCAGTAGCCGTCCCTCCTTCTGTGCTAGTAGCCCTCCCTCCTTATGTGTCAGTAGCAGTCCCCCCTTATGTGCCAGTAGCCGTCCCTCCTAATGTGCCAGTAGCCGTCCCTCCTTATGTGCCAGTAGCCGTCCCTCCTTATGTGACAGTAGCCGTCCCTCCTTATGTGCCAGTAGCCGCCCCTCCTTATGTGCCAGTAGCCTTCCCCCTTATGTGCCAGTAGTCCCCCTTATGTGCCAGTAGTCCCTCTTGTGTGTCAGTAGTCCACTTATGTGCCAGTAGCCCCCCTTATGTGCCATTAGTCCCCCCTTATGTGCCAGTAGCCGCCCCCCCCTTATGTGCCAGTAGCCGCCCCCCTTATGTGCCAGTAGCCGCCCCTCCCTTATGTGCCAGTAACAGTCTCCCCCTAAGTGGCAGTAGCCTCCCCCCTTATGTGCCAGTAGCCCCCTTATGTGCCATTAGTCCCCTTATGTGCCAGTAGCCTGTCCCCTTATGTGCCAGTAGCTGTCCCCCTTATGTGCCAGTAGCAGCCCCCTTAAGTGCCAGTAGTCCCCCTTATGTGCCAGTAGTCCCCCTTATGTGCCAGTAGCCCCCTTATGTGCCAGAAGTCCCCTTATGTGCCATTAGGCCCCCTCATGTGCCATTAGTCCCCCTCATGTGCCATTAGTCCCCCTCATGTGCCATTAGTCCCCCCTCATGTGCCAGTAGCTCCTCTTATGTGCCATTAGTCCCCCCTTATGTGCCAGTAGCTGTCCCCCTTATGTGCCAGTAGCTGTCCCCCTTATGTGCCAGTTGAAGCCCCCTTAAGTGCCAGTAGTGCCCCCTTATGTGCCAGTAGCCCCCGTTATGTGCCAGTAGCCCCCCTTATGTGCCAGTAGTCCCCACTTATGTGCCATTAGGTCCCCCTCATGTGGTATTAGTCCCCCCTCATGTGCCAGTAGCCCCTCTTATGTGCCAGTAGCCGTCCCCTTTATGTGCCAGTAGCCCCTTTATGTGCCAGTAGCCCTCTTTTGTGCCAGTAGCCCCCTTATGTGCCAGTAGCTTGTCCTCCTTATGTGCCAGCAGCAGCCCCCTTAAGTGCCATTAGTCCCCCTTATGTGCCAGTAGTCCCCACTTATGTGCCATTAGGTCCCCCTCATGTGGTATTAGTCCCCCCTCATGTGCCAGTAGCCCCTCTTATGTGCCAGTAGCCGTCCCCTTTATGTGCCAGTAGCCCCTTTATGTGCCAGTAGCCCTCTTTTGTGCCAGTAGCCCCCTTATGTGCCAGTAGCTTGTCCTCCTTATGTGCCAGCAGCAGCCCCCTTAAGTGCCATTAGTCCCCCTTAAGTGCCAGTAGCCCCAAGAAAAAAAAAGAACACTTATACTTACCTCCAGCGATGCGATGCAGGCCTCTTCCGGCCTGTATCTCAAGCTGTACCTCCCCGGCGGCGCGATGACGTCATTGCGCCGCCTGCATCGGCCTCTGATAGGCTGCCGGCCTAGTGCTGGCAGCCTATCAGAGGAACAGGGAGAGGACACGCGCAATGGAAGTGCTCATCTCCTGATGTCCCCTGCCGCCGCGTCTGCCCTGGGGACGGCCCCCTACTGGCCACGGGCCCTCGGTCCATGCCCGAGTGCCCTAATGGTCAATCTGCCCCTGAATCCGATTGAGAACCTCTGGTGGGACTTAAAGAAAGCAGTTGCAGCGCGCAAGCCTAAGAATGTGACTGAACTGAAGGCTTTTGCCCATGAAGAATGGGCGAAGATACCCGTAGATCCCTGCAAGACACTTGTGTCAAGCTATGCTTCACGTTTAGGGGTGTCAAGCTATACGTTTTCACTTGGGGGTTGAATAAAACTGATAATGATATGAGCACAGAAAAGACATTTGTGGTTATTTCATTATAAATGTTATGTTATATTTGTCTGACTTACAAGTGCCTCTTTGATTTAATTGTAAACAAGATGACTGAAATGATCAAAATCAATGTCAAACTGGCCAAAACACTCAATTTCAGTGGGGGTTGAATCATTTTGAACACAGCTGTATATAGTCTTAGTCTTAGTCAGGGAGAGCTGTGCATGGGAAGAGACAGACAGTGTAGGGAGTGATATTGGACTATTTTTATTAGAAACACTTTTCAGAGACCCAAAAGTCCTTTTAACCACTTAAGCCCCCCTAGCTTAAACACCCTTAATGACCAGGCCACTTTTTACAATTCCGCACTACACTACTTTCACCGTTTATTGTTCCGTCATGCAACTTACCACCCAAATGAATTTTACCTCCTTTTCTTCTCACTAATAGAGCTTTCATTTGGTGGTATTTCATTGTTGCTGACATTTTTACTTTTTTTGCCATTAATACAAATTTAACGATATTTTTGCAAAAAAATGACATTTTTCACTTTCTGTTGTAAAATTTTTCAAAAAAAACTACATTTCTATATAAATTTTTCTCTAAATTTATTGTTCTACATGTTTTCGATAAAAAAAAGTCCAATAAGTGTATATTCATTGGTTTGGGTAAAAGTTATAGCGTTTACAAACTATGGTGCAAAAAAGTGAATTTCTGCATTTTGAAGCAGCTCTGACATTCTGAGCGCCTGTCATGTTTCTTCAGGTGCTAGAATGTCAGGAAAGTATAAATACCCCCCAAATCACACCATTTTAGAAAGAAGACACCCCAAAGTATTCGCGGAGGGGCATGGTGAGTTCATGTATCATTTCATTTTTTTTCACAAGTTAGCGGAAAATGACACTTTCTGAGAAAAAAAAAAAAAAAAAAGTTTCAATTTCTGCTAACTTCTGGCAAAAAAAAAAGAAATCTCAGACGGACTCACTATGCCCCTCAGTGAATACCTTGGGGTGTCTACTTTCCGAAAGGGGTCATTTGTGGGGTGTGTTTACTGTTCTGGCATTTTGGGCGGGGCTAAATTGTGAGCCGCCATGTAAAACCTAAAGGTACTCGTTGGAATTTGGGCCTTTGCAGCACTAGGCTGCAAAAAGTGTCACTTATGTGAGTATCGCCGTACTCAGGAGAAGTAGGGCAATGTGTTTTGGGGTGTATTTTTACATATACCCATGTTGGGTGAGAGAAATATCTCTGTAAACTGACAACTTTGTATAAATTTTTTAAAAGTTGTCGTTTACAGAGATATTTTCACACACAGTATAGGTATATATAAAAATACACCCCAAAGCACATTGCCCTACTTCTCCTGAGTACGGCGATACCACATGTGTGACACTTTTGCAGCCTGGAGTGCAAGAGGCCCTAAAACCAATGAGTACCTTTAGGATTTCACAGGGCATTTTTACGCATTTGGATTCCAGACTTCTTCTCACGCTTTAGGGGCCCCTAAAATGCCAGGACAGTATAAATACCCCACATGTGACCCCATTTTAGAAAGAAGACACCCCAAGGTATTCCGTGAGGGGTATGGTGAGTTCATGTAAAATTTTATTTTTGTCACAAGTTAGTGGAATATGAGACTTTGTAAAAAACAAAATAAAAAATAAAAAATATATCAATTTCCGCTAACTTGTGCCAAAAAATAAAAATTCTGTGAACTCGCCATGCCCCTCACGGAATACCTTGAGGTGTCTTCTTTCCAAAATGGGGTCACATGTGGGGTATTTATACTCACCTGGCATTTTAGGGGCCTCTAAGCGTGAGAATCCAAATGCGTAAAAATGGCCTGTGAAATCCTAAAGGTACTCATTGGTTTTAGGGCCTTTGCGCATCTTGGCTGCAAAAAGTGTCACTCATGTGGTATCGCCGTACTCAGGAGAAGTAGGGCAATGTGTTTTGGGGTGTATTTTTACATATACCCATGCTGCGTTTGAGAAATATTGCTGTAAACGACAACTTTTTACATTTTTTATTCAAAGTTGTCAATTTACAGAGATATTTCTCACACAAAGTATGGGTATATGTAAAAATACACCCTAAACACATTGCCCTACTTCTCCTGAGTACGGCGATACCACATGAGTGACACTTTTGCAGCCAAGATGCGCAAAGGGGCCCTAAAACCAATGAGTACCTTTTAGGAGGGCATTTTTACGCATTTTTCTTCTCACGCTTTAGGGCCCCTAAAATGCCAGGGCAGTATAAATACCCCACGTGTGACCCCATTTTGGAAAGAAGACACCCCAAGGTATTCTGTGAGGGGCATGGCGAGTTCATAGAAGATTTTTTTGGCACAAGTTAGCGGAAATTGATTTTTATTGTTTTTCTCATAAAGTCTACCTTTCTGCTAACTTTTGACAAAAAGTTAAATTTTTCATGGACTCACTATGCCCCTCAGCGAATACCTTGGGGTGTCTTCTTTCCAAAATGGGGTCATTTGTGGGGTGTTTGTACTGTTCTGGCATTTTGGGCGGGGCTAAATTGTGAGCAGCCATGTAAATCCTAAAGGTACTCGTTGGAATTTGGGCCCCTTTGCGCACCTAGGCTGTAAAAAGTGTCACTCATGTGGTATCGCCGTACTCAGGAGAAGTAGGGCAATGTGTTTTGGGGTGTATTTTTACATATACCCATGCTGGGTGAGAGAAATATCTCTGTAAATTGACAACTTTGAATAAAAAAATTTAAAAAGTTGTCGTTTACAGTGATATTTCTCACACACAGTATGGGTATATGTAAAATACACCCCAAACACATTGCCCTACTTCTCCTGAGTTCAGCGATACCACATGAGTGACACTTTTGCAGCCAAGATGCGCAAAGGGGCCCTAAAACCAATGTGTACCTTTAGGATTTCACAGGCCATTTTTACGCATTTGGATTCTCACACTTTAGGAACCCTAAAATGCCAGGGCAGTATAAATACCCCACATGTGACCCCATTGTGGAAAGAAGACACCCCAAGGTATTCCGTGAGGGGTATGGCGAGTTCACAGAAAAAAAAATTTGGCACAAGTTAGCGGAAATTGATTTTTTTTTTTTTTTTACAGTCTCATATTCCACTAACTTGTGACAAAAATAATATTTTACATGAACTCCCCATACCCCTCACGGAATACCTTGGGAGTCTTCTTTCTAAAATGGGGTCACATGTGGGGTATTTATACTGCCCTGGCATTTGAGGGTCTCCACAATCATTACACGTATGGCCAGCATTAGGAGTTTCTGCGATTCTCCTTATATTGAGCATACGGGTAATGAGATTTTTTCCCGTTCAGCCTCTGGGCTGAAAAAGAAAAAAATGAACGGCACAGATTTTTCATTCGCATCAATCAATGTGGATGAAAAAATCTCTACTAAATATGTGCAAAAAAAACAAAAACGGCACAGATTTTTCATTCGCATCGATCAATGTGGATGAATAAATCTCTGCCAAAAATGTGCAAAAAAAAAGTAGTAAGGCCCCATTCACACGTCCGCAAAAATTCTGCGGAATAGATGCCGACCCATTCAGTGTGAATGGGGCTGGCGGTGATGCGGAGAGCACACTATGCGCTCGCCGCATCAGCATTTGCGGAGCTGCGGCCGCAAACTTCCGGGTTTCGGCCCCCAAGCATCCGGCCGCAGCTCCGCAAAAGATAGAGCATGTCCTATTCTTGTCCGCAATTGCGGACAAGAAAAGGCATTTTCTATATAGTTCTGGCAATGTGCGGATCCGCAAAATGCGGAAAGCACATTGCTGGTGTCCGTGTTTTGCGGATCCGTGGATCCATGGATCCGCAAAACACATACTGGACGTCTGAATGAGTCTTACAGGGGGTAATTAGTGTCAGGGGGTGACAGGGGGTGACATGGGGTGATCAGGGGTTAATCAGGGGTTAATCAGTAACGGGGGTGGGGGTGGGGTGGATGGGTGGGGGGTCTGTGTGGTGTTTTGGTGCACTTACAAAAGTTTCTTTGGTGGTCCCAAGCAAAGGGACCACCAAAGGAACGATCAGCAAGCATATCAGACGCTGTTAACAAAACAGCGTCTGATATGCCATTTTTTGACTTCTACAGCCTGCCAGCGCACGATCAGCGCTGGCAGGCTGTAGCTTACCTTCTCCCCGGCGTGATCCTGTGAACGCGCGCACGCGCGCGCGCGCGTTCACAGGAAATCTCGCCTCTCGCGAGATGACGCGCGGGCGCGTCAACGAGGAACAGACCGACCGCCCGCAGGACGCAATCCTGCGTGAGGCGGTCGGCAAGAAGTTAAGGACTATTATGTGTGGCAGCAGCAATATACAGGGTGGGCCATTTATATGGATACACCTTAATAAACTGGGAATGGTTGGTGATATTAACTTCCTGTTTGTGGCACATTAGCATATGTAAGGGGGGAAACTTTTCAAGATGGGTGGTGACCATGGCAGCCATTTTGAAGTCAGCCATTTTGAATCCAACTTTTGTTTTTTCAATAGGAAGATAGTCATGTGACACATCAAACTTATTAGGAATTTCACAAGAAATACAATGGTGTGCTTGTTTTTAACGTAACTTTATTCTTTCATGAGTTATTTACAAGTTTCTGACCACTTATAAAATGTGTTCAATGTGCTGCCCATTGTGTTGGATTGTCAATGCAACCCTCTTCTCTCACTCTTCACACACTAATAGCAACACCGCAGGAGAAATGCTAGCACAGGCTTCCAGTATCCGTAGATTCAGGTGCTGCACATCTCGTATCTTCACAGCATAAACAATTACCTTCAGATGACCCCAAAGATAAAAGTCTAAGGGGGTCAGATCGGGAGACCTTGGGGGCCATTCAACTGGCCCACGACGACCAATCCACTTTCCAGGAAACTGTTCATCTAGGAATGCTCGGACCTGACACCCATAATGTGGTGGTGCACCATCTTGCTGGAAAAACTCAGGGAACGTGCCAGCTTCAGTGCATAAAGAGGAAAACACATCATCATGTAGCAATTTCACATATCCAGTAGCCTTGAGGTTTCCATTGATGAAGAATGGCCCCACTATCTTTGTACCCCATATACCACACCATACCATCAATTTTTTTGTTCCAACAGTCTTGGAGGGATCTATCCAATGTGGGTTAGTGTCAGACCAATAGCGGTGGTTTTGTTTCTTAACTTCACCATTTACATAAAAGTTTGTTTCATCACTGAACAAAATCTTCTGCGTAAACTGAGGGTCCTGTTCCAATTTTTGTTTTGCCCATTCTGCAAATTTAGTGCGCCGATCTGGGTCATCCTCGTTGAGATGCTGCAGTAGCTGGAGTTTGTAAGGGTGCCATTTGTGAGTAGCTAATAACCGTCGAAGGGATGTTCGACTAATGCCACTTTCCAGTGACATGCTGCGAGTGCTACACTGTGGGCTCTTGCTGAATGAAGCTAGGACAGCCACTGATGTTTCTTCATTAGTGACAGATTTCATGCGTCCACATTTTGGCAAATCCAACACTGAACCAGTTTCACGAAACTTAGCAAGCAGTTTGCTAACTGTAGCATGGGAGATGGGTGGTCTCGTAGGGTGTCTTGCATTGAAATCTGCTGCAATGACCCGGTTACTGCGTTCACCAGACATCAACACAATTTCTATCCGCTCCTCATGTGTTAACCTCGGCGACATGTCAATGGCTGTAAACAAAAAGAAACTTGTAAATAACTCATGAAAGAATAAAGTTACGTTAAAACCAAGCATACCATTGTTTTTCTTGTGAAATTCCCAATAAGTTTGATGTGTCACATGACCCTCTTCCTATTGAAAAAACAAAAGTTTGATTCAAAATGGCCAACTTCAAAATGGCCGCCATGGTCACCACCCATCTTGAAAAGTTTCCCCCCTCACAAATACTAATGTGCCACAAACAGGAAGTTAATATCACCAACCATTCCCATTTTATTAAGGTGTATCCATAGAAATGGCCCACCCTGTATATTTGTAGCGCAATCTGCGCTAAATTGCTAGAACTTTACAGAACCAAAAGTCCCTTTAAGGACTATTGTGTGTGGCAGCAGCAATATATATTTTTAGCGCAACCTGCGCTAAATTGCTAAAACTTTACAGACCCAAATGTCCTTTTAAGAACTATTGTGTGTGGCAGCAGCAATATATTTTTTTAGCGCATCCTGCACTAAATAGCGTCTAATAGGCTGCTGTGGACAGTTAAATTATCTGCGCCACATCTCCAGTGTAAGGTGTGCGCATCCCCAAAAATATCTGTGACATCCACTGTACTTTTTTCATAGACAGTGTCCGCTGCAGACAGATAAATTATCTGTGCCACATCTTCTGTGTAAAGTGTGCGCATCCCAAAAATATCTGTGACATCCAGTGTTCTTTTTACGTAGACAGTGTCCATTGCGGACAGTTAAATTAGCTGCGCTACATCTCTTCTGTAAAGTGTGCGCATCCCAAAAATATCTGTGACATCCAGTGAACTTTTTCTGTAGACGGTGTCCACTGCGGATTAGTGCGCCACATCTGCAGAGTAACGTGTGCTCTGAAAAGATTTATCAGTGACAAACAGTGTACTTTTTCAATAGACAGTGTCCGCTTCTGACAGTGATATTACAAGTGCCACATCTCCAGTATACCGTGTGCTGAAAAAATGTATCTGTGACAAACAGTGTACTTTTTCAATAGACGCTATCCGCTTCTGAAAGTGACATTACCAGTGCCACATCTCCAGTGTACCATGTGCGTATTTATTTTTTATCTGTGACATACAGTATACTTTTTCCGTACACGCTGCGGACAGTGACATTACCGGTGGTACCTCTCCCAAAATACCTGTGACATTCCCTGTAATTTTTTATTAGCCGCTGGTGTCAGCATTGACATTATCTGTGGGATATCTCCTGTGTGACATTTCCACATCCCAAATACGCATACACTTCCAAATCCTACGCTACTGCACGCTACTGTACGTGTGACATACTTTCCAGCATATATAACATTTAATATGAAGAAAGGGAGCAGTAAGGTACAAGGAAGTGGCCATGATGCTGATGGTGCTTGCAGAGGCTGTGGCCCTGGGAGAGTTTAAACTGTGCCTGCTGCCAGAGCACAAGAAAAACAATCATCCACGATACCTAGCTTCATGTCCCAGTTTGCAGGGCGGCACAGGACATCACTCTTGAAGACAGACCAGTGCAAGTAGGTGGTCAGTTGGTTTGCAGCAGATAATGCTTCCAGTCGGTTAAGCAATTTTTTTGAGGGTCAGCTCACCAGCAGGCCCTCACCTACAATCTTTTACAGGGTCAGCTCACCTGCAGGCCCTCACACATAATATTTTACAGGGTCAGCTCACATGCAGGCCCTCACCTACAATCTTTTAGAGGGTCAGCTCACCAGTGAGCAGTCCCTCACCCCTAATGTTTTAGAGGGTCAGCTCAGCAGCAGGCCCTCGCCCCTAATATTTTAGATGGTCAGATCAGCAGGCCCTTGCTCCAAATGTTTTTGAGGGTCATGATGTCCACTTTTATGTGTAACAAAGGGTGTATTGGAGTGCCAGTAGCACTTGCAGTTTATATACAAATAAATATACAGGAAAGAATGTTTCCTAACAATTTTTCCTCTAAAAGCGATTTTATTTTCGGGTCTGTGCATATTATTGTCAGTCTTTAAAAGTGGCAATCAAATGTTCACGAACTGCGCGTTCGCGGGGGGCCTCATTGACTTTAATGGCAGGCGAACCTGAAAAACTTACAGGTCATATTTGCAGCCACCAAATATTTACTAGAAGTGCACAAATAGTCCCAGAACATGGATAGTGACATATCAGAGGGGGATCAATGGCAAAAATTCCAACAAAAAATATGTATTTTAATCAGGGGCCATTTTTAAGCGTCTTAAAGGTAAACTCTCAAAAATGTGCCCTGCTGGAGCCTAGAAAGTTTTTATTTTAGGCCACAGAAGTACAGGCCCCAAAAATTAGGCATTCACTTGACAGAAAAGAACTTGTGATTATGTGGCTGGAGGTACATTAGGCGGTCACCGGCCAAAAATGTTACTGTAGGACAGTACAGGCCCCAAAAATAGGCATTCACCTGACAGAAAAGAACTTGTGATTATGTGGCTGGAGGTACATTAGGCGGTCACCGGCTAAAAATTTTACTGTAGGCTAGTACAGGTCCCAAAAATTTGTAATTCCCCTGACAGAAAATAACTTGTGATTATGTGGCTGGAGGTACATTAAGCGGTTACCGGCTAAAAATTGTACTGTAGGCCAGTAGAGGCCCCAGAAATTAGGCATTCACCTGACAGAAAAGAACTTGTGATTATGTGGCTGGAGGTACATTAGGAGGTCAACGGCTAAAAATTTTACTGTAGGCCACTGGAGTACAGGCCCCAAAAAATTAAGCATTCACCTGACAGAAAAGGCCCTTTATGCCGCTGTATATACTGTACATAAGACAAGGACCATTCTTTGTTCTGGGTGTTGGCGGATATGTGTGGGCTGGCATGAGGAAATTCAATTACACGTGGTCATCACAGGTGTTGAATTTCTCCGAGATCTATGCCTCATTCATTTTTAGAAATGTGAGGTAGTCCACACTGTCGTGAGCTAGGTGAGTGCGCTTATCGGTCATGACCCCCCTTGCTGTGGTGAACGTCCTTTCGGACAGGACACTCAACGAGTGGCAAGCCAAGAGTTCCATGGCAAATTGTGCCAGCTCTGGTTCTAAAGGTTCCTTGCTTCTCAGAACGTCCACATCGGCTGTTAACCTTATGTAGTCGAATGCCTGTCGGTCTAGGTGTTCCATGAGGATGGATCCGGAGGGCAGCTGTCGATGGGTTGGTTGCAAGAATGACCTCATATCCAAAGTGACCAGCACATCTTCAAACCGCCCTCTTCTTGCCGGCGTGGTAGGATTGGTACCTGCACCTGTTTTGCTGTGGGTGGAAATTCCTCTACTTATACCCGCAATAGCAGAATGCAACAGCCCTCTGTGTGGCTGGAAACATGTCCACTATTTTGTGTTTGTACCGGGATCTAGGTACGTTGCCACCCAGTACTGGTCCTTCCCCTTGATGCTTTTTATAAGGGGGTCCCTCTTCAAACACTGGAGCATGAAGGCCCCTATTTGAACTAAATTGGAAGCGGTGGGGTGCCCTGGCTCCTGCTCATCGACCAGGAAAATGTTGTCCTCAGTCTCCTCCCCCCAGCCACGCACAACACCAGGGATCCCTGAAAAGTTTAAAGTCCCCTTCAAAGCCGGCTCTTCTTGCTCCTCCTCCCCCCAGCCACTATCCTCTTCTGACTACTGCTCCTCGACAGCCTGATCAATGACACAACACAATGCACGCTCTAGAAAGAAGGTGTGAGGTACGACGTCACTTATGGCGCCCTGGCTGTGACTGACCAGTTTGGTGATCTCATCAAATGGCTGCAGAAGTCTTCATGCGTCGCGCATGAGCAGCCACTGGCGCGGTGAAAAGAAATCAAGCTCCCCAGAACCTGTCCTACTGCAGAGTTTGTACAGTTAGTCGTTAATGGCACGTTGCTGCTGGAGCAGCCTATCAACCATATAAAAGGGGGAGTTCCAGCGCGTCGGCGGCTATCACAAATCAGACGTCTGATGGACAAGTGCTGTCGCTGCTGAACGTCAGCAAGGAGAGCCATGGCCATGTAAGATCTTCTCAAATGGCTAGAGATTTTCCTGGCCTGCCGCAAGACATCCTGGACCCTGGGGTATTTGGCAACTAATTGCTGCAGGACTAAGTTTAAGATGTGTGCCATGCATGGCACGTGTGCTATTTTGCCCTGTTTCAGTACACTCAGCAGATTGGCCCCGTTGTCGCACACCACTTTAACAACTTGAGCGGGGCTAGCCACTGATCAGCCTGTGACCGCAGAGCTGAAAGCAGTGTAGGACCGGTGTGGCTCTTGGCTTCCAGGCACAAGAGCCGCAGAACAGCATATCAACGTCTCACCTGGGATGTCGAATAGGTTCTGGGGAGCTTGGGGGGCACAGCAGAAGAGGCGGTAGCAGTGGAAAAGAAGGAGTCAGATGATAAGGATGGAGTAGAGAGGAAGAGAAGAAGAGACAGGCCTGCATGAACTCCTTGGAAGTAACACCAAATCCACACGGGAGCCACGGGTTACATGCTTGATGGCCATCAGAAGGTACACCCAGTGGTCAGTAAACGTTATGTACCTTCCATGCCCGTGTTTGCTAAACCATGTGTCTGTGGTCAGATGTATCTTGGCACCAACACTGTGTGCCAGAGATATGTTCACTGGCCGCTGAACGTGGCCATATAGATCTGGGATGCCCTTCTGGGATAAATATTTCCATCCGGGGACCTTCAATTGCAGTGTGCTAATGGCCACAAATTTTCTAAAGGCCTCAGAGTCCACCAGTTTATATGGCAGTAGTTGGCAGTTCCGACAAGCCAGCAGTCAGCGGTTGGGCAAGAGGGTTATCCGGCGTCATCAACTTTTTACGCTCGAACATCTGAGACCTGCCTTCTGCCAAATGAACGTGACAATGGCATGGTGGAAAGTGGAGTGGAGGACAAAAGGGAGTAGAGAGGAGAAGAGGCAGGACGTGGAGCGCCGGGAGTGTGGCTTTGTGGGTTCTGATGGCGTTGCTCCCACTGGGCTAGTTGATGGGAGGCCAGGTGCATTCTTAAGGCGGTCGTCCCTAGGTGAGTGTTACCGTGACTTATGCATTGACAGCACAGGCTGCAGATGGCAACACTATTGTCAGCAGCTGAAACGTTAAAAAAGCCCACACTGTGTAGCCATGTGCCTGCATCCTAGGAGTGCCAGACGTGACCGTGCATGGTGCAGTCTGCTTTTTGCCTCCTGTGCCCTGCAAGTTCTGCCTGCTTTTCCTCCCTCTCTGCTGCTCCGTCTCTCCCTCTGAACTCCCCTTCCCCTCTCTCTTGTAGGCACCCACGTGATGTCCATCGACACGTCATCATTGTTACCTTCACCACCACTGACATTTGAGATCTAGGAGTAGGCAGCAACAGCGGGGATCTGTTTGAGAATGGATGGGAAAATAATTCATCTGACTCGAGTGGGGTGGCTATAGTGGTGGTGGTGTCTTTGGTAGTGTTGATCATGAATATTCGAATCATGAATTTTAATCACGAATATAGGCACTTTGAGACTTCGCAAATATTTAGAATATCTCAAAATATATTCGTAATCGCGAATATTTGTTTTTTTTTAAATATCAGACTATGCGAATTTTTATGTGAATTTTCGCAATCAAGAAAATAATGCCTAAAGATCAGGAATTCGTAAATTCGCGAATATATGGCGAATATTCGCCCAAATATTCGCAAAATATCGCAAATTCGAATATTGCCCCTGCTGCTCATCACTAGTTTTTGGGGTTGCACACAGCAGAGAGTGTGGAGGGTGCAGATACAGAGGATGAGGAGGGTGCAGAAGCAGAAGGCTCAGTGAGCCACTCAAACAACTGTGGTGCGTTCTTTGAAGTAATCGCATGTGTTTTCTCCAACTTCCCACTTAGGCTGTGGTTTGGTGAACCTGCTGACCTCTACCACCCCTGTGGAATGGCCTGCCTCTTCCTTTGCCTGTCATTTTCAAAATTACCCCGTGTCAAAGTCCCTAGAGAAGAGCAGCATTTGTGGAAGCAGGTAAAGGTATATCACAGGCCTCAATCAATATTTGGTGGAAGAAGGTATATCAAACTCCTTAATCAATATTTTGTGGAAGCAGGTATATCGCAGACATCAATCAATATTTGCTGGAAACAGGTATTTCAAACCCCTTACTCATTATTTTGTGGAAGCAAGTATATCGCACTCCTCAATCAGTATTTTGTGGAAGCAGGTATATAGAATCCCTTGCACTAGTAATGATAAGCTCACAGTACTGTAGATACTATGTCCTGCTCCCAGAAATATAAGTTAGATCCACAGTGTTCTTTCACATGTATGAGCTCCTGGGTGCTTCCAGCTGATTTTCCAATCCACCTGAAGCTGCCGACCACTAATTTCACTCTCAGGAATTTGACCCTTTAGAGAAGACAAATAGATGGTGCAGTACCTTTGAAATATGTGGCGTGCCCACCCTCTATTATACTCACAATATCCAGATTATTGAGCGCATATCACTAGCCACTGTTTCCAATAACGGGTAGAGGCACTACATCACCAACCGCTGTTTCCACTATCCAGTAAGAAAATTTTCAGATAAAAATGCACATATAAAATACAATGCCCGATCGGGGTTTCGCAGTAAGCTTCTTCAGGGGCCCCTTCTTCAGGGGTGAAATTAGTAGTCGGCGGCTTCAGGTGGATTGGAAAATCAGCTGGAAGCACCCAGGAGCTCATACATGTGAAAGAACACTGTGGATCTAACTTATATTTCTGGGAGCAGGACATACTATCTACAGTACTGTAGGCTTATCATTACTAGTGCAAAAAACTGCCGTTTCTAGCACGGTCCCGCATTTTCTATTTTCTGCTTTGTGCTTGGGAGAACGAACCTACTCCTGTTTGGGTACCGATACCGATGCTTGCCTAAGCAACCCACCCCACCATTTTTTTTTCTTTTTCAGATATAGAATCCCTTAATCAATATTTGGTGGAAGCAGGTATATCGCACCCCTCAATCAGTATTTTGTGGAAGCAGGTATATCGCAGGCCTCAATCAATATTTGGTGGAAGCAGGTATATCGCACCCCTCAATCAGTATTTTGTGGAAGCAGGTATATCAAACCCCTCAATCAGTATTTTGTGGAAGCAGGTATATCAAACCTTTTAATCAGTATTTTGTGGAAGCAGGTATATAGAACCCCTTAATCAATATTTGGTGGAAGCAGATATATCGCACCCCTCACTCAGTATTTTGTGGAAGCAGGTATATAGAACCCCTTAATCAATATTTGGTGGAAGCAGGTATATCACACTCCTCAATCAGTATTTTGTGGTAGCAGGTATATCGCAGGCTTCAATCAATATTTGGTGGAAACAGGTATATCAAACCCTTTAATCAGTATTTTGTGTATTTTGTGGAAGAAGGTATATTGCACCCCTCAATCAGTATTTTGTGGAAGCAGGTATATAGAACCTTTTAATCAATATTTGGTGTTAGCAGATATATCACACCCCTCAATCAGTATTTTGTGGTAGCAGCAATATTGCAGGCCTCAATCAATATTTGGTGGAAACAGGTATATCGCACCCCTCAATCAGTATTTTGTGGAAGCAGGTATATATCGCACCCATCAATCAATATTTTGTGGAAGCAGGTATATCGCAGGCCTCAATCAATATTTGGTGGAAGCAGGTATATCAAACTTCTTAGTCAATATTTTCTGGAATCAGGTATATTGTAACCCTAATCAATATTTTGTGGAAGCAGGTATATCGCAGGCCCCAATCAAACAGGTATATCACACACCTCAATTATATTTTTTACAACAGTTATATCACACCACCCTGTTTATTTGGGGCAACAGGTATATCGCAGCCCTCAATCAGTATTTTGTGGAAGAAGATATGTCACACCCCTCAATCAGTTTTTTGGGGGGCAACAGGTATATCACACCCGTTGCAAATAGTTGTTCCAATAGCGCTTGTCTCTCTATATACCTGCGGTATCATAGCAGAACCGCACACAACTGCTGCACAATATAAATTTACTATATACTTTCTATGTTAGAAAGTATATTATAGGTATATCACCCCCCTCAATCATTTTTTTTGGGGGGAAACAGGTATATCACATCAGTTGCAATTAGTTATTCCAATAGCATTTGTCCCTCTATATAACTGCGGTATCGCAGCAGAACCACACACAACTGCTGCACACTACAAATGCACTATAATATACTTTCTATGTTAAAAAGTATATTATAAATGTATCACACCCAGGGGCGTCGCTAGGCCTTTTTATCCGGGGCATGGGCCCCGAATCAAACTGCCACTGCCCCGAACGTCGGGACCAGCAGCAATTGTGGTATCCCCTGCCACTCAGTCTAAGGCCTATGTGGTAGTAAAAACACGGTACAAGCCGGCGCAATGACGTGATCACGCGCCATAACGTTATGTGCCTGTGTCGGGGAGCAGGGCTTTGCTGTATGCGCCTGCCGTACACAGGTAAGTATTCATTTTTTGTGTGTGTGTGTGCGCCAACTTTGGGGAGCATATTACTACAGGGACAGTGGGGGCAAATAATAACATGGAAGCACATTACTTCATGGGGGCAGTGTGGGGGAAAATTACTTAATGTGGGGCAGTGTGAGGGGAAAATTACTTTATAGGGGAAGTGTGGTGGAACATTACTTCACAGGGGGCAGTGTGGGGGCAAATTACTTAATGTGGGGCAGTGTGTGGTGCAAATTACTTTATGGGGTGCAGTGTGGGGGCAAATTACTTAATGGGATGCAGTGTGGGGGCACATTACTTTACGGTGGCAGTTTGGGGGCAAATTAGTTAATGGGGTGCAGTGTGGGGGCACATTACTTAATGGGGTGCAGTGTGGGGGCACATTACTTAATGAGGTGCAGTGTGAGGACATATTACTTCATGGGGCAGTTTGGGGGCACATTACTTAATAGAGGGCAGTTTGGGGCAAATTACTTCATGGGGGGCAGTGTGGGGGGAGTATTACTAATGAGGGCATTCTAGAAGGGAATTACTATTGGTGGGACTATGAGGAGAACTATTACTATGGGGGGTCTATCTGTATTGCAGTTATTTTTCTTCAGGATAGTATTTGGGGGGTATCGGGGGGCACAGCGAGCAGCAGGAGAACACTGTGGGGACGGTAAGCTAAGGAAGCTAAGATGTCTGTGTCACACTCTGCAGAGACAAGGCGGACCAAATGGAGAAGATGATGACAGAGAAGATCTACATCACCTGGGAGGCTCTGGATGTGACAGGTATGTGCTGCAGTATAGCAAGTACAGCAAAATGCAGTGTGTGTGTGTGGGGGGAACGGGCGGACTTAGAGAATTGGGCCATATTCATTGGGGCTTGTTCCCCGGATCTTTTACGACCCTAGCAACGCCCCTGATCATACCCCTCAGTATATCACACCTATCGATAGCACACCTATACTAAACTTTTGTGGCCCTAGTAGCTAGCGTTTGGTGTCCCTAACAGTCTGTCCCTGCTCCACAAAGCAACCTCTCCCTACACTGGCAAAACATGGAATGTAAAATGGCTGCCAGATCAAGTTCTGTTATAGGGTGGGGGTGTGTCCATGTGCTGAAGCATCTCAATTGGCTGTCCTGTCCCACCTGATGGATATGTCATAGGTCATAGTTTGACGCAATGCAAAAGAATATCGCGCAGGCGGACATCGCCATATGTTCGCATGTTCGGCGAATTGCGAACGCTCAAAGTTCGCTGCGAAACGACCAGCAGGCGTACCCCAAGGTCATCACTACTGCTGCAAGTGTTAGGACATGGAGCAAAGAACTCTGGGAACGAGGGACCACCCACAATGCCATGCATGCAGCCAATCAGCAGCCAGCCAGCCCTGTGATGTCACAGCCCTATAAATAGCCTCAGCCATCTTGGATTCAGCCATTTTCCTGTGTACTTAGTGCAGGGAAAGACGTGACAGGCGCTAAGGAAAGTGCTAGGAAAGACCTGAAATCTTTTATTTTGCTAAATACAAGTTCAGGGAAAGATCATTAGAAGTGTAGGGTAAGGATAGGGAGGAATTATTCCATACTATAAAAGGAGAACAGGGTCCAATACGGGAGTGTACAGCCTGGGTGAGAGGACCAACCCTATTACACCTTGCTGCACAGACTGGGGATCCAAATTGCCATTATACTGCTACTTTCAGGTTTGCAATAGATGATACCTCTGTAATTCCACCAAAACTTGCTTATTATTTGGTTGCAAGTTTTGTGTGCTATAGCCATTAACAGGATATATTACTAGGAAATATTTTTAAGTCTTATTAGTCGTTGTGCGGTGCAGTTATATGTTCTAAAGCATTTTTTGGGTGTATTAGTAGGAAAAAGGGCTTATTAGCCTTTTAGTGGAACAGTTATATGTTTTAAAGGCTTTGTGGTGTATTAGTGGAAAAAGGGGCTTATTTGCCGTTGTGCGATGAAGTGACAAAATTTCAGCCCTTTTTTGGGTGTATTAGTAGGAAAAAAGTATTATTAGCCGTTCAGTTAAATGTTCTAAATCCTTTTTGCCATGTATTAGTGGGAAAAAGAGGGCTTATTAGCCATTCAGTGGTGCAGTTATATGTTCTGAAGCATTTTTTGTGGTGTATTAGTGGGAAAAAAGGCTTATTAGCCATTCTGCGGTAAAGTGACAAAAGTACAGCCTTTTTGGGGGAGTAATAGTGGCAAAAAAGAGTATTATTTGCCGTGCAGTGGTGCAGTTATATGTTCTAAAGGCTTTTTTGGGGTGTATGAGTGGGGGAAAAAAGGGCTTACTTGCTGTTGTGCCGTGAAGTGACAAAATTACAGCCTTTTTTGGGGTGCATTAGTGCAATAAAAAGTCTTATTAGCCATTCAGCAGTGCAGTTATATGTTTTAAATCCTTTTTTGTGGTGTATTAGTGGAAAAAAAGGGCTTATTTGCCGTTGTGCGGTAAAGTGACAAAATTAAAGCCATTTTGGGGGTGTATTATTGAAAAAAAAAGTGTTATTAGCTGTTCAGTCGTGCAGTCATATGTTCTGAAGCCTTTTTTCAGGTGTGTTGTGGGGAAAAAAGGCTTATTAGCCTTTGTGCAGTGAAGTGACAAAATTACAGCTATTTTTGGGGTATATTAGAGGGAAAAAAAGTGTTATTAGTCGTTCAGCAGTGCAATTATTTGTTCTGAAACCTTTTTAGTGGTGTATTAGTGGGGAAAAAGGGCTTATTTGCCGTTGTGCGATGAAGTGACAAAATTACAGCCTTTTTTGGGGTGCATTAGTAGAAAAAAAAAGTCTTATTAGCCGTTCTGTGGTGAAGTGACAAAATTACAATCTTTTCTGGGGTGTATTAGTGGGGAAAAAAATATTCTTATTAGCTGTTGGGCAGTGCAGTTATATGTTTTAAAGCCTTTTTTGTGATATATTAGTGGGAAATAAAGGCTTGTTAGCAGTTGTTCGGTGAAGTGACAAAATTGCAGCCTTTTGGGGGGTATACTAGTGGAAAAAAAGTGTTATTATCCGTTCAGCGGTGCAGTTATATGTTCTGAAGCCCTTTGTGCGGAGCAATAGTGGAAAAAAAAGTCTTTTTAGTCGTTCAGCGGTGCAGTTCTAAAGACTTTTTTGTGGTTTATTAGTGGAAAAAAAGGCCTTATTTGCCGTTCAGCAGTGCAGTTATATGTTCTACAGCCTTTTTTGTGGTGTATTAATAGGAAAAAAAAGTGTTATTAGCCATTCAGCGGTGCAGTTATATGTTCTACAGCCTTTTTTGTGGTATATTAATGGGGAAAAAAAGTGTTATTAGCCATTCAGCGGTGCACTTATATGTTCTAAAGTCTTTTTCTGATGTATTAGTGGGGAAAAAAAGGCTTGTTAGCCATTCTGCGTTGAAGTGACAAAATGACAGCCTTTTTTGGGGTGTATTAATGGGAAAAAAAGACTTATTAGCCATTCAGCGGTGCAATTATATTTTCTGAAGCCTTTTATGGGGTGTATTAGTGAAAAAAAGTGCTTATTTGCCATTCAGCGGCGCAGTTATATGTTCTAAAGCCTTTTTGGTGGTGTATTAATGGGGAAAAAAAAGCTTGTTGGCCGGTGTTCGGCGAAGGGACAAAATTACAAGTTTTTACAAAGGGTGTATTAATGGGAAAAAAGTCTTTTTAGCCATTCAGCGGTGGAGTTATATTTTCTGAAGCCCTTTTTGGGGTGTATTAATGGGAAAAAGGGGGATTATTTGCTGTTCAGCGGTGCAGTTATATGTTCTACAGCCTTTTTTGTGGTGTATTAGTGGAAAAAAAAGGCTTGTTAGCTGTGCTGCGATGAAGTGACAAAATTACAGCCAAAATTACAGCCTTTTTTGGCGTGTATTAGTGGCGTGAACAGTTCCCGGCGAACATAGCTTGTTCTCGTTCGCCGCGGCGGGTGAATATATGCGATGTTCGGTCCGCCCCCTATTCGTCATCATTGAGTAAACTTTGACCCTGTGACTCACAGACACATTCCAGACAATCAGCAGCATACCCTCCCTCTCAGACCCTCCCACCTCCTGGACAGCATCCATTTTAGATTCATTCGGAAGCTGCAGTCTTAGTGAGAGGAGGGACAGATTAGCTGCTGCTGATTTAATAGGGAAATCTATAGCTAGGCTAGTTTATTCAGTGTCCACTCCAGTCCTGAAAGACTCATCTGATCTCTGCTGTCAGGACAGTGTCCAGACAGCACCCCAAAAAGCCATTTTTAGGGCTAGTGCATCAGTCTGCTTTTTTTTCTTCTGTGTTATCTAATTGCAGTTGCCTGCCAGCGTCTGTGTCAGGCTGACAGCGTATACTGTGCTTACTTGCCCAGTGCCACCACTCAAAAAAAAACAAAAACTTTTTTGACTGTAAAATAATAGCAGTCATTTGCCTGCATGCGTGTGTGCTTCAGGCCCTGCAAGTGCACAGTGTCACCAGTGTGACTCATATCTGGTATCACAGTAGATTACATAAAAAAAAATATATAATAATTTTGACTGTAAAATAATAGCATTCAGTTGCCTGCATGCGTGTATGTTTCAGGCCCTGCAAGTGCACAGTGTCACCAGCACAACTTATATCTGGTGTCACAGTAGATTACATTAAAAAAACAACAACAATTTTTACTGTAATATAATAGCAGTCAGTTGCCTGCACGTGTGTGTGTTTGAGGCCCTGCAAGTGCACAGTTTCACCAGTGCAACTCATATCTAGTGTCACAGTAGATTACATAAAAAAAAATTTTATTTTTACTGTAATATAATAGCAGTCAGTTGCCTGCCCGCATGTGTGTTTCAGGCCCTGCAAGTGCACAGTGTTACCAGTGCATCTCATATCTGGTGTCACAGTAGATTACATAAAAAAAACAAAAAACAATTTTGACTGTAAAATAATAGCAGTCAGTTGCCTGCATGCGTGTGTGTTTCAGGCTCTGCAAGTGCACAGTGTCACCAGTGCAACTCATATCTGGTGTCACAGTAGATTACATTAAAAAAAATTTTTTTTTGACTGTAATAGATTGAATAGCAGTTAGTTGTCTGCAAGCGTGTGTGTCAGGCCTACAGTGTCTACTCTGCCAACTTCTGACAGTGCCCAGTGCCACTCATATCTGGTGTCACAGTAGCTTGCATGCATAGTACAACTAAGCTAACCTAAAAAAAATGATGGGCAGAGGCAGGCCACCCCGCAGGGTGTCATGGTGCTGTGATTCCCTTTGGCCCTAGAATAATGCCCAGTGTTTAGAGGCCACGTACCCTGAACTCGAAAAGTTCTGAGGACATAGTTTACTGGCTAACACAGGACACCAAATCTTCTACAGCTTTCGCTCAGAACCTTGACGCACCATCCTCCTCCAGCTCAGCTTCGGGCACCTCTCAAGTTACCACTCGCCCGCCTGCCACCACCACCAACACTAGCACCACAGCTGCTTCACTTGATCTGTCAGAGGAGTTATTTACACATCAGTTGGAAGAAATGAGTGATGCGCAACCATTATTGCCAGAGGATGTAGATACAGGGATATGTCTCAGTCAGGCAGCATTACACACTTGGACGTACGGTGTGATGATGATGATGTTGTACCCGCTGCTGCTTCCTTTGCTGAGTTGTCAGATACAAGTGAAGCGGTTGATGATGACGATGTGTCCACGGATGCCACGTGGGTGCCCGCTCGAAGAGAAGAAGAACAGGGGGAAAGTTCAGATGGGGAGACAGAGAGGAGGAGGAGACGAGTTGGAAACAGGGGGAGGTCGTCGCAAGGAGCTAGTGGCACAGTCATACAGCATGCATCAGCACCCGGGGTCGGCCAGACAGAACGCCAATCAACACATGCTGTTGCCACCACCAGAATGCCATCATTGCAAAGCTCAGCAGTGTGGCATTTTTTTTGTGTGTCTGCCTCTGACAACAGTGATGCCATTTGCAACCTGTGCCAAAAGAAACTGAGTCGTGGGAAGTCCAACACCCACCTAAATCACAAACGCTTATGGGATCAACACATGAGTACAAGCAGCACACAAACACAAAGCCGCCACCCTCCTCCTGGTCCAGCATCTTCAGCCACATCAACCACTGCTGTCCTCCTTGCCCCCTCTCAACCATCCTCCACTCCGTCTCTCGCCTTGAGCAGTTCCTGCTCATCTGCCCACAGTCAGGTGTCTGTCAAGGACATGTTTGAGTGTAAGAAGCCAATGTCACAAAGTCACCCCCTTGCCCGGCGTCTGACAGCTGGCTTGTCGGAACTCTTAGCCCGCCAGTTTTTACCATACAAGCTGGTGGACTGGTGAGGCCTTCAAAAAATTTGTAGCTATTGGGACAACGCAGTGGAAGGAACCCGGACGAAATTTCTTTTCACAAAAGGCAATCCCCAACCTGTACTCTATTGTGCAAAAGGAAGTCAGGGCATGTCTGACACACAGTGTTGGGGCAAGGGTCTATCTGACCACTGATACCTGGTCTGCAAAGCACGGTCATGGCAGGTATATCACGCACACTGCACATTCGGTAAACCTGCTGACGGCTGCCAAGCATGGAATGCGTGGCTCTGCAGCGGAGTTGGTGACACCGCCACGACTTGCAGGCAGGCCTGCTGCCCCCGCCTCTACTCTTACTACTCCATCCTCTTTGCTAACCTCCTCGGCTTAGTCCTCTTCTGCTGTGTCTTGCTCCACATCATCGCCTGCACCACCCCTGCTCCCAGGGGCTATTCCACATCCCGGATATGACAGTGTCACACCGTCTTGGAGTTGACTTGCCTGAAAGAAGAGTCACACCGAACCAGCACTCCTGTCCGCCTTGAATGCACAGGTGGATCAGTGGCTGACCCCGCACCAACTGGAGATCAGCAAAGTGGTGTGTGACAACGGAAGCAATCTGTTGGCGGCATTGAATTTGGCAAATTGAAACATGTCCTGGGCATGGCACATGTGTTGAATCTGATTGTAAAACACTTTATGCATAAGTTCCCAGGCTAATAGGATGTCATCAAGCAGGCCAGGAAGGTGTGTGGCCATTTCAGGCGTTCCTACACGGCCATGTCGCACTTTTCAGATCAGACTGTAGATGAGCGTGAAGAGGAAGAAGAAGAGTTGTGGTCATCATCACCACCAGAAACAGCCGTTATCAGAGTCGCTTGCAGGACCTGCGGCAACGCTGGAAGAGGAGTCAGAGGAAGAGGAGTCAGAGGGGGAATGTGGCTTTGAGGAGGAGGAAGACCAACCACAGCAGGCACCCCAGGGTGCTCGTTGTTGTCACCTATCTGGGACCCGTGGTGTTGTACGTGGCTGGGGGGAAGAACAGACCTTCAGTGAGATCAGTAAGGATGAGGAACGGGACATGAGTAGCTCGGCATCCAACCTTGTGCAAATGGGGTCTTTCATGCTGTCGTGCCTGTTGAGGGACCCTCGTATAAAAAGGCTGAAGGAGAACGACCTGTCCTGGGTGGCCACTCAATTAGACCCCCGGTATAGCAGAAAGTGCCTGAAATGTTAACGAATTCCCGGAAGTCGGAAAGGATGCAGCAGTTCCAAAATAAATTAAAAAGTATGCTTTACACAGCGTATAAGGGTGATGTCACAGCACAATGGGAATCTAACAGGGGAAGAGGTAAACGTAATCCTCCTCCTACCACGACCACGCCGGCAAGGACAGGACGCTTTACAGACGTGTTGTTGATGGAGGACATGCGGAGCTTTTTAAGTCCTACGCATCGCCACAGCCCTTCGTGGTCCACCCTCAGAGAACAACTCGACCGACAGGTAGCAGATTACCTCGCCTTAACTGCAGATATCGACACTCTGAGGAGCGATGATCCCCTCGACTACTGGGTGTGCAGGCTTGACCTGTGGCCTGAGCTATCCCAATTTGCGATAAAACTTTTGGCCTGCCCCGCTTTAAGTGTCCCGTCAGAAAGGACCTTCAGTGCAGCAGGAGGTATTTACAAAAAGGGTTGCCCTCGATAACTGAGTTTGAGAGTTTCCCAATGATGGCTTACAAGAGGGGGACCAATTTACGTGACAAACTGGTGAAAAGTGAGATCACCGAGCCCCGTGGGGATGGACAGACGTATTTGGCACCAAGAAAGATGGGGTGTTACCCTTGCCTTGGTTGCTGCAACTGTGGAAATATGATCAAGGGTGATACGTTTTCTCATCCCTACAATGGCAGAGCCTACAAAATTAAAGAGTTTTTTACGTGACGTTGTTTACATGATCACCTGCCCCTGTGGACTCATCTACATTGGTGAGACCACTATGGAGGCACGTGAGCGAATTAATTCACATAAAAGCAACATAAGGAGGGGTCTCATTGACAAACCAGTGGCCAAACATTTTGTGGAGCGTGGGCACTCTGTCAACCAGCTACGCTTTTGGATCATTGACTCAGTGGGTAGCATGAGCCAAGGGGGAGATAGGGAACGTCTCCTAAGAAAGAAAGAACTCAGATGGATATTTGAGCTGAAATCCCTTCAACCATATGGGCTTAATATTGAATTCAGTGTGGGGTCGATATAATTTATTTATGATGTAATCTGCTGAATTGTACTCAGTGATGTGTTTTTATGCATTATTATCATGTTTTTGTACGGACTGGGGGTGGGGTATATTATCACTCTCACAATCAGCACTTTAGGTTTTGGTGGGTGCCGCGGTCCCATGATGCACTCTCTAGATGCGATAGTTTGAGATGGGGTTTAATTTACCTTTTCAGCGATGCGATTCCAGGATGCATTAGTGTGAACAGCAGCTTATGTTGATGAGGTCCATATATGCTGACACTTTTGTTTTTTCATGATTGTGGGGCTGTCTGGCCCCACATTATATATAGGGGCAGATGACTGAGAGTTTAGACAACCCTGCGATTTATTTAACACATTTAAACACTGCACTATGCTGTTTATGTCACATGATCGCAAGGATGAGTATGTCCGTGATCATGTGATTGACTATTTGTGTATGGGTGTTGCCTCTCTCTATCACGCCCCTTGGATGCAGGACACGTTGCTATGTGTGATCATGTGATCATTGTGATCACGTGGTCGCGACCCTCTCTCTTCCTTCTCTGACATGCGCACTGGTGCTTACCAGACGCACGGATGAGAGTGCATCATGACACCGTATTTTCCCTCTAAATTTATATTTGATCAGGTGAGAACACTATGTATGATTGATCTTAAGTTTTATATAAAGCAGCTGCTGAGCGGGACACGGATTGGATGTGTAATGTTAACCCTGTATGTGTATGATTAACAATGAGAAACAATGATTGGACACATCTCCATGTGGAGGTGGAGTCTTCACTTTATAAATACTTGTATGTATATTTCACATTGTGCTTGACAAAGGCTATGTGATAGCCGAAACGTAGCAACTTTTTATATTCACGTATTTCATGTGAGCAGTTCCCAAATAAAGGGATTTTTCAACCGAACATGCTGCCTCCATCATCTCTTCCTGAATCGTTTGCATAGGAGCCTGTATGGATCTAGGGCTCCAGGCTGGCTGTTGCATTCCGGTGGACCATATGATCTGGCGAGTGCGGTTCCATATCGATTGATTGTACAGCAGGAGGTATTGTCACTGAGAATAGAAGTCTCCTAGGTCAAAAAAGTCTAGATTACCTCACCTTTATTAAGATGAATGAGGCATGGATCCTGAAGGGACTGACATTAGGCGATACATTTGACTAAAAAGGCTTGATGAGATGAGCTACCTTGGGCTAAACATGGTCCACACACTCCTGTATTTTATCTCTGCATGCCGGATGACTTGCATGATATATCCACCACCAACTAGGGTTCAAGCCGAAATTTTTTAGTGCACTTTCTGCCTGGAAAACATAAATTTTTCTGGCTGCTGCTACAGCAACGACTGCAACAATACCTAATTTTTCTGGCATGTTTACATGCCTAATTTTTCTGGCTTCTGCTGCTGCACTGTGGCTGCAAAAACAAAACAAAAAAAAAGGAACATACATGTGTCAATTCCCCTTTGCGATCGTTACCTTGTTGTGGTGAAGGGGCTTGCGTATCACAATGAAGCGACCACCTCTATGAGTGTGTTGGCAATGGCAGTGTTGGCACACCCAAGATGATAAGGTCATTGCTTGATTGTGAACAGACCAAAAGCAATCAGCTGGATAATTTTTCATAGAAGGTGGCTTTGAGGAGGTGGAAGACCAACCACTAGAGTTGAGCGAACACCTGGATGTTCGGGAAGTTCGGCCGAAATTCCCGAAAATGTTCAGGTTCGGGATCCGAACTTGACCCGAACTTCACACCGAACCCCATTGAAGTCAATGGGGACCCGAACTTTTGGGCACTAAAAGGGCTGTAAAATAGCCCAGGAAAAGCGCTAGAGGGCTGCAAAAGGCAGCATAATGTATGTAAATCCCCTGCAAACAAAGTGGATGAAATGACTTTAATGACTTAAAATAAAATAAAATAAATGAAAATTAACCAATATCAATTGGCAACTTGGAGGAGGAGGAGGTGGAATAGGAGGTTGGGTGGCATCAGGTGGGAATACTATGGGAGTTGATGTTCTCATCACAGCCAAAAAGGATTCATGTCTGCCTGTAGTGCCACAGGCCTCATTGACAGACTCAGGGCCATGGCACCCAGACGGAGGAGAGGTTCATTCTTTGGGTTGCCCCGCAAAATAAGGGTAAAATTAGAAAAGAGGATTCAATAAAGAAGTGCCGTGGAGTACAAGTATATATGGTTAAGGGGAGGGAGGTATAAATGTCTATTCTGCACAAGGGATGGACAGGTCCTGTGGGATCCATGCCTGGTTCATTTTTATGAACACTTTGGACAGACGGCTGCGTTTGTTTCTGAGACCCAGAAGTTGAATGGGGCCGAACCATCAGTCAGTACGTGGAGGGGTGTGTAGACGTACTGTTCCACCATGTTAGTGAAATGCTGCCTCCTGCTAACACGTTCCATATCAGGTGGTGGTGCAGTTAGCTGTGGCGTTGTGAAAAACTTTTCCACATTTCTGCCATGCTAACCCTGCCCTCAGAGGAACTGGCCGTGACACAGCTGTGTTGGCGACTTCTTGCTCCTCCTCTGCCTTCACGTTGGGCTTCCACTTGTTCCCCTGTGACATTTGGGAATGCTCTCAGTAGCGCATCTACCAACGTGCGCTTGTACTCGCACATCTTCCTATCACGCTCCAGTGCAGGAAGTAAGATGGGCACATTGTCTTTGTACCGGGGATCCAGCAGGGTGGTAACCCAGTAGTCTAGACACGTTAAAATGTGGGCAACTCTGCTGTCGTTGAACAGGCACTGCAGCATGTAGTCGCTCATGTGTGCCAGGCTGCCCAGAGGTAAGGACAAGCTGTCATCTGTGGGAGGCGTATCGTCATCGTCCTCCGTTTCCCCCCAGCCACGCACCAGTGATGGGCCCGAGCTGTGTTGGGTGCCACCCCGCTGTGAACATGCTCATCCTCCTCCACCTCCTCATCCTCGTCCTCCAGTAGTGGGCCCTGGCTGGCCACATTTTTACCTGGCCTCTGCTTTTGCAAAAAAACTCCCTCTGAGCCACTTTTAACAGACGGGCCTGAAAGTGCTAAAAATTACCCCTCATCCTCCTCCTCCTGGGCCACCTCCTCTTCCATCATCGCCCTAAGTATTTTCTCAAGGAGACATAGAAGTGCTATTGTAACGCTGATAACGGCGTCATCGCCACTGGCCATGTTGGTGGATTACTTGAAACAGCGCAACAGGGCACAAAGGTCTCGCATGGAGGCCCAGTCATTGGTGGTGAAGTGGTGCAGTTCCGCCGAGCGACTCATCCGTGCGTGCTGCAGCTGAAACTCCACTATCGCCTGCTGCTGCTCGCACAGTCTCTCCAGCATGTGCAAGGTGGAGTTCCACCTGGTGGGCACATCGCATATGAGGCGGTGAGCGGGAAGGCCAAAGTTACGCTGCAGCACAGACAGGCGAACAGCAGCAGGATGTGAACTCCAGAAGCGCGCACAGTCGGCCCGCACTTTATGCAGCAGCTCTGACATGTCGGGGTAGTTGTGAAGGTACTTCTGCATCACCAAATTCAGCACATGCGCCAGGCAAGGGATGTGCGTCAACCCGGCTAGTCCCAGAGCTGAGATTAAATTTCCCCCATTATCGCACACCACCAGGCCGGGCTTGAAGCCCCCCGGCAGCAACCACTCATCAGTCTGTTGTTCAATACCCCGCCACAACTCCTGCGCGATGTGGGGCCTGTCCCCCAAACATATGAGTTTCAGAATGGCCTGCTGACGTTTACCCCGGGCTGTGCTGAAGTTGGTAGTGAAGGTGTGTGGCTGACTGGATGAGCAGGTGGAAGAAGAGGAGGAGGAAGCCGAGTAGGAGTAGGAGGCTACAGGAGGCAAAGAATGATGCCATGCGATCCTTGGCGGCGGAAGGACGTGCGCCAAAGAACTCTCCGCCTTGGGCCCAGCCGCCACTACATTTACCCAGTGTGCAGTTAGGGAGATATAACGTCCCTGGCCGTGCTTACTGGTCCACGTATCTGTGGTTAGGTGGACCTTGCCACAGATGGCGTTGCGCAGTGCACACTTGATTTTATCGGATAATTGGTTGTGCAGGGAAAACATGGCTCTCTTGGAGAACTAGTGGCGGCTGGGAACAACATACTGTGGGACAGCCATGGCCATCAGTTGTTTGAAGCTGTCTGTGTCCACCAGCCTGAATGACAGCATTTCAAAGGCCAGGAGTTTAGAAATCCTGGCATTCAGGCCCAGGGCTCGAGGGTGGGTAGGTGTTCAGCTCTGAGATGGAGAGCTGAACACTGCCGTGTGACATGGTGGAGATGCTTGGTGACGCAGGTGGTGGTGTTGGTGGCACATCCTCTCTCTCGTGGGCGGCAGGTGCCAACATTCCTCCCGTGGCGGAGGAATAAGCCGAGGCAGCAGCAGAAGAGGGAGCAGGGGGAGCCTGAGTGAGTTCCTTGTTCTTAAGGTGTTTACTCCACTGCAGTTCATGCTTTACATGTAGATGCCTGGTCATGCAGGTTGTGCTAAGGTTCAGAACGTTAATGCCTAGCTTCAGGCTCTGATGGCACAGCGTGCAAACCACTCGGGTTTTGTCGTCAGCATATTGTTTAAAAAAGTGCTTTGCCAGGGAACTCTTTAAAGCTGCCTTTGGGGTGCTTGGTCCCTGGTGGCGGTGGCCAGTAGCAGGCGAACTCTCTTGGCGGCGGCTGTTCTGCTTTTGCCCCCTGCTCCCTCTTTTGCTACGCTGTTGGCTTGGTCTCACCACTGCCTCTTCCTCTGAACTATGAAAGTCAGTGGCACGACCTTCATTCCATGTGGGGTCTAGGACTTCATCGTCCCCTGCATCGTCTTCCACACAGTCTTCCTCCCTGACCTCCTGTTCGGTCTCCACACTGCAAAAAGACGCAGCAGTTGGCACCTATTCCCATGTCCTCATCATCAGGAAACATAAGTGGTTGTGCATCAGTGCATTCTATGTCTTCCACCACTGGGGAAGGGCTCGGTGGATTCCCTTGGGAAACCCTGCCAGCAGAGTCTTCAAACAGCATAAGATACTGCTACATAACTTGATGCTCAGACAGTTTCCCTGATATGCATGGGGGTGATGTGACAGACTGATGGGCTTGGTTTTCAAGCGCCACCTGTGTGCTTTCTGCAGAAGACTCGGTGGGAGATAATGTTGTGAACATGCTGGATTCACTTTCGGCCACCCACTTGACTAGCGCCTGTACTTGCGCAGGCCTTACCATCCTTAGAACGGCATTGGGCCCCACCAAATATCGCTGTAAATTCTGGCGGGTACTGGAACCTGAGGTATTTGGTTCACTAGGACGTGTGGCTGTGGCAGAACGGCGACGTCCTCTTCGAGCACCAGGGGGTCCACTAACAACACAATGACTATGTCCGCGCCCCTTACTAGATGTTTTCCTCATTGTTACCGTTCACCACAATAAGAAAAAAATTATTTGGCCCAATGCATTGAATTCAAATTCAGGCCTTTTTTACAGGCACCTAACACTATCTGGCTATCTATTTATGTACTGTATTACACTAATCCAGGCACAGCAGTAACCACAGATTTAGGGGAATATCAATTGTAGGCCTAGTATTTAGGCCTTGGATGAAAGGTATCCTTTTATGGACAGATTTACACTTTGAGATGCACAATAGCGTGTCAAAAAATATATAGGATTATGCTTTCAGCACTTGTATTTTAACACTTTGTGTAATATACCCTTTAAAGAAAAGAAATGCACTTAGAGATGCAAAACAGTGTGTGCAAATGTAGAGGATTATGCTGTATTTTAACACTTACTGTAATATACCCTTTAACGGAAAGAAATACACTTGGAGATGCACGATAAGTGTAATATACCCTTTAATGAACATATTTACACTTGGCCTGCAACAGCTGGACCACCAGATTTTGGGTATTGCTATTTTGGCAATTGAATTTCACCCCAGAAAATAATAAATCCTTTGCCAGACACTATTAAACTTTGCCAGCCACTGCTGGGACACCAGATTTACGGTTATGCTATTTTTGCAACTAAATTATACCCCAGTAAATAATAAATCCTTTGCCGGACACTATTAAACTTGGCCAACGACTGCTAAGACACCATATTTACGGTATTTCAACTTTTGCAACTGAATCTCTCCGCAGTAAATAATAAATCTTTTGCCAGACACTATTAAACTTGTCCAGTCACAGCTGGAACAGCAGATTTACAGTATTGCTATTTTGGCAATTGAATTTCAACCCATAAAAAGAAATATCCTTTACAGGACACTATTAAACTTAGCTAGCCACTGCTGGTACACCAGATTTACAGTATTGCTATTTTGGCAACTGAATTTCACCTCAGAAAATAATAAATCCTTTGCCGGACACTATTAAACTTGTGCAGTCACAGCTGGAACAGCAGATTTACGGTATTGCTATTTTGGCAATTGAATTTCAACCCATAAAAAGAAATATCCTTTACAGGACACTATTAGACTTAGCTAGCCACTGCTGTTACACCAGATTTACGGTATTGCTATTTTGGCAACTGAATTTCAACCCCTTCAACCCCCCTAGCTTAAACACCCTTAATGACCAGGCCACTTTTTACAATTCCGCACTACACTACTTTCACCGTTTATTGCTCCGTCATACAACTTACCACCCAAATGAATTTTACCTCCTTTTCTTCTCACTAATAGAGCTTTCATTTGGTGGTATTTCATTCTTGCTGACATTTTTACTTTTTTTGCCATTAATACAAATTTAACGACATTTTTGCAAAAAAATGACATTTTTCACTTTCTGTTGTAAAATTTTAAAAAAAAAACTACATTTCTATATACATTTTTCTCTAAATTTATTGTTCTACATGTCTTTGATAAAAAAAAATTCCAATAAGTGTATATTTATTGGTTTGGGTAAAAGTTATAGCGTTTACAAACTATGGTGCAAAAAAGTGAATTTCGGCATTTTGAAGCAACTCTGACTTTCTGAGCCCCTGTCATGTTTCTTCAGGTGCTAGAATGCCAGGAAAGTATAAATACCCCCCAAATGACACCATTTTAGAAAGAAGACACCCCAAAATATTCGCGGAGGGGCATGGTGAGTTCATGTATCATTTCATTTTTTTTCACAAGTTAGCGGAAAATGACACTTTCTGAGAAAAATAATAAAAAAAAAAGTTTCAATTTCTGCTAACTTCTGGCAAAAAAAAAAATAATAATCTCAGACGGACTCACTATGCCCCTCAGTGAATACCTCGGGGTGTCTACTTTACGAAATGGGGTCATTTGTGGGGTGTGTTTACTGTTCTGGCATTTTGGGCGGGGCTAAATTGTGAGCCGCCATGTAAAACCTAAAGGTACTCATTGGAATTTGGGCCCCTTTGCGCACCCAGGCTGCAAAAAAGTGTCACTTATGTGGTATCGCCGTACTCAGGAGAAGTAGGGCAATGTGTTTTGGGGTGTATGTTTACATATACCCATGTTGGGTGAGAGAAATATCTCTGTAAATTGTCAACTTTGTATAAAAATTTTTAAAAGTTGTCGTTTACAGAGATATTTTTCACACAAAGTATGGGTATATATAAAAATACACCCCAAAACACATTGCCCTACTTGTCCTGAGTACAGCAATACCACATGTGTGCCACTTTTTTGCAGCCTGGGTGCGCAAAGGGGCCCTAAAACCAATGAGTACCTTTAGGATTTCACAGTGCATTTTTACGCATTTGGATTCCAGACTTCTTCTCACGCTTTAGGGGCCCCTAAAATTCCAGGACAGTATAAATACCCCACATGTGACCCCATTTTGGAAAGAAGACACCCCAAGGTATTCCGTCAGGGGTATGGTGAGTTCATGTAAAATTTTATTTTTTGTCACAAGTTAGTGGGATATGAGACTTTGTAAAAAACAAAATTAAAAAAAATATATATATCAATTTCCGCTAACTTGTGCCAAAAAATAAAAATTCTGTGAACTCGCCATGCCCCTCAAGGAATACCTTGGGGTGTCTTCTTTCAAAATGGGGTCACTTGTGGGGTATTTATACTGACCTGGCATTTTAGGGGCCCCTAAAGCGTGAGAATCCAAATGCGTAAAAATGGCCTGTGAAATCCTAAAGGTACTCATTGGTTTTAGGGCCCCTTTGCGCACCCAGGCTGCAAAAAAGTGTCACTCATGTGGTATCGCCGTACTCAGGAGAAGTAGAGCAATGTGTTTTGGGGTGTATTTTTACATATACCCATGCTGCGTGTGAGAAATATCGCTGTAAACGACAACCTTTTACATTTTTTTTCTTCAAAGTTGTCAATTTACAGAGATATTTCTATCACCCAGCATGGGTATATGTAAAAATACACCCCAAAACACATTGCCCTACTTCTCCTGAGTACGGCGATACCACATGAGTGACACTTTTTTGCAGCCAAGATGCGCAAAGGGGCCCAAATTCCAATGAGTACCTTTTAGGAGGGCATTTTTACGCATTTTTCTTCTCACGCTTTAGGGCCCCTAAAATGCCAGGGCAGTAGAAACACCCCACATGTGACCCCATTTTAGAAAGAAGACACCCCAAGGTATTCCATGAGGGGCATGGCGAGTTCATAGAAGATTTTTTTTGGCACAAGTTAGTGGAAATTGATTTTTTATTGTTTTCTCACAAAGTCCCCCTTTCCGCTAACTTTTGACAAAACGTTTAATTTCTCATGGACTCATTATGCCCCTCAGCGAATACCTTTGGGTGTCTTCTTTCCAAAATGGGGTCACATGTGGGGTATTTATACTGCCCTGGCATTTTAGGGGCCCTAAAGCGTGAGAAGAAAAATGCGTAAAAATGCCCTCCTAAAAGGTACTCATTAGAATTTGGGCCCCTTTGCGCATCTTGGCTGCAAAAAAGTGTCACTCCTGTGGTATTGCCGTACTCAGGAGAAGTAGGGCAATGTGTTTTGGGGTGTATTTTTACATATACCCATGCTGGGTGAGAGAAATATCTCTGTAAATTGACAACTTTGAATAAAAAAATTTAAAAAGTTGTCGTTTACAGCGATATTTCTCACACACAGTATGGGTATATGTAAAATCACACCCCAAAACACATTGCCCTACTTCTCCTGAGTACGGCGATACCACATGTGTGACACTTTTTTGCAGCCAAGATGCGCAAAGGGGCCCTAAAACCAATGAGTACCTTTAGGATTTCACAGGCCATTTTTACGCATTTGGATTCTCACGCTTTAGGGCTCCTAAAATGCCAGGACAGTATAAATACCTCACATGTGACCCCATTGTGGAAAGAAGACACCCCAAGGTATTCTGTGAGGGGCATGGCGAGTTCATAGAAAAAAAAAAAATTGGCACAAGTTAGCGGAAATTGATTTATTTATTTTTTTTACAGTCTCATATTCCACTAACTTGTGACAAAAAATAAAACTTTGCATGAACTCACCATACCCCTCACGGAATACCTTGGGGTGTCTTCTTTCTAAAATGGGGTCACATGTGAGGTTTTTGTACTGCCCTGGCATTTGAAGGTCTCCGCAATCATTACACGTATGGCCAGCATTAGGAGTTTCTGCGATTCTCCTTATATTGAGCATACGGGTAATGAGATTTTTTTTTTCCGTTCAGCCTCTGCGCTGAAAAAAAAAAAAATGAATGGCACAGATTTTTTCATTCACATCGATCAATGTGGATGAAAAAATTTCTGCCAAAATCAGTGACTGCGGTGCGGTGGGCTGGGCGCTAGCTACCTAACAAGTAGCTAACTAACTGGCAGTGATAAGAGACGCTTATGCCCCATTCACACGTCCGAAATTCTGTTTGCGGAACGGAATTGTGGACCCATTCATTTCTATGGGGACAGACTTTGTCCCGCTCGAAACCGGAATTACGGATCCGCGCTTCCGGGTCTGCACTTCCGTTCTGCAAAAATATAGAACATGTCCTATTCTTGTCCGCAATTGCGGACAAGAAAAAGCATTTTCTATATAGTTTGGCAATGTGCGGATCTGCAAAATGCGGAAAGCACATTGCCGGTGTCCGTGTTTTGAGGATCCGCGGATCCAATCCGCGGATCCGTGAATCCACGGATCCGCAAAACACATATGGACGTCTAAATGGAGCCTTACAAGGGGTGTGATCAATGACAGGGGGGTGATCAGGGGGTCTAGATGGGGTGATCAAGGGGTTAATAGGTGAGGAGGGTGGGGGGGGGTGGGTTAGTGTAGTGTTTGGTGCAACTTTACAGTGTTACCTGGTCCTCTGGTGGTCGATCCCAGCAAATGGGACCACCAGAGGACCAGGTAGCAGCTATATCAGACGCTGTTCACAAAACAGCGTCTGATATAGCTGTTTGATGCGATTTAATGGATCATCGCTGGCAGGCTGTAGCTGAACTGCCGAGACGCGTTTCACTGTGAACGTGCGCGCGCTCGCGCGTGCGTTCACAGGAAGTCACGGCTCTCGCGAGATGACGTGCCGATGCGTCGTCTCAGAGCTACAGGACCGCCCGCAGGACTCATCCCTGTGTTAGGCGGTCCTGTAGCGGGTAAACTTGGTCAACCACTGCTGGGTCACCAGATTTACGGTATTGCTATTTTGGCAATGGAATTTCACCCCAGAACAAAATATATCCTTTGCCGGACACTATTATTCTCGTCCAGTCACAGCTGGAACACCAGATTTACAGTATTGCTATTTTGGCAACTGAATTTCACCTCAGAAAATAATAAATCCTTTGCCGGACACTATTAAACTTGTGCAGTCACAGCTGGAACAGCAGATTTACGGTATTGCTATTTTGGCAATTGAATTTCAACCCATAAAAAGAAATATCCTTTACAGGACACTATTAGACTTAGCTAGCCACTGCTGTTACACCAGATTTACGGTATTGCTATTTTGGCAACTGAATTTCACCCCAGAAAATAATAAATCCTTTGTCGGACACTATTAAACTTGGTCAACCACTGGTGGGACACCAGATTTACGGTATTGCTATTTTGGCAATGGAATTTCACCCCAGAACAAAATATATCCTTTGCCGGACACTATTATTCTCGTCCAGTCACAGCTGGAACACCAGATTTACAGTATTTCTATTTTGGCAACTGAATGTCTCCACAGTAAATAATAAATCCTTTGCCGGACACTATTGAACTTGGCCAGCCACTGCTGGGTCACCAGATTTACGGTATTGCTATTTTGGCAATTGAATTTCACCCCAGAAAAAAATATATCCTTTGCCGAACACTATTAAACTTGGCCAGCCACTGCTGGGACAACAGATTTACGGTATTGCAATTTTTGCAATTGAATTTCACCCCAGAAAAAAATATATCCTTTGATGGACACTATTGAACTTGGCCAGCCACAGCTGAAACCAGTGAGTTATGGTATTGCAATTTTGGCAATTGAATTTCAACCCAGAAAAAAATATATCCTTTGCCGGACACTATTAAACTTGTCCAGTCACAGAAGGAACACCAGATTTACTGTATTTCTATTTTGGCAACTGAATTTCACCCCAGACAATAATAAATCCTTTGTTGGACACTATTAAACATGGCCAGCCACTGCCGGGACACCATATTTACGGTATTGCTATTTTGGCAACTGAATTTTACCCTAAAAATTAATAAATCCTTTGCCGGACACTATTAATCTTGGCCAGCCACTGCTGGGACACCAGATTTACGGTATTGCTATTTTGGCAATTGAATGTCACCCCAGAAAAAAATACTTCCTTTCCCGGACACTATTAAACTTGGCCAGCCTCTGCTGGGACACCAGATTTAGGGGATTGCTATTTTGGCAAATGAATTTTACCCCAGAAAAAAATATATCCTTTGCCGGACACTATTAAACTTGGCCAGGCACAGCTTAAACCACTGATGTATGGTATTGCTATTTTGGCCATTGAATTTCACCCCAGAAAAAAATATATCCTTTGACGGACACTATTAAACTTGTCCAGTCATAGCTGGAACACCAGATTTACAGTATTTCTATTTTAGCAATTGCATTTCACCCCAGAACAAAATATATCCTTTGCCAGACACTATTAAACTTGGCCAGCCACAGCTGAAACCACTGATTTATGGTATTGCTATTTTGGCAATTGAATTTCACCACAGAACAAAATTTATCCTTTGCCGGACACTATTAAACTTTGTCAGCCAGTGCTGGGACACCAGATTTAGGGGATTGCTATTTTGGCAATTGAATTTCACCACAGAAAAAAATCTATCCTTTGCCAGACAGCAGACAGGATTACCCTTGGCTAGCCACAGCTGGAACACCAGATTTAGGGGATTGCTATTTTGGCAATTGAATTTAACCCCTCTATAAAATATATACATTTTTATCCTGAGTTTCTAGGGGTGACAATAAGCACAGCCAAGCCCCTGATGTAGGATATAGCAAAAAAATCCCTAGTATTGATGGATTGATGGACTTGGTGGCAGCTTGTGCTGGTGCACCACAAGACACAAAATGGCCGCCGATCACCCCATAAAAAAGTGACAGAAAAACGCTCTGTGCAGCCTAAAAACCAGTGAGCAATCAACTAGCAGAAGTTGAATGTTTCACAGCTATAGATCGATCACTTCATTAGGTGTTTTTGCTGAGTTTTCCCTGCCTAATCTCGCCCTCACAGCAGCTGCGTCTTATCTCTACACTAATCAGAGCAGAGTGACGTGCGGCGCTACGTGACTCCAGCTTAAATAGAGGCTGGGTCACATGCTGCACTTGGCCAATCATAGCCATGCCATTAGTAGGGATAGCTGTGATGACTTTTTAGGGCAAGAAGTAAAACGCTAGCTGATTGGCTGCTGTGCAGAAAGCGGGAAGAAATCGCCGAACAACGGACCCGAACCCAAACTTTTTGGGAAATGTTTGGGTCCGGGTCCCGAACACCCCAAAATTCGGTACGAACCCTAACTATACAGTTCGGGTTCGCTTATCCCTACCAAACACAGCAGGCATCCCAGGGGGCTTGTTGTCTACTTTCGGGGACCCTTGGTGTTGTATGTGGCTGGGTGGATGAAGAGACCTTCAATGACATCAGTGAGGACAAGGAACGGGACATGGCTAGCTTGGTATCCAACCTTGTACAAATGGGGATATTGCGGTTGTGCAAATGGACTGTTAGCAGTTGTTTGCGGTGCGTTAAACAGGGAGTTTGGTCTGTCACTGTGAAGCGGGCGTAACCCTTGCACTACCTCATCGATACAACATCATATCTGATGGTATACACACACTGGATGTTTTAAAGCATGTTATTCCAAACAATTTAGGAATGTTAGGTGATTTATGCCCTTTATGGATTAAAACCCGACTCTGTGTCAACTACGTAATTTTCAATGGGAGTTTTGCCATGGATCCCCCTCCGGCATGCCACAGTCCAGGTGTTAGTCCCCTTGAAACAACTTTTCCATCTTTATTGTGGCCAGAAAGAGTCCCTGTAGGTTTTAAAATTTGACTGCCTATTGAAGTCTATGGCGGCTCGCCCCGTTCGCGAACATTTGCAAAAATTTGCGTACACTGTTCGCAAACGGAAAATTTTATGTTCCCGACATCTCTATTAGTGGCATAAAAAAGTATTATTTGCCATTCAGCGGGAAAAAGCAGGGCTTATTAGTCATTGTGTGGTGAAGGGTGAAAATTACAGCCCTTTTTGTGGTGTATTAGTATTAGCAGAGTCCTAAATGTGTCTGGCAAAGACAAATATATTTGACACTTTTATATATTTGAATTTTTTTTTTTATAAAAAAAAAATAAATATATATATATATATATATATATAAATATATATATATATATATATATATGTCACCTTACCACTCTGTGCTTTTCTTATGCTTCTTCCACCTCCACATTATGTCACCTTGCCTCTCTGTAGTCTTCTAATGCTGCTGCCACCTCCACACTATGTCACCCTTCCACTCTGTGGCCTCCTGATGCTGCCACCCCCCCCAGACTGTCATTGTGCCACTCCGTGGCCTTCTCCTGATGTTGGCCCCACCTCCAGACTCAGTCATTGGGCCACTCTGTGGTTTCCTCATGCTGCTACCACCTCACAACTATGTCATAGGGCCACTCTGTTGACTTTTCATGCTGTTCCCACCCTCCCCACTTAATGACTGGGCCACTATATTCCCTTTTTGCCTGCCTGATATCATCATTTATTTGACCCTTTTTCTGATCTGTCAGAAGGAAGAAAAAATGAGATGCACAATGGATCCTGTCTGTGTAGCAGCTGAAGGCCTTTATGGTCCCATCAGAATTGGATTATGATTTGGTAGCCAAAAGTAAGAGTGGGTACAAAACACAGAAGACATGCAAATATTCCATTTACGTATCATCTCTGTTTTGGATCCACTCCTGTTTCTTTGGCATTAGCAATACTGATGGATTACTGACCAAATGTTGACCGAGTGATGGCTGATGCTTAACAGACAGGATCCATTTTTTGGGGGTTATTGTTCTGACGGATCAGAGGAAGGGCAAAATAATCAGTGACGTCAACACTAATTTACTGCTGACACCCTCTCCACTCTGTTGGGGGGCTTTATTTGTATAGGCGTCTAATAGAACAGGTTTTGTAGACATCTATGTGGAATCAGCTGATGACGGTGTAAAAGTGCACTTCTTCTTGACACTAACATTGACCTGTAAGGCTGAGTTCACACTTGAGTTATTTGGAGAGTTTTGGCCCCATAACAGCCCAAATACGTGAAGTGTGCTGTGATTCTAAGAGCGACGCCTGTCATCTTCGTGTCACTACCACAACAGACTCCCTATGTGTGTTACTGCAAGACACCGTGTTCTACACCACTATACAGGCTCTAAGTAGCCGGGAAATAGCTGTTTTTTAACGTGATTCCCCACGAATAAATTCAGATCTAATTGAATCTTTTCGAAAAATTCGTCGAACCGGCTGAATTGAATTTGAACTAAATATAGCAATATACTCTATTGTAAAAGGAGAAAAAGAACATCTGGAAAACTTAAGGCAACTATGCTGAGATTGACAAAGTATAAAATGCTACTGGTGGTTGGTCAATGATCACACAACCAAAGTGATGCACCCTTTATTTTGGGTTCTACAGCAGGGTATATGATGGGACAGGGTAACATTAATACTGGGTGGCATCTCACTTTGCTGCAATACAGTCTGTCACAGTGGCATGGTAATGGTCACATAACCGGTGGTATGTCATTCCAAGCTCTTTCAACTTGGACCCATAGTTCAGCCAAGATGGTTGTCGGCTGCTGTGCATGGTAAATCCATCACCACAACCAGTTCCAGAAATTCTCAATCAGGGAGAGCTGGCCAGGGTAGCTGCTGGATATCCAGAATTGCACATTGTGTAGCATTGGCAGTGTGTAGGTGTTGTTTTGTTGGAAAACTATGAGGGTCATTTAAAAAATGTTTACACCCCTATTGTGGAGTTATAAAGTCAAATTATGACACATACCATATATGCAGCATAATTTTCAACTTTTTCTGCTTCTCACCACTTTTCTAAGGTGGTGAGAAAATGGGGTGAGCTTATCAGGGACGGTTGGGCAGTATGAGAACTGCTGGATTTACTATAACTTACACCAATTTCCCCTATGACATTGACTTCACGGTCAGACACACAAACTGCCAAAGATGTAACTTATTTATTAAAAGATTTCAGCAGCTTGGACAGGAAGACTGGTCACAGTTGAGGGAAAGCTGAATGGAGCAAAGTACAGAGATATTTTTAAAGACAATCTGATCCAGAGTGCTCTGGACCTCAGACTGGGCTGAAGATTCACCTTCCAACAAAACAATGACCCTAAGAAGACAGCCAACACAACACAGGTGTGGCTTAAGGACAGCTCTGTGAATGTCTTTGAGTGGTCCAGCCAGAGCCCTGACTTGAACCCAATCGAACATCTCTGGATACACCTGAAAATGACTGTCCACTGACACTCCCCATTTTAACTGATAGAGCTTGTAGAGAATCTGCATAGGAGAATGGCACAAAATCCCGAAATACAGGTGTGTAAAGATGGCATCATACCAAAGAAGACTGGAGGCTGTAATCACTGCCAAAGGTGCTTCAACTAAGTACTGAGAAAAGGGTCTGAATACTTATATCAATGCAATATTTTCGTTTATTCTTTTCAATAAATTAGTGTTTTGAATAACCTGTTTTCACTTTGTCCTTATGGGGTATTGAGTGTAGAATAATGGTAATTATTTTTTTTTTTATTTTAGCCCAAGGATGCAACATAACGAAATATGAACAAAGGGTCGGGAGACTTTCTAGATGCATTATATATTAAATGCAGAGTGTGCATAGGTTGACTGGGATTTTAGCATGTTGGAGTTACAAAAACCAAAGTATGTCTGACAGCACCAACTATAAATATACCTCTTACCATAAGTATTTCTGGGAAAGAAAAATGTACTGAATTCCCACAAATTCAGTTAAGTGCAGTTAACCCCTTCTACCACTTTTCTATACAAAGCATTGTGTATGGTTGTTTATAAACAGTTAAAGCATTTTTATTTGGTTCTTCATAGAATAAGTTTGTTTTTTCCAATCTCCATCTATCTGTATCTTTGCAGTCTGTACATTCTTCTAATAGTCCACCTGCGCTTAATGTCTGCTCATGGGAGTTGTTCTCAGTGTTACATTTACAATGCAGCACTGTGTCTTTAGGGGACTGCGTCTTCTTAGCCTCCAGGCATTCCTCGGGCAGTTTTCAATGCAGTTCCACATAAGGGTGCATACTGGTAGATTGATGGGAAAACTGTATCTATGGGGGATTGCATTTGGATGACTTCTGGTGCTCTGGGCACCAATTACATGCTGGTTTGGAAATGTGACTAATGTGGTGTGTGGGAGTTTGAATTGCTTTATGGAAGGGAGGAACACTGTTCTATCTAGAACTTGTTTGAACATACCAGACCAACTTCTTAGAGGTCGATGCTATATTAAGTGAAAATCAGCTTAACCAAGTAAATAGTTCACATTTTCACATCAAACTGCTGGCTTGTCATTATCCTATTTCCCAGTAGTATCACAATATTTCTAGCATATACTAAAATGGAAAAAATCACTTTAAATCGGATGCCTGCCTTGGACAGTCCTTTTTTGTAAGGAAAGTCTCTCAATAATAAGCTTATTACAGGGTGACCCCAATAGTCAGCTAAGGAAATAGACAAGGAATGTCCCACTCTCTTGCAGTGTACCACAAGGGAAATCAATTATTACATTGTGCCGACTGAAATCAATGAGCTGTAATGAACTAACATGTTGGGTCCTCAACCATAAAAACTTCTCTTTGTAGCTGCTGTCCCTGATCATCATTGATAAGCAGGATGAAGGGCTAATAGCACTTGCTGGAAAACTTCAGTCCCTTCTTTGCAGTACCGATGGTGTTGTTTGCAGCAACTGGGCAGCAGGGGCAATATGTGCGAGTTACGGTGGGCTTATGGGTATAGTAGTAGTAGTTTACTCCTTGGGCCGGCGTGCAGTGAATGGAAGGACAGCATCAGTTCCTGCACAGTCTGTTGTCTAGGGATTCCTGCCAGATGGTGGTTGAGATGCCCTTGAAAGTGTGATGTTTTAGGTGCCGTGGAGCGTGCAGTGCTCAGGGTCCCTGGCGTACGTGACATCAGCACCGTAAGGTGCAAATAGGTAATAAGTTCGCACAATAAGGAGACCAGTTTTCTTAACAAATTTCCAGTACTTTACTGAAGCTGATCGAAAGGTCATCAATGTGCGCAAAAGTCATTTAAAGCAAGGAAGCTACAATGGTTCAGGTTAGTTCACAAAAGTGGCATAAAGGGTTGTTTTGCTCTATAGCAATCAATCTTCCTCTCTTGTTTCTCCAGGCTGGAGGCATATACTACCTCTGCTGTACTATATAGTCATATACTTCTGTATCCTCTCTAGGAATGCTATCTCCTGACAGGTGGCCTTTCTGTCTTTGGTTATGGTGTGCAGCTGGTAGCTTGTAATCTCTCCACCAAATGCAGAGGAGGCTGGAGCCTGATAAAGGAGAATTACCTTCTTTTGCCAATATTCTCACTCCCTCTCTGGGTTGCCTGGATCTTCTGTAATCTTTCCCATCTATTGGCTGGAACATGGAACTAGCTCTGGAGTTTAGATAACTCTCCAAAATGGCTGCTGAGGTGCAGCTTTTCCTCAGACATCAAACTCTCCTCCTTCTTCTTCTCCTCTCAGAGGAGGGCTGAGTCAGCCCTGGGAGGTTTGTTAGAATCTCCCCCTCCCTCCCTATGCAACTTTATGGGAACTCAGGCACAAGCACATTTTCATGAAACACAATCACAATATTAATCAGTGTGTTTCAGGACACTGAATGTATCTAGTACTTCAGCTCAGCTTTGTTCACTTGAATGGACTAAGCTGCAGTATTAGACATGGACATGTTAATTGCTGCAGTAAAGAGGCCTCTGCTCACCAGTTCTGGTCTCTAGCACTGACCTCTCTCCCCTCCTTCCCAATCGATTCAGCCTCTGAAGTAGCCTTGTCTATCCACACAGGCTGCTAGGCTGGTCACCTAGGGGTACTTAAAGTATCTAAACCTTTGGGTAAACTTTATTAAAACCCATTCTAGATGTGAAGAAAATAATATTTGTAATGTACTAAAATTCAGGTAATTATTGCACATAGAATCCGTACTGTCGTACACCACTGTGCATGGGAGCATGGATTCCCCTGAGGCTGCACTGAGCACTGTACAAGCCAAAGCACAGCTGCTTCTGCCAGCACCAGCTCTTTCTTCTAAAGCTTGGCATAGGTGGCTATTACAGGTTTTAGCAGAGTGGGCAGAGGAGCTATGTGCTATGAAGCTCCTTCCCTGAGCTTTCTCTGTTCAGCTAATAACCTGGATACCATATTGGTGCAGGCTATTAGCAGAGTGAAGTGAATGCAGGGTAGGAGCTCTATAGCACATTGCTCCTCTTACTTTTCTGCTAACGTCCGACGTAGGCGAGGTTTTAGGGGAGCAGCACCGGTATAGATAAGAGAGGTGATGCTCCAGCCTGAACAGTTCTCAGTGAAGCTGCAGGGGAATCCATATTCCCACGCACAATGGTGTGCAAGAGTATGGATTATAAAGAGTAATAGGCACTTAGAATTTAGGTGCCTACTTTGCTAAAAAAAAAAAAGTATAAAAAAATGAAAATTACAAATATTATTTCCTTCAAATGTCAAATAGGTTTAAATAAAGTTTACCAAAAGGTTAAGGTACACTTTAAAGGGAACCTGTCATCAACTTTATGCTGACCTTACTGAGGGCAGCATACATTAGCGACAGAAATGCTGATTTCAGCGGTGTGTCACTCATGAGCTAAAAGTAAGTGGTTGCCGAGAACCAGCATCATAATCATTGCAGCACAGGACTTGAAAAGAGTCAAATCTACCTTAAAAGAGTCATGGTTATTCATAATCTCCTGCTCTCCCGCCCATCTGCTGATTATTGGCAGTTCTCTCCTAGAGAGAAAGGGAGTAAACTAGGTAGAAGCCTGTCAGTCATCAGCAGGTGGGCAGGGTGAGAAAGAATTCATAAATAACCTCTTCTCAGGTGGCCGTGACTCTTTTCCAGGCCTGTCTTTTTCCAGTCTGCAATGATTGTGATGTTGGTTCTCGGCAACCGCTTACATTTAACTTATAAGTGACAGACTGCTGAAATTAACTCACCGGTCTCTACTTTATTCTGCCGTTAGCATGGGCAGCATAAAGTTGATGACAGGTTCCCTTTAAGGCACCTTCTCCTGTGGGAAGGTGGCTGGGCAATAGGTTCCAGTTGATTAGTTCCTGCAAAGGTATGCTGTTTTCATTTATTTGACTGTGTACTCCTGCCTGTTTCTGGATTTTGACATTTGCTGCCTCTCCTAACTTCTGCCTAATCTTCATACTGACTCTGAGCTGCCTGTCCTGACTTTAGACTGTTTACTGGATCCATGTACTCTGGCTGCCCTGACCGCAGCCTATCCCTGACTACAATTTTTCCTGACCCCTTGTTGTCCCACATTGCTGTCCTTTGACCCCTATGGTTCAGCAGTCACTTGAACAGAGACTACTTATAGAGGTAGCGGCTTGGTGGTTTCCCTGCAACAAAGCCCAGATCGCTGTATAGGTGCTAAAGGGTGAATACAAGGGGGGCCACTTAGATAACACCCTTGGGAGTAGCCCTAGGTCAAATATATCCATACCTGCTTAGTAACAACAATAGCCAAGGGTGGAACCTTTATGACCACAAAATGATGACATATCTTAAGGCTAAAGGTAAAATCACAAAACAAATTTTTAATAGGGCTTTTGAAAATTGATTCTGCAAAAAAGACAACCCACTCAATAGAGAGCTTCAGGCCAGGTTTTGGTTTACACGGGCCAGTCATCAGGAATGAATGTTTGTACACTCTTTCCCAATAATTGATCTATGTAAAGGTTACTCTGAATACCTAATAAATAAGCATTTAAAAGCATCGCACCCTGTGTTACAGGGGTCAGCAAACTTCTGCACTCCAGGTGCTATGAAACTGCAACCCAGCATTCACACTTACTCAGCTGTTCTTGTAACTCCCATAGAAGTGAAGAAAGCATTCTGGGAAATGTAGTTTCAGAGCAGCTGGAGTGCCAGAGGTTGCTGATCCCTGCTGTATTATGAGACAGGAATTTATTATATCTCTTAGACAATGGCAACATTTAAAGGGGTTACTTACTTCAGCAAGTGGCATTTATCATTTAGAGAAAGACAATACAAGCCACTTACTAATGTTAACTAATTGTTATTATCCATATTGCTTCCTTTGCTGGCTCTATTCATTTTCTCATCACATTATACACTGCCCGTTTCCATGGTTACGAGAGGCTGGTGCTTTTTCCTGCAGTGTGCAAATACAGCCACCACAGCTCTGGATTGCAGGGTGGTCGTAACCATGGAAACGAGCCACGAAACGAATCAAGCCATCAAAGGAGGCAATATGGACAATCACAATACATTAGTATGTGCCTTCTATTACCTTTCTGTACAAGATAAATGCCATTTGATGAAGTGAGACAACCCCTGTAATAAAACCAATAAAATATCAAACTGTTTTTAAATAAAAATAACACATTAAAATTCAAGTTGCATTATTTTCAGTATAAATTAATTAAACCAACTAGCACTGCTAAAAATATATGGGTAGAGACTGTGAGTCCTCTGCTTTAAATGTCTGACTCCCTTTTATGTGATATCCACAAGTGATGTCATATTAGCAGGTATAGATATACACTACTCACAAAACTTTAGGGATATTTGGCTTCTGGGTTGAAATTCCAAGATGAACCTAAAATTAACTCTAACCTTTAACCCCTTCCCGACACATGACATACTACTGCGTCATGGAAACCACTGCGTTTCCGCAATTTGACGTAATAGTATGTCCTGGTGATCGGGCGGGCACCAGAGCGGTGCGAGTCTGATCACTGCAGGGGTCCGGCAGTCTGTGGTAGCCAGGCCCCTGCTGTATCCAAACAGCGATGTCGGCAGATTAACCGCCTCTATGCCGCAGTCCGCGCTGACCACGACATAGAAGGGGTTTGTGTCGGGTGCGGGAGTGCATCAAGTCTCTGCGCTGCTGTGGCAAAACATAGAAAGTAGACATATTTGATATCATTGCATCTGTAACAACTTGCTCTATAAAAATAGCACACGATCTACCCTGTCAGATGAATGTTATGAAAAATAAAAAACTCAATTTTTTTGTTACTTTGCCTCACAAAAAACATAATATAGAGCAATTAAAAATCATGTGTACCCCAAAATAGTACCAATAAAACCAGCACATTATCCCGTAGTTTCCAAAATGTGGTCACTTTTTTAGTTTCTATTGTAGAGGATCATCAGGGGGGCTTCAAATGGGACATGGCATCTAAAAACCAGTTCAGCTAAATCTGCCTTCCAAAAACTTTATGGCGTTCCTTTCCTGCTGTGTGCCCTTACAGCAGTTTATGACCACTTGTGGGGTGTTTCTGTAAACTGCAGAATCAGGATAATAAATATTGAGTTTTGTTTGACTGTTAACCCTTGCTTTTTTACTGGAAAAAATGGATTAAAATGTAAAATCTGCTAAAAAAGTGAAATTCTGAAATTTCATCTCCATTTTCCATTAATTCTTGTGGAACACCTAAAGGTTTAACTAAGTTTGTAAAATCAGTTTTGAATACCTTGAGTGGTGTAGTTTCTAAAATGGGGTCGTTTTGGGGTGGCTTCTATTATGTAAGCCCCACAAAGTGACTTCAGACCTGAACTGGTCCTTAAAAAGTGGGTTTTGGACATTTGCTTCTAAACTTTAAAGCCTTCTAATGTCCCCAAAAATAAAATGTCATATTCAAAATGATCCAAACATGAAGTAGACATGCAGGGAATGTAAAGTAATAACTATTATACGCGGTATCACTATTTATTATAAAAGTAGAGAAATTGAAATTTGAAAATTTTGTAATTTGTCTACATTTTTGGTAAATTTGGGATTTTTTCAAAAATAAAGGTGAAATATATTGATTTAAATTTGCGACTATCATGAAGTACAATGTGTCACAAGAAAACAATCTCAGAATAGCTTGGATAAGTAAAAGTGTTCCAAAGCTATTACCACATAAAGTGACATGTCAGATTTGCAAAAAATGGCCTGGGCAGGAAGGTGAAAACCTGCCCAGGGTACAAGGGGTTAAAGGGGAACTTAAAGGGGTTCTGCAGTTCTTTTAAACCGATGGATAGATCATCAGCATCTGATACTCTTGATAGATCATCAGCATCTGATCGGCCGGGTCCAACACGTGGGACCCCATCGATCAGCTGTTTGAGAAGGCAGCGGCAGTTGCAGTAGAGCCATGGCCTTCTCGCAGTTTACCGCAGGCCCAGTGACATCACGACTTGTATCACTGGCCTGGGCACAGCTAAGCTCTATTTAAGTGAACAGAGCTTAGCCCCACCCAGGCCAATGATACTAGTCGTGACGTCACTGGGCCTGAGCGAAACCAAAAGAAGGCAGCGGCGCTCCTGACTGCCGACGCAGCCTGCTGGAATGTTTTAGTGTGAAGGAAGTCTTACTCATTACCCAGCATGCATGATGTTAAAACTAAGATCTGAGTGGTGCCGCCTCCACTTGAAGCGCTATGCATATGGGGCTTGCTAGGTGATTTAGTTCCACAAGACAGCTCGCTGGATACACTTCTCTTTCAGCAGTCTGGACAGTGAGTTCATGGAGGATGATAATACATACAGCAGTTAGACGATGTTGACTATAAGTCGATAATCTAATTTAGCCATAAATACTGATAATGCCACTTATTAAAATTATATACATAGACATATAAGCTATAGTAGAGATGAGCAATTAAAAAAAAAATATTTGTACCTGAAAGGATTCTACTCAAATCAAATATGCTCCAAGTGGCCTGAAAATTGGTATATGACACTTTGAGGTCTCCTAGGACAGATTTGTTTTGTATCTTTTTGTTATATCTTCTTTTTAGATAAAAAAAAAATATTGCTCCCCCCACCTTTTAAGCTCTTGAAGTAATGACAGCAATAGTAAATAATGTCACTGACATATAGCTATGGGTAAACACAAGTCTCTTGGTGTTAACACAGCATAGTTAAAAACACACCGTAATCACATGTATTATACTTTTTTATATTAGAAACCTTCCAACAATTGCGCCTTATCGGGGGCAGATAGTGTTGAAGTTATGAGAAAAAAACAGTGGCTTGTTCTGCATAAGTATTAAATTATAGCTGGGCACACTCAAAGGATAAGGGCCATGTAGAAAGATAAATTTAATAAATGCACAGATAAAATAAAATAAATATAAGTAAAACCAGCAATAGTCCACATGAGATATAATAATGGAGTATTCTTAACCTTAGGTAAATGACATAAATATTCACAATGAGTAGCTGATGTTCGTAGGGAAACCAACCGGTGTTATCCCTTTATGTCATGCATGAGTAATCCCAAGCAAGTACAGTCTGATATTAATGGTGCGTTAATCGTATAAATCCTATGGTAGGTATTGATGTAAATTAATCGAATAATTGATATGTTGAATCTCTACAATAAATAGCGCTAAAGATCTCTAATAGATACAGTCCTTACTTTAAGTCCGCATACTAGTAGGTCTGTGGATATTGTTAGATATGGATCCTCCTATTTGTGAAATGTCCGGAGCAGCGTCCCGCTCTGCTTAGTATGTGACGGCGTCCCGTCACTACTATTAGATAGACTTTAGAAATAAGAATACAGGGTCGATCTTACCCAAGCATGGGGTGACTGGGCTCCCCTCGTTGTGGTTTTCTCCCCTCGGTTCGGGGGTCTCTCTCTGTAGTGGCAGGTCTCCGGTCAGCGGCGTCTCATCAGAGTAGCATGCGTGTTTTCTCTCTTACCCATATGCCTTGGTTGTACTTCCGCTCGGTGTCTGCACAATTATCTACAGAGTGATGAGGGTATACCCTTTGTGTTCAATGAAATTGAATAGCTTCAACATCAAGTTTCTCTTTACAGGGAAAGTAACACCATACGCGTTTCGGGGTTTGTATTTTACCCCTTCCTGCCACTCAATACCTACCATAGGATTTATACGATTAACGCACCATTAATATCAGACTGTACTTGCTTGGGATTACTCATGCATGCCATAACGGGATAACACCGGTTGGTTTCCCTACGAACATCAGCTACTTATTGTGAATATTTATGTCATTTACCTAAGGTTAAGAATACTCCATTATTATATCTCATGTGGACTATTGCTGGTTTTACTTATATTTATTTTATTTTATCTGTGCATTTATTAAATTTATCTTTCTACATGGCCCTTATCCTTTGAGTGTGCCCAGCTATAATTTAATACTTTTTACATTGGTTTGGTGGGTGTGGTTTACCAGCGAGGCGCACCTCATCTGATCCCACTTATCCTTGTGCGACTTGTTGTTTTTCTCTTTGTTCTGCATAAGTGTCTAAAAATGATGCCTTAATGGATTCAGAATGCCTGCCCAAATTAATGCACACTTAAGTGATAAAAACTGTGGCTATTGACACAGAGAAGAATTCACTTTCAGGAAAGGATTACAAGTGTGGAACTGCTCTACTACGGACACTTGGCCAAATGATCAAATGACAAGATATGGCAAAAACTGCAGCTGATGACACAGAGAAGATTTATTATGATTCTTCGGTTTTAATGCTGAAGTCGAATTGTATGGTTTTCTGTAAAAGTGCAGGTACCGCCCCATGGTGCATCCCTGTCAGGCTTTTTTCTAGTACAGGAATGCCCCTGTGATGTTCCCTGTCACTTGCATTTTCATCAATTGTCATATGCTTTCACTGTTCAGTTTGTTGTTCAAACTTATAACATGCTGAGCACCCAAAGTTTTTGTTATTTTTAGTATCTCCTTGAATAGAAGCAGCCAAAAAGAATTCAGACCACAGTTTTATAGTAACCTATGACTATTATATATACCTTGAAGAAGAGCCTTGTCAGTACCTATTCAGACTGCATGACCTGAGAATATGCTAATGAGGAAAGGGACAGGGGCCACAAGCGCATCTAGCTTATATTCATCTGTTTATATAATTTTAATGAGTGGCATTATCAGTATGTATGACTACATAATATTGTGAATTTATATTTAACAATATCTAGCATAAGGGTGTAGCTAAAGGCTTATAAACCCTTGCACAAGAGTTCCGTTTGGGCCCCCCATTTCTTGCTTTGTGGCAAGGGGCAGGGGTTTCAGCTGCTTGAGGCAAAAATTTAAATGCCAAACCCCTCTTCCTATGCCAAATTCTCAATCTAATCCCTTCCCTCCAGCCCAACTGTTAGTGCCAATACAAGAACAGGCCGCCTTATACTGTATGTGCCAGTACAAAATGCCCCTATTTAGTGCCTCCATTACAAACAATACCCCCATTGCGCTCCACCCCCCATAGTGGCCCAACAGCATGGTGCCAAAATAAAAAACAATAAACTCAAATACTTACCTCCATGCGGCTTATAACAATGCCGTGTAGGCTTCTTCCAGCCTTTGTCTGGAGCTGTACGCTGCCTGGCTAAGGTGGCACTATGAGGATTAAGTTATTGTCTGTGCCGGCCCCTGATAGGCTACAGGCACTAGGCATCTAACTGTATCATTGTCCTGAGGATAATTGGCGGTGTGCCCCTGGCAAGGGGCACCCACTTGGCTTAGGGCTACACCCCTGATCTAATTACTATATCCATCTTCATTCTCCATCAACTCACTTAGCAGACTGCTGAAAGAGAAACGTATCCAGCAATTTGTCTTGTGTAGCAAAAATTGTGTAGCTAAATCACCCAGAAAGTCCCATATCTATAGCGCTTGAAGTAGAAGTAGGCACCACTGAGATCTGAGTTTTAACACAGTGCATGCCGGATACTGGAATACTGAAAGAGAAACCTATCCAGCAAGTTGTTTTGTGTAGCTAAATCACCCATAAAGCCCCATAGTGCTTGAAGTGTAAGCTTGCACAGCTGAGATCTGTTTCAACATGGTGCACTCTGGGTACTGGGTAAGCTATGTATTCCAGAGTGCTTATACCGCAAGCCCAGGAAAAGTGGAGGACAGGAGTGGTAGTAGCTATAATTATAACTAGAGATGGCCCGAACTATTCGCCGGCGAACAGTTCCCGGCGAACATAGCTTGTTCGCGTTCGCCTCTGCCGGGCGAACATATTCGATGTTCGCGTTCGCCCCTATACTTTATCATTGAGCAAACTTTGACCCTGTACCTCACAGTCAGCAGACACATTCCAGCCAATCAGCATACCCTCCCTCCCAGACCCTCCCACCTCCTATCTAAACGCAAGGATAGGATCCATCTTACATTCATTCTGAAGCTGCAGTAATAGTAAATGTAAATCGCAATGCGATTAATATAACCTGTATTATTCGCATTGCGATTACAACTTAGATCTGAGTGCCTAATGGTTGTATTGCTAGAATATATTAACGAAGATAACAAATATAGCACTATATTCTCAATCTTCATTATATTCTAGCAATACAACAACCATTAGGAACTCAGATCTAAGTTGAATTTGCAATGCGATTAATATAACCTGCATTAATCGCATTGCGAATTCAACTTAGAGCTGAGTTCTAATGGTTGATGTATTGCTAGAATATACGTTATATTCTAGCAATACAACCATTAGGAACTCAGCTTTAAGTTGTAATCGCAATGCGAATAATACTTACAATTATTAATCGCTTGCGAATCCATTTGATGCCTCTGTTTGATTGTATATGACGGTTGACTATGACTACCACCAACGTTCTGCTGCCTCCAAAGCAAGATATCTGAACCCCCAGGGGCCATTTGGGCATTTTTAATAGAAAACGCATAAAACGCATCTGCGTTTTATAATTTTCATTTTTAGTTTATTTTTTGTGTATTTTGCCACATTTGGTTGCATATTTACATTTGGTATAGGCAAATATGGTAGTCTAGATCATGTGTCTATACCAAAACCTAGGATCATTGTTTGACAGCATATTTTCTAAGCCATGTAGCTGAATATAGATTTGGGCAGAGTAATGATCTAGACTACCATATTTGCCTATACCAAATGTAAATATGCAACCAAATGTGGCAAAATACACAAAAATTAAACTAAAAATTAAAAAATTAAAAAACGCAAATGCGTTTTGATGCGTTTTCTATCAAAAACGCCCAAATGGCCCCTGGGGGTTCAGATATCTTGCTTTGGAGGCAGCAGAACGTTGGTGGTAGTCATAGTCAACCGTCATATTCAATCAAATAGAGGCATTAAATGGATTCGCAAGCGATTAATAATTGTAAGTATTATTCGCATTGCGATTACAACGTAGAGCTGAGTTCCTAATTGTTGTATTGCTAGAATATAACGTATATTCTAGCAATACAACAACCATTAGGAACTCAGCTCTAAGTTGAATTCGCAATGCGATTAATGCAGGTTATATTAATCGCATTGCAAATTCAACTTAGATCTGGGTTTCCTAATGGTTGTATTGCTAGAATTATATAACGAAGATTGAGAATATAGAGCTAAATTCCCAATCTTCGTTATATTCTAGCAATACAACCATTAGAATAGGAACCCATCTCTAAGTTAAGTTCGCAAATATGATGTCCCAACTCCCAAACTATTCACCGGCGAGTAGTTCCCGGCGAACATAGCTTGTGCGGCGTTCGTCGCGGCGGGCGAACATATGCGATGTTAGGTCCACCCCTATCATTGAGTAAACTTTGACCCTGTACCTCACAGTCAGCAGACACATTCCAGCCAATTAGCATACCCTCCCTCCCAGACCCTCCCATCTCCTGGACACAGCATCCATTTTAGATTCATTCGGAAGCTGCAGTCTTAGTGAGAGGAGGGACAGTGTAGCTGCTGCTGAGATTTAATAGGGAAATTGATAGCTAGGCTAGTGTATTCAGTGTCCACTCCAGTCCTGAAAGACTCATCAGATCTCTGCTGTAGGGCTGCGTCCTGACAGCACCCCAAAAAGCCCATTTTAGGGCTAGTACATCAGTCTCCCTCCCAGACCCTCCCACCTCCCATCAAAAAGCAAGGATGGCATCCATCTTAGTAGTTGTAATCGCAATGCGATTAATACAGGTTATATTAATCGCATTGCGAATTCAACTTAGAGCTGGGTTCGTATTCTCAATCTTCGTTATATTCTAGCAATACAACCATTAGGAACTCAGATCTAAGTTGTAATCACAATGCGATTAATATAACCTGTATTAATCGCATTGCGATTACAACTTACCACACTCTGCGTCAACTAGATATTTTTCCATGGGAGTTTTGCCATGGATCCCCCTCCGGCATGCCACAGTCCAGGTGTTAGTCCCCTTGAAACAGCTTTTCCATCACTATTGTGGCCAGAAGGAGTCCCTTTGTTTTTTAAAATTCGCCTGTCTATTGAAGTCTATGGCGGTTCGCACTGTTCGCATGTTCGCGAACATTTGCGGAAGTTCGCGTTCGCGAACTGAAAATTTTATGTTCGCGACATCACTAATTATAACAACTATTCGCATAAATCACAATTGCAGTCCTGTGGGGTACTGCATAGTGTTGAGAGAGCATGTTTGGCCAAACACCGCGTGTGCTCGAGCTCGATGCTCGAGTCAGTGTATTTAAATCTAATGTATCCTCTATGTCTATGCAGAAGATCGCTTTACAGTGGGGGAATCCTCCAGTATGAGTCGTTGCTCTGACTCCATTCATAGCTATGTCCATGTACAGTATGGAGTCAGTGCTTGGGGACACCCAGTGTATTTAAATCTAATTTAGATTTTGCATTTCAGAAAAGTTTTTGCTGGGATTTGAACTCACCACCTTCTGCATTAGAGGCCTTAGAAAAACCTCATAGTAGTTTCTGTATCAGTAAGTATTCCTTCTATATAGGAATACTTACTACTTCAGAAACTACTATGAGTTTTCCTGCACAGTTTACCATTGGGTTGTATAGCCCAGTAGTCTTGCCTCTAATGCAGAAGGTCGTGCGTTCAAATCCCAGCAAAAGCTTTTCTGAAATAGAGACTAAATTAAATTAATATATTTTATATGTTTTTTAGTAACTGTAAAACATGTATGGCAAAATGTATAATTTATATATATATATATATATATATATATATATATATATATATTTTTAGTAATTACTAATATATATATATATATATATATATATATATATATAACTTCTATGGAGGTGCATAGGGCTCCCTAGAGATGGCAATAACAGGACTCATTTGGATAGTGTTGCTGGTACCAAAAGCAGCCGTAGGCAGTGTGGCAAATCGAGTATCAATGCCCCTGAGTCCTTGTGGATCACAGGCCATGCAAGAGTTCTTGTAGTGAGGGTTCCCCCCACATCCCTCCACATCCATACGGACACCACATGGCGCTGAGGGTGCCATGCTCTGTCCTAGCCACTCCTTTGGTACGCTAGTTGGCATCATTGGCTTGGGTAGATGAGTTCCACCAGCAGCTTACCTTCTCCTTGGACCATCAACTGGGATGTGTTCCATCTGGTCTCAAAGGAGTGAGTTCATGTAGCTCCCCTCTCTTCCTCAGCTAACACTAGACTCACACACTAAACTAGGGGAGGACCTAGGTCCATCTCTGAGCCTCCTACATATCCATACACTACTATACAGATATAATACAGTACATCAGAACATTACATAGAAGGAGATAACATTAATGACAATGGAGAATTTTGCAAGTACCCTGTTATGGGGTACTGCACTTATACACAGCAAAATATGAGAGACACCAAAGACCTGCATCATTGAGTACAGTGAGCAACACACAATAATGGAGTGATAACCAAAACTCTCAGTTGTGATACATTTGTAATTTCATGATTGAGTAACAAGGATATAGATATTTAATCCTTTCAAACATAAGTTTTAAGCAGGCAACTGAATAATTTATTTATATTTGCACCACTAAACTGGTGTGGACCGATGATTACTCGATATATAAAGGTACATCTACACTGCGATTTTGGCCGTGACAAAAGATCACAGTGTAGCAGGGCCGCCATAGGAATGAATGGAGTAACAGCATGACTACCTGTGTGTTTCAGTCGCAGCAAATGTGCGAGTTGCGCTGTGACCCAGTTCATTCCTAAGGAAGCCCTGCTACACTGTGATACTTGGGCATCACACTGGCATGCCTTGTGTGTCTCTCCCAAAATCTCAGTGTAATAGACCTGTTAAAGGGTTCTTTCCGGGAATTAAGAAAATAAAATTACTTAAAATTCTTAAATATTACTTTATTATAAATATATTCTCAAATAACTTTCATTAGTTACAATGGTTTGTTTTGTCAGGGGAGCAATCATCAGGGGACATAAAATGGCCGCCGTCCTATTAGTCCACACAAAACCTGTCCTCATCACACAGCAGGACAAGTTACTTCACAACACTGAGCTAGAGAGCTGCCTCATCCTCTTCTCCTACTTGTCAGGGATTATGATCCTGAATACAGATGATAACTGATAAGAACTTGAGCTGAATCTCTGTAGGAATGGCGTTCATGAAGAGACATGAAGTACAGACTGAGAGGATGTGGGGGATGTGGCTAAATAGCAGCAGTACTTGTATGCAGTCTTCATTGCCACAGCCCCACATCACCACAGTCTGTCCTCTCTGTACTTCATGTATCCTTGATTCCTACAGAGATTTAGCTGAAGATCTTATCAGCCATATTTTGGATCATAATCCCTGACAAATAGAGCAGAGACGAGGATGAGGAAGCTCTTTAGCTCACTGCTCTGAAGTAACTTGTCCTCCTTTGTGATGAGGACAGGATTTGTGTGAACTAATAAAACAGCGACAATTTTGTTTCTGCTAATCATTGCTCCATAGACAAAACGGGCTATTATAACTAATGAAAGGTATTTGGGAATATATTTATAATAAAAAATATTTACGTATTTTTATTTTCTTAACTCCTAGAGAACCCCTTTAACTTGTTGGAAAAACATGACGTACCGGTATGCAGTGATCGGAATAGAGTGGTTGACCCCCCGTATCGGTGACCTGCGGTTTGCTGTGTTTCTGGGTTATTCAGGTCTCTGATGACCCGATAACCCAGAATAGGATGGCGATCAGTGGTGTCATAATGCACCACCAATAACCAACCTTGGATCCTGTGAGGTGATGGTGACATCACCTCACAAGATTTCTTCCTATTGGCTGCACGGGCAGACGGGGGTTAACTCCCCCTGCTCTCCTCTTCTCCTCCATTCTGCGTCCGGAGCGAGGAGAGAGCAGCCTTTCGTTGGATCTCCTGAGCTCAGCGCCCCAGCACCCCCATCTGTGCCCAGCACCCCCCTTCTGACCATCCACAGTACCATCTGGCACTAAAATGTATGTTAGGGACAAGTTAGGGACAGGGTAAGTTAGGTAGGGATACTCAGGGAAAGTTTAGAGTTAAAAAAAGTGAGTGTTGCATCAAATAGTCCCAACAAAACTGCCACCTTATACCGTAGTTTCCAAAATGGGGTCACTTTTATGGAGTTTCTACTCTAGGGGTGCATCAGGGGGGCTTCAAATGGGACATGGTGTCAAAAAACCAGTCCAGCAAAATCTGCCTTCCAAAAACCACACAGCGCTCCTTTCCCTCTTCGCCCTGTCGTGTGTCTGTACAGTAGTTAAGACCACATATTGGGTGTTTCTGCAAACTACAGAATTAGGGCAATAAATATAGAGTTTTGTTTGGCTGCTAACCCTTGCTTTGTTACTGTGAACAATGGATTAAAATGGAAAATTTCCAAAAAAATCGAAATTTTATCTCAATTTGCCATTAACTCTTGTGGAACACCTAAAGGGTTAATGACATTTGTAAAATCAGTTTTGAATACCTTGACGGGTATAGTTTCTAAAATTGGGTCATTTTTGGGTGGTTTATATTATGTAAGCCTCACAAAGTGACTTCAGAGCTGAACAGGTCTTTAAAAAATGGGTTTTTGAAAATTTCTGAAAAATTTCAAGATTTGCTTCTAAACTTCTAAGCCTTGTGACGTCCCCAAAAAATAAAATGGCATTTCCAAAATGATCCAAACATGAAGTAGACATATGGGAAATGTAAATTAATAACTATTTTTTGAGGTATTACTATGTATTATAGAAGTAGGGACATTGAAACTTGGAAATGTACTAATTTGTCAAAATTTTTGGTACATTTGGTATGTTTTTATAAATAAAAATGATTTTTTTTAACTCTATTTTACCAGTGTCATGAAATACAATATGTGAAGAAAAAACTTTCTCAGAATGGCTTGGATAAGTAAAAGCGTTTTAAAGTTATTCACACTTAAAGTGACACTGGTCAGATTTGCAAAAAATGGCCGGGTCCTTAAGGTGAAATGTGGCCGTGTTCTTAAGGGGTTAATATTGATATAAGTTGTTTGTGAACCTGTAAGGGTACCTGCACACAGTTGCAGTTTTACTAAAAGACAATCCATACAGATCTCTGTGTGGTTTTCTGTGCATTACCTTAAAAAAAAAACATTTGTTACACAAAAAAAGGACACAAACAAACATGCTGCGGATTTCAAAATCTGCACAGCTCATCATTTTCCAAATGGAAGAAAAAGCAAAAAAAAGTGTATATGTAAATAATCTCATACACTTTGCTGGTACTTTATTATGCTGCAGATTCTTTCATATGAGAATCCAATCTGTCTCACAATCTCTGTCTATATACACGGTCAAGACAGAGTTCAGACTAAGCACCTATATTTCTACACTCAGAAGTGCATGACCATAAGGCAAATAAAGTAGGTTAAAAGATGGCCGCACAATACATCTCAAACTAACAGAAAAACAAAAAAGGGGCTCATTCCAGAAATAGGAATGAAGGAAGCTCTTTGCGCACATTTTTGATCAAAAGTATGTCGGGCCCAAGTGCCACTTCACGGCGACTTCCGCACATGGGTCCCTAACACTACAGATACTGCCTCTTATGGACTTACCAGTCTCCTTATTTTCAGGGCACTGTAGGAACCAGCTAAATTGCTTTTGTGCTGAGAAGTCCCAGGAACTTGGGCGGGTCTCAGTCCAAAAGAGGCGCCACCCTCAATATATACTATAAGACAGAGTTCAGACTAAGCACCTATATTTCTACACTCAGAAGTGCATGACCATAAGGCAAATAAAGTAGGTTAAAAGATGGCCGCACAATACATCTCAAACTAACAGAAAAACAAAAAAGGGGCTCATTCCAGAAATAGGAATGAAGGAAGCTCTTTGCGCACATTTTTGATCAAAGTATGTCGGGCCCAAGTGCCACTTCACGGCGACTTCCGCACATGGGTCCCTAACACTACAGATACTGCCTCTTATGGACTTACCAGTCTCCTTATTTTCAGGGCACTGTAGGAACCAGCTAAATTGCTTTTGTGCTGAGAAGTCCCAGGAACTTGGGCGGGTCTCAGTCCAAAAGAGGCGCCACCCTCAATATATACTATAAGACAGAGTTCAGACTAAGCACCTATATTTCTACACTCAGAAGTGCATGACCATAAGGCAAATAAAGTAGGTTAAAAGATGGCCGCACAATACATCTCAAACTAACAGAAAAACAAAAGGGGCTCATTCCAGAAATAGGAATGAAGGAAGCTCTTTGCGCACATTTTTGATCAAAAGTATGTCGGGCCCAAGTGCCACTTCACGGCGACTTCCGCACATGGGTCCCTAACACTACAGATACTGCCTCTTATGGACTTACCAGTCTCCTTATTTTCAGGGCACTGTAGGAACCAGCTTAATTGCTTTTGTGCTGAGAAGTCCCAGGAACTTGGGCGGTCTCAGTCCAAAAGAGGCGCCACCCTCAATATATACTATAAGACAGAGTTCAGACTAAGCACCTATATTTCTACACTCAGAAGTGCATGACCATAAGGCAAATAAAGTAGGTTAAAAGATGGCCGACATACTTTTGATCAAAAATGTGCGCAAAGAGCTTCCTTCATTCCTATTTCTGGAATGAGCCCCTTTTTTGTTTTTCTGTTAGTTTGAGATGTATTGTGCGGCCATCTTTTAACCTACTTTATTTGCCTTATGGTCATGCACTTCTGAGTGTAGAAATATAGGTGCTTAGTCTGAACTCTGTCTTATAGTATATATTGAGGGTGGCGCCTCTTTTGGACTGAGACCCGCCCAAGTTCCTGGGACTTCTCAGCACAAAAGCAATTTAGCTGGTTCCTACAGTGCCCTGAAAATAAGGAGACTGGTAAGTCCATAAGAGGCAGTATCTGTAGTGTTAGGGACCCATGTGCGGAAGTCGCCGTGAAGTGGCACTTGGGCCCGACATACTTTTGATCAAAAATGTGCGCAAAGAGCTTCCTTCATTCCCATTTCTGGAATGAGTCCTTTTTTAGTTTTTCTGTTAGTTTGAGATGTATTGTGCGGCCATCTTTTAACCTACTATATACACGGTCAAGTCATTATTATGACCACTTCCTACTTTCAATGTCAGCAGCGTGTAGCTAATGAAGGAAGTCACGTGTTGTGAGCTACGGTGTGCGATAGGCTGTCTGCACACACATCCGTTGTTGCTGTCATGGGTACATGTGCGATTTATCAGAGTTGCAAAAAGAGATAATTATTGGCTATCTGGCCAAGAGTTACAGGATTTCTGAAATTGCACAGTTTGTAAACTGCTCACTGTTCCATTGTTATTAAGTGACGTGGAAAGTACATAGCCCCATGAGCCATTGATGTGAGGGGTGAACATCGACTAGAGTGGAACAGCTCACTGCCAAAATGAACTAAAGGGCATCCAGACGAGTGTCTAAAATAACAGTTCAGCAAACCCTAATGTGTATAGGGATTCGAAGCAGATGTATAGTCACTGCACCTCTGCTAATGAAGCTGTATGTGCAGAAAAGGCTTAATTTTTCAATACAGAGGAGATAATTGATTCATGGAAATGAAGTTTTCTCTTCCTCTGATGAGCAGGCAATTATCAGAAATGAACCGTTTGTTCCAAATTATTTCCTACACGATCAACCCATGTAAAGGGACATTTAGTGTTTAGATCACTGTCAGATATTTCAGGTAAGGAAATTCATGTCTGGAGACATAGTCAGTGCTGGAGGGCAGCTAAATATTCACGAGGGACACTCGTCTAGTTCAGTCTTGGGATAGTCCTCCCTAAATGATAGCAATCAAAGCTATTCCTACGTAAATGAAACCTGGACATGGTATGCTGCAGCCTTGCCTTGAAAGATTAAGGCAAAGTGAAAAAGCAAATATCAAATAAAAATTCAGTCTAGAGTGTAGAGCACTGGTCCCCTCCTCTATTCCTTTTCCTTCCCAGCAGTGTCCTCACTCTCTCATAAAGAACATGGTGACACCTCACTAATTTGTTTTTATCACTGCCTGAATGTCATGCAGTACAGGTCAATGCTCAGGGGCCTGTGTCCTTCTGCCTTCTTTCGGTCACCCCATCACTGACTAGCCTCCCTTTGCTGCCTATGGTAATCTATCTGCTCTGTCTTCATTATGCCCTCTTTTGGCTGCTGTGTATTCTGTCTATAACTTCACAAGAGTACAATGTAGATATTTTCTTCGCATACATATCAATATTTCTGCTTTTAACCCATTCAAAGATTCTTAGAGTCAGGGCTATATATTTTTAGTCACTAAAGATGTTGGTTGCACTGCGTTTACCAGCTGATGGATGTGTCTTTCTTTTTCCTTGTCCTTGTCTGCCTTGCTTGTCATTGTCACACTACTTCAACAGAATTAGCTAAGTACATGTAGGATGACCTACTGGCACCCAAACACATTGTGAAAGTGCAAGTCCTTGTGGATGCTAAAAGTATGATTTGATGGCTTACTTACACATTAGTGGTAGTATTGAGGGACAAATGTGAACTATGTATAGAACTCTAAAGAAAAATAAATTATATATCATGGTTTTTAATGCAGAAGATGTTTTGATAAAACATCTATTGCATTTAGCACCCCATCACTTTATTGTAGCTGTCTTGAAAAGAAGCAAAATATAGATGTTTGGACCCAAACATGAAAAGAGATAAAAAGAGAAAATTGCAAGAAAATAGAACACTTCAAAATAGAATAAAAGAAAAAAGAAATACGAGCAAAAAAGATGCTGATAATAAAGGATACTAATACTATTTCTATGGCTACCATCACTACAGTTGGTAGAAGATTTGTAGTGAACCAGAGTGATTCAAGCTTTTGAGAATCAATGGAGCATTGGGAATGGAGCGCTGGGGAATCAATATGCATAAATACATAGAAGAACATAAGAAAGAGCTGGCATGTGAATTATGCATTTCAAAAATTGTACAATGGACCAGGGATCCTTGTGTGGAGAAATGTGTTTAATCAGTAATATAGGAAAGGATTCTTTACAATTGAAGTAATTGAATGCTCTGATAAAAGATAAAGTTATAGCAAATCCAGATACAGTTAGGATTCCGGATTCCATGGTCCAATGCCAAAAACCAGAAACTATAAATGACAAGGAAGGGGTCTTTTAGGGGATGGAAATTTCCCATGTGCCATGCTGTTCCAGTCATTCTCTATGGAACTGCCAGAACTGCCTTACACAGCACTACATTATTTCTAGCAATCCCATGCATATGGCCAACCTTCCTCTCCACTCATTTTGGGGATACAGGGCCCTCGTTCTTATCAGTGTGGGTTCCAGAGGTCACACTCCCACCGATTTCATAGTTATTCCCCTATCTTTTGGATAGGGGATAAAATTATCTAACTGGAATAATAACATCTAGACTAGCTGGGAAGAATAATATTTTAATCATCTCACTGGTACATCGGTTAGGAATTTTTCCACTGTAGCCAGTGGTAGATTGACCACAGGCCCTCAACCCCTCTATTGCACACAGAAACAAACCTTTGTTGTCAATAGTCAGCACACCACCAAAACTGCAACTTACAGTATGCAATCACTCCATGTGTATTGAAACAAGCAGTTTTTTTCATGTTTTTTGCTACAGTTAGTGCAAAATGAAGGAATGTTTTGTAAAAATCATGGGATTTTCTCACCACAATTTTGTATTATTTACTGCAAGTAAAAGCAGTGAGCACTCTTTATTGAATACAGATGCCCTAAAAGACAAGACACATGGAAAGGACTGTACAGGTGGAACAACGCCTTTAACAGTCCTTTTACATGGACTGATCATTGGGCCAATGATCAGGAATGATTGTTTGTAGAAAAACTGGTTTTGAATAGGGATGAGCGAACCCGAACTGTATAGTTCAGGTTCATACCGAATTTTGGGGTGTTCGGGACATGGACAAGGACCCGCACATTTAAAAAAAAGTTTGGGTTCGGGTTCGTTGTTAGGCGATTACAGTACTTCCTGCTTTCTGAAGGGCTGCACAGCAGCCAATCAGCTAGCGTTTTACTTCTTGCCATAAGAAGCCATCACAGCCATTCCTACTAATGGCATGGCTGTGATTGGCCAAGTGCAGCATGTGACCCAGCCTCTATTTAAGCTGGAGTCACGTAGCGCCGCACGTCACTCTGTTCTGATTAGTGTAAGGATAGGACGCAGCTTCTGTGAGGGCGAGATTAGGCAGGGAAAACTCAGCAAAAACACCTAATGAAGTGATCGATCTACAGCTGTGAATCATTCAACTTCTGCCAGTTAATTGCTCACTGGTTTTTAGGCTGCACAGAGTGTTTTTCTGTCACTTTTTTCTGGGGTGATCGGCCATTTTGTGTCTTGTGGTGCACCAGCACAAGCTGCCACTAAGTCCATCAATCCATCAATACTAGGGAATTTTTTGCTATATCCTACATCAGGGGCTTGGCTGTGCTTATTGTCACCCCTAGAAACTCAGTATAGAAATTTCTATATTTTATTGAGGGGTTAAATTCAATTGCCAAAATAGCAATCCCCTAAATCTGATGTTCCAGCTGTGGCTAGCCAAGTGTAATACTGTCTGCTGTCTGGCAAAGGATAGATTTTTTTCTGTGGTGAAATTCAATTGCCAAAATAGCAATCCCCTAAATCTGGTGTCCCAGCACTGGCTGGCCAAGATTAATAGTGTCCAGCAAAGGATATATTATTTTCTGGGGTGAAATTCAATTGGCAAAATAGAAATACCGTAAATCTGGTGTTCCAGCTGTGACTGGACAAGTTTCATAGCGTCCGTCAAAGGATATATTATTTTCTGGGGTGAAATTCAGTTGCAAAAATAGAAATACCGTAAATCTGTTGTTCCAGCTGTGACTGGACAAGTTTCATAGTGTCCGTCAAAGGATATCTTATTTTCTGGGGTGAAATTCAGTTGCAAAAATAGAAATACCGTAAATCTGGTGTTCCAGTTGTGACTGGACAAGTTTCATTATTGTCCGTCAAAGGATATATTATTTTCTGGGGGGAAATTCAGTTGCAAAAATAGAAATACCGTAAATCTGTTGTTAAGGACGGCACGTTGTCCTTGTAACGGGGATGCAGCAGGGTGGCCGCCCAGTTATCAGCAAAAGTTAGAATGTGGCAGTAACTGGGCGGTCGTTGGGCAGGCACTGCAGCATGTAGTCACTCATGTCTGCCAGGCTGCCCTGAGGCAAGGACAAGCTATCCTCTTTGAGGGAGGTATATTATTGTCTGTGTCCTCTGTATCCCCCAGCGTTCCTCCTACTCCTCTTCCTCATCCTCCAGAACTGTGCCCTGGCTGGACAATTGTGTTCCAGGCCAGGGCCTATGTTGGTGCAGATACCCACCCTCTGAGCCACTTGTATTTGGTTGGCCTTAAGTTAAGGATAAGGCGTGTATATAGTTTTGTTTCTTTATATGGTTAGTTTAGCTGCCTTATAGTTATTTTAATATGTTTTTAAGTAAATTTGTAAATAGTTTGTTAATGGTTTGAGTGAAGGGGGGGTGGGGTGGTGTTCAGTGTGTAGTGTGTGAGGCTGTTTGGGTTTATTTTCCATCCGCTTTCTACACTGTCTATACTGCCACTGTATCTAATTTAATTGTAAAATACTGTTGAGGGGGCCCTGACAAAGTCTTTTAGTCCTTCTCCTCCTCCTGGATGGGCCCCTTCTAGGTTAGGGACCCAAAACAGTGTGCTTCCCACGCTTCCCTGTAGCTACGCCCCTGGGCAAACCAATCAGTAAGTATGTGTACTCTTCCACCATGTTGCTGAAATGCTGCCTCCTGCTAAGACGTTCCAGATCTGCTGGTGGTGCAGGTTGTTGTGGGGTGATGACAAAGCTTTCCCACATTTCGCCAATGATAACCCAGCCTTCTGAGGTGCTAATGGTGACCCAGCTGCCCGTGAGCTGGCTTGGGTGCCACCTTGCTGAGAACATGGTTCCTCCTCATTTTCCTCATCCTACTTATCCTCCTCATCCTCCAGAACTGTGCCCTAGCTGGACAATTGTGTTCCAGGCCAGGGACTATGTTGGTGCAGTAACCCACCCTTTGAGCCACTTGGATGTCACTGGCCTTAAGTTAAGGATAAGGCGTGTATATAATTTTGTTTGTTTATATAGTACGTTTAGCTGCATTATAATTATTTTAATATGTTTTTAAGAAAATTTGTAAATAGTTTGTTAATGGTTTGAGTGAAAGGGGTGGGGGTGTTGTGTGTGTTCGATTAACTAAATTGATTTTCACTGTCTGGTGTTTAGGAATTTCTGCACCCCATATTCAGCACATGTGGCAGGCAGGGGATGTGTGTCAAACCGGCTAGGCTCAGACCTACTAGTATATTTCACCCATTAGCGCACAACACCAGGCCAGGCTGGAGGCTCAGTGGCACCAACCAATGGTCGGTCTGTTGTTCCATGCCTGTCCACAGCTCCTGCGCGGTGCGGGGTATGTCCCACAAACACACAAGTTTTAAAACAAGCTGCTGTCGTTTCCCCCTGGCTGTGCTGCTGTGGGTGGTGAAGGTGTTACGCTGAGTGGATGAGGAGGAGGTAGAGGAGGAGGAAGCTGAGTAGGAGGAGGAGGTAACAGGATACAAAGAGAAATGCCAAGCAATCCTCGGGGGCGGAAGGACATTCGCAAAAATGCTATCCGCCTTTGGGCCAGCCGCTAAATTTACCCACTGTGTTGTTGGTTATGTGGACGTTGCTACAGATAACATTGCGCAGTGCACACTTGATTTTGTCCGCCACTTGGTTGTGCAGGGAAGGGATGGCTCGCCTGCAAAAGTAGCGGCGGCTGGTATACACGTACTGTGGGATAGCCACTGCCATAAGGTTTTTAAAACTGTCCACCAGACAGAATGACAGCATTTCAAAGGACCAGGAAGTTTGAAAAAGGCATTCAGAGCCATGGGTAGGGGGGTACTTCCTCTTTCTATTTATTTTTCTCTCCAGTGTTTGGGAGATGGACAGCTGATAGCTGAACACTTCCATGGGATTTGGTGGAGATGCTTGGTGACAATCACAGATGTGGTGGTGTTGCTGCCACATCCTCTGTTTGCTGGGTGACAGGTGCCACTGTCACTCACTTGGGCTCAAGTTTAGAATGTTTATTTATTATTTTTCTGTATTTTATTTTAAGTCATTTCTCTAGTCACATATAGTGTTGAGCGCGAATATTCGAATAGCGAATTTTTATCGCGAATATCGGCACTTCGCTAATTCGCGAATATTTGGAATATAGCGCTATAAATTCACTATTTCGAATATTCGGGTTTTTTTTGTTTTTTTTTTGTTATATTTTTTTCTTTCCCACTTCCCAAAAGTAGTTCTTACCTGTCCTGAGGATTCCTGGCTTCCTGGCTGCTCCAGTCAGTGCCCGTTGCGACTTCTGCCGACTTCCGTGCTCATGGAGCGTCCCCATCACCATGGGAACGTCTCCATATACTAAAATGTACTGTCGGATTTGAGAATTACGTTGAAATCTCAATGCGATTAATTCAGGTTATATTAATCGCATTGCGATTACAACTTAGCAGTGCACTGCTATCTTACATATTAGGCTAGAATTAACGAATATGGAATATAGCAGCAGTGCTAAGTAGAAATCGCAATGCGATTACTCCAAGTTATATTAATCGCATTTCGATTTCAATTAGCACTGCTATAATATATTCCATATTCGTTAACTTCGTTAATTCTAGCAAGCTGACCCAGCTCTAAGTTGAAATCGCAATGCGATTAATATAACTTGAAGTAATCGCATTGCGATTTCTACTTAACACTGCTGCTATATTCCATATTCGTTAATTCTAGCCTAATATGTAAGATAGCAGTGCTAAGTTATAATCATAATGCGATTAATATAACTTAATTTAATCGCATTGCGATTTCAACAGACATGGTTTACTATGGTTGCTAAAGCGAAGATGGAGAATACTTTGTTATCTTCGTTTTGAGGAATATGACGAATACATTCGTCATATTCGCTAATTCTACCAAGCCAACCATAGTAAACCAGGTCTAAGTAGAAATCGCAATGCGATTAATTCAAGCTATATTAATCGCATTGCGATTTCAACGTAATTCTCAAATCCGACAGTACATTTTAGTATGGAGACGTTCTTGGCTTGGTAGAATTAGCGAATATGACGAATGTATTCGTCATATTCCTCAAAACGAAGATAGCAGTATTCTCCATCTTCGTTTTAGCTACCTATTCGTCAACTTCGCTAATTCTAGCAATCAAATAGGAGGGTTGACTATAGAGACAGCTGTGTTTAATTCGCTATGCGATTATATTACTTTGCTTTTTTAATAGAATAATTATATTACTTGATAATTATTATAATTATTCTATTTATTAAAAATAATAATAATATAATCGCATAGCGAATTAAACACAGCTGTTTCTATAGTCAACACTGTTTAATTACGCTATGCGATTATATTATTATTATTTTTAATAAATAGAATAATTATAATAATTATCAAGTAATATAATTATTCTATTAAAAAAGCAAAGTAATATAATCGCATAGCGAATTAAACTACAACTGTCTCTATAGTCAACCCTCCTATTTGATTGCTAGAATTAGCGAAGTTGACGAATAGGTAGCTAAAACGAAGATGGAGAATACTTTGTTATCTTCGTTTTGAGGAATATGACGAATACATTCGTCATATTGGTCACCTTCTCAATAATTCTAGTTATGAAACCATTAGGGAAGTAGCCTAAGTTAAAATCGCAATACGCGATTATTTAAATCGCATATTAATCGCGATAACTAGAATAATGACGAATATTCGATTTCGACGAATTTGAAACAAATATTCTTTCGAATATTCGCGAATTTCGTCTAAATCGAATATGGCACCTGCCGCTCATCACTAGTCACATATGTTTGCAGGGGATTTACCTACATTTTGCTGCCTTTTGCAGCCCTCTAGCCCTTTCCAGGGCTATTTTAAAGCCATTTAAGTGCCCAAAAGTTTGGGTCACAATTGACTTCAATGGGGTTCGGGGTGAAGTTCGGGTCGAGTTCGGATCCCGAACCCGAACATTTTTGTGAAGTTCGGCCGAACTTCTTCAACCCGAACTTTCAGGTGTTCGCTCAACTCTAGTTCTCAATAATATGTGTGTAAAGGCACCAGTGATCACTTTCAGCCATTACCAAAAATCATTGTTTCTAGGCAGCAGATTGCCTTGTATAGAAAGGGATCCGATGCCCGGAAACAATGATTCTTTATGGGGACAAATGATCGCCATAGTGATCACTTGTTCCCATGCAGAAGAGATAATTGTGTAGTACCCCAGACCTGAGGGTACTACAAATTGTATATGGTTATGTATCATGTATTTTACTGTTTGCTGCTGGTCATAGTTCCCAGCAAGAAATGTTTGGCAAAGTTTGGCATGAACAGGATTAATCACCCTGATCCTCCCCTCTTGGTATGAGTGGGCTGGTCCTGCTCCCTGGCAAGAGATTAGGAGTTCCTGTGTAGACACTGAGTGGACTGCAAGCAACCTGCAGTGCCCATGTTAAAGATTCCTACAGAGAGAACTACTTCAAATTGTCCTAAAGTAAAGCCTTGAGATGCCAGGCCGCAGAGTGATCTGCTGCATCTGCATCTACAGACAATGCGGTAAGCTGAGGGACTACACCCAAGCCACCCATCACCAAACAACCTGTAGGTCAGTATTGCCAAATTGTGGAATGGTTATAGCAGCCATTCAACCTGCCTCCAGATTCCTTGCTATTGCCAGAGGAGAATTGCACTTAAAGTCTGCTAGTACTGTATGTATTTCAAGTAGATAGTATAAAATACTTTTTTTAAGTTTAACTCTGGACTCCTTCTTCACTACAATCATTCCACTGTACAGATCCCCAGGGTGCAACGGCCTGAGGGAGTATACCATGACACTTCATCCTATCCTCCTATCCTCTACACATCCTATCCTCTACACCGGCTCCTCAGGGAGCATGTATATACATCTTCATCTTTGCTGAGGATCAGCCAATTATTGGCTGATTGGTTTGTTTCTGATAATTAACAATAGCAAAGACAGGTGCACTCTGCGGTAATACTAAACCCTCACACTGATGTTAAAATTGAGAGGTTAGTTCGACATATCCTACTAGGAGGACATGTCTTAAGTTCGGGCACTACGCCAAGGTCTGTCAAGTAGCCCGAGGCCCTACCACTCACCTACCTGTGCCGTATGTGTCATACCAGGGGCCAGTGGGCAAATTATGGGAGCGTAAGGCCTGACTCACAAACAGCTTACCAGTAACCTCCAGCATGTAGCCATGCTTGCAATGGGAGGTGGAAGGTGCCTGTGAGCCCCACCCGAGACTGGCTGATATGGCCCAGGGCCTAACAGGTGCACCTAAATGTAGCCTGCAGATGAAAAGCAGGCACATTTAAATTGGAGTTCATACACCTACAAACATAAGAATATACAAACCATTAGAAAACATGGTGTTAAACAGGCAGGACATGCTCAAACCCACATGCAGTTGTGCATATATATAGGGGAACATATACTGCACTTGTAGTCCATTGCTGATGGCAATCAACAGCAAAAAAATGCATACAATGGAAGATGTCAGCAACGGACTACAAGTACCAAAATAACCATCAAGGTTTAGTATTACCACAGAGTGCACCTGTCTTTGCTATTGTTAAGTTTTTGAAAGTTCTCCACATTCACATAATCGTTAACTTATGTAGGATGGTTATTGTGGTACTTGTAGTCCGTTGCTGGCATCTTCCATTGTATGCATTTTTTTGCTGTTGATTGCCATCAGCAACGGACTACAAGTGCAGGATATGCTCCCCTATATATATGCACAACTGCATGTGGGTTTGAGCATGTCCTGCCTGTTTAACACCACAATTTCTAATGGTTTATATGTTGCTGATAATTGCCTAAAACGGTCCATTCAAAAGGATCATAAGACTCTACTACAATACTTTAACATTAAAGCAGCTCTCCAGACTTTTTTGTTTAATCCATAATGTCTTTTAACCTTTAGCAAGATAGACAGGTTTGTTAACACTTACCCATCCGTCACTCCACTGATGACTCAGTTTCCGCTGCACTCACACAGGCTGCGGTCTCGGGTCCGGACTGGAAGTGTTCACTTTTCTTCTTTAACAGGAAAAGAAGGGAAGATATATAATCAGGACCTGAATGGAAGATCCTGCAGCCTGCATGAGTACAGTGTAGATGGCATCGAGGGAGTGATGGATGGGTAAGTGTTAACTAAAGTGTCTTTCTTCCATGGGTTACAAGAAAGCACAGACATTTTAAAAAGCCAAAAGAACCCCTTTAATAGAGGTTTCTAATTAAAGAAGCTGTTTTATGTACATGGCCAGCCAGGCAGGAAATGTATTATTACTCGGCAGCCATCTGTAACATCTACATGCCATAACAGGGCATATGGACAGACATTGCCTACATTAGACTACCCTTTTAATGAAGATAGTTAAAAATACTAATATCCAATTAAAAAAAAAAACAACTACATGGCTTCACATGCACTGTAATAAAAATATGTTGAAGGAATTATTCAGAGTTGAGTGGACATCTAGAAGTTCGGGTTCGCCGGATTCGGCTGAACTTCGCCGCAAAGTTCGGTGGTGGAGGAGGTAGTCGCCAACACTGTGTTTGGTTCTAGTTTTAGGTTTGTTTTAAATTTGAGTAGACCCTAAAACATTGGGAAATATAGAAAAGAAAACAAAGAGAAAGTGCACAGGATTATAACAAAGGTTGGGTGAGGCCGGTATACATGTCTATTCTGCACAAGTTACAGACAAGTCCTGTGGGATCCATGCCTGGTTCATTTTAATGATTGTGAGCTTGTCCACATTGGCTGTAGACAGGCAGCTGCGCTTGGCTGTGATAACTCCCCCTGCCGTGCTAAACACAAGTTCAAACAATACACTAGCTGCAGGGCAGGCCAGCACCTCCAAGGCGTAAAGGGCAAGCTCAGGCCATGTGCCCAATTTGGAGACCCAGAAGTTGAATGGGGCAGACCCATCAGGCAGTACGTGTAGGCGTGTGCACTCATACTCCTCCACCATGTTGCTGAAATGCTGCCTCCTGATAAGACGTTCCATATCAGCTAGTGGTGCTGGTTGCTGTGGCGTGGTGACTAAGCTTTTCCACATTTCGACCATGCTAACCCTGCCTTCTGAGCTGCTGGCGGTGCCACAGCTGCATTGGAGACTTCTTCCTCCTCCTCTACATTTGCCTTGTTCTTCCACTGAGACCCCGGTCTCAGTTCGGAATGCCATCAGCAGCGTGTCTACCAGCGTGCGCTTGTAGTCGCGCATCTTCCGATCACGCTCCAGTGAGGGAATGAAGGATGGCATGCTGTCCTTGTAACGGGGAACCAGCAGGGTGGCTACTCAGTAATCAGCACTGGGTAGAATGTGGGCAACTCGGCAGTTGTTGCGCAGGCACTGCAGCATGTAGTCGCTCATGTGTGCCAGGCTGCCCAGAGGCACTGACAAGCTGTTCTCTGTGGCAGGTGTATCCTCTGTGTCCTCTATATCCCCCCAGCCATGCTGCAGTGATGGCGCTGAGCTGCTTTGGGTGCCACCCTGCTGTGAACACGGTTCCTCCTCCTCCTCTTCCTCATCCTCCAGAACTGTGCCCTGGCTGGACAATTGTATTCCTGGCCTATGTTGGTGCAGGAACACACCCTCCGAGCCACTTATGAAGACTGGCCTGATAACCGTGGAAATTATCCCACTTTCTCCTCCTCTTCCTCCAGTGCCGCATCCTCTTCCATCATTGTCCGAAGCGTTTTTTCAAGGAGACATAGAAGTGGGATAGTAAAGCTGATTACTGCGTTATCGGCACTGGCCGTGTTTGTGGAGTACTCGAAATAGCGCAACATGGCACACAGGTCTCGCATGGAGGCCCACTCATTAGTGGTGAAGTGATGCTGTTTCGCAGATTTACTCACCTGTGTGTCCACATCCTCAAACATAAGTGGTTGGGCATCGGTGCACTCAATCTCTTCCACTTCTGGAGCAGGGCTATGTGGATGGCCCACAGAAACCCTGCCACCAGAGTCATCAAAAAGCATAAGAGACTGCTGTTGCTGGCACAGATCAACCCTGCAACAGTAGCTCCACCAACACCAGCAGAACCACGACCAGGGCCACGTCCCTTATTTGATGTTCTTCTCATTCTTTGCGTTCACCCACCAAACTAACAGATGGATTTACAAAATTTATTTCCCAGTCAGGTATGCAGTGCAGGGCTACTTTGAAAGAAAAAAGGGGTATAGATCACTCAACAATCTAAACGCTGCCAAATTTACAGAATATGTTTCTCATTCAGGTATGCAGTGCAGGGATACTTTGAAACAAAAAAGAGGTATAGTTTAGCCAACAATCTAAACGCCGCCGAGTTTACAGAATATATTTCCCAGTCAGGTATGCAGTGCAGCAGGAACCCACCCTCCAAGCCTCTTGTGAATGGCTGGCCTGATAACCGTGGAAATGTCCACCCACAATCTAAGTGCTGGATTTACTGATTTTCTTTCAGTAATGCAGTGCAGGCCGCAAAGGTACTTTATGTTAAAAAAAAGTGATTTTTTTTTTTCACCCACAATGTCCCAGTTGTATTTACTGATTATATTTTACCATCAGAAATGCAGTCCAGGCCGCAAAGGTAGTTTCTAGCGAAAAAAAAGGTGATTTTTTTCAACCACAATGTCACAGTTTTATTTACTGATTATATTTCACTATCAGAAAGGCAGTGCAGGCTGAAAATGTACTTTCTAGTAGAAAAAAAAATGTGATTTTTCAACTGCAATGTCACAGATGGATTTACTGATTTTCTTTCACTATCACAAATGCAGCACAGGCCACAAAGGTACTTTCTGGCAAAAAAAAGATGATTTTTTTTCACCCACAATGAAACAGATGGATTTACAGATTTTCTTTCTCTATCACAAATGCAGTGCAAGCTGCAAAGTTACTTTCTAGCGAAAAAAAGGTGATTTTTTTTCACCCGCAATTTCACAGTTGTTATTTACTGATTATATTTCACTATCACAAATGCAGCACAGTCCGCAAACGTACTTTTTAGCAAAAAAATTATAATTTGTCCCTTCAGAATCTAACAGATGGTGATTTTTTTCTACCACAATGTCAGAGATGGATTTAATGACTATATTTTACTATCACAAATGCAGCACAGGCTGCAAAGGTACTTTCTGCCAAAAGAACAGGTGATTTTATCAATTACAATGAAACAAATGGATTTACTGATTTTCTTTAAATGTTGCACAGTCTGCAAACGTACTTTTTAGCAAACAAAAATGAATCCCCCCCCCACAGAATCTAACAGATGGATTTACTGAATTGATTACACTGTCACATATGCAGCACATACACTGTCACATATACAGAAAATTTTTAAATATGTCACTCCCTGGGTCCCTAAACTCACAGATGGATTACCTATATTATTTCCCTTCCCTGGAACATATACAGTACAGATGCACTTAAAAATGGGTATATGTCACCCACTGAACTACAAGAACAGGATTAAATTATTGTCACTGGCACATATGTAAGTGCAAGTGCACTGCACATGCACAAAATAGCCACCGACGCCCACCTAACTAACAGACAGATTAAAACTTATTTTTCTGTGTCACTGGGCTCAGGGCAGGGTATAAAAATGTTGCATTGCGCCCACAACAACAAAATTGCTGTAGATCGCAGACTTAACACCAAGCTCTGAGATCAGATTATTTCCTAATCTCTCCCTCACAGCAGCAGCATCCTATCACTACACTAGTAATAGTTGATGTGACATGCGCCACTATGTGACTTCAGCTTATATAGAGGCTGGGTCACATGCTGCACTGGCCAATCACAGCCATGCCTTTAGTAGGCATGGCTGTGATGGCTTCTAAGGGAACCCATCTTAAACGCTTGTGTTTTGGCTGCCTTGCAACCTTTCAACAAGCTTTATTAAATGGCCGAACACCAAACTCGAACACGAACTTTTACGGAAAAGTTCGGGTCCGGGTACAAAAAACCCTAAAGTTCGGTACGAACCCGAACTTTACAGTTCGGGTTCGTTCAACACTAGAATCATCCAACGATTACTAAGGAAGGCAAATGTGACTATTGTAAGGCTCACTTCTATTATATTTATGATTATTCTCTGCAGTGGCGGACTGATCGGTCGGGTACTTTGGACGTGGTTCGAGAGCTCGGCCGGGAAGGGTCCCGCTGGCCTCCGCCCAGTACATAAAATCATTTCACCTGTCCGATGTCTCTGAGGCTCAGACATCGGACGGGTAAAATTATTTTCTGTTCTCTCAGAGTCTGAGAAACATCAGACAGGCTATTGGGGCCCGGCAGCCAGGGCTACATATGTCATGTAATTTATTTGGGAGAAGGGGCCCGGCAGCCAAAGTTACATCATGGGAGGAGGGGCCCGGTCATGGCGTGCTGTGCACAAAGACGCGTCATCGTCGCGTACTAACATCACATACTGACATCGACGTTCGACTCCTCCTCAGGCCGCCGAGGCCGGATATTTTTAAGCTGCAGCAAACAGTGTGCGGATAGATTTTCTCCGCACACTGCCTTACAAGTTACAAAGGCAAGAAATTGGGCTCGGGCTCAAGCTGCTCGGCCACATATTTATCAACCAGTCCCAGGCCCAGAGCCAGCCAGCCCCAGGCCCAGAGCCAGCCAGCCCCAGAGCCAGGCAGCCAGGCCCCCAGCCAGCCAGCCACCCCCAGGCCCACAGCCAGCCAGCCACAGGCCTACAGCCAGCAAGCCCACAGCCTGCCAACCAGCAAACCATAGCCAGCGAGCCCACAGCCATCCAGCCAACAAGCCCACAGTCTGCCGGTACGTAGCCAGCAAGCCCACAGCCTGCCAGTGGGTAGCCAGCAAGCCCACAGCCTGCCAGCAGAAGCCAGCAAGCCCACAGCCTGCCAGCCGAAGCCAGCAAGCCCACAGCCTGCCAGAGGAAGCCAGCAAGCCCACAGGTATCAGAGAGCTATGTTGTGTTGTAATATTGTAAATAGGAACCATAGAGTTGGAGAGACCCCCCTTCAGGACCCTTTAGACTCCATTGTAGTCTCTAATGTGACCTGGAGGGGACTCTTTCTAACACACTCTCTAAAGGACACTGAGATGTCCTCTGCCGGAAAAACTGCCCTCAATTGCCCATTAGAAAGAGTCCCCTCCATTGTAGTCTCTAATGGGGCCTAGAGGGGATTCTTTCTAACACCCTCTCTAATGGACACTGAGATGGCCTCTGTTAGAAAGACCCCCTCCAAGCCTATTAGACTGACTCCATTGTAGTCTCTAATGGGGCCTGGAGGAGATTCTTTCAAACACACTCTCTTGAGGTGGGATATGGGTGTGGCTGGAGGCAGAACATGGGCATGACTGGAGGTGAAACATGGGTGGGGCCAGGAAGGGGGCCCTTGATTTTTTTTGCCCGGGAGCCCTGAAGGTTCTCAGTCCGCCCCTGATTCTCTGCATTTTTTTAAGCCTCATTCTTCTTTCAGTTCTTGTGTAAATGTTTTTTTTATTTGCATTTGTGTGTAAAGAAACCTAATTTTCTAAAAAAAGAATGCAAACCTTGCTTGTGCTCATTAATTTCTTGCCTGTTTAGCATGTGAAAGATTCAGCTGTATTGAAAATAGAATAATAGAATCCTACTATTACTATTTTTTAATGCCATATTCACCAATCTTACATGAGGATGAAACCTTGAAACCAACCAAATACATAGACCATATTTCAAACACTTTCACTGGGCCATAAACATATATTTTTTAACTATTTTACCAAGATCAAAGAAATATGCAGTGTCAAGTAGCCACTACAGTATTTCACATTCACAGGGGGTTTTTACCATTACAAGTGATGACATAATGCTAGGATCCAACTGCCTGCACAGTGAAGTAAGCTCCTGCAGAAAAAAGTCAATGAGATTGGTGGTTGGATTCTGATCCTGAGGTGCTCAAAGATTACTTTTGCAGACACTCAACGGTGTCTGCAACTAGGAATTATAACGGTATGGCCACGTGTTCAGGTTTCTTGATGCAGTTTTGGTAGCCAAAACCAGAAGTGAATTAAAACATGAGGAGATGTCGTATTTGTACTTTCTCTCCTTATGTGAGCCACTCCTGATTTTTAACTGCACCAAGAAACCTGAACATTTGGCCATACTCTAATCCTACCTCTTCAAAGATATCGAGGGAGTATAAAATTGTGAAGACAGTAAATGTACTGCCACACATGGTGTAAATGCTGTGGATTTTCCACACTACCAGTGAAATGGATGAGATTTCATAAATCTCATCCACATGCTGCGGCAAGGATGTGCTGCATAGACGGACTTGTGCTGCAGGTTTTCATTCTGCAGCCATTTTTTGCTGTGGCTTTTACCCATGGTTTTCAAGTTTTCCAATGCAAAGGTTGATTGGAAAGGATCCACTTGGATTACGGCAGGATTGCCACTGCATTGGCATTTTGGGTGGTTTCTGTGGTGACATCCACAGCAGACTTATGCTTCATTCACATGTCAGTGTTCGGTTAGTGATTTCCGTCAGTGATTGTGAGCCAAAATCAGGTGCGGCTAAACACAGAACAGGTGCAGATCTTTCCCTCATACCTTATGTCTGTGAAGGCTCCAATCCTGATTTTGGCTCACAATCACTGATGGAAATCACTGACATGTGAATGAGGCTTAAGGATAAAACTACTTGAGTAGCAAATGTAGCACCCCCAAGTCAGGGCTTTGTGTAGGAACTAACCTGGGGAATGCCAGTGATGGAGAGGCCGGCACGCTGCTCCTCTGGGGCACTCTCTGGGTTCTTGAGGGACACAGCCAGGTGGAAGGTGAGGTGCCCTTGGTGTTGTAGTTTAACGTGCCTATGGCTAAGTCCCTGATATGTCGTGACGCCAGTGCCAGTAAACGGTGGCACACCGTATTTACAGTAGGAATAACTGAGGTACAGACTGATAACTTGAAAACAGAATCCAAACTTTACTGAAGACAGTGATGATACAGTAAGCAGTCTTTCCAACAGTTCCTTTTTGCAGACAATCAAAATTGCAGTGGTCTTACATCCAGCAAGGTTAAACAGAGGGTGGTAATACAGGACTTGAAATTGCAGGTGAACCTTACTTTCTTCCTGACTCGTCCTGACTGGAATTGATGCTTCAAGGCCCCAATGCCCTACTTCTGGCTTATATCCTTGAATCTCCAGCTTTATAATTTACCTCCACTTGACGTTTAGTACCTCCTTGCTCTAGGGATTGCCTCTGGGTTCTGCATTCCTTCTCCTAGGGCACCATCTTCCTAGGGTGGATGCCTCACAGGCCGTGAGGCCTGGGTTTGGCCTTCACAGGCACATGGCCTGCACTTGTCTCAGGCACACTCTAGGCTAGACTACTTTCCCTTCCCCTGACTGGGCCTTATATAGACTAGGGCAACCTAGCTCCCTCTAGTGACTAGAGCTGGAATTACACCCCTAGCCGGCCTGCACTTGCACATTTCACAGTAACAGGGAAATAAAATACACTGATTTACATTGCATGGTACAAACAGCACCTTTACCAGCCTCCTCCTAACAGAGAGGAACGACAGCAGCCAAGTGACCCTTCCGTAGTGACGGGCAGTACAACTCCCGTACACTACACTAATGTATGGAAAATAGGCACTCACTACTTTTTAAGCAATATCACAGGATCACACAGATGGATCATTGTACTGGAATAGGAAAAAAGTAGGAATTTGAGTGATGGAGGGTAGAGAAACTGAGTGTGTAGGAGAAAGAAGGGAGACGGAGAAGATAACAGAATGCAGAGTTTTCTGAAGAAAATAGTACTTCAGGGTGATGCTTCCTAAAGGAACGCTCCAATCTGGAATTGGGCTTTGAATGTATATATTTATTGCACATTCTATGTATTGCTTCAATAAAGTAAATATGTCTGCACTACCTTCCTCTGCTCCAATCACTGTGATACCATCGAACTCTATGGAACTTTTTCAAGGATGGCAAGCAATGGATAAGTGGTTCTCTGCTAATACTTCACAGTCCAATCTTCAAAAGATGAAACAATGTGGCACTCACCATAAAATCCTTTCTTTATTCTTACATCCATAAAATACATAGACCTTTAAGTGCAAGATGCCAAACAGAGGCGATGGCCGTTACATGCTGACTGTGCTTCAAGAAACCTGAGACCTGTGGAAGTGCAGTCAGAGCGAAATGTCCGTTGCCTATGTATTTTATGGATTTATAAATAAAAAAGTATTTTATGATGAGTGCCGCATTGTTTCATCATTTAAAAACTGTACATTCTATATAGGTATGTACATCAAATAAAGACAAGAAAGCTTAAGTTCCAAATCGGAGTGTTCCATTATTCTGTATAGGTTGGGTGGTGCTCTCCTCGTAAGGTGTGGGTCACAGGAAATGGTTCCCAGGCCAGGTTTATAAGTGAAAAAAGAAGGTTCCTGGACACCACTGCTGTTGTTCTCTTGTGTCTTTATTATATAGCTTAGATTACAGTATGCGGTATGCCAGTTATAGGTAAATATTGTAGCAACGTTTCGGCGATAAACGCCTTCATCAGGACACTGGTCGTGCCGCACTATGTGGAAATCCGTGAGTATAGTTGTTATATGGAGCTCTATGGTTCCGGTGGCAAAGCTGCGTGGACTCAATGTTTGAAGTCTCCTAGCTGCCATGAGGAGTGTTCCATTAGGCAGCACCTATTTTCTTCTTTGTTACTTTCAATTCTGCGGCCTCGAAAATTGGAGGCCGGTTAAGATGGTGAGCAGCAGCCAGAGGAATACTTAGGCCCCTTTCACACGGGCGAGTTTTCTGCGCGGGTACAATGCGTGACGTGAACGCATTGCACCCGCACTGAATCCGGACACATTCATTTCTATGGGGCTGTGCACATGAGCTGTGACTTTCACGCATCACTTATGTGCTGCGTGAAAGTAGCAGCATGCTCTATATTGTGCATTTGTCACGCAACGCAGGCCCCATAGAAGTGAATGGGGCTGCATGAAAATCGTAAGCATCCGCAGTCAAGTGTGGATGCAGTGCGATTTTCCAGCAAGGTTGCTAAGGGATGATTGGGATGGGGACCCGATCTTTATTATTTTCCCTTATAACATGGTTATAAGGGAAAATAATAGCATTCTCAATACAGAATGCTTAGTAAAATGTGGATTGAGTGGATAAAAAAAAAAAATTAAGGAGTGCCTACGTTTATTGTATATACATATTGACGAGCCTAGGACCCTACAACTAGAGCACCCAACCACAACAAATGAATACGAGTGCCACTACTCCAATATTCACATTTAAGAAAAATTAACTCACCTTATCCACTTGATCGCGTAGTTGCGATCTCTTCTATCTTCTTCACTCATTAGCTGCCGTCTAAAGGACCTGTGGTGACGTCACATCACATGGTCCAATCACATGGTCCATCAACATGGTGATGGACCATGTGATTGGACCATGTGATTGGACCATGTGATAAGCGCAGTGATGTCATCACAGGTCCTTTAGCTGCCAGCTAATGATTCAAGAAGAGATCGCAACTACGTGATCAAGTGGATAAGGTGAGTTAATTTCTTTTATTTTTAACCCCTCAATCCACATTTTACTAAGCATTCTGTAGTGAGAATGCTATTATTTTCCCTGATAAAATAATAAAATCTACAGAATACCAAACCCAAACCCGAACTTCAGTGAAGAAAACCTGGTACTGGTCTGGGTACCAAACATGCCAATTTTTCCCACGAGCGTTCAAAACGCATTAAAACACTTTGCACTCGCAGGGAAAAAACCCAAACCCTGAACGCAATTGCAGTGAAAACGGACTTGTTTTAGTGCACAAATTGCACCATTTTCCCTGAACGCATCTGGCTCAAATCCGCAACGCCCGTGTGAAAGGGCCTTAGACATCATGCTACAAGGTGTTTTTCCCTGTGCATAATTATTAGAGGGGAGCAAGATTTTCCCTTTCTTATTCTCTTTTTACCCTACAGTCCTTCCTATTATGCACGCTCTCTGTGAGAATACAAAGTTTTAGGAGGCTTAGGGTGAAAGGAAAAGACGCAGAGGACATGAAGATCATGATAGTAACTCACTTGCTGAAGATGGCGATTATGGTTGGGTGGAAGCCCATTACAAGTTAACTATGGGGAGTTGGACCAATGGTAACTTGTTACTTCTCTGGAAGCAATTATATTTATACTTATATATGTAACTGTACCAGTATACTACTTTATCATAGATAGAACTTGGTGTGGAGCATGGTGGTCTTAGTATTAAAGAAGGAAAATAATAGAAATTTTAAGGTGTCAATGTTCTTAAATGTGGAAAAAAATATGTTTTGATTTCTTTATAGTGTACTAGACATTATGCCCGTTACAATAACGGGCGCTAGAACATTAGTGCTGGCATTGTTATGGGAGGATCTGTGGATGGCACTGTTATGGGGGCATCTGTGGATGGCACTGTTATAGGGGATCTGTGGATGACACTGCTATGGGGGATCTGTGGCTGACACTGTTATAGAGGGGATCTGTAGCTGACACTGTTATGGGGGGGATCTGTGAATGGCACTGTTATGGGGGGATCTGTGGAGGACAAACTGTTATGGGGGTCTATGGCTGACACTGTTATGGGGATCTGTGGATGGCACTGTTATGGGGGATCTGTGGATGGCACTGTTATGGGGGATATGTGGGTGACTGTTATAGGGGATCTGTGAATGCCACTGTTATAGTGGATCTGTGGATGGCACTGTTATGGGCGATCTGTGGAGGACACACTTATGCGGGTCTATGGCTGACACTGTTATGGGGGATCTGTGGGTGACACTGTTATGGGGGATCTGTGGGTGACTGTTATGGGTGATCTGTGGATGGCACTGTTATGGGGGATCTGTGGTTGACTGTTATGGGGGATCTGTGGTTGGCACTGTTATGGGGGATCTGTGGATGGCACTGTTATAGGGATCTGTGGAGGACACACTGTTATAGGGGATCTGTGGAGCAGGCGGTGCGGGCACGTGACGTAGTTAGTTATGCTGCCAGTGCCCGCCCGCCCTCCTGCCTCCTGCCTGATACTTTAGTAAGTGAAGGAACAATGCCTACAGTTATACATAGTATTACTACACTAAGCGGGGCCCAGTGCAATAGAATACAGTGACTGCATCGGGCCCCGCTTCCATTACAAAACTATGCGGTGCCATGAGTTTATTGGCCGGTGTTCTGCCAGATTCGCGGTCCCTGCAGTGTGTGGAGTGTGTGCCGATTGGTCTGTGCACCGCGCATGCGTATTTGACTAATCGGCACACACGCACGGACACCACGCACAGGGCTTTTATTAGTATAGATGTACAAAGTAGCACTGTGATAGAAATATACTGCATACAGTTCGACAGTTCATATATTTGTTAAACTGTTATGAGTTGCATATGTGGTAAAAGTGTTTGTTTTTCGAGGCCATCCATTACAGTAGTGCAGTCTGTTTATTCTACCCATGCCAGCATTGATATTGTTTATTCATGGTATATGGCCTCAGTTTGTCTTCCTAAGTGATTTTGCCATCTGGTTGCATATGAGAGGCTGTAAATCAACAGTGGACTCATATACAAATGATTCAGATAAAAGTTGATGCCTAAGAGCTCAGGCACATGACAATGCTGTTTGCAATAATACAAAGTAATACAGCAGTGCATAGACAAACAGACCCACTTCCTGTGCCATCATAATTTCCCTACCTTTATAAACTGTATTGCAAAAAATGCTGTGTTCCTGCTGGTGAAAATAGAGCAACTCCGCGGGGTAGAGGGTGACATAGAGGACATTTTGTTCTCTTGATCACTGATACAGTGTGAAGAACCTGCCAGATATGTCACGATTAGAGGTGAGAGCGTATTAAAAAAAAATTTGATTCATTGGTAGCCAAATTGTCTGAATAAAAATTGGTTCGATCCGAATTTATTTGTGTCAAATTGCGTTAAAAAACTGCTATTTCCTGGTTGCAGAGAGCCTTTATAGTGGTGTGGAACACTTTGCCTTGCAGTAACACGCATAAGGAGTCTGCTGTGGTAGTGAAATAATACTGTGAGTCAGTATGACATGCAGATGACAGGTGTAGCTCTTAGAATCACTGCATACTTCACTTATTTGGGCAGTCACGGGGCAAAAACTGACCAAATAACTCAAGTATGAACTCAGCCTTGCAGGTCGATGTTGGCGCCAAGAAGTGCTCTTCTTTTACACCATCCTCAGCTGATTCCATATAGATGTCTACAGAACCTGTTCTATTAAACGCCTATAGAAGTAGAGCCCCCGGAAGATAGTGATGGACTAGCGGTTCGCCCGGCGGTCGTTTGGCAGCGAACTTTACGCATTTGCGATTCGCCGAACATGCGAACATATGGCAATGTCCACCAGCGCCATATTCATTTGCATTGCGCCGAACTTTGACCCATGACACATCCATTAGGTGGGACAGGACAGCCAATTGAGATGTTTCAGCACATGGACACACCCCCACCCTATAACAGAACCCGATCTGGCAGCCATTTTACAGTACATTCTGTGTTTTGCCAGTGTAGGGAGAGGTTGCTTTGTGGAGCAGGAACAGACTGTTAGGGACAACAAATGCTAGCTAATAGGGCCCCAAAAAACCTTTAAAGGACTGCCTTAGGTATGCTATGGATAGGTGTGATATACTTATAATATACTTTCTAACATAGAAAGTATATTATTAGTATTGAGCGCAAATATTCGAAAAGCAAATCGTTATCGCAAATATCGTCACTTTGTGATTTTGAGAATATTTCAAATATCGCGCTATATATTCGTAATCACGAATATTCGTTTTTTTTACTCAGTACACATCACAATGCACATTATACTGAAGTGCTGATAATTGCATCGCAATAACAATATTTCATTACGAATATTAACAAATAATAGTAACGCGAATATCAGCACTTATTAGTTTAAAAACTGCACCATGCCCCTTTCTTGCATGCGCGTGCGATTTTTACATTGCAATTATTGCAATGAATGTTAGTAATCGAATATAGCGAATTCGCAAATATTTGACGAATAGTCGCTCATATATTCGTCAAATATTGCGAAATCGAATATAGCCAATGCCACTCAACACTATATATTATAGTGCATTTGTATTGTGCAGCAGTGCGGTTCTGCTGCAATACCACAGCTATATAGAGGGACAAAAGCTTTTGGGATAACTAATTGTAACTGGTGTGATATACCTGTTGCCCCCAAATAATGATTGAATGGTGTGATACGCCTAGAATATACTTTCTAACATAGAAAGAATATAGTGCATTTTAATTGTGCAGAAGTTGTGTGCAGTTCTGCTGCGATACCGCAGGTATATAGAGGGACAAGCGCTATTGGAACAAGTATTTGCAACGGGTGTGATATACCTGTTGCCCCAAATAAACAGGGTGGTGTGATATAACTGTTGTGGCAAAAAAAAATAATTGAGGGGTGTGATATACCTGTTTCCACCAAATATTAATTGAGGCCTGCGATATACCTGCTTCCACAAAATATTGATTGAGGCCTGCGATATACCTGCTTCCACAAAATACTGATTAAGCTGTTTGATATACCTGCACAAAATATTGATTGAGGCATGCAAGAACGCACCAGAGTTGGTTGAGTGGCTCACTCAGCCTTCCACTTCTGCACCCTCCTCATCCTCTGTATCTGCACCCTCCTCACTCTCTGCTGTGTGCACCACCAAAGACACCACCACCACCATAGCCCCTCCACTCGAGTCAGAGGAATTATTTTTCCATCCATTCCCAGACCTTACCGATGCGCAGCCATTCTTGACACTGGATGAGGATGAGGAGGTAGCAACGGCCGCCACCCAGCGGTCAGACGACAGTACCCAGATCAGCCCAAAGAGGGAGGTCCCCACTGTTGCTGCCTTCTCCAAGATCTCAAATGTCAGTAGTGGCGAAGGTAACGATGATGACGTGTCGATGGACGTCATCTGGGTGCCCACAAGAGAGAAAGAGGAGGGGAGTTCAGAGGTAGAGACGGAGCAGCAGAGAGGAAGGAAGAGAAGCAGGCAGAGCTCACAGAGCACAGGAGGCAAAAAGCAGACTGCAAATGTATCTGGAGTGAGCCATCCACCATGCACGGTCACTTCTGGCGCTCCAAGGATGCCGGTACATGGCTCCACAGTGTGGGCTTTTTTTAACGTGTCAGCTGCTGACAATAGTGTTGCCATCTGCAGCCTGTGCTTAACGCATAAGTCGCGTTAAGCCCAACACTCACCTAGGGACGACCGCCTTAAGAAGGCACCTAGCCTCCCATCACCAAGCCCAGTGGGAGCAACATAGTCAGAACCCACAAAGCCACACTCCCTGCACTCCACGTCTTGCCTCTTCCCCTTCTCCTCTCTCCTCCCATTTGTCCTCCACTCCACCTTTCACCGTGCCGTTGTCGCGTTCATCTGGCAGAAGGCAGGCTTCCGTGGCCCAAATGTTCGAGCGTAAAAAGTTGATGACGCCGGATAACCCTCTTGCCCAACGGCTGACTACTGGCTTGTCGGAAGTGCTAGCCCGCCAACTACAGCCAAATAAACTGGTGGACTCAGAGGCCTTAGAATTTGTGGCCATTGGCACACCGCAATGGAAGGTCCCCGGAAGGAAATATTTCATCCCAGAGCTATATGGCCACGTTCAGCGGCAAGAGAATATATCTCTGGCACACAGTGTCGGTGCCAAGATACACGGGCAGGGAAGGTCTATAACTTTTACTGCCCACTGGGTGTACCTTCTGACAGCCGTCAAGCATGTAACCTGTGGCTCCCATGTTGATTTGGTGTTACTACCAAGGATTGCATGCAGGCCTGCCTCTTCTTCTCCTCCTCCTACTCCATCCTCCTCATCTGACTCCTCCTTTTCCACTGCTACCGCCTTTTCTCTAAGCCCCCATGCTCCCCAGAACCAATTCAACATCCCAGATAAGACATTGCCATACTGTGCTGCAGCTGTTGTGCCTGGAGGCGAAGAGCCACACCGGTCCTGCACTGCTTTCAGCTCTGCGGTCACAGGCTGATCAGTGGCTAACCCTCTCAATTTGTCAGTTGGTAAAGTGGTGTGCGACAATGGTGCCAATCTGCAGAGCGTGCTGAAACAGGGCAAAATAACACATGTGCCGTGCATGGCACACGTCCTGAACTTCGTTGCCAAATACCCCGGGGTCCAGGATGTCTTGCGGCAGGCCAGGAAAATCTCTGGACATTTTAGAAGATCTTACATGGCCATGGCACGCCTTGCTGACGTTCAGCAGTGACATCACTTGCCAGTCAGACGTCTGATTTGTGACAGCCTGTAGCGCTGGAACTCCACCTTGTATATTCTTGATAGGCTGCACCAGCAGCAACATGCCGTTAACAACTGCCTATACTGATCTCTGCAGCAGGACAGGTTCTGGGGAGCTTGGTTTCTTTTCACCTCGCAACCTTTTGATGAGATTACCAAACTGGTCAGTCGCATCCAGGGCGCAATAAGTGACATCGTACCTTACGCCTTCTTTCTGGAGCGTGCATTGCGCCAAGTCATTGATCAAGCCGTCGAGGAGCAGTTGCTGGAAGATGAAAAAGTTGCAATGCTGAATTAATTCCATGGGGGGCTACTCCATCTGAGACAAGTCAGCAGGAGTCTGAAGAGGAGTCTGAGGAGGATGGTGGCTGGGGGGAGGAGGAGCAGGAAGAGCAGGCTTTGAAGGGGACTTTAAACTTTTCGGGGATCCCTGGTGTTGTCCGTGGCTGGGGGAGGAGACTGAGGACGACATTCTCCTGGGCGATAAGAAGGAGCCAGGGCGCTCAACCGCTTCCAATTTAGTGGAAATAAGGGCCTTTATGCTCCAGTGTTTGAAGAGGGACCCCTCTATATAAAAAACATGAAGGTCAAGGACCAGTACTGGATGGCAACGTACTTAGACCCCCGGTACAAACACAAAATAGCGGACATGTTACCAGCATCACAGAGGGCTGGTAGAATGCAGCATTTCCAGGCCTTGCTGCGAGAGATGCTGCATTCTGCTGTTGCTGGGTGCTGGCTGAGGAATTTCCACCCTCAGCGAAACAGGTGCGGGTACCAACTCTACCGTGCCTGCAAGAAGAGGGCGGTTTGAAGATGTGTTGGTCACTCGGATATGAGATCATTCTTGTAGCCAACCCATCGACACCCGCCCTCTGGATCCAGCCTCAGGAATCGCCTTGACCCACAGCTGTCCGACTACATTGGGTTAACGGCCAATGTGGACATTTTGAAAAGCGAGAAACCCCTGGACTACTGGGTGTGCAGGCTTGGCCTGTGGCCAGAGCTGGCACAATTTGCCATGGAACTCTTGGCTTGCCCATCGTCGAGTGTCCTGTCCGAAAGGATGTTCAGCGCAGCAGGCGGGATCGTGACAGATAAACGCACTCGCCTAGCTCACGACAGTGTGGACTACCTCCCATTTCTAAAAATGAATGAGGCATGGATCTTGAAGGAATTCAACAGCTGTGACGGCCACGTGTAATTGAATTTCCGTCATGCCAGCCCACACATATCCGCCACCACCCAGAACAAAGAATGGTCCTTGTCTTATGTATATACAGCGGCGTAAAAGGCCTTTTCAGTTGACCACCTAATGTACCTCCAGCCACATAATCACAATTTCTTTTCTGTCAGGTGAATGCCTAATTTTTGGGGCCTGTACTGGCCTACAGTAAAATTTTCAGCCAGTGACCGCCTAACCTACCTCTAGCCACATAATCACAAGTTCTTTTCTGTCAGGTAAATGCCTAATTTTTGGGGCATGTACTGGCCTACAGTAACATTTTTAGCTGGTGACCGCCTAATGTACCTCTAGCCACATACAAAAAAAACTTCAGGAAAGTCGCAGCACTCTCAAACTTACATCCATTGTTCGTGTTTATTCACACCGAAGAAAAGCAACATTTGGACACACAGGTCATTCTCAAGCTACTTTCTCAAGCTACACTAGAAAGACCTGTGTGTCGAAAAGTTGTTTTTCTTCGGCGTGAATAAACACGAACAATGGATGCAAGTTTGAGAGTGCTGCGACTTTCCTGAAGTTTTTTTTGCATTTGAGGGGTCTCTGAGGCCGGGACCTGATGCCGCGAGCACCACCGCTATAACATGGATTAGCTTTCCCAGTAAGTGGTGCTGTCCTACTCCATTTTTTGCTACCTCCAGCCACATAATCACAAGTTCTTTTCTGTTAGGTGAATGCCTAATTTTTGTGGCCTGTACTGGCCTACAGTAAAATTTTTAGCCGTTGACTAACTAATGTACCTCCAGCCACATAATCACAGGTTCTTTTCTATCAGGTGAATGCCTAATTCTTAGGGTCTGTACTCCCGTGGCCTAAAATTAACATTTTGTAGGCTCCAGCAGGGCATATTTTTGAGAGTTTCCCTTTAAGACGCATAAAAATTGCCTCTGATTAAAATTCATATATTTTGTTGGAATTTTTGCCATTGATCCCCCTCTGGTATGTCACTTACATGTTGGGGGACTATTTGTGCACTTCTAGTATGTATTTAGTGGCAGCAATTAAAGTCAATGGGGCCCGCCGTGAACGCGCGTACGTGAAACGTCCCGGCCGATGTTCATCCATCATTACCGACAGAGTGGAGAGAGTGTCAGCAGTAAATTTGTGTTGATGTCACTGATTACTTTGCCCTTCCTCTCATCCGTTAGAACAATAACCCCCAAAAAACGGATCAGGTCTGTAGAGCAAACGCTGTCACTCGGTCAGCATTTGGTCAGTAATCTATTAGTATTGATAATTAGAGTTGAGCGAACCCGAACTGTATAGTTTGGGTTCGTAGCGAATTTTGGGGTGTTCGGGACACGGACCCGGACCTGAACATTTTCAAAAAAGTTCGGTTTCGGGACCGTTGTTTGGCGATTTCTTCCCGCTTTCTGAAAGGCTGCACGGCAGCCAATCAGCTAGTGTTTTAATTCTTGCCCTAAAAAGCCATCACAGCCATGCCTACTAATGGCATGACGGCAATTGGCCAAGTGCAGCATGTGACCCAGCCTCTATTTAAGCTGGAGTCACATAGCGCCGCCCGTCACTCTGCTCTGATTAGTGTAGGAATAGAATGCAGCTGCTGTAAGGGCAAGATTAGGAGGGAAGACTCAGCAAAACCACTTGATGAAGTGATCGATCTACAGCTATGAATTATTCAACTTCTGTTAGTTCATTGCTCACTGGTTTTTAAGCTGCCCAGAGCGTTTTTCTGTCACTTTTTTCTGGGGTGATCGGCAGCCATTTTGTGATCTTTTGGTGCACCAGCACATGTTTTGAGCTGCCACCAAGTTCAACATACATTTTTGGGTTCAATAGTAGGCTTTTTTTTAGCAATATCCTACATCAGGGGTTGTGATTATTGTCACACCTTAAAACACAGTATAGAAATTGCTATATTTTATATAAGGGGTGAAATTCAATTGCCAAAATACCAATCCCCTAAATCTGGTGTTCCAGCTGTGGCTGGATAAGTTTAATACTGTCAGTCAAAGGATAGATTTTTTTCTGGGGTGAAATTCAATTACCAAAATACCAATCACTTAAATCTGGTGCTCCAGCTGTGGCTGGCTAAGTTTAATACTGTACGTCAAAGAATAGATTTTTTTCTGGGGTGAAATTCATTTGCCAAAATAACAATCCCCTAAATCTGGGGTTTCAGCTGTGGCTGGCCAAGTGTAATACTGTCCGTCAAAGGATAGATTTTTTTGTGGGGTGAAATTCAATTGCCAAAATACCAATCTCCTAAATCTGGTGTTCCAGCTGTGGCTGGCTAAGTTTAATACTGTACGTCAAAGGATAGATTTTTTTTTCTGGGGTGAAATTCAATTGCCAAAATAACAATCCCCTAAATCTGGGGTTCCAGCTGTTGCTGGCCAAGTGTAATACTTTGAGTAAAAGGATAGATTTTATTTCTGGGGTGAAATTCAATTGCCAAAATACCAATCCCCTAAATCTGGTGTTCCAGCTGTGGCTGGCCAAGTGTAATACTGTCTGTGAAAAGATAGATTTTTTTCTGGGGTAAAATTCAATTGCCAAAATACCAATCCCCTAAATCAGTGGTTTTAGCTGTTGCTGGCCAAGTGTAATACTGTGCGTCAAAGGATAGATTTTATTTCTGGGGTGAAATTCAATTGCCAAAATACCAATCCCCTAAATCTGGTGTTCCAGCTGTGGCTGGCTAAGTTTAATACTTTCCTTCAAAGGATAGATTTTTTTCTGGGGTAAAATTCAATTGCCAAAATACCAATCCCCTAAATCTGGTGTTCCAGCTGTGGCTGGCTAAGTTTAATACTGTCCGTCAAAGGATAGATTTTTTTCTGGGTGAAATTCAATTGCCAAAATACCAATCCCTAAATCGGTGTTCCAGCTGTGGCTGGCTAAGTGTAATACTGTCCGTCAAAGGATAGATTTTTTCTGGGGTGAAATTCAATTGCCAAAATAACAATCCCTAAATCTGGTGTTCCAGCTGTGGCTGGCCAAGTTTAATACTGTCCGTCAAAGGATAGATTTTTTCTGGGGTGAAATTCAATTGCCAAAATACCAATCCCTAAATCTGGTGTTCCAGCTGTGGCTGGCTAAGTTTAATACTGTCCGTCAAAGGATAGATTTTTTCTGGGGTGAAATTCAATTGCCAAAATAACAATCCCTAAATCTGGTGTTCCAGCTGTTTCTGGCTAAGTTTAATACTGTACGTCAAAAGATAGATTTCTTTCTGGGTTGAAATTCAATTGCCAAAATACCAATCCCCTAAATCTGGGGTTCCAGCTGTGGCTGGCTAAGTTTAATACTGTCCGTCAAAGGATAGATTTTTTTCTGTGGTTAAATAAAATCCCTGAAATAGAAATCCAAAACATCTGTGCTTTCCGCTGTTCCTCTCCAAGTGTAATTCTGTCCACAATAGGGTATATTACATTCAGCGTGTCAGCGTCTAAATACAAGGCCTGAAAAATAAATCCTCTATATTTGCACACACTACTGTGCATCTCCAAATGTATTTCTGTCCGTAAGAGTGTAAATTACACTCAAGGTCTAAATACAAGTGCTGAAAGCGTAACCCTCTATATTTGAGCACGCTATTGTGCATCTCCAAGTGTAATTCTGTCCGTAAAGGATACCTTTCAGCGAGCGCCTAAATACTAGCCTAAAATTGATATTCCCCTAAATCTGTGGTTTCTGCTGTGCCTGTATTAGTGTAATACGGTACATAAATAGATAGCTAGATAGTGGTAGGTGCCTGTAAACAAAGGCCTTAATTTGAACTTTTTTACATTGGGCCAAATAAGTTTTTCCTTATTGGGGTGAACGGTAACAATGAGGAAAACATCTAATAAGGGATGCAGACATGGTTATGTTAGTGAACCCTCTGGTGCTGGGAGAGGACGTGGCTGTTCTGCCACAGCTACATGTCCTAGTGAACCAACTACCTCAGGTCCCAGTAGCCGCCAGAATCGACAGCGATATTTGGTCGGACCTAATGCCGTTCTAAGGATGGTAAGGCCTGAGCAAGTACAGGCACTAGTCGATTGGGTGGCCGACAGTGGATCCAGCAGGTTCACATTATCTCACACCCAGTCTTCTGCAGAAAGCGCACAGGTGGCGCCTGAAAACCAAGCCCATCAGGTCTGTCACATCACCCCCATGCATATCAGGGAAACTGTCTGAGCCTCAAGTTATGCAGCAGTCTCTTATGCTGTTTGAAGAATCTGCTGGCAGGGTTTTCCACGGGCATCCACCTACCCCTTCCCCAGCGGTGGAAGACATAGAATGCAATGACTCACAACCACTTATGTTTCCTGATGAGGACATGGGAATATCACCTCAGCAGAGTCAGCACGTCTCTGATGATGACGAAACACAGGTGCCAACTGCTGCGTCTTTCTGCAGTGTGCAGAACGAACAGGAGGTCAGGGAGGAAGACTGTGTGGAAGACGATGCAGGGGATGATGAGGTCCTAGACCTCACATGGAATGAAGGTCGTGCCACTGACTTTCAGAGTTCAGAGGAAGAGGCAGTGGTGAGACCGAGCCAACAGCGTAGCAAAAGAGGGAGCAGGGTGCAAAAGCTGAACAGCCATCACCAAGAAAGTTCGCCTGCTACTGGCCACCGCCACCAGGGACCGAGCACACCAAAGGCAGCTTAAAGGAGTTCCCTGGCATGGCAGTTCTTCACACAATGTGCTGACGACAAGACTTCAGTGGTTTGCACGCTGTGCCAACAGAGCCTGAAGCAAGGCATTAACGTTCTGAACCTTAGCACAACCTGCATGACCAGGCATCTACATGCGAGACAATGGCTGCAGTGGAGTAAGCACCTTCATAACCAAGAAAGGGCTCAGGCCACTTCTGCTCCATCTTCTGCTTCTGCGTCGGCCTCTTCCCCCACCTCTGGAGGAACGTTGGCACATGCCGCCCAGCAAATAGAGGATGTGCCACCAACACCACCACCTCCGTCACCAAGCATCTCCACCATGTCACACGGCAGCGTTCAGCTCTCCATCTCACAAACCTTGGAGAGAAAGTGTAAATTCCCACCTAGCCACCCTCCATCCCTGGCTCTGAATGCCAGCATTTCTAAACTACTGGCCTTTGAAATGCTGTCATTCAGGCTGGTGGACACAGACAGCTTCAAACAGCTGATGGCAGTGGCTTTCCCACAGTACGTCCTTCCCAGCCGCCACTATTTCTCTAAGAGAGCCGTGCCTTCCCTGCACAAACAAGTATCGGATAAAATAAAGTGTGCACTGCACAACCCCATCTGTCCACTTAACCACAGATACGTGGACCAGTAAGCACGGCCAGGGACGCTATATCTCCCTAACTGCACACTGGGTAAATGTAGTGGCGGCTGGGCCCCAGGCGGAGAGCTGTTTGGCCCACGTCCTTCCGCCGCCAAGGATCACAGGGCATCATTCTTTGCCTCCTGTTGCCTCCTCCTCCTAGTCGGCTTCCTCCTCCTCTTCTTCCACCTGTTCATACGGTCAGCCACAGACCTTCACCACCAACTTCAGCACAGCCCTGGGTAAACGTCAGCAGGCGGTTCTGAAACTCATGTGTTTCAGAACCGCCGGAGTTATGGCGGGGTATAGAAACAACAGACCGACGAGTGGTTGCTGCCGGTGAGCCTCAAGCCCGTTTTGGTGGTGTGCGATAATGGGCGAAATTTCGTTGCAGCTCTGGGACTAGCCGGTTTGACGCACATCCCTTGCCTGGCGCATGTGCTGAATTTGTTGGTGCAGAAATTCATTCACAACTACCCCGACATGTCAGAGCTGCTGCATAAAGTGCGGGCCATCTGTACGCGCTTCCAGCGTTCTCATCCTGCCGCTACTCGCCTGTCTGCGCTACAGCGTAACTTCGGCCTTCCCGCTCACCGCCTCATATGCGACGTGCCCACCAGGTGGAACTCCACCTTGCACATGCTGGAGAGACTGTGCGAGCAGCAGCAGGCCATATTGGAGTTTCAGCTGCGGCACGCACGGGTGAGTCGCACTGTGGAACAGCACCACTTCACCACCAATGACTGGGCCTCTATGCGAGAACTGTGTGCTCTGTTGCGCTGTTTCAAGTACTCCACCAACATGGCCAGTGGCAATGACACTGTTATCAGCGTCACAATACCACTTCTATGTCTCTTTGAGAAAACACTTAGGGCAATGATGAAAGAGGATGTGGCCCAGGAGGAGGAGGAGGAAGAGGGGTCAGTTCTAACACTTTCAGGCCAGTCTTTTAGAAGTGGCTCAGAGGGATTTCTTTTGCAACAGCAGAGGTCAGGTACAAGTTTGGCCAGCCAGGGCTGACTACTGGATGACGAGGAGGACGAGGATGAGGTGGAGGAGGATGAGGATGAAGCATGTTCACAGCGGGATAGCACCCAACGCAGCTCGGGCCCATCACTGGTGCGTGGCTCGGGGAAAACGGAGGACGATGATGATACGCCTCCCACAGAGGACAGCTTGTCCTTACCTCTGGGCAGCCTGGCACACATGAGCAACTACATGCAGCAGTACGTGCACAACGAAAGCGGAGTTGCCCACATTTTAAAGTGTGTTGACTACTGGGTGGCCACCCTGCTGGATCCCCGGTGCAAAGACAACATGCCAACCTCAATTCCTGCACTGGTGCGTGATAGGCAAATGCGCGAGTACAAGCGCACGCTGGTAGACGCGCTCCTGAGAGCATTCCCAACTGACACGGGGGGACAAGTGGAAGGACAAGGCGAAGGCAGAGGTGGAGCAAGAGGTCGCCAACGCAGCTGTGTCACAGCCAGCTCCTCTGAAGGCAGGGTTAGCATGGCCGAGATGTGGAAAAGTTTTGTCACAGCACAACAGCGAACTGCACCACTAGCTGATAAGGAACGTGTTAGCAGGAGGCAGCATTTCAACAACATGGTGGAACAGTACATGTGCACACGCTTCCACGTACTGACTGATGGTTCGGCCCCATTCATCTTCTGGGTCTCCAAATTGTCCACATGGCCAGAGCTAGCCTTTTATGCCTTGGAGGTGCTGGCCTGCCCTGCGGCCAGTGTATTGTCTGAACGTGTATTTAGCATGGCAGGGGGCGTCATTACAGACAAACGCAGCCGCCTGTCCACAGCCAACGTGGACAAGCTGACGTTTATAAAAATTAACCAGGCATGGATCCCACAGGACCTGTCCATCCCTTGTGTAGAATAGACATTTATAACTGCCTCGCACTCAACCATACATTCTTGTACTCCAGGGCACTTCTTTAATGAATCCTTTTTTTTTTTTTTTGTACCATTATTTTGGGGGCAACACCAAGTTGAATGAACCTCTCCTCTGTCTGGGTGCCAGGGGCCTACATTTCAGCTAATCGCCTGCTGCTTTGGTGCGTGACATTAACCTCTTTTTGCTGTCAAATGACCTGTCTGGGTGTCAGGGGCCTAAATAACTGAAAGTGGCCTGTTCCACTGGTGGGTAACATGATGCCTGTTTTGCTGCTATGGGACCTCTCTCCTCTGTCTGGGTGCTAGGGCCTAAATAACTGAAAGTGGCCTGTTCCATTGGTGGGTAACATGTGCTTGTTTTGCTGCTATGGGACCTCTCTCCTCTGTCTGGGTGCTGGGGCCTAAATAACTGAAAGCGGCCTTTTCCAATGGTGGGTAACATGATGCCTCTGTTGCTGCTATGGGCCTACATGATGCCTCTGGGCCTACATTTCTGATAATCGCCTGTTCCTTTGGTGGGTGACATTATCTTCTTTTTGATGTCAAATGACCTCTCCTCTGTCTGGCTGTCTTGGTGGGAGACATTTAACTCTTTTTACTGTCAAATGACTGCCCCATTGTGTGGGTGTCACGGGCCTATATGTCGTTTAATAATTTGTTGTCTTGGTGGGAGATATTAAACTCTTTTTACTGTCAAACGACCACACCATTGCCGTGAGTGTCAGGGGCCTATATTTCATTTCATCAGTTGCTGCATTGGTGGGAGATATTAAACTTTTTATACTGTCAAATAACCGCCCCATTGTCTGGTTGTCAGGGGCCTATATTTAGTTTCATCGCTTGCTGCATTGGTGGGAGATATTAAACTCTTTATACTGTCAAATGACCGCTACATTGTCTGGTTGTCAGGGGCCTATATTTCATTTAATCGCTTGCTGCATTGGTGGGAGACATTAAAATCTTTTTACTGTCAAATGACCGCCCCATTGTGTGGGTGTCAGGGGCCTATATTTCGTTTAATTGCTTGCTGTTTTGGTGGGAGACATTAAACTCTTTTTACTGTCAAATGACCTCTCCTCTGTCTGGGTGTCAGGGATCTACATAAATGATAATGGACTGTTCCATTGCAGGCTGACCTAAGGCCTGTGTTGCTGTTACAGGACCGCTCTCCTCTTTGCGGGTGCCATGGTCCTTCTGAATTAGTAAATGAGGCCTGTGGCACTGCTGGGTGAAATCAATACTAATTTGGCATGGTTGCAACTCTCCTCTTTGTGGGTGCCATGGGTCTGAATCTGTGAATGAGGCCTGTGGCATTGCTGGGTGAAATCAATACTATCTTGGCGTGATTTTAACACTCCTGTTTGTGGGTCCCGTGGGCCTGAATGTTTGAATAAGGCCTGTGGCCCTTCAGGCAGACATGATTCCTTCTTGGCTGTGATGACATCTTCCACTCCCATGTATGGTTGACATTGGCCTGAGTCTGTGAGTGAGCCCTATGACACTGCAGGCAGACATGAATCCTTTTTGGTTGTGATGAGAACTTCAACTCCCATAGCATTCCCACCTGACGCCACCCCAACCACCTATTCCACCTCCTCCTCCAAGTTGCGAATTGATATTGGATAATTTTTATTTATTATATTTTATTTTAAGTCATTTCACTGTCCACATTTGTTTGCAGGGGATTTACTTACATGTTGCTGTCTTTTGCAGCCCTCTAGCCGTTTCCTGGGCTATTCTACAGCCTTTTTAGTGCCCAAAAGTTTGGGTCCCCATTGACTTCAATCGGGTTCGGGGTCAAGTTCAGGTCGAGGTTCGGATCCCGAACCTGAACATTTTCGTGAAGTTCGGCCGAACTTCTCAAACCCGCACATCCAGGTGTTCGCTCAACTCTATTGATAATGCCAAAAAAAACAGGAGTGGATCCAAAACAGAGATGACATGTGAATAGAATATTTGCATGTCTTCTGTGTTTTGTACCCACTCCTACTTTTGTCTACCAAAATAACAAGCCAATTCTGAAGGGACCATATAGGCCTTACAGCTGCTACACAGACAGGATCCGTTATGCGTCTCACCATCAGGAGGCCTCAGAGCGGCAAGGTGACATAGTGTGGAGGTGGCAGATGCATGAGGAGACCACAGAGTGGCAAGGTGACATAGTGTGGAGGTGGTAACAGCATCAGGAGGCCACACAGTGGCAAGGTGACATATTGTGGGAGTGAAAGCAGCATGAGGAGCCACAAAGTGGCAAGATGACAGTGTGGAGGTGGCAGCAGCATCAATAGATCACAGAGTGGCAAGGTGACATAGTGTGGAGGTATCAGCGGCATGAGGAGACCACAGAGTGGCAAGGTGACATAGTGAGGAGGTGGCAGAAGTATCAGAAGACCACAGAGTGGCAAGGTGACATATATATAAATATATATATATATATATATATATATATATTATTTTTTCCAAATATATAAGTGCCAAATATATTTTTCTTTTTCCACTTATACACACCACAAAAATCTTTAGAACATATAAGTGCACCGCTGAACGTCAAATATATTTTACTTTTGCCACTAATACACGACAAAAAGGCTTTAGAACATATAACTGCACCGCTGAACGTCTAATATATTTTTCTTTTGCCACTAATACACAACAAAAAGAGCTGTAATTTTCACACTTGTCCACACTTTGGCTAATAAGGCCTTTTTTCCCACTAATACAAGCCAAAAAATGCTTTAGAACATATAACTACACCGCACAAGGGCAAATAAGACATAGAAATATTTCCTTGTAATAAACCCTGTATCAAACAGCACTTGCACCCCAATAACAAGAACGGTTTGCTGGAATGACAGAGCTGTATAATGGCAATTTGGGTGCCCAGTCGGTGCAGCAAGGTGTAATAGGATTGTTCCTTTTACCTCCCCTACTGAACCTCCCCTACTGAACCATGTTCGACATAAATGCTGCAGAATGATTCCTACCTTTCCTTTCCCTACACCTTGAATAATCTTTCCCTGCACTTGTAAATCTTTTTTAGCACAATTAAGTTTTTTCTAACACTGTCCCTAGCGCCTGCTGACACTGGTAAATGACAGAAGCCAAGATGGCTGAGTGTGTTTATAGGGCTGTGACATCACAGGGCTGGCTGCTGATTGGCTGCATGCATGGCATTATGGGTGATCCGCCTTCCCAGAGTTCCTTGCTCCATGTCCTCACACGTGCAGCAGCCATTTTAGGAAAAAATGTGATTCGTTACTACAAAGCGTGAGGAAATTGGGATTCGGTGAAAATCGAAAAATTTCTGCTCGAATTCCACTTCGTCAGCTTCGATTTACTCATCTCTAGTCACCATAATGAATGTCAATGTCTTGGATTCTGCTATGTGATACTGGGAGACTAGTATAAAGGGCTGAGCTGCAGTCATACTTGAATGAGCAGGTTTTGAGTGTCAGTTTTTAAGTTATGTAATGTTATTTTTATTGTACTTTTCTTTACATTTTAGTTATTTATGTTCCATCTTTCTTATAGATTTAGCTATGTTTTAGACAAGTTAATGGATACTTTGTCCTCCAATAGGAAGATTCCTACCCATAATGGAGCTATATCAAGTGAAATGTTTTTAAAATCATTTAGTGAAGAGGTGAAACAGGTACTGTAGTTATCATTGTTCAGAAACCTATTCAGAACCAACACTACACTGAATATATGCTTTCTATTTATCTTGAAAACTCATTTCTGACATTCCTCTCCAGCCTATAATTCTCTTTGTCCTCATTTATCACACGTTGCCCTAATACATCAATCTGTTTTTACCTGGTGCTTCTTCACATTTCAGTTATTATGCTTCTGCCTGTCTCAGTTCTTTCTAAGTACTGAATTCACTATTTGTCTCTCATTTTTTCGTAGTATAACCAATACTTAAATCTTTATTTGGCATTTCCTCCAGGATCACTATAGGTATTTGCAAGCTGAACAAAAGTGTCCAGCATGGCCTATTTATGGAACATTCTCTTACCCTTACACAAGATCTTTATGATACAGTTAACCAAAAAGTTTATAATTTATCTATCACCTTCAATAGCTGTCATGGAAAAATGTGTTCGACTGACAGCGTACTGCAGGGGCATGCATGAGTGTTGGGGGCAGAATGGGAGTTATAGTAGTATTAATGGTTCTGATGCTCCCTGGGCTCATACAGTGATTTGGAAATGTGCACCTTTCTTCCTTTCAGGGCGCACTCTGGTTCTTGGGTCCTCCATTCTAATGTTGGTTGAGGTGCCTTTGATTAAGAAGGTTTTGAGTAGAGATGGCCCGAACTATTCGCCGGCGAACAGTTCCCAGCGAACATAGCTTGTTCGCAGCCGCCGCAGCGGGCGAACATATTCAATGTTCGCGTTCGCCCCTATACTTTATTATTGAGCAAACTTTGACCCTGTACCTCACAGTCAGCAGACACATTTCAGCCAATCAGCATACCCTCCCTCCCAGACCCTCCCACCTCCCATCTAAACGCAAGGACAGCATCCATCTTAGATTTATTCTGAAGCTGCAGCCATAGTAATTGTAAATCGCAATGCAATTAATATAACCTGTATTATTCGCATTGCGATTACAACTTAGATCTGAGTTCCTAATGGATGTATTGCTAGAATATAATGAAGATAACGAATATAGCACTATATTCTCAATCTTCGTTATATTCTAGCAATAAAACAACCATTAGGAACTCAGATCTAAGTTGAATTCTCAATGCGATTAATATAACATGAATTACTCGCATTGCGAATTCAACTTAGAGCTGAGTTCCTAATGGTTGTTGTATTGCTAGAATATACGTTATATTCTAGCAATACAACCATTAGGAACTCAGCTCTAAGTTGTAATCGCAATGCGAATAATACTTACAATTATTAATCGCTTTGCGAATCCATTTGATGCCTCTATTTGATTGTATATGACGGTTGACTATGACTACCACCAACATTCTGCTGCCTCCAAAGCAAGATATCTGAACCCCCCAGGGGCCATTTGCCTATACCAAATGTAAATATGCAACCTAATGTGGCAAAATACACAAAAAAATAAAATAAAAATCAAAAACGCCCAAATGGCCCCTGGGGGGTTCAGATATCTTGCTTTGGAGGCAGCAGAATGTTGGTGGTAGCCATAGTCAACCGTCATATACAATCAAATAGAGGCATCAAATGGATTCGCAAAGCGATTAATAATTGTAAGTATTATTCGCATTGCGATTACAACTTAGAGATGAGCTCCTAATGGTTGTATTGCTAGAATATAATGTATATTCTAGCAATACAACAACCATTAGGAACTCAGCTCTAAGTTGAATTCGCAATGCGAGCAATTCATGTTATATTATTCGCATTGCGATTACAACTTAGAGATGAGCTCCTAATGGTTGTATTGCTAGAATATAACGAAGATTGAGAATAAAACAACCATTGGGAACCCATCTCTAAGTTGAATTCGCAAATAAGATGTCCCAAACTATTCACCGGCGAATAGTTCCCGACGAACATAGCTTGTGCGTGTTCGTCGCGGCGGGCGAACATATGCGATGTTAGGTCCACCCCCTATCATTGAGTAAACTTTGACCCTGTACCTCACAGTCAGCAGACACATTCCAGCCAATTAGCATACCCTCCCTCCCAGACCCTCTCATCTCCTGGACAGCATCCATTTTAGATTCATTCGGAAGCTGCAGTCTTAGTGAGAGGAGGGAGAGTGTAGTTGCTGCTGATTTAATAGGGAAATCAATAGCTAGGCTAGTGTATTCAGTGTCCACTCCAGTCCTGAAAGACTCATCAGATCTCTGCTGTAAGGACAGCGTCCTGACAGCACCCCAAAAAGCCCTTTTTTAGGGCTGGTACATCAGTCTGCCTCCCAGACCCTCCCACCTCCTATCAAAAAGCAAGGACGGCATCCATCTTAGATTCATTCTGAAGCTGCAGTGTTAGTAGTTGTAATCGCAATGCGATTAATATAACCTGTATTAATGGCAACGGGATTACAACTTAGATCTTTTCCTAATGGTTGTATTGCTAGAATATAACGAAGATTACGAATATAGCGCTATATTGTCAATCTTCGTTATATTCTAGCAATACAACCATTAGGAACAGATCTAAGTTGTAATCCCATTGCGATTAATACAGCTTATATTAATCGCATTGCGAATTCAACTTAGAGCTGGGTTCCTAATGGTTGTCTTGCTAGAATTTCTAGCAATACAACCATTAGGAACCCAGCTCTAAGTTGAATTCGCAATGCGATTAATATAACCTGTATTAATCGCATTGCGATTACAACTACCACACACTGCATCAACTAGGTATTTTTCCATGGGAGTTTTGCCATGGATCCCCCTCCGGTATGCCACAGTCCAGGTGTTAGTCCCCTTGAAACAACTTTTTCATCACTATTGTGGCCAGAAGGAGTCCCTTTGGTTTTTAAAATTCGCCTGTCTATTGAAGTCTATGGTGGTTCGCACTGTTCGCACGTTTGCGAACATTTGCGGAAGTTCTCGTTTCGAACGGAAAATTTTATGTTTGCGACATCACTAGTTTTGAGATGCAAGGCAGGATCCTGGTTGTTTTGACAATTAAGAGGCAGCTGTGCAGCAGAACAGTTCTTTACTAGTGTTGAGCGAGCATGCTCGGCCGAAAACCAGTTCAGCCGAGTATCTCGATGCTTACCACATGGCGGTATTTGGCCGAATACTGCATGTGCTCCAGCGCATTGCTCGAGTCTCCTCCCTGCACGTTTCTTGGCTGCTACGCAGCCAATTAACGAGTTGTTCGGTACTGCCCTCACTGTAATGCCATAGCCATTTGGCCAGAATGCGTCATCGGGTGCTATATAGCATCTGATGACGTGTGTTCGGCTCAGTCTTAGTCAGGGAGAGTTGTGCTGTGGAAGAGACAGACAGTGTAGGGAGTGATATAGGAATATTTATATTTAACAAACTTTTCAGAGAATCAAAAGTCCTTTTAAGGACTATTGTGTGTGGCAGCAAAATCTATTTTTAGCACATGCTACGCTAAATAGTGTGCAATAGTAAGGCTGCTGCAGACAGCGACATTATCTGTGCTACATCTCCAGTGTAAAATGTGTGTGTCCAAAAAATATCTGTGAATTCCAGTGTGCTTTTTCCGTAGACGGTGTCTGCTGTGGACAGGGACATTACCAGTGCACCATCTGCAGTGTAATGTGTGCGCTGAAAAAATGTATCTGTAACATCCAGTGTACTTTTTCAATAGACGGTGTCCGCTTCTGACAGTGACATTACCAGTGCAACATCTCCAGTGTAACGTGTGCGCATAAAATTTTTATCTGTGACATACAGTGTACTTTTTTGCGTAGACGCTGCGGACAATGCCATTACCAGTGATACCTCTCCTATAGCGTTTACTAATCCCAAATACTTGTGACATTCCCTGTAATTTTTACTTAGGCCGCTGGTGACATTTCCACATCCCAAATTATGACATCTCACATCCCATTATATCTCCTGTGCGACGTATCCACATCCCAATTATCTTTTTGAATGTTTTTGCGCATACACTTCCAAATCCTACGCTACTGTACGTGTGACATACTTTCAAGCAGATATAACATTTAATATGGAAGGCGCAGAAAAGTACCATCGAAAGTTGATCGGGCAGACATCCGAATGGATCGTCGCCGTCATGGGGACATGCGATTGGCCCGAAGTTATATAGTCACCAAAGCGGCAGCAGGCCCTCTCCCATAATGTTTTCAATGGTCAAAGCACCAGCAGGCACTCACCCATAATTCTTTCAATGGTCAGCTAAGCAGCAGGCACTCACCCATAATTCTTTCAATGGTCAGCTAAGCAGCAGGCACTCGACCATACTTTTTTCAATGGTCAGCTCAGCAGCAGAACCTCAACCATAATTTGTTCGATGGTCAGCTCAGCAGCAGGCCCTCACCCATAATTTTTTACATTGTCAGATCAGCAGCAGACCCTCACCCCTAATGTTTTAGATGGTCAGATCACCAGCAGGCCCTCGCCCATAATTGTTTCGATGGTCAGCTCAGCAGCAGGCCCTCAACCATATTTTTTGGATGGTCAGCTCAGCTGCAAGCTCTCAACCATAATGTTTTAGAGGGTCAGCTCAGCAGCAGGCCCTCAACCATAATTATTTCGATGGTCAGCTAAACAGCAGGCACTTTCCCATAATTTTTTAAATAGTCAGCTCAGCAGAAGGCCCTCGACTCTAATGTTTTAGATGGTCAGATCAGCAGGCCCTTGCTCCATATGTGTTTGAGGGTCACCAGCAGGCCATCAATCATAATTTTTGAAGGGTGTGTATGATACCCTCCTTTATGTGTAACAAAGGGTGTATTGGAGTGCTGGTTCCTAGTAATTTTTGGCAGCCCTTTCACTTAGTGCATAGGCTTTGAGTGTAGGAGTCCCACTACATGAACAATTGTACCACAATGTGAATGAGGCCCTCTTTATGTGATATAGAGTTTGTATCAGATTGCCTCTTGCTTGTAATTTCTGGCAGCATTTGGACTTTATATACAAGTAAATATACAGGAAAGAATGTTTCCTAACAATTTTTCCTCTAAAATCGATTTTATCTTTGGTTTTGTGGGTATTATTGTCAGTCTGTAAAAGTGGCGTACTACTCAGACAACATCGCTCCCAGCAGCGACCTGGGAGTCCAAGATTCATCCAGACATCCTCCCCATGCTGTTCCCGAGCCATTTCGATGGTGTTTCCATCAATTTCAACAACACTTTGTGTAGAATAGAAGAGAGACATATGACATCTACCCCAGTCACTCCATAAGGACATATCATCTAGTCCAAACAAGTGGCCTATAGATAGCCAGTGCCCATCTGTAGGATCATCCACGTGCCACATGGACAACCTTTGTCCCTCTAGTTTTGCGAAATCATCTGCGTACTGGCACCCGCTATTTTTCGACTTGATATCATTTATATGTTGGCACCCGCTACATTTGACCTACCCCCTAATGAGCCCGTGTTTGTGTAAAAAAAAGGGGGAAACGTGTTGGCGTTGCTTTATCTCAACTAGGGTTGCTGTGATATATGAATAGGTGGTTTTTGTATACACCCCTGTGTGGGGTTGCTTGATCTTAACTAGGGTTGCTGTTATATATCAATAGGTGGTTCTTGTATCCACCCCAATGTTATTTTCCACTAGCGAGACTGCATATGTTGGGATAACCCAGCGTCTTGTCCTCTATAAGAAGGTGGGATATGTGTTGATATCTGTATGTAGATTTTATTGTAGCACTCGGATTCCAACTGATATTGATTATTCCTTGCTGGTATCCTTATAGGGTGTATTGAGGGTGTTTAGGACAGATTCAAGGACAGGGAGTCCCCACTATCAGGGGCCGTCCCTGGCCTGAGGTTTAGTATAGGGATAGTAGAGGAATATATTTTTTACCTTTTCATCTCTCGATGCCCCTTCTAGGCCTTGTATACTTTGATAATTGGTATGTGCATAATCTTTTCCTCACTACCCTTTTAGGGCCGTGCAAGGATAAGTCTAGGCCAGGTTCATCCCTGGGCTTAGCTCTAGAAGAGGGAGAGAAATGGGACAGTTTCCCCATCCTCCCCTATCTTATCTGGATGCGCTTACTTATTTTTTTGATTATACACAGACCTACACTGCGTTTTGTCCAAACTTTCTGGGAGGTTAATACCTCCCTCTTTTAAAGACTGTTGGAAATAAAACCCCAGTGCCTCATATCAGCCCCCCAGTACCGCTCTTCATCCCCCAGTGCCTCCATCAGCCCCCAAATAAAATAAAAAAACACTTATCTTTCCTGTTTCGGATGCCGCGGTTCCTCACTGCTCGCGCTCGGTAATCTTCTTGCACAGTCTGCTGTGTGGGCGCGCACAGTGTGAGGTCACAGCGCAGCCTCACACTGTGCACAGCCTTTACAGTGGAGCGCCGAGGACCAGGAAGAGGTGAGTATAGCACTTTCACTGCTTCCCGGCCCTCCGGTACTAATCAGCACTTCCATAATGGATGCGCTTGATTAGTATTCGCCCCATAAGAATCAGGGGCATTTTTCCCCCACTTTTTTGGGGAAAAATGCGTCTTATGGGGCGAAAAATACGTACTTACAAATGACATAACAGTGCAGCACAGAGGTGACAGAACCTCGAGTCTACTTGATTAGGGTGTGCCCATGCATACCCGACACACCCCGTGCGCACGCCTATGGGCCGAGCACCCGAGCACTTTGGTGCTCGATCAACACTATTATTTACTGAAGACTTCAAATGCAAACAGATCAGGACAGTTCTTATCTTGTACTGAACTGGCAGTTGGTACACAAAATGTACTTTCCACAGATGTTACAGGTTTCATGGCTGCACAAGTAGATAATAGGCCAAAGTGTCGCTTTAAAGTATTTTTCCATACCATGCATTTCTCTAGCTAACTCTGACATAGGCATCCACACATGGGGTGTACAGTTAAGGCAATGTTATGCAACCAGCATAGCAGTTACTTCTAATAGCAAGCACAAACTTTGCTCCTTTTTTGAACAAGGTACTGTACTTACTGTACACATACACGAAATCCACTATGGGATACGGAGATTCTTAAACAGGTAACTGCTTTAAGGCAATCTTTCACCAGTTTTATGCTGCTAGGTTTTAATAGCCCCAGCTCATGCCAATGATTTCTCATATCTAGGAGCTTCTGGCTTTTACCACTCCCTTCCACTAAGTCAGTTAAAGAAAGTGATCCAGCATTTTGCTAAAGGGATCTCTCCCTAGTTTATACTGCACTTAGTTAGGTAGCCATAAAACTAGTGACTAGTGATGAGCGGCAGGAGCAATATTCAAATTTGTGATATTTTTTGCGAATATTTGGGTGAATATTCGCCATATATTCACAAATTCGAAAATCTGTTATCTCCAGTCATTATTTTCTTGATTGTGCAAAAAGGCAATTAGAAAATTTGCATAACGAAAATTTGCATTACTAAAATTCGCATTCAACACTACTCCTAAAATCAAAGATATTGCAGCCTTCTCATTGGCCCACAAGCTAGAATCAGGGAGGGATCATGTGTACTGTTCGTTATCTCCAGTCATTATTTTCTTGATTGCGGAAATCGGCAATTTAAAAATTCGGATTACGAAAAATGATTTTTTCGAAAAACTACCTGTACCACGAGCCACACAAGAAAGACAGCGGGAGATTAGGAAGGTTAACAAGTAGCTCAAGAACTGGTGTAGGAAGGAGGGGTTTGGGTTCCTGGAGAACTGGGCCGAATTTTCTGTCAGCTACAGGCTCTATAGTAGGGATGGGCTGCACCTCAATGGGGAAGGGGAAGCTGTGTTGGGAAAAAAGATGGCTAGAAGGTTAGAGAAGTGTTTAAACGAGGGACTGGGGGGGGGTTATTATGTTATAGGATGGGAAGATAGTGCAAATAGAGACCTGGACAAGGTAATGCGACTGGGGGAGAAATGGAAGGAGGGACTAGAACAGCTCAGAAAGGAAAGGTGTAAGGTAAAAAATATACATAAACCTCTTAATTGTATGTATACTAATGCCAGGAGCCTGACTAATAAAACTTGTGAACTGAAATTAGTGATGTGTGAGGAGGCCTATGACATAGTGGGAGTAACTGAGACATGGCTGGATGATAGCGATGACTGGGCAGTAAATGTACAGGGTTACAGTTACAGTCTGTTTAGAAAGGATTGCAAAAAATGGAGAAGGGGAGGGGTCTGCCTTTATGTAAAGTCCTGTCTAAAGCCCACAATCAGAGAAGATATAAGTGAGGGAAATAAACATGTGGAGTCACTGTGGGTAGAAATATATGGAGGCAAAAACAGTAAGAAAAAGTGGGTGGCTTGCCCGAAATGTGATCTGCATGGCTCCAATCTATTCCATGGGCTTTGGAGTTGTCCGAAATTAGAGAGCTATTGGAGGGAACTAGGGGTGGTGATGTCCAGATGTTGTGGGAGAGAAGGGGAAATCACAGCTCATATGGTAATTCTGCATGTCATTATAAACAAAGATACCCAATCAGAGACTGAGTATTCAACTACGTGTTTATCCCCACTGGGTCATAAATTAATTATGGCGGCCAAAAAATGCCTATTGAAGTCCTGGCTACAACCGCACATCCCATCTGTTGCCACAGTGGTTTGATCAGCTTAAACATTTATTTCACCTAGAATGTCTAGAGGCAATAAAGCAGAAAGAGTCCCTGGGGAGGAAGCTGTACAAAACCTGGTGCAAGTTCATATTGCACTATATTGCTAAATCAGAGTACCCCAGAATAATGTCTCCTTTCAAATTGTCAAAGTGGTACCTGCTGGAAGATCTCAAAGGGAATCTGGGTGATCTGAAGGTGCATTGATTATAGTTGTGTTCAAAATTATTCAACCCCCAATGCTGTAAAGGGTTTTAGGGAATTAAGTGTACATTTCTAATTGTGTTCAGAATGAAATCTTACAAGGACTTTTTAAAGAACCAAATGCAACTACAATGACAACAATTGTTGTTGTAATACAGTATTAAATGTTTTTTTTTTGTGATTTCTTCATTGACACAATTATTCAACCCCTTAAAGACTACCACTCTTAAGAACAGAGGTTCATTCAAGTGTTTTCGATCAGGTATTGAAAACACCTGTGGATGTCAAGGAGCAGCAATCAAGCATAATAAGCACCAATTAGGCAGATTTAAAATGACTGTGATACTCAGCTCCTTCTAGACATTTACTGGTGTGTTTACAAACATGGTGAAGTCAAGAGAATGGTCCAGGAAGACAAGAGAAGAGGTGATTTCTCTTCACAGGAAGGGCAATGGCTATAAAAGATTGCAAAGATGTTAAACATACCAAGAGACACCATAGGAAGCATCATTCGCAAATTAAAGGCAAAGGGCACTGTTGAAACGCTACCTGGTCGTGGCAGAAAGAAGATGCTGACTTCGACTGCTGTGCGCTACCTGAAGCGCAAAGTGGAGAAAAGTCCCCATGTGACTGCTGAGGAACTGAAAAAAGATTTGTCAGATGCGGGTACTGAAGTTTCAGCTCAGACAATAAGGCGCACACTGCGTAATGAAGGCCTCCATGCCAGAACTCCCAGGCGCACCCTTGCTGTCTCCAAAGAATAAGAAGAGTCGACTGCAGTATGCCAAAAGTCATGTGGACAAACCACAAAAGTTTTGGGATAGTGTTCTGTGGACTGATGAAACAAAATTAGAACTGTTTGGGCCCATGGATCAACGCTATGTTTGGAGGAGGAAGAACAAGGCCTATGAAGAAAAGAACACCTTGCCTACTGTGAAGCATGGCGGGGGTCAATCATGCTTTGGGGCTGTTTTGCTTCTACAGGTACAGGGAAGCTTCAGCGTGTGCAAGGAACCATGAATTCTCTTCAGTACCAGGAGATATTGGATGAAAATGTGATGCAGTCCGTCACAAACCTGAGGCTTGGGAGACGTTGGACCTTTCAACAGGACAATGATCCCAAGCATACCTCCAAGTCCACTAGAGCATGGTTGCAGATTAAAGGCTGGAACATTTTGAAGTGGCCATCGCAGTCACCAGACTTAAATCCGATTGAGAACCTCTGGTGGGACTTAAAGAAAGCAGTTGCAGCGCGCAAGCCTAAGAATGTGACTGAACTGGAGGCTTTTGCCCATGAAGAATGGGCGAAGATGCCCGTAGATCGCGCAAGACACTAGTGTTGAGCGCGAATATTCGAATATATATTCGAATATATATTCGAATATGATGCTATATATTCGCTAATTCGAATATTCGCCATTTTCTAATATCTGAAAAGCGAAAACATGACTTGTCCCTGCTTCCTTCTTGTGGGCCAATGAGTCATTGGGCCACAAGCAAGTTAAGCAGGAAGGAATCATGTTTTCATTGTACATGGGAATCCATCAACCCAACTCTGACGTTAATTCTCAATGCGAGTATATGTTCGCATCGCGAATTAAACTTAGATCTGGGTTCCTCATGGTTGTTGCTAGAAGATGATTGAGAATATAGTGCTATATCCTCAATCTTCGTCAATTATAGCAATGCAACCGTTAGGAGCTCACCTCAAAGTTTAATTCGCGATGCGAACATATACTCGCATTGCAAATTAAACTTTGAGCTGAGCTCCTAATGGTTGGTTGAACTTGCTACTTGCTGGAATATAACGAAGATTGTGAATATAGTGCTATATTCGTGAATTCGTTATAATCGTAATATTCTAGCAAGCCATTGCCAACCTTTAGGAACCCAGCTCTAAGTTGAATTCGCTATGCGAGTATTACAGGTTATATTAATCGCAATGCGAATTCAACTTAGATCTTATGAGTATGACCTAGACGACCAAGACAACCCATTAAATGAACCTAATAGTATATTTCCCTTATGCGGTGCGATTCACGCGCATATGTAATTGCCAATTTTTCGCATGACATAAACTATCTTACATACAGAGAATTATAAATCAGTAATGAGAATTGTTATTGTGATGTATAATCTGCCTCTTCTTGTAGTAAACTGTATTTTACATCATGCGAAAAATCGGCAATCACCTATGCGCGTGAATCGCACCGCATAAGGGCAGTATGATATTGGGTTGTCTTGGTTGGTCTACTCGAATAGACGAATATTGCGAATATAGCACTACATTCGCTATTTTCTTTATCTTCGTCTATTCGACCCAGCAAGCTAACCTAATAGTATACTGGCATTGTGCGATCCGATTCACGCGCATATGCAATTGCCGATTTTTCGCATGACGTAAAATACAGTTTCCTACATAAAGAGGCAAATTATACATCACAGTAACAATTTTCATTACTGATTTATAATTGTCCTCTGTATGTAAGATAGTTTGTGTCATGCGAAAAATTGGCAATTACATATGCACATGAATCGCACCGCATAAGGGCAGTATGATATTGTGTTCATTCAATGGCTTATCTTGGTCTACTCGAATAGACGAATATTGCGAATATAGCAGTATATTCGCTATCTTCTCTATATTCGACCCAACAAGCCAACCTAATAGTATACTGCCCTTATGCGATCCGATTCACGCGCATATGTAATTGCCGAATTTTCGCATGACATAAAATACATCAGTATTCAGTAATTAGAGTCATTTAGAATGCAATATTTGCATTTTTGTAACTGCGTAGGGGCATCAAGCTATTTTCATACAGGTTTTGTTTGTTAGAATTTTCGAATATGTAGAATATAGTGATATATTCTCCATGCAAATTTTATTTTATTTTTTTCTACAATGTATGAGGTGACTCATCATTATTATTTTCCCTCCCTTCTCCTAGCTTGAATAGCCAATGAGAAGGCTTTGTCACAACTTAGCAACATCCCTAGCAACCAATAGGAAACTAGACTACCCCTTCACTATATAAGTGACGACATCACCCAGCAGCCATTTTGTGGTGTTGGATTTGTTGGAGCTTGGAGCTGTGCTATTTTGTCTGCTGTGCGTTTTATATCATATCGATTTAATTTATAATATTCTAGTTAGTTAGTTTCAGGTAGTGATTAGGGAACAGTGTAGTTTAGTTTTATAGCTGATAGGGTCGAAATAATTTGAGATAGTTTAGTAGTTTAGTAGAGTTAGGAGAAAAATATAGTTAGTGTTAGGGCCTAGTGTAGCAGGCAGGGTTAAGTGTAGGGCATTGAGTTAGGTAGGTGGATGTAATATATAATATAGATAGATAGATAGATAGATAGATAGATAGATAGATAGATAGTGCTTGATAGTTTAGGTTAGGTATTAGGGCTACAGCTTTTTCAGGGCAGCGTGTAGTTTAGGTTAGTTACTAATATAGTATAGTGTAGGGTCTATCTGTCTGTTTTGTCTGTCAGTTAGTGTCCGTCCAGTTAGTGTATTATTTTTTTTATTTTTTTTCCATTATTTGTTAATTTTAAAAAGTGTTTTAGTCTAAGTTAGTGTCTGTGTTAAGTTTAAGAAAAAAAAAAAAAATGAAGTTTTATATGTTCTTTGTTTAGTCTAGTTCTGTCTGTCCTCCGTTTTTTTTTTGTCTGTGTGTCAGTGTCTGTCTTAGGTTTAAAAACAATAAAAACTACAAAAAAAGTTTATAGGTTTACGTGTTTAGTGTAGTTTTTTCTGTCTTACGTTAAAAAAAACCCGTCTTGTAGTCTCTGTGTGTCAGTTACTGTTTGTGTTAGGTTAAAAATAGAGTGTACGCTTTAAGTGTTTGGCATTTAGTGTAGTTTTGTTAGTCGTCCGTTAAAAAAAACGTTTTTTAGTCTCTGTGTCAGTTAGTGTCTGTCTTAGGTAAAAAAAAAAAAAAAGTTTTTAAGTTTTACGTTTTTTGTGTTTAGTGTAGTTTTGTCAGTCCTCCGTTAAAAATATATATATATATTTTTTTTTGTCTCTGTGTCTGTTAGCTTAGTCTTAGGTTTGTTAGCTTTACGTATTTAGTGTCGCGTGTTACAGTTTTCGTCCTTTCATTTTACACCCATCATCCCCACCCCAATAAAGTTTTCCCCTAATCCCCAGTATGAGTGTACCGGGCCGTGCAGGCAGTCGTGGGCGTGGTCGGGGTAACAGGGGAGTTGGTTCCTGCGCTGGACCACTCCCAGCACGGGGCCGCTCATCAAGCCACGGACAGGCAGGCGCAGGTGGCAGGGGTGTCCGCCTGATCCGTGACTTTTTCACAAGTGGCAGCCGGCCCATAACTTCCCAGGATGCAGAGGCTGTCTTTGCTCTTGTGGCCGATTCGAGTGCCACGGAGTCCTCTGCCCCGGCTGCCAACAACTGCAGCACACCGCCTCTTGTAGAACCAACTCCCAGCTCCCAAGAATTGTCCCCTCTCATGTTTGAAGAGTTTGAGACTGAGAGGGACATCTTGGGGGAGGCAATGCAGGAGGTGGAAATACTGTTCAGCCCTGATGATGGGCAGGACCTGTTGGAAGGGATTGGGGATGAGGAGGAGGAGTGGCCTATAAATCCCCCTATGAAATTCCTTCCAACTGGTGCAGGTGGTGTTAGCCACACAACCCCTGCACCTATTCAGACCCAGGCGCCAGCAAGGGGACAGCGGAGCCCGGTCAGGGGCTCCATGTCAGCTGTTCCCGTCAGTCCACCACAGGTTGGCCTTGGGTCTGACATATCAGGGGGTGAAGAGGAGGGTGACCCGGAATGGGTGCCACCTCCTTTGTCAGGTGACGGCAGCACCGATGAAGGTAGGCACCCGAGGCAAATGGTGCGCCAGGTCACCAGGGAGCCCAGTGTCAGGGGCTCCACTGGTAATGGCAGCAGGAGTAGGCAGCAGCAGCCAGCTCCACCTGTGTGCACCGAGCCCGAACAGGCGCAAGCCAGCACCACCCCATCTGACAGGAGGTCTGTGCGGAAGTCGCCTGTTTGGGCTTACTTCACCCTGACAGCAGATGATGTCACAGTTGGCATTTGTAATCTGTGCAATGCCAGGGTGAGGAGAGGGAGATCTATGGCTCAGCTGGGTACCACGGCCCTCAACCAGCACATCCGAGTCAACCACTGGCGGGAGTGGGAACAGATGCGGGGTGGTCAAAGCAGCAGCGCCACCAGCAGTGTGCGGGAGACAGCAGCTCCTGCCACTGTACTGCAGCCACCCCAACCCGTTCCACCAACTCATTCCCACTCCCCCGATTCCTCTAATAGAGGTACTGGTACCAGCAGCCATACCTCTGCCTCCACTGCACCCTCCTCTGCCGTCCGGCGCCAGCCATCTATTGCAGATGCTTTTGAACGCTCCGCGCCCTACGCCCCCGGGGACCGTCGCGTGCGTTCACTCAGTGGGCTCCTGGCAAGGGTTATCGCCCAACATCTGCTGCCTTACAATCTGGTGGATAGCAATCCATTTAGGCAGATTTTGGAGCAGGCCCAACCCAGATGGCGTGTCCCCAGCTGCTATTACTTTGCCAGGACCGGCGTCCCTGCCCTTCACCAGCACATTGTGCGGAATGTATCCCTGTCGCTGGATCATGCTGTCAGCGACAGGGTGCATCTCACAATGATTGCCTGGACCAGCAGGCATGGGCAGGGACGCTATATAAGCTTCACAGCCCATTGGGTGTCCCTCCGAGGCGCCGGGGAGGGATTGGCGGCATCTGATTTTGTGGTGCCGCCCTGGGGTGTCCAGGAGAGAACTGCTGCTCTCCCGCAAGCCACTGTCTCCACAGCTGCTGAGCCCCCCAGCAAGCGTTCCCGTTGCTACGCAAGTGTGGGGCACGTCCGCTGCCAGGCCGTGCTCCAGCTTGTGAGCTTAGGGGACCGGAGACACACTGGACCTGATGTTCTGTCCGCACTACAGGCTCAGGTTCAGAAGTGGCTGACACCCCGAAGGCTCCAAGCAGGTATGGTTGTCTGTGACAACGGCAGCAACCTACTTGCCGCCCTTCATGCTGGCAGTCTGACCCACGTGCCCTGCATGGCACATAGAAACATAGAAACATAGAAACATAGAATGTGTCGGCAGATAAGAACCATTTGGCCCATCTAGTCTGCCCAATATACTGAATACTATGAATAGCCCCAGGCCCTATCTTATATGAAGGATGGCCTTATGCCTATCCCATGCATGCTTAAACTCCTTCACTTTATTTGCAGCTACCACTTCTGCAGGAAGGCTATTCCATGCGTCCACTACTCTCCCAGTAAAGTAATTCTTCCTGATGTTACTTTTAAACCTTTGCCCCTCTAATTTAAAACTATGTCCTCTTGTAGCAGTTTTTCTTCTTTTAAATATTCTCTCCTCTTTTACCGTGATGCTTTCCTTTATGAATTTAAAAGTTTCTATCATATCCCCTCTGTCTCTTCTTACTTCCAAGCTATACATGTTAAGGTCCTTTAACCTTTCCTGGTAAGTTTTGTCCTGCAATCCATGTACTAGTTTAGTAGCTCTTCTCTGAACTCTCTCCAAAGTTTCAATATCCTTCTGCAGATATGGTCTCCAGTACTGCACACAATACTCTAAATGAGGTCTCACTAGTGCTCTGTAGAGCGGCATGAGCACCTCCCTCTTTCTACTGTTAATGCCTCTCCCTATACACCAAAGCATTCTGCTGGCATTACCTGCTGCTCTATGACATTGTCTGCCCACCTTTAGGTCGTCTGATATAATGACCCCTAAATCCCTTTCCTCAGATACTGAGGTTAGTACTGTATCAGTGATTTTATATTCTGCTCTTGGGTTTTTACACCCCAGGTGCATTATATTGCACTTATCAACATTAAATTTTAGTTGCCAGATTTTTGACCATTCCTCTAGTTTTCCCAAATCCTTTTCCATTTGGTGTATCCCTCCAGGAACATCAACCCTGTTACAAATCTTTGTGTCATCAGCGAAAAGACACACCTTACCATTGAGGCCTTCTGCAATTTCGCTGATAAAGATATTAAACAATATGGGTCCCAGAACAGATCCCTGAGGTACCCCACTGGTAACAATACCATGGTCTGAATATACTCCATTGACTACAACCCTCTGTTTTCTGTCCTTCAGCCACTGCCTAATCCATTCAACAATATGTGAGCCCAAGCTCAAAGACTGCAGTTTATTGATAAGCCTTCTATGTGGGACAGTATCAAAAGCCTTACTAAAGTCCAGATAGGCGATGTCTACTGCACCTCCGCCATCTATTATTTTAGTCACCCAATCAAAAAAGTCAATAAGATTAGTTTGACATGATCTCCCTGAAGTAAACCCATGCTGTTTTTATCAATCAACCCATGGGTTTTTAGATGTTCCACAATCCTCTCCTTGAGTATGGTTTCCATTAATTTCCCCACTATTGATGTCAGGCTTACCGGCCTATAGTTGCCCGATTCCTCTCTACTACCTTTCTTGTGAATTGGCACAACGTTTGCTAATTTCAATCTTCTGGGATGACACCTGTTACCAGTGATTGGTTAAATAAATCTGTTAATGGTTCTGCTAGTACACCTCTAAGCTCTTTTAATAGCTTTGGGTGTATCCCATCAGGCCCCTGTGATTTATTTGTATTAATTTTAGACAGCCGACTTAGAACCTCTTCCTCTGTAAAGACACATGCATCAAAGGATTCATTAGTCTTCCTCCTAACTGAGGTCCTTCTCCTTCATTTTCCTTTGTAAAAACTGAACAGAAGTATTCATTGAGGCAGTCAGCTAGTTCTTTATCCTCTTCCATATACCTTCCTTCTTTTGTTTTTAATTTGGTAATTCCTTTATTTAATTTCCTTTTTACATTTATGTATCTGAAGAATGTCTTATCACCTTTTTCACTGACTGAGCTAATTTCTCTTCTGCCTGAGCTTTAGAAGCTCTTATAACTTGCTTGGCCTCTCTCTGCCTCATCTTATAGATTTCCGGTCATCCTCGTTTTGGGTGTTTTATACTTACTAAATGCCATCTTTTTGTTTTTAATAATTTTGGCCACTTCTGCTGAGTACCACAGTGGTCTCTTCCTTTTTGCTTTTACTGGCAGCCTAATGCACTTTTCTGTTGCCTTCAATAGTGCCACTTTTAAGTAGTTCCATTTCTCTTGGACTCCATTGAAATTGTTCCAGTCAGATAGGGACTCATATACCACTGATCTCATTTTAGAAAAGTCTGTTTTCCGAAAATCTAAAACTTTTGTTTTGTGTGGAGTGACTCAGTCACTGTACTTATAGTAAACCACACTGAATGGTGATCACTGGATCCTAAGCTTTCCCTACAGTAATATCAGATACCAAATTGCCATTTGTGAATACCAAATCTAAAATGGCCTCCTTCCGGGTTGGCTCCTCAACTACTTGCTGTAGAGATAATCCCAGTAGGGAATTTAGAATGTCTGTACTCCTGGCAGAACTAGCTATTTTGGTTTTCCAGTTTATATCAGGAAGATTAAAGTCTCCCATTATGACAACTTCCCCTTCCAATGTCATTTTAGCCATTTCCTCAACTAGTAGATCATCCAATTCTTTGACTTGGCTAGGTGGTCTGTATATGACACCTACACGAGTTACCTTATGATTACCAAGCTGCAACGTAACCCAAACTGACTCTAAATTGGTTTCGCTGACTTGTATTAGATTAGATTTTATGCTATCTTTTACATATAGGGCCACTCCACCCCCTTTCTTGCCTTCTCTGTCTTTCCTATATAGAGAGAACCCAGTTATTGTTATATCCCAGTCATTACTCTCATTGAACCATGTCTCAGTAACAGCCACTAAATCTATATTCTCAGATACCATTACAGACTCAAGTTTGTTGATCTTATTCCCTAAACTGCGAGCATTTGTAGACAAGACTCTCAGCTTGTCGTTTCTTATCTTATCAGCTCCTGTCCTGGCATCTTCTGGCATTGTTTTTTCGGGGGGCAGCCGAACTGATGGATTGTCTCTTTTGTGCCCCCCTTTCCTAGTTTAAATGTTCCTTTGCAAAAACTTTGAACTGTTCACTGAGGACATTCGTTCCCTTGGGAGAAAGATGCAAACCATCTTTCTTGTACATGTCCTCAACCTAGTGGTACAGAAGTTCCTTCGTACGTACCCAGGGTGACATTGTGCTGAGGGTACGTAGGATTTCCAGCCACTTCAGATGCTCCCCAACTGCCGCCGCATCCCTGTCCAAACTACAGAGGGACAACAGCCTGCCTCCCCACAGGCTGATTGTGGACAGTGTGACGCGGTGGAACTCCACCCTCCACATGCTGGAGAGGTTGTGGGAGCCACGACGGGCGGTGAGGGAATACCTGCTGGACCTAGGCACTTCAGGGCCATCACACCCACTCCCCTACATCACCAATGCGGAGTGGGGGCAGATACAGCAGGTCTGCCACGTGCTGCTGGCCCCATTCGAGCAGGCGACAAAGATGGTCAGCAGGGAGCATGTCGGTTTGAATGACGTGCTCCCCCTAGTGTTCCTGCTGGACAGGACACTAGATCGCCTGCTCGAAGCTGGGGAGAGTGCCTTGGTGGAGCAAGATGAGGCGGCCTTGCTCCACCAAGACCAGGCCCAGGACGAGGAGGAGGAATCAGTGTACGTCCAGGAGTCTGGGCCTGGTCAGGAGGGAGAGCCGGTGCTGGGGGCACCGTTAGTCCGGGGGTGGGGCATCTCCGACCGGGAGCAGCAGCATGAGCAGCAGGAGGACCAAGAGGTTATGGTCCCGGGCAGTCGTGAAGAGTCACAGCAGGCTGTGCTCTTCCCCATGGCTGCCCATATGCTGCGATGCCTCAGGAGGGACCCCCGGATCAAAAATTTTAAGGAAAGGGAAGACATTTGGTTGGCCACCCTTTTAGACCCTCACTGCAAGGGGAAACTGGAGCAGTTCATCCCAGCCAGCCGGAGGCAGGCCCGTCTCGAAAAATTGCGGGCCTGTCTTATCCACCGGCTGGAAAAGGCAAACCCTCGGCCTCAAGCTCCAGTTCTCCCCGCCCATCTCACCCAGCAGGCGGCTGGCACCAGCAGCACCAGCCGAGCAGGTGACCTTCTGGGTGAGATGAGGCTCTTCTACCAGTCTGCGCGACCCAGTACCAGCAGCAGCAGCATCAGTCACCACCAGCGGCTTGCCCGCATGGTGGCAGTCTACATGAGGTCGGTCGGTGCTTCCGACAGCATGACCACCGACGACCCCATGGAGTACTGGGTTGCCAGGCTGGACACCTGCCGTGAGCTCGCTCAGTATGCGCTGGAGTTACTATCTTGCCCCCCCTCCAGCGTACTGTCTGAGCGGGCATTCAGCGTGGCAGGTGGGGTGGTCACGGACAAGCGGACCCGTCTGTCCACAGAATCCGTGGACAGACTCACATTCATTAAGATGAATGAGTCCTGGATCGGCAGTGACTTCATGGCCCCCACTGTCGGTTCAGGGCACTGAAGGGTCCCTTGTCCATCCCTCTCCTTTGCTCTCCCTCCCAAACTCCGTTGTTTTTTAATTGTTCCCTCTGTTTTTAACTTTATATGAATTGCTTTTTTTATTTATTTATTAATATTTATTTGATCGATATTTTTTCTCTAGTTTGTATCATGTATATATTAATTTAATTTTTTATTATAAATTTGTTTTGAACATGTTGAGTTACATTTGGGCCTTTAAAGATAATGTCTGCTGCTGCCTGTGCTGCTGAATTTGGCCATGCTACTTGTGGCCATGATAATAGACCACTTCTGAAATCCTGGTTGCGAACTGAGAACATGACCTAGCAGCCAATCCTTTACAGCTTTACAGTTTAAACACTCCCCTACAGAAATTCTCCCTCTGCCTGTGATACACTTACCTTACACAATGGGTTGATGTAATTATCACAGGCAGGAGAATACTATAGTTTTAAACAATGTCTTCTGTCCTGGAGACAACAGAGGAGTCATTCAATTATCTCTCAGGACAAAGGAAATCGCCAATACACATGTGGGGACAATAGGACAGACATCACTATTTAATACACAATGTCCCACCCTTTACAGTACACACAGACATTTAACATATCCCCAGATGGCTTGGATCTGAGCGCTCAATATATCCAAACAGCGCTCAGATGCCACAAACACAGTCAAATCACCATGTGGTTTAATTTTAGCATGGGCTGATGAGAGGGGCCATAATCCTGGGTCAAGATCAAGAAGCTGGCAACAAGGCTTCTCAAGCACCCATTGGCCAGGTTGGTTCCGCCACACTGCCGTTGATCCCACTGCTGTTGATGCTGCTGCATGTCATGAAAATTTTGACTTACATTTGATCCTTTTAACATAATGTCTGCTGCTGCCTGTGAAGCCGAATCGGGCCAAGCTAGATGTTGCTCTGATAATACACCACTCCCTAAATCCTGCCGTTGATGCTGCTGCATGTCATGAAAATTTTGACTTACATTTGATCCTTTTAACATAACGTCTGCTGCTGCCTGTGATGCCGAATCGGGCCAAGCTACATGTTGCCCTGATAATACACCACTCCCTAAATCCTGCCGTTGATGCTGCTGTATGTCATGAAAATTTTGACTTACATTTGATCCTTTTAACATAACGTCTGCTGCTGCCTGTGATGCCGAATCGGGCCATAGCTACATGTTGCCCTGATAATACACCACTCCCTAAATCCTGCCGTTGATGCTGCTGCATGTCATGAAAATTTTGACTTACATTTGATCCTTTTAACATAACGTCTGCTGCTGCCTGTGATGCCGAATCGGGCCAAGCTACATGTTGCCCTGATAATACACCACTCCCTAAATCCTGCCGTTGATGCTGCTGCATGTCATGAAAATTTTGACTTACATTTGATCCTTTTAACATAACGTCTGCTGCTGCCTGTGAAGCCGAATGGGGCCAAGCTAGATGTTGCCTTGATAATACACCACTCCCTAAATCCTGACGTTGATGCTGCTGCATTACATGAAAATTTTGACTTACATTTGATCCTTTTAACATAACGTCTGCTGCTGCCTGTGATGCCGAATCGGGCCTAGCTACATGTTGCCCTGATAATACACCACTCCCTAAATCCTGCCGTTGATGCTGCTGTATGTCATGAAAAATTTTTGTGACATTTGATCGCACAAGGAATAATCATAGAGTCTAGACCTTCACACTTGGGTTATTTAATTTTGTATTATAAACTGGAAGTGTACTTACCTGCCAGTGCCTGCCGTTATTCTGCCTAGTTACAAATGGAAACTTATGAGTCAGCATTCTAGTACTGTGTTAACTCTAGATGCTGTATGTCCTGATCGTGCGTAGACAACCATCATTGACCTGATTTTATCTTTTGCACTTTAACTTTTTGCAGTATAGAATTATGAATTCTCTTAACCTGGTTTGCATGTTTCGTTTTCTTGCATGTGCTCAGCTTATTTATGTATTGTCAATATTTCGACATAAAAATATTTATTCAAATAATCTTTTTAAAAAGACATTTTATCTAGCGTTGTTTGGCTTCATTCACAAAATGAAATGATTTCACTTTATTTTATTATTTTTTATTTTAAATTAAGTGTGGTTTGGGGTGGCTATGTTGTGGTTCACGCTGTAGCACGGTGTGGACCGCATGTGGCTTTCCCTTGTCAAAAGGTCTTGCACAGTTGGCATTGTACAGGACTGATTGATGAACCTACGAAAATTTATATATTTTATTTTTATTTTATTTTTTTGTTGTCACACGGATTTAGGATCCAACACGGTGTTGTCTGTCGTTCTGGGAGGGATGGCTGACTTCCGTGTTGACCTCTCTACATGGTTGGGTGTGACTGGCGTTATACTCATCCGTGTGGAAATCCGGTTTTGTGAATGGAGCCGTGTAGCAACATGTAAATATGTATAGGTACTTTTCTTGTTTATGTCACTTATTGGCAATTATGTAATGAGGATTTGCACATGCTAATTATATATAACCACTGCTTTAAGATTTTAAGTATAAACTGTGTACTATATGATGTTCTTGGAGACATGTCACCGGTTAGAGAATTCATATAATCATAGTCATGTAATCAATCATATGTTTCTATGTGTACAGGCGGAAGCAATGCTACAACATGCAAATTATTAAAAAATTGGACGCTATCGAAGAACCATGCTGGTTAGTTCTTACCCCTACCATTTTATTGTTCCAATATTGTTCCTTCTTTTTGTTTTATAGTTCTGATAACAAGATTTGATTGTAAAGAAATTTTTTGAATTTGTAAAAGTTTATAATTTTGCTAATTTGATAAATCAAACAAGGTTTTTGTAGGTATTATTACTCTGTTCAAGTTTTGTATTTTAGTAGTTAATTGTTTGATGAAAAAATAAATTTATTATTCACGATAATTTGAAATTTATGTTACTACATAAAATAATTTAGTTACTAGGAAAATTAACCCAAAAATTTATTTTGAATGTAACTCTGGTCTATTAGAATGCTTTGCTTTGTACTTAATATTTAATACACAACCATTACCAATGACTACTACTATCGTGATCCATTTGAGTTATGTGTAGGCCTCATACTACCCTATTTCTATATACCTGCGGATGCTGTATGTCAGGATACTGATTAGTTTGGGAATGTACTCTAGGGGCCTTTACTAAAAAAAAAATGTTTAACCATTATAGTGAAAACTTTAAAGTTTTTTAATAAAAAAAAAATTAAATAAACAATATAATTACAAAAAAATAAAATAAAACAATTGCAAAAATCTTATTAGGGCAATGCCCTCATAGCTTGAACCATATTTTTAGATCCCCCACGTCCTTGGCATGCTTCTCCTCCATTTCTCTCATGCCATTTGAGAACTGGAGCTTCATCTCCCGCATCTTCCGGAGATGATGCTCCCGGAAGGCTTTCATTCCAGCCTGGTGCTCCCTCTCCATCTTCCTTATTTTTAGGTCCATTTGTTTTAATACTGTAAAAAAATAAAAACAATAAATAAAATAGACGGTGTCGTTTCTGAAGAAACCACATGATGTTGGCTCAAAATCTGATTGGCTGTTGGTGGCTCCACCCACTTTTTTGAATTTTAATCCCAGTCCTCCAGTGACCAACTTTGCAAAGTTTGAAGACTGTGACAATAAAAGTCTAAGAGCAGCGGCAGTTTGATTTCCCACCTTTAAACAAATGTCTGAAATTTGATTGGGCAGTGTAGACTCCACCCACTTTTTTTTATAAATTTTAATCCCAGTCATCTAGTAACCCACAGTGCCAAGTTTGGGGACCCTGGCTTAAATACCGTGGGAATGACAGCTTTTAACGTTTTCACACTGAAGTCAACAGTGAAAATTTGTTTGGTTGTTTGTGGCTCTGCCCACTTTTTAATGTCCCCAAATTTGACACAAATTTTCAGGGTGACCCCATGAATAAGTGACCCAAGTTTGGTGACTTTAACTTGAAAGCTGAAGGAGTGACAAAACTTAATAGTTTTCCTATGAAAGTCGATTGGACAAAATGAGGTCTCCGGGGGGCCGCTCCAGGGGCCCGGACGGTGGAATCAGTTAACAAAGCACAAGCAAAGTTTGTTAATTGTACTCCTAAAACTGTGGGAGGAGTAGCGTATAGAAAATTGCTAAATTTTCATTGGCCAATGGTATCTCCGCCCACTTTGGGGTGCCCCCCCCCAAATATACCCGTTTATTTGGGTTGACACCAACAATATCTGGTCCGAGTTTGGGGAATAATCATGGCTGCTCGGTATGTCTCAATGGGAATGTGGGAATGTATGCCTCGGTGAATCAGTATGCCTGTAACAATAGGTTTCAGGGAGGTTTTCTTTAGAAATTATTTGGGGCCTGGGTTTTAATAGTCAGAGACATTGGGTGGGACAGGTCACACCCGTACTACATCTTGCGGTTTTCATAACATTGTGGTTAAAAAGGCTGGTAAAGTACAGTTTGGCTAGGCGATTGGAGCGCAGAACAATCCTAGAGGGAACCAGACCTCTGGAAGACTGTAAAGAGTGTTGAGATAGTACTTCTTTGTTATCCCGCTTGTACCGAACTGTAAGTGTGGGACTATAGGTTCTCCAATATGTGTGAGCTGAAGAAAGATTATTAGTAAAGCTTTAACAAGCCTATTGTTTGCTCCAAAAAGTGTGTCTATGGTGAAGACTAAACTGACACGTGTGTGTGTGAACAGTGAGTGAGTGAAAACAGCCACAGCACATACTTATTCTCCTTGTGGGGGGTGGTGATGAGCTCCTCTTCTTCTTCCTCCTCCTCCTCCTCGTCCCCGTTATCAGCCACGTGAGGGGGTGAGATGGGTTGAGGTGAAGGTCCACCCTCCACTGACTCCTCTGGGGGCTAGGGGCATGAAGTTGCCCTGAGGGTCCGGCCTCCTCCTCCTCCTCTGACGCAGATACCTCCCACACCTGCTGTCTGGGAGGCCTGCGCCTGACAGCAGGCAAAGGAACACCTATAATAACAAATTTTACTACTTTTAGAAAAAAATCTAAAAACAAAAATGTACATATGCTTTACATTACTTTTGTATCTTTATTCCAACGCTCAGTAATCATTATACCTGGGCATTTTTCGTCCCGTATTTCGCTGATTCTTTCCACGTGCCTCCTCTTTAAGTCTGACCATTTTTTTAAAAATGGCCAGACGTTTGTGCTGGCTGTTGTAGTCCGTCCACAGCTCATAGCCGAGCCTGCGCACAATGGCGTTCTTCTCTGCATGGGAGCGGGTCAGGTCATAGCCCTTCTCCAACATGCGCTGCAGTATTAAAAAAAAGCATATAATCAGATTTTATAACAGTAATAGAGTTGAGCGAACACCTGGATGTTCGGGTTCGAGAGGTTCGGCCGAACTTCCGGAAAATGTCCGGGTTCGTGATCCGAACTCAACCCGAACTTCATCCCGAACCCCATAGAAGTCAATGGGGACCCGAACTTTTGGGCACTAAAAAGCCTGTAAAAGACTCCCGGAAAGGGCTAGAGGGCTGCAAAAGGCAGCAAAATGTAGGTAAATCCCCTGCAAACAAATGTAGATAGGGAAATGATGAGTTAACATAAAATAAATAGAAATTAACCTGTAAAAGACACCCAGAGGGATAATATACCGCAATAAACGCATTGCGATTACAACTTTGAGCTAACGATCACCATGGGAACGCCTCCTCCAGTAGAATGTACTGTCGGATCTGAGAATTAAGTTGAAATCGCAATGCGATTCTTATATATTTGCTTAATCGCATTGCGATTTCAACTTAGCATTGCTAAATAATTCCATCCATATCGTTAACTTACTGAGTCAGTAAGTTAGCAGAATATGGATGGAATTATTAGCAATGCTAAGTTAAGCGACAATGCGATTAAGCTAGTATATAATAATCGCATTGCGATTTCAACTTAATTCTCACATCCGACAGTACATTCTACTGGAGGAGGCGTTCCCATGGTGATCGGTAGCTCAAAGTTGTAATCGCAATGCGATTAGCTAAATACATAAGAATCGCATTGCGATTCCAACTTTAGTACTCAACTTTTAAAATCGTACACCACTTTAAGTTCCAAAGTTGCAATCGCGTTCGAATAGAACTTAAAGCTGTCTCTTAGTCAGTTTTAGTATTGGTGTGCTGTAATAGAAGTTACATTCGATGCTGCGAATATAACTTAGAGCAATACAGTCAACTTTACACTGTTAGTTTTATTATCGCGATAATACAACTATTCAAGAATCGTGTACGTGCGTCTGTACGTGTGTGCGTTACCTCGGACACTATTCTATTTTGCCAGCCACAGCTGAAACCACTGATTTATGGTATTGCTATTTTGGCAATTGAATTTAACCCCAGAAAATAATCTATCCTTTGCCAGACAGCAGACAGTATTATACTTGTCTAGCCAAAGCTGGAACACCAGATTTAGGGGATTGGTATTTGGGCAATTGTATTTAACCCCTTAATAAAATATAGAAATTTCTTTCCTGAGTTTCTAGGGGTGACAATTAGCACAGCCAAGCCCCTGATGTAGAGATATAGCAAAAAAAAAAACTAGTATTGATGGATTGATGGACTTGGTGGCAGCTTCTTCTGGCGCACCACAAGTCACAAAATAACCGCCGATCAACCCAGAAAATAAGTGACAGAAAAACGCTCTGTGCAGCCTAAAAACCAGCGAGCAAGTAACTAGCAAGTTCAATGATTCTCAGCTGTAAATCGATCCGTTCATTAGGTGCTGTTGCTGACTTTAACCTGCCTAATCTCGCCCTGACAGAAGCTGAGTCCTCTCCCTACACTAATCAGAGCAGTGTGACGTGCGGCTCTACGTGACTGCAGCTTAAATAGAGGCTGGGTCACATGCTGCACTTGGCCAATCACAGCCATGCCATTAGTAGGCATGGCTGTGATGGGCTCTTAGGGCAAGAAGTAAAACGCTAGCTGATTGGCTGCTGTGCAGCCCTTCAGAAAGCGGGAAGTAATCGACGAACACCGATCCCGAACCCGAACTTTTTTGAAAATGTTCGGGTTCGGGTCCGTGTCCCGAACACCCCAAAATTCGGTACGAACCCGAACGATGCTCGAACTGTTCGCTCAACACTAAACAGTAACTTTAAATCTAATATTTCACTTTCAAACACTAATAATTTTTGGTTTGGTGGTTGAGATGATGAATAAATGTTGGTGACTATGGCTAAGGCAGCGCATGGCGAGAGGTTCCCCGGGCTTAAATTATGACATGCAGATCTTTCAGTTAGACTGTCTCTCGCCGTGCGCTGCATTGCTGCTGCTGTACCGCCGCCCCCGCCACCATTATAGTCAATAGGGACGAAGCGTGGGAGAACTAGCGGCAGTACACATCCGACAGGCTGTTCATCCCCCTGGAATAGTCAGACGTACTCCTCTGCCGCTAATGTGAAAGTCAAAAAAAACCTATAAAAGTATACTGGACCACGTTTAAATCGAAATAATCTTTATTAACAATATAAAAGAACATGCAGCAGCATGTATGATATAGCAAAAAAGTAACACAGAGAGAGGGGTGCACAAATGGGCGGCATCCAGGAGAGAGAGGCACAGGGCAATATAAATATAAATATCAATAAATAGCAAGTGCAGAAGACGACCAATATAAATACATCATGTCAGTGCATACCCATAGTGTGTCTCTCCTCCCGGGATGGCGCCAAAAACCCGGCGCGCGTTTCGGCGGAAGCCTTCGTCTGGGGTCAGACCCCAGGCGAAGGCTTCCGCCAGCGCGCTCGATTTGCGCCATCCAGGAGAGACACACTATGGTAGCATGACATGATGTATTATATGATCAGTCTTCTGCACTGCTATTTGTATTTATATTGCCCTGTGCCTCTCTCCTGGATGCCGCCACTCTCTCTGCTGTTTTGCTATATCTACATGCTGCTGCATGTTCTTTATATTGTTAATAAGATTATTTCATTTAACGTGGTCAATATACTATAGGTTTTGTTGCTCTAATACTGCAGACGTTTATATATTTACATATGTGGATGTTTGGGTGCGGACTAGCACCCTACTAGTGGTTATATTTTTGGTAATTAATGTGAAAGTCGCCTAATCTTATTTTTTTTAAATTTGGGATTGTGTTGAAATTGTTTGTGTGTGTAGTATGAGATATTGGATATTGGCCATCTGAGGAGAGAAGTACCCGTCTAGTGAAGTGACGGTACGGGGTGTAAGGCTGGTTCGCCTCCCCGTGGTGCACCCTGGGTAACGCTAAATGAAACAGCAAATACTGAATGTCAAACATTACTTCTCCTGGCCAACGGAACACTTATTAGAATCTATATACTAGGCTACTAGGCATCCTCAAACTACGGCCCTCCAGCCAACTTCGGCCCTCCTGCTTTTTCCAAACTAAAAATCACATCATTCCATGACATCCTACAGCTATCATCCTATAGAGGGGCATCATGGGAGTTGTAGTTTTACAACAGCTGGAGGGCCGCAGTTTGAGAATGCCTGCTATAGACTGTGTATGTGTGTGTGTGTTGGGGGGGGGGGGTGGTAAGAGGTGGTGTGGGTTTGAGGGGGGGTCTGGTGGTATGTAGTAGTCTGCTATTTTTTTTAACCATTAGAAAACGTGGTGTGGTGTTAAACAAGCAGGATATGCTCGAACCCACATGCGGTTGTGCATATATATATAGGGGAGCACATCCTGCACTTGTAGTCCGTTGCTGATGGCGATCAACAGCAAAAAATGCATACAATGGAAGATGCCAGCAACGGACTATAAGTACCACAATAACCATCCTACATACGATAACGATAATGTGGAGAACAATCAAAAACATAACCATAGCAAAGACTGGCTGGCATCTTCCACTGTATGTATTTTTTTGCTGTTGCTTGCCATCAGCAACGGATTTCCGGCATTGGGCAGCCTCTGCACGGCATCAGTCTGCCTTCTCACACATCGCGTCCCCGTCACAGCAGCACGGGGACCCGATGAGCTCGTTCACTAACCGCAAAACACTTATATGTTGCGGTCAGCGCTGACCGCGACATAGAAGGGTTTAATCCGCCAGCATCGCTGTAAACAGCGATGCCGGCGGATACAGCAGGGGCCTGGCTATCAGGGACTGCTGTACCCCTGCCTTTCCTCCTGCACCCGCCCAATCATCTCGCCGTGCATGCACAGCGTTTTGCGTTAATGGGTTAATGACAGTGAACTCCACAATGCCTTCCCCTTTAATAGTGGCCCCTGCCCCCCATGCATGTAGCAGTGTAGTTTTGTCGTCATACATGATATAAATGAACATTTAAGGACCTGAAAACTATTGAAACCTGTGATCACTTGGCAACCTGGGGACATGCCAGCTTCTATTGGCTGATAAGGGACATGTGACGTGTAGATGGCAGTTGGGGGCTTGTTTTTGCTAATGCAGGTCATTTTGGGGGGAATATCTCAGAAATAATACGTCCTATAGAGCTGAGCCCCGGTCTAAAACCTTCCCAGACACCTCATGTACCCGTCTGCCAAACTTAGTGAAGATCGGTCCAGTCGTTTGGTTGGCCATAAATAACAGACAGACAGAAACTAATTTTTATAAATATACTAGACATTAGGCCCGTTACAATAGCAGGCGCTAGAACTATTAGTGCTGTTATGGGGGTAATCTGTGGCCGATGCACTGTTATGGGGAGGGGGTCTGTGGCCGGCGCACTGTTATGGGGAAGGGGGTCTGTGGCCGGCGCACTGTCATGGGAGAGGGTCTGTGGCCGGCGCACTGTCATGGGGAGGGGCTGTGGCCGACGCACTGTTATGGGGAGGGGGTCTGTGGCCGATGCACTGTTATGGGGAGGGGGTCTGTGGCGGCGCACTGTTATGAGGGGGAACTGTGGCCGACACACTGTTATGGGGAGTCTGTGGCCACGCACTGTTTAGAGGGCTCTGTGGCCGACACACTGTTATGGGGGGTCTGTGGCCGGCGCATTGTTATGGGGGGCTGTGGCCGATGCACTGTTATGGGGGTGGGATCTGTGGCCGACGCCCTGTTATGTGGGGAGATCTGTGGCCGACACCCTGTTATGCGTGAGGGGGGTCAGTGGCCGACGCACTGTTATGGTGGGGGGGGGGGCTGTGGCCGATGCACTGTTATGGAGAGGATCTGTGGCGGATGCACTGTTAAGGGGGGGATCTGTGGCGGATGCACTGTTATGAGGGATGGCACTGTTATAGGGGATCTGTGGATGGCACTGTTATGGGGGATCTGTGAATGACACTGTTATAGGGAATCTGTGGCTGTCAATGTTATGGGGGATCTGTGGATGACACTGTTATGGGGGATCTGTGGCTGACACTGTTATGGGGGATCTGTGGCTGACACTTATGGGGTTCTGTGGCTGCACTGTTATGGGGGATCTGTGGATGGCACTGTTATAGGGAATCTGTGGATGGCACTGTTATAGGGAATCTGTGGATGACACTGTTATGGGGGTGGTCTGTGGCTGAAACTGTTAGGCCCCTTTCACACGGGCGAGCTTTCCGCGCGGGTGCAATGCGTGAGGAGGACGCATTGCACCCGCACTGAATCCGGACCCATTCACTTCTATGGGGCTGTGCACATGACAGTTGATTTTCACGCATCACTTTTGCGATGCGTGAAAATCGCAGCATGCTCTATCTTCTGCGTTTTTAACGGAACGCAGGCCCCATAGAAGTGAATGGGGATGCGGGAAAATCGCAATCATCCGCAATCATGTGCGGATGCGTTGCGATTTTCCGCATGATTGCTATGCAACCATCGGGATGTGTAACGGTTCAGTATTATTTCACATTATAACATAGTTATAATGTGAAATAATACCACTAGCTATCTTCCTAATGTTGAACCCGGTGCTGAATGGGTTAAAAATAATAAACTAATCATAACTACCTGGTCCATTTGATCGCGAAGCCCGGCATCTCTCCGTTAGCTTGCTACTAGGTAAAGGACCTGTGATGATGTCACATGGTCACATGGCCCAATCACATGCTCCATCACTATGGTGATGGGCATGTGATGGGCCATGTGTATCATGTGATCATCTGTAGTCACTAGCTAATGAGGATCTGAGCTACGCGATCAAATGGATCAGGTGATATGATTCGTTATTATTGTTAACCCATTCATACCGGGTTCAACTGTAGGAAGATGGCCAAGTATTATTTCACATTATAACTATGTTATAATGTGAATATACCAGCGGTTAATTTCGGACCCGAACATGCACTTCTGTGAAGAAGTGCAGGTTCGGGTCTGGGTACCAAAAGTGCCGATTTTTCTCCCGTGCGTGCAAAACGCATGACAGCGCTTTGCACTCGCAGGGAAAAATCGCGGCGATTCCCGCAACGCACCCGCACTGTTTGACGGAGTGCACCCGCAACGCCCGTGTGAAAGAGGCCTTATGGGTGTCTGTGGCTGACACTGTTATGGGGGTGGTCTGTGGCTGACACTGTTATGGGGGTGGTCTGTGGCTGAAACTGTTATGGGTGTCTGTGGCTGACACTGTTATGGGGGTGGTCTGTGGCTGACACTGTTATGGGGGTCTGTGGCTGACACTTATGGGGGTCTGTGGCTGACACTGTTATGGGGGATCTGTGGATGGCACTGTTATGGGGATCTGTGGATGACACTGTTATAAGGGATCTGTGGCTGGCACTGTTATGCTTGAGGGGGGTCTGTGGCCGACACACTGTTATGGGGGGGGGCTGTGGCGGATGCACTGTTATGGGGGGATCTGTGGCGGATGCACTGTTATGAGGGATGGCACTGTTATAGGGGATCTGTGGATGTCACTGTTATGGGGGATCTGTGAATGACACTGTTATAGGGAATCTGTGGCTGGCACTGTTATGGGGGATCTGTGGATGACACTGTTATGGGGGATCTGTGACTGACACTGTTATGGGGGATCTGTGGCTGACACTTATGGGGGTCTGTGTCTGCACTGTTATGGGGGATCTGTGGATGGCACTGTTATGGGGAATCTGTGGATGACACTGTTATGGGGGTGGTCTGTGGCTGAAACTGTTATGGGGGTGGTCTGTGGCTGACACTGTTATGGGGGTCTGTGGCTGACACTTATGGGGGTCTGTGGCTGACACTGTTATGGGGGATCTGTGGATAGCACTGTTATGGGAGGGATCTGTGGATGGCACTGTTATGGGGGATCTGTGGATGGCACTGTTATGGGGGATCTGTGGATAACACTGTTATGGGGGATCTGTGGCTGACACTGTTATGGGGGATCTGTGGCTGACACTGTTATGGGGGTCTGTGGCTGCACTGTTATGGGGGATCTGTTTATGGCACTGTTATGCACTGTTATAGGGAATCTGTGGATGACACTGTTGTGGGGGTGGTCTGTGGCTGAAACTATTATGGGGGTCTGTGGCTGACACTGTTATGGGGGTGGTCTGTGGCTGACACTGTTATCGGGGTCTGTGGCTGACACTAATGGGGGTCTGTGGCTGACACTGTGATGGGGGATCTGTGGATGGCACTGTTATGGGGGATCTGTGGATGACACTGTTATAAGAGATCTGTGGCTGGCACTGTTATGGGGATCTGTGGATAGCACTGTTATGGGAGGGATCTGTGGCTGACATTGTTATGGGGGTGGTCTGTGGCTGACACTGTTATGGGAGGGAGCTGTGGCTGACACTGTTATAGGGGCGCTGTGGCTGACACTGTTATGGGAGTCTGTGGCTCACACTGTTATGGGGAGTTGTGGCTCACACTGCTATGGGGAGTCTGTGGCTGACACTGCTATGGGGGGGTCTGTGGCTGACACTGTTATGGGGATGGTCTGTGGCTGACACTGTTATGAGGGTGGTCTGTGGCTGACACTGTTACGCGGGCGCTGTGGCTGATACTGTTATGGGGGCACTGTGGCTGACACTGTTACTGAGGCGCTGTGGCTGACACTTTTATGGGGCGCTGTGCCTGATACTGTTACGGGGGGGTCTGTGGCTCACACTGTTACGGGGGTCTGTGGCTGACACTGTTACGGGGGTGGTCTGTGGCTGACACTGTCATAGGGGTGGTCTGTGGCTGACACTGTTACTGGGGCGCTGTGGCTAACACTGTTATGGGGGCACTGTGGCTGACACTGTTATGGGGCGCTGTGGCTGACACTGTTACAGGGGTGCTGTGGCTGACACTGTTATGGGGATGCTGTGCCTGACACTGTTACGGGGAGGTCTGTGGCTGACATTGTTATGGGGGTGGTCTGTGGCTGACACTGTTATGGGGGTATCTGTGGCTGACACTGTTATGGGGGAGTCTGTGCCCGACACTGTTATGGGGGTATCTGTGGATGACACATAGCATCTTATGCTATGTGTCATCCACAGATCCCCATATGGTAATAATGATCTTCTACATGGTGAGGCAGGTGGGCGGGCTGCCAGGCACTGGTAGCGCAAGTCACTACGTCATGCGCCTGCGCCGCCTTCTTCATTCATGAAGTGGGCGGGGCAGGGCGTCACTTAGTGACCTACACATTGGACGGCCGCTCTTTCTTCATTACCGCCGCGGGAGACGCAGAGCAGAGGATATGCAAATGAGCTAGCTGCTTCTCCCGCGGCGGTTTTATGCTCCTCCATCTGGCGGCCCTTTCACCTCACTGTGGACGCGGCCGCTTGCCTCCTGCACCTCACTGTGCTGCGGCTCGCGTCCCATAAACCTCCTGTGCCCTGTGCAGTCGGTGAAGGCTCCATGCTCCTCCATCTTAGGCGGCCCTGTCAGCTCACTATGGACGCGGCCGCTTACTTCCTGCACGTCTCTGTCCTGCGGCCGCATCCCATATGCCTCCTGTGCCCTGTAAAGTCCATGCAGTGTGTGGCGAATCCTTTGTGCACATGCGCACTTTAGAATTCGGCACACACGCACGGACGTCAGGGACACAGGGATTTTATTAGTATAGAAGAGATTAGTAGATATTAATGATTTGGGGCAATAAGTATTGTTTTTGAATGCCAACAATGCTTGTTTCCACAAATCATCTCTATGTAAGCACTGCAGTAAGCAAACTATGTGAAATGAGATTTTATATGTATTGCAAAAATGTGAGAATGTTTTATCTCCATAAACATACATTTGAATGTTACAAGCGTGTCACGTACTTATAGCTGTAATGTAATGTTCAATAACTTACTGTGATCAGGATATCTTCCTCCTCTCTTGTGAAGTTGTTGCCCACCATCTTTATTCGCATGGATCGCATGCACAACAAGAAAACGTGTTGGAACTGCTCCCAGGAAGAAGCCACGCCTGTATGTGCGCATGCGCACGAACACACGCACGAACACGCGTACAAAGATGCGCACGAGCACATACAAATAAGTTGTTACTGCCGCCTAACTTGAACAATAACATCTGTACGCACACGAATGTTTATATGGAAATTATTTGCATTAAAGTCGCGTTGTACAGCTACAGAACTACGAATACGATTGGCTTGTTCGAATTAGCGAATATGGTGAATGCAAATATATAAAAAATGCATTTGCATTAGGAAAGTTGCCTATATTGACACTCAGCTCCAAGTTGGATGCGCAATGCGAAAAAAAATTTTTCCCCAATGAACAGAATATGAAGTTGAACACTTCTAAGTAAGTATTCTGATTGTTGAAAAAAAATAATGGTCATTTTTTTCGCAATGCGAATCCAACTTAGAGTATTCGTTCTTGTTTGCAAGCAAGTAGGAGATATGCCTTTATATAAGAAGTTCAATTCGCGTTATGCGAATAAAATATTCGCATATCAGCGTGATTAGTTTAATAATGGCGAATATTCGATTTTGGTGATATATATTACGAAAATTCATTAGAATATTAATGATATATCGCGAATTCGAATATGGCACCTCCCGCTTATCACTACAAGACACTTGTGTCAAGCTATGCTTCACGTTTAAAAGCTGTTATAACTGGAAAAGGATGTTGTACTAAGTACTAAGATTGAATGTCACTTGGGGGTTGAATAAAACTGATAATGATGTGAGCACAGAAATGACATTTGTGGTTATTTCATTATAAATGTTATGTTATATTTGTCTGACTTACAAGGGCCTCTTTGATTTAATTGTAAACAAGATGACTGAAATGATCAAAATCAATGTCAAACTGGCCAAAACACTCAATTTAAGTGGGGGTTGAATAATTTTGAACACAACTGTATATATTACGAACAAACCAGCCACGCATGGCCATGCACTAGGCTGATGCAGGGGTAGGGGGGAGGGGGGTGGGAGGTTAATGCAGCTTGCGTTTGTTTACCGTACCTATATTATATTGTGTTATGTATCCCTACATGCTTGTCTATACTGAACTGTAATTGGAATGTGACTGCATTGTTTAAAAAATTTATGGAAAATAATAAAAATATATTTAAAAAAAAAAAAAAAAACTAATAGGAGTTTATTATAAACCACCTAATATACCAGAGTCCACAGAAAATCTGCTACTAAACGAGATAGACGAGGTGGCAGATCATAATGAGGTCATCATTATGGGGGACTATAACTACCCAGATATAGATTGAAAACTTAAACCTGTATATGTCATAAAGGAAAAAGGTTCTTGGCAATAACCAAAGACAATTACATTTCCCAACTGGTTCAGGACCTGACTAGAGGGACAGCCATACTGGACTTAGTATTAACTAATAGACCTAACAGAACAACAGATGTGCAGGTTGGGGGATAACTGGGAAATAGTGACCATAAAGTAATAACCTTCCAATTGTCATTCAAAAGAGTTTTTCTTCAGGAAGGAACAAAAATACCAAACTTAAAAAATAAAAATACAGCCACAATATGAAATATTTTTAAAAGCATCCTAAAATCTAATTGTGAGCGGTACATACCTATGGGAATAAAATGTTAAAGAACAAGAAAAAACCAATGTGGATAAATAGAACTGTAAAGAAAGCAATAAATGACAATAAGAAATTTAAATTACTAAAACAGCAGGGTAGCGAGGAAGCACTGAAAAACTATAAGAAAAAAAAGTAGAATATGTAAAAAACAAATAAAAGCAGCCAAACTAGAGACCAAGAGATTAATTGCCAAAGAGAGCAAAACTAACCCTAAAATGTTCTTCATTTATATAAATGGTAAAAAGTATTAATCTGAAGGTGTCGGCCCTCTACAGAATAATGAGAGGGGAGTTGCAGAGAGTGATGAGGAGAAAGCAAAGCTATTAAATATTTTTCTTTCCACTGTATTCACTGACTAAAATGAACTGTCAGATGAAATGCAAAATGTAAAAGTAAATTCCCCATTCAAAGTGCCCTGTATGACCCAGAATTAAGTAAATCGGCTTCTTAAAAAGATTAAAATAGACAAATCGCCAGGACCAGGTGGCATACACCCCGTATCCTAAGAGAATTAAGTAATTTCATAGCCAGACCCTTATTTCTGATATTTAAGGACTCTATACTGACAGAGAGTATTCCACAGGATTGGCCCATAGCAAATGTGGTGCCAATATTCAAAAAGGGTCCAACTATAGGCCGGTAAGTTTAACATCTGTCGTGGTAAACTGAAGGTTTTCTAAGAAATGTTAACTTAGAGTACCTCAATGAAAATAAGCAAATAGCGCCATATCAACATTGCTTCATGAGGGATTAGTCACGTCAAACTAATTAAATCAGTTTCTATGAGGAGGTAAGTTCTTGACTTGAAAGCAAGGAATCGATGGGTGTTGTATTTCTGGACTTCTCCAAAGCATTTGCCACTGTACCGCATAAAAGGTTAGTATATAAAATGAGAATGCTTGGACTGGGAGAAAATATCTGTATGTGGGTAAGTAATTGGCTCAATAATAGAAAATAAAGGGTGGTTATTAATAGAGTTGAGTGAACCTGAACTGTAAAGTTTGTGTTCGTACCGAACTGTACGGTTTTTCGCACCCGGGCCCAAACCGGAACATTTCCGTAAAAGTTCGGGATCGTTGTTCGGGGATTTCTTCACGCTTTGTTTTTCACTACTTTGCCCTAAGAAGCCATCACAGCCATGCCTACTAATGGCATGGCTGTGATTGGCTAAGTGCAGCATGTGACCCATTAGAAAACGTGGTGTGGTGTTTAACAAGCAGGATATGCTCAACCCATATGCATTTGTGCATGTATATAGGGGAGCACATCCTGCAATTGTAGTCCATTGCTAAGGGCAATCAACAGCAAAAAATGCATACAATGGAAGATGCCAGCAACGGACTACAAGTACCACAATAACCATCCTACATACGATACCGATAATGTGGATGTGGAGAACAATCAAAAACATAACCATAGCAAAGGCAGGTGTACTCTGCGGCAATACTAAACCCTCACACTGATGTTAAAATTGAGAGGTTAGTTCGACACATCCTACTAGGAGGACATGTCTTAAGCTCGGACACCACGCCAAGGTCTCTCAAGTAGCCCGAGACCCTACCACTCAACCTACCTGTGCCGTATGGGCAATACGAGGGGAAGCATGTGACCCGGCCTCTATTTAAGCTGGAGTCACGTAGCACCGCACGTTACTCTGCTCTTCTCAGTGTAGGGATAGGATGCTGCTGCTCCTGTAGAGGAGATATTAGGGAAGAAATCTGTTGAACTTGGTGGTGCTAAATATTCGAAATACAGCAATTATTGAGGGTGCTATGATATATATTTGTACCCTACCCTGAGCCCAGTGATACTGCAAAATAATTTTTAATCCATCTGTTAGTGAGGTGGGGGTCGGCAGCCATTTTAGCAACTGCAGTGTTCTTGGAACTGCATGTAACCTGCATGTGTGCCAGGGACATTAGTCTAGTTATTTTCTAGTAGCTCAAATTCCTTTTTTCTGGCAGGTCAAGTCCCCCTACATTACCTATTTTAAAATTTTGCTGTGACATACTGCCTTTCTGTAGTTGGGGGAATAAATCCGTATTGCCATGCTACAGAGCACTTTGCATACAACGCTGAAAAACCTGTTTTATAATTTTGCGGTGACAGACTGCATTTCTATAGTTGGGGGAATAAACCCGTATTGTGGTGCCACAGATCACTTTTGCATACAACACTGAAAAACCTGTTTTATAATTTAGCCGTAACATGCTGCTTTTCTGTAGTTTGTTGCAATAAACACTGGTTTTGTGCTACATAGCAGATCTGAGGCCTACCCTGTATTTCAGTCATTTTAAGTAACCTGTGGAACTCCGCATTTACATAGTTGGTTGCAAAAACACAGGTTGTGTGGTAGATAGCACATTTGCGGTGTACGCTGCGTTTCTGACAGTCAAATTAAACCGTTAACTTCTGCTGTTACATTGTTGGTTTGAAAAATCAAATTTTTGGTGATAGTGAAGTAATTGTATTGAATTGCTCCGTTACACTGTTGTGTGACCTAAAGAAATTTATTCTGTTTATGACATGGGCACTGCCTTACTGTTAGTGAACCTAATTGTTGACTATTGACAGTTAAATTGACACCTGAGATAAAACATCTGTTAGTTTGGTGGGTGAACCAAATAATGAGGAGAATATCAAATAAGGGACATGGACATGGTCGTGGTGGTGTTGGTTGAGCTCCTGCTGCTGGGAGAGGACGTGGCCGTTCTGTGCCAGCTACAGGTCCAAGTGAAACACCTTCCTCAGGTGCCAGTAGGCGACAAAACCTGCAGCGTTATTTGGTAGGCCCGAATGCCGCTCTACGGATGGTGAGGCCAGAAGAAGTACAGGCGATAGTAGATTGGGTGGCTGACAGTGGCTCCAGTTCCTTCACAGTATCTCCCACCCAGTCTTCTGCAGAAAACTCAGAGTTGGCACCTGCAGCCCATGCCCGTCAGTCTTCCACCTCACCCCCTTGGAAAGCAGCCAAGCAGTCTGAGCTCCAAGTCATGCAGCAGACTCTTATGCTTTTTGATGACTCTGCTGGCAGGGTTTCCCGGACCATCCACATATCCCTGCCCCAGAAGTGGAAGACGTTGAATGCACTCATACCCAACTACTTATGTTGCAGGATGCAACTACTCAGAAGGCAGGGTTAGTATGGCCGAAATGTGGAAAAGCTTGGTCACCACGCCACAGGAACCGGCACCACCAGCTGATATGGAACCTCTTAGTCAGGAGGCAGCATTTGAACAAAATGGTGGAACAGTACGTGTGCACACGCCTACATGTACTGACTGATGGTTCTGCCCAATTCAACTTCTGGGTCTCCAAATTGTCCACATGGCCTGAGCTTGCCCTTTATGCCTTGGAAGTGCTGGCCTGCCCTGCAGCCAGTGTATTGTCTGAACGTGTATTTAGCACGGCAGGGGGCGTCATTACTAACAAACGCAGCTGCCTGTCCACAGCCAATGTGGACAAGCTCACGTTCATTAAAATGAACCAGGCTTGGATCCCACAAGACTTGTCTGTACCTTGTGCAGAATAGACATTTATACCCGCCTCAACCATACATTCTTGTACTCAAGTGCACTTATTCTTTGATTTCTTTTTTTTGTATTTGTCCCATTATCTTGGGGGCTACCCCAATAAAAAAATCATCGCCGCTTCCACCTACAACACCACATCCACCTCCTCCTCCGAGTTGCAGCTTAATAATTTTTATTTATTTTATTATAAGTTATTTCCCTATCCACATTTGTTTGCAGGGCACTTACCCACATTTTGCTGCCTTTTGCACCCCTCTAGCCCTTTCCAGGACTTTTTACATCCATTTTAGTGCCCAAAAGTTTGGGTTCCTATTGACTTTTTTGTGAAGTTCGGCCGAACCCATCGAACACGAATTTCCCGGTGTCCGCTCAACTCTTTTTTTAAATATCTTTATTGTTTTCTCAAATAGAGATATAAAATTTCATAGCAAAAAGTTTACAAGTAAAGAAGAGAAATATATATAAGGATTATACATAGAGATATTATAATTAACCCTTATTAATCACCCACCCTTATTCACTGTTGCGGGGTCAGGCCAGATTTTTTTTGACACTTATATTAACCAGGGATAAGAGGATTAAGGAGCGGAAATACCATCCATTCTAGCTTCACTTTGATTTCCTTGCTATTTTGCTACAAGCATCAATAGTGTCCATCAAAGTCAGCCACTCAGAAAAACTAGGGCTATTATTAGTGCCCCAAAATTTAACTATCAAGGCTTTTGCGGTCATAAAGCCCTCCATGCAGGATCGTCTCTGGTGGGACGTTAAGTTACAAGGGGGGAAAAAACTCAGTATTGCCTGCATAAAGCAGCGGACCAGTTGGACCTTATATCGTCTGGATAGTTCCTCATGGATACGGGTCCAGAAGCTACTTATCTCTGGACATCTCCATAATATATGACTCAGATCAGCATTTTCTGACAGGCATTTCTTTTTATCTTTATATATTTTGGCGAGGAAGGCGGGGCGGTAATATAGGCGATGTACAATCTTAAACTGGATCAGTCTATATTTCTGAGAGATCGATACTTTTTAAATATTTTTATATATTATTTCCCAATCCAGGTTATATCCAGCACCCAATTCATCTCCCTAGCCTCCCTCGCTTTTATATGTTGTTATTTCACCAAGAGAATCCCGAAATCTGTGATATATTTGAGAAAGTGTGATTTGTGCCCCTTTAAGCTTAAAACAGTAATCCAAGAAAGAGTTTGCCCTAATAGTCAAGAGACGTTTATCCTGAGTTTTCATATATGCATGACTAATTTGTGCATACCTATACCTGTCTAAAAAAAGTGACTTTTGTGTCTTTTATCAAGTTATCTAGGGGAATAATATTACCGTGAGACTAAATGTGAATTAATCGGTTAATACCGCGTGAGTTCCAATATTCATAGTCTGAGATTAACATAAATTCTTTTAGGTTAGTGTTTTGCCAAAGTGGGGTAAAATGAGTAGAGTGTGTTATGCCTAATATCTTTTTAATTTTATTCCAGACCTTATTTAGTATATCGCTAATTAAACACTGTTTTTTTTTCCTTTTCCCCCGAATGGCCAGTCTCCAAAATGGAAAAAATATCTCCGTACGGCCCCTGAAAATCCTTTGACAAGATACTTAACAGAGGGGCGTTTTGGTAGTCCTCCCCCCATCCCACACACCACAATATCTGAGCTGCAATATATTAGCCCTGGAGAAAGGGAAGGGAAAGCCCCCCATCTCGCTCAGAGAGACAAAGATATTTCTGTTTAATTCTGACCCTACCCCTCCCCCAGATTAACTCATTCAGCAGTCTCTCCATGAGGCCGAAGAAGGAGTCATCAATCCATATCGGACAGGCAGTCAGGGGTAAAGAGCGATAGGGAGGATCACCATCTTAACTAATGCTATCCTTTCAGCTTGTGATAATGGCAGCTTTTGCCAAGTACAGATCTTCTCCCTCACCTTATTAATCATAGGGGTAATATTTAAATGATTATATTTAGTCAAATCCACGCTAATTCTAATGCCCAAATATCGAATAGTGTCCGTGGGTTCAAGTGGCCTAATACCTAAAGGGCCAGCAAGGGGCGCTCGAACAAGAGGGAGGAGTTCAGATTTATCCCAGCTTACTTTATATCCAGATAATAGACCATATTCTTCCAAGATGTTTATAACGGAGGGAACTGCCTTCCATCCTTGTTTCCAGAAGACCAAAATGTCGTCCGCATATAAACTGATTTTATCTTCCTCTCGTTTCCCTCCAAAGCCAATGATCTTATTAGACTGTCGAATTTTACATGCAAGGGGTTCCAGGGCCAGGGCAAAAATCAAAGGTGAAAGGGGGCAGCCCTGCCGCGTGCCTCGCTGTAGGGGGAACTGTTTGGAATGAGTCCCATTTATCTTAACACTTGCTGTAGATCCGCAATAGAGTAGTTGCACCCATTTGATAAAATATCCACCCAGTTATCCCGATCACTGGTACACAAAATTTTTGCGAGGATACTGCGTGGGGGACCACCTACAGGCGTTTTTTTATTAGGAACTCTATGTGCTCGTTCCACCATGAACAGTGTTGAGAAGGATTCTAGGCCCATTGAGTCCATCAACCATTTCTGGATAAAAACCCCTGGGTCATCTTTTTCTGTTCCTTCTGGGAAGCCTATTAATCGGATGTTTCCTCTGCGCGATCTATCCTCTAAATCGGTTAGTTTATCCTTGAGGGTCTTATGCTCTAATTCAATCGTCTCCATTTTCTTGCCCAGTAAGGAGACTTCTTTTTTAGTATCGGTTAGAGATAGTTCCGTTTCATGGGCCCTGGAGCGGACTTTGTCCATATCATCTCTAATAAGAGAAATATCAGACTGCATTGAAGCCACGTTGGTTGTCAGTGTTCCTAAGGCTTGATTAGTAATTTTTAAAGTCTCCAAAATATCCCCCAGTTTTTGCTCTATTATTTCCATGCGTGAATGTATCCGATTATCCATGGCCTCCTTTCCGCTGTTATCAGTGGGCTCTAAGGTATTTCTGGGCCCTTCCATTTCCTCTAGGCGGACAGGAGGTTTAAGTGTACCTCTTTTTTTTGTGGGTGAGGATCTTAAATACCTCTATATGTTAGGTTTTGGGCTTTTAATTTCTGAAGCTTTCGGAGATGTATTGCCCAAAGATTTCCTGTTCTTAGGGGCCATGTTTCAGCCTTTAATTGACAGAGTAATCAGTCACATGAGTAAACTACCCCCAGTATAGTTCTACGTGGTATGCCTCAGACCGCCAGCTCATTCAGGGAACCTCTTAATACAGATATAGGTGATCACTGTCACCTTAAGTGTAGCGATTTCAGAATATGTCTCAGGCAATTTCAATATATGTCTCAGGCAATTTCTTTATAGTACCAGTTATTAAAAAACCAATCTATTTGTTAGTGTTGTTAATAAGCAGGCTGGTATATCCCACAAGTAGTAGCCTGTTTTGACCTGAAATCCTGTCCAGGATCCAATAATGACAGTGTTAGTGATATTGTTAAACAGATAGTTTCACTTCACAAAACTTCACAAAACTTGCCCGTCCTGGGAACGGTCGGCCGGTCGGTCGATGGATCAGGGCCAGCAATACCAAACTCTCCGAGATCACTGTGGTCCCATCCGCCAAAACGGCAACTCCACCCAAGATGCCGAGTTAACGCTCTCCTAGGAGTTCATGCGCCGCACAGGCCGCCTGAAGTTCCCTCTCACAGCCTGGCACCTCCCGTTTGTGCAGCGATTCCCACCTCGGCTTACTCCGGTCGTCAGGCACGGATCGCGTCACCGGCCAGTCCGGGTGTGGTACCGATCGGCACACTGGTACACACACCATCCAAACCCACCATGGCGAGCAGCAGTCAGTCGGCAGGGGAGGCGGAAGAGACGGAGGAGACGGAGCGGCTCAGGGCAGCGGTGAGGGGGGAGGAGCCCGCAGCACGACCTACGTCATGCTGCTACGTCGCGCATGCACATTAGTTCGTGAGAGATAGGTTTTTAAATATGAGGTGTCCGCTCAACTCTAGTTATTAATGGTACACACTCAGATTGGGTCACTGTCACTAGGTGGAGTACCTCAGGTGGAGTACCTCAGTCCTGTCGACAGGACTTTGTTTTCCGTCTTGCATAACGGGACCTAGGTGGATCCTTTATGCTTTAACATAGACTTCTATTAGGATGGAAAGCGAACGGAATGCCTTTTAAAGGCTTCCATTTTGCATTCTGTCTGGGTATTCCGTTATTTTCTTTTATAACCAGGGCCGGGCCGACACAGAGGCTGGGGAGGCTCCAGCCTCAGGGCGCTCCAGCCTCAGGGCGCAGGCAGGGGCCGGCCAGAGGGAGAGGGACTGACAGGGGGGAACCGCTCAGCGCTCCTTCCTGTCATTCCCTGATTGTAGCGTGACCAAGCTCTGTCCGGTCCGCAGGTACAGAGAGCATCAGTCTCCTGTACCCGGCCGGACTGACAGGAAGTGCGCACACAGTTTGCACTTCAAGTCAGTTGGCTCGGTACAGGAGACAAAAGCTCCTCCTCCTGTACCATGCAGAGCTCGGCCACGCTACAGCAGAGGTAGGAGGAGAGGAGGGGGAGAAGAAGGAGCATGACAACATGGGGGGGCAGAAAGCAAGACAACTGCTGTGTGGTTGAGGGCAGTGTGGCGGACATTACTGTGTGGGGGGCAGTGTGGCGGACATTACTGTGTGGGGGCAGTGTGGCGGACATTACTGTGTGGGGGGCAGTGTGGCGGACATTACTGTGTGGGGGGCAGTGTGGCGGACATTACTGTGTGGGGGGCAGTGTGGCGGACATTACTGTGTAGGGGGCAGTGTGGCGGACATTACTGTGTGGGGGGCAGTATGGCAGACATTACTGTGTGGGGTGCAGTGTGGCGGACATCACTGTGTGGGGGACACTACAGTGTGGGGTGGCATTATACAAAAGCTCTGCAGATGCAACTCCCATGTATTGGGTCACCACAATTTGGGTGGTCATTCACTAAATGAACCCTGTTATGGGAAGAATCTGTGGATGACACATATTTGTCATCCACAGACACCCCCCCCACCCCCCCAAAACAGGGTTAATTTACTGAATGACCACCAATAAAAGAGGCGGGGTCACATATGCTATTTCATAATGACAACGGGGCCCGTGCAGTGACTGTTTTCTACTACACCCCCCCCCCCCCCGCTCACTGGATATAATCTTATTAACTATATAACTGTAGTAAATCACTACAGTTATATAGTTAAGATTATATACAGTGTGTGTGTGTGTGGGGGGGGAGTAGTAGAATAGTCACTGCACGGGCCCCGCTGGCGGTGTCATCAAAAAAGCAGATACAACCCCACAGCCTCACCCCTTGTATTGGGGGTCATTCCTACACAGACCCTGTTATGGGGAGGGGGGATCTGTGGATGACACATATGTGTCATCCACAGATTCCCCAATAACAGTGTCATCCATCACAGATCCCCCATAGCTGTGTCATCCACAAGTTGGAGGGGGGGGGGGGCGCACTTGGGCAGCTCAGCCTCTGTTGGTGGTGGACCTTGTCCCAGCCCTGGTTATAACCATGTTATAACGGAAAGTGATAACGGAATCCCTAATGCTAGTGTGAACCCACCCTAACACTGACATGGAAAAGAACCTAGGAATTTTAGTGAACATCAAACTAAGCTGTGGAAACCAGTGTCAGGCAGCTGCTGCCAAGGTCAATAAGGTAATGGGTTGCATCAAAAGGGGAATAGATGCCCGTGATGAGAATATAGTCCTTCCACTTTACAAATAACTAGTCAGACCAAACATGGAGTACTGTGTACAGTCCTGGGCTCATGTGAACAAGGCAGACATGGGAGAGCTGGAGAGGGTTCAGAGGAGGGCAACTAAAGTAATAACTGGAATGGGGGGGTACAGTACCCTGAAATTATCAAAATTTAGGGTTATTCACTTTAGAAAAAAGACGACTGAGGGGAGATCCAATAACTGTGTATAAATATATCAGGGTTCAGTGCAGAGATCTCTCCAATCATCTATTTATCCCCAGGATGTGACTGAGACAAGGGGACATCCTCTGCATCTGGAGGAAAGAAGGTTTGAACACAAACATAGAAGAGGATTCTTTAGGGTAAAAGCAGTGAGACTATGGAACTCTCTGCCTGAGGAGGTGGTGATTGTGAGTTCACTAAAAGAGTTCAAGAGGGGCCTGGATGTATTTCTGGAGTGTAATAATATTAAAGGCTATAGCTACTAGAGATGGGTCGTTGATCCAAGGAGTTATTCTGATTGCCTGACTGGAGTTGGGAAGGAATTTTGTTCCCCTTATGTGGGGAAAATTGGATTCTACCTCACAGGGTTTTTTATGCCTTTCTCTGGATCAACTTGCAGGATAACAGGCCGAACTGGATGGACAGATGTCTTTTTTTTGGCCTTATTAACTATGTTAATATTAGAAATGCGTGAATTTTTCAAAAATTCAATTCACTGATATGCTGAATTTTTGGGGAAAATCGCGGTGAAAAACTGCTCTTTCCTGGCTTCAGAGAGCCTTTATAGTGATGTAGAACACTGTGCCTTGCAGTAACACACATAGGCAGTCAGCTATGGTGGTGAAATAATACTGTGAGTCCGTATAACATGCAGATGACAGGCATCGCTCTTAGAATCACAGCACACTTCACTTATTTGGGCAGTCACAGGGCCAAAACTGACCAAATAACTCAAGTGTAAACTCAGCCTTAAAAGTCAATGTTAACATCAAGAAGCAGCGCACTCCTTTTACACTGTCGTCAGCTGATTCAACATAGATGTCTACAGAACCTGTAGAACAAGTAGAGCCCTCCGGCAGAGTGGAGAGGGTGTCAGCAGTACATTTGTGTTGACGTCACTGATTATTTTGCCCTTCCTCTGATCCGTCAGAACAATAACTCCCAAAAAACAGATCCTGTCTGTTGAGAATTCGCCTTTAAAAAAACAGAGATGACACATGAACGGAATATTTGCATGTCTTCTGTGTTTTGTACCCACTCCTGCTTTTGGCTACCAAATCACAAGCCAATTCTGATGGGACCATACAGGCCTTACAGCTGCTACACAGACAGGATCTGTTGTGCGTCTCATTTTTCCTTTCTTCTGACAGATCAGAAGAAGGGTCATATAAATGATGATGGTGAGGTGGAAGCATGAAGAGGCCACAGAGTGGCACAATGACAGTGTGAAGGTGGCAGCAGCAGCATCAGGAGGCCACAGAGTGGCACAATGACAGAGTGTGGAGGTGACAGAATCAGCTGCATCAGGAGGAGGCCACAGAGTTGCACAATGACATTGTGGAGGTGGCATCAGGATCAGGGACCACAAAATAGCAAGGTGACATAGTGTGGAGGTGGCAGCAGGATGAGGAGGCCACAGAGTGGCACAATGACAGTGTGGAGGTGGCATTAGCAGCATCAGGAGGAAGCCAAGGAGTGGCACAATGACAGTGTGGAGGTGGCGGCAGCATTAGGAGACCACAACCTGGCAAGGTGACATAAGGTGGAGGTGGCAGCAGCATCAGGAGGCCACAGAGTGGCACAATGACAGTGTGAAGGTGGCGGCAGCATCATGAGACTACAGAGTGTATAGGTGACATAGTGTGGAGGTGGAATCAGCATGAGGAGACCACAGAGTGGCCAGGTGACAGTGTTGAGGTGGCAGAAGCATCAGGAGGCCAAGGAGTGGCAGGGTGACATCATGTTGAGGTGGCAGCAGCAGCATCAGGAGGAGGCCACAGAGAGGCACAATGATAGTGTGGAGGTGGTGGCAGCATCAGGAGACCAAAGAGTGGAAAGGTTACATAGTGTGGAGGTGATAATAGCATGAGAAGGCCACAGAGTGGCAAAATGACATTGTGGAGGTGGTAGCAGTAGCATCAGGAGGAGGCCACAGAGTGGCATAATGACAGTTTGGAGGTGGCGACAGCATCAGGAGGCCACAGAGTGGCAAGGTGACATAGTGTAGAGGTGGCATCAGGTGGGTGGCAGCATATGAAAAGATTGGAATGAAAAATAGGGAGTCGCTCACTTCCACCCTTCTCAGGAAAGGTGCTCCTAGCCGTTCTGGATCACCCCTCCAGAGGAAAAAATATATTTGAATAGAATGCTAACGGCTGGCACTCATATATGGACAGTACAACTGGAAAGTAATTTTAAAAAAGGTACTTTAATGGACCAAAATGGTATTAATACATCAATAGATACATAAAATATATAAAAAATATAAAAAAGGCTCAAATACAATGGAATATACCCTAAAAATCACCATAGAAGGCAGATCATAGGTTAATGGTTCACCAATAATGCAGTGGCAATGGTATCAAATGGTGTGTTTCGATAGTTCACCAATAATGCAGTGGCAATGGTATCATATCTCTATAGGAGATGACACAACCAATATGTAGGCAGGTAGTCTTGAGACATAGGACAATGATTGACCGCGGCAAGTCCGAACCGATCCTTACTTTTATATAATAGATCAATGGAATGTCTTTAATCTCATAGATCTGATGTCAAATAGTGCCGACTGTAATGTAAATGTCTCTATTGACATACATCCGATGTCTAAATGTCAACTGGATCGCGTATGTCTCACACCTGGAGTGAATCAGTGGACAACATACGCGCTTGTTCCATCAAGGATAGATGTTATTCCGTTGGCTTAAGTAATAATGTTTTCCACATCAAGTGGGCTTACCTCCACTCTTTAAATCGAATTGCAAGTGGTGCCTGATACCTGTATTTCCAATGTGAGATCGCCGGCGTCCCGGCGTTACACGTGTAAACGGTATACTCGCGGCAGCCAAATCTCGAACGGAAGTCTCGCGTGGATTCGCGTAGGCTAAGGTTTTGCCTGCTCGTACTGCCAAGTAAAAAGACTATTAGTCCTCTTCACAGTGCACTGTGTCTTTGCGGTGTCAAAGTCCGGGGTGATATTCCTTCCAGCCAGACGCGTTTCGGGGAGCACTTTCCCCTTCCTCAGTGGCGATACTCCGTTTAATGGACACCGCCTCTTTTATACTCCAATTTGGAAAAGTGGAAATTCTGGATTGGGTCTTGATGGACCTGGAGTGTCCTCATTTTTTTATTTCTTATTTAGCAAGGAAATCAACCTTGCAGTTTGTTTTACAGTTATTCGGCATTTATGAGAAATACTGGCAGGTAATGTTCTCAGAGTGTGTTCTACTCCATATTTCGATTGGGTTAGCTTAATATCATTCATTATAACACATGTTAAACTGATAAATCGCGATGGCCCCAACTTAAATTATTACAAATCTCCAAAATACTGGCCTGACGGTATTCATGCGGTTTTGATGCGTTTTTTTCTTTATATGCGTTTTCCATTTTAATGATTGCTTTACAGTCCCAAATGTACTCCCAATAAAGGATTTTTCTTTCTCCAACTTAATAGCATCAAAAAGAACATTTTTATGATGTATATGCTTTTTTTAAAAGTGAACTACATATCTTATATAGAACACAGGTAATTTGAGTCTGCATTTGTTTCTCATATTTAGGAATACAACATGTACATAAAAAATTGATAAAAATTATTTTATAAAATATACCCCACAAATATTGACTTTCAAAAATGTCAGCCACTATTCAGCATTTAGGATTCAATATTTTACATACAGTTTCCTTGATTCTGTCATGTTTTCTTTGTAGAAACAGGGGACCTGTGTGGGGTAGAGGGGGAGTTACAGTACTGATAACCAGTCTGACATGCAACTCTCCGTCGACACCCAGACAGGACCTCTTAAATAAATCCGAACAACTCCAATTCCGAATTTAAGCCTCTTGGTATGAGACTTCCAAATTCGTAAATCTTCCTAGATTCTGCTCTCGATAACCTCTCAATTTGATTACCCCCTCGCCAGTGAACCTCTACTTTTTCCAAGGCCGTGAAAAAAAGGCCTTCAGTATCTTGCTGATGGCTGTCTTTGAAATGTCTGGATAGAGGATGTTTATCATATCCCTTTTTTATATTATTGAGATGTTCAGATATTCTCACCTTTAATGGGCGTTTTGTTCTGCCTATATACTGTTTTGGGCACGGACATTGGATCAAGTAGATCACGTTCGTGGTGTTACACGTGATGCACTGTTTGATTGGCATAGAATATGAATTTTGCGTAGAGGCAACGCTAACAGTTTTTCTGGGAGGTTTCGTCTTCTTACACCCCACACATTTCCCACATCTAAAAAAAACATTTGGTTGGAGCCATGTAGATGTTCGGTCTTTGGCTTTCTTTTTTATTGAAGGGGCAATTTTTATACGGGAGGAAATATTGAATTCAGGACAGTCAAATATTATTAATTTGAGTGAAACGGAACTCACTAATGCACAAGTCACATTGTTAAATAAAGGTCTAAAATTTGCACCATCAAGTTCCCTTAACAAATTTGATACGTATATAGGTATTCAAAAATTCATTCGAAGAATCTGTTTGAAAAAATATTTTTTGAAGAATCCAGCACAAACAGAAATTCCAAAGAGAGATCCAATTATTCATACCACACTCAGAAAAAAATCAAAGAAATTTCCTAGAGCAGAAATAGGTGCAGAAATGTCCACATTCCAGAAGTGTGTAGAGACAGACCTGGAGAAACTGAAAATAAAGAATAGACATAGAAATAATTTGAACAGGGGTGAACTAAGAGCAATTAAACAGCTACAAAAGAACAACAATATGGTAATACGTCCTGCGGACAAAGGAGGAGCAATCGTCCTTTGGGGAGTAGAGAAATACGAGAGGGAATGTTTGAGGCAATTATCAGATCAAACCACCTATAAATCAATGAAGCGAGACCCCACGGGTGAATTTAGGGTAGCCCTGTCTAAATTTTGTGACAAGGGCCTTGAACAAGGGATACTGAATCAACAAGAATATGATTACATTTTGAGTACCCCAGGTAGATTACCTATATTCTATTGCCTACCTAAGGTGCACAAAAATCTTGAAGACCCACCAGGCCGCCCTATTATTTCGGGCATAGGCTCCCTGACATCTAACCTTTCTCAGTATATTGACACTCTGTTACAACCAGAGGTGAAAAAGATTAAGTCATATATTGGGGATACCACAGAAATAGTAGGGATACTGGAAAGTTTGGAGGTCCAAGATGATTGGCAGATGGGAACATTAGATGTGCAGTCTCTCTATACTATTATAAAGCACCAATATGGCATACAGGCCTTAAGAGAACAACTTTCTTCAAACCAATGTTGGACAGGAGACCAAGTAGAATTTCTATTAGAAGGGGTCAACCATATTTTACATCACAATTATTTCTGTTTCTCAGACCAATTTTATTTACAGCAGCGAGGGACCGCCATGGGGACCAGGTTCGCCCCCAGCTACGCCAATTTATTTTTGGCGTGGTGGGAGTGCCAGACCATCGATCGCATACTGGAAGCGGACCTGGTCCTCTGGCGGCGCTACATAGACGATGTCATTTTTATTTGGAGAGGTAGTAACATAGACCTCACGAATTTTATAGGGAATATTAACACCAACCCTTATAATTTGAAGTTCACGTTAAATATGGGTAATATAGTTGAATTTTTAGATCTGCAGATAGTTCGTAAGGATACTAAATACATATGCAATACATTTAAGAAGCCCACTGCAAAAAATGGATACATCCCCTATTCGAGTTGTCATCTACCTAGATGGCTAACCAATATCCCGTATGGACAATTTCGCAGATTAAAACGTAATTGCACAGAGGAAGAAATGTTTGAGAAGGAGGCAGAAAGATTGAAGGAGCAATTCAAACAAAAAGAGTATCCAGAAGTAACTGTAAATTTGGCCTTGGAAAAAGTAAGAAAGCTAGATAGAAAATCTTTTTTTAAATCTAAACCAAAACAAACATCTGGAGAAAAAGATGGAGAATTTAGAATTATTCTTCCATATAATACACAATCAAAACAGGTGGAGGACATTATTAGATCCCACTGGCACCATATTTTGAGGGACAAAACAATCGGCCCAGTTTTGCCTACAACCCCCAAAATAGTTTATACAAGAGCCCCCAACCTTGGCATAAAAATTGCCCCTTCAATAAAAAAGAAAGCCAAAGACCGAACATCTACATGGCTCCAACCAAATGTTTTTTTTTTTTATATGTGGGAAATGTGTGGGGTGTAAGAAGACGAAACCTCCCAGAAAAACTGTTAGCGTTGCCTCTACGCAAAATTCATATTCTATGCCAATCAAACAGTGCATCACGTGTAACACCACGAACGTGATCTACTTGATCCAATGTCCGTGCCCAAAACAGTATATAGGCAGAACAAAACGCCCATTAAAGGTGAGAATATCTGAACATCTCAATAATATAAAAAAGGGATATGATAAACATCCTCTATCCAGACATTTCAAAGACAGCCATCAGCAAGATGCTGAAGGCCTTTTTTTCACGGCCTTGGAAAAAGTAGAGGTTCACTGGCGAGGGGGTAATCAAATTGAGAGGTTATCGAGAGCAGAATCTAGGAAGATTTACGAATTTGGAAGTCTCATACCAAGAGGCTTAAATTCGAATTGGAGTTGTTCGGATTTATTTAAGAGGTCCTGCCTGGGTGTCGACGGAGAGTTGCATGTCAGACTGGTTATCAGTACTGTAACTCCCCCTCTACCCCACACAGGTCCCCTGTTTCTACAAAGAAAACATGACAGAATCAAGGAAACTGTATGTAAAATATTGAATCCTAAATGCTGAATAGTGGCTGACATTTTTGAAAGTCAATATTTGTGGGGTATATTTTATAAAATAATTTTTATCAATTTTTTATGTACATGTTGTATTCCTAAATATGAGAAACAAATGCAGAATCAAATTACCTGTGTTCTATATAAGATATGTAGTTCACTTTTAAAAAAAAGCATATACATCATAAAAATGTTCTTTTTGATGCTATTAAGTTGGAGAAAGAAAAATCCTTTATTGGGAGTACATTTGGGACTGTAAAGCAATCATTAAAATGGAAAACGCATATAAAGAAAAAAAAACGCATCAAAACCGCATGAATACCGTCAGGCCAGTATTTTGGAGATTTGTAATAATTTAAGTTGGGGCCATCGCGATTTATCAGTTTAACATGTGTTATAATGAATGATATTAAGCTAACCCAATCGAAATATGGAGTAGAACACACTCTGAGAACATTACCTGCCAGTATTTCTCATAAATGCCGAATAACTGTAAAACAAACTGCAAGGTTGATTTCCTTGCTAAATAAGAAATAAAAAAATGAGGACACTCCAGGTCCATCAAGACCCAATCCAGAATTTCCACTTTTCCAAATTGGAGTATAAAAGAGGCGGTGTCCATTAAACGGAGTATCGCCACTGAGGAAGGGGAAAGTGCTCCCCGAAACGCGTCTGGCTGGAAGGAATATCACCCCGGACTTTGACACCGCAAAGACACAGTGCACTGTGAAGAGGACCAACAGTTCTTTTTACTTGGCAGTACGAGCAGGCAAAACCTTAGCCTACGCGAATCCACGCGAGACTTCCGTTCGAGATTTGGCTGCCGCGAGTATACCGTTTACACGTGTAACGCCGGGACGCCGGCGATCTCACATTGGAAATACAGGTATCAGGCACCACTTGCAATTCGATTTAAAGAGTGGAGGTAAGCCCACTTGATGTGGAAAACATTATTACTTAAGCCAACGGAATAACATCTATCCTTGATGGAACAAGCGCGTATGTTGTCCACTGATTCACTCCAGGTGTGAGACATACGCGATCCAGTTGACATTTAGACATCGGATGTATGTCAATAGAGACATTTACATTACAGTCGGCACTATTTGACATCAGCTCTATGAGATTAAAGACATTCCATTGATCTATTATATAAAAGTAAGGATCGGTTCGGACTTGCCGCGGTCAATCATTGTCCTATGTCTCAAGACTACCTGCCTACATATTGGTTGTGTCATCTCCTATAGAGATATGATACCATTGCCACTGCATTATTGGTGAACTATCGAAACACACCATTTGATACCATTGCCACTGCATTATTGGTGAACCATTAACCTATGATCTGCCTTCTATGGTGATTTTTAGGGTATATTCCATTGTATTTGAGCCTTTTTTATATTTTTTATATATTTTATGTATCTATTGATGTATTAATGCCATTTTGGTCCATTAAAGTACCTTTTTTAAAATTACTTTCCAGTTGTACTGTCCATATATGAGTGCCCGCCGTTAGCATTCTATTCAAGCATATGAAAAGAAGCTGAGGCAGGTAGCCAGAAGAAACCGGTGTCTTTTGTCAAAGTTTTGTTGTGGCACCTTGGATGATCTAGTCTGATGTCTCAGGAATTGGTGGGTGGAAATCCTGGCTGATCCAGGCATGATTCATCTTGAAAAAGGTCAGTCTCTCCACATTTTTGGTGGATAGGTGTGTTCTCCTTGGGTAACTATGACCCCGCCACACTAAATACCCAATCTGATGACACACTACTGGATGGGCAAGACAGCTTTTCCAGGACAAACTCTGCCAGTTGCGGCCACAAATCCAGTCTGGCTGCCCAGTAGCCCAGCGGATCTTCAATGTGGGGTTGCAGGGTACTGTCCAAGTATTCCACCATCTGCTGGTTCAGGTCCTGCACCAGGTCTAGCTGCTACTGCTAGTGAGTAGTTTCTTCACTAGGCGGGTGAAGAAATCTGATCATCTGCGACTCTAGATTCAGGCTGCTGCTAATAGAGCTGGTACTGCTCCTTCTACCCCACCCTCCCCAGCAGCCATGGCAGTGGAGCGTGAGCACAGAGGGCCCCCTTGGTTATACCTGCGAGAGGATGGAAGATGGCACAGATAGGCATTGGCCAACTGACTACATAGGATGTCTCTAGAATAGTTCAGTTTGTCCTCCCTTACAGTAGGTGTAAAAAAGGCTCCCATTTTGGCCCAGTAGCGAGGGTCCAACAAGGTGGAGAGCCAGAAGTCATTCCTCTGCCAAATGGTGACAATTCGGCTGTCACTACGCAAGCATGTGAACATGCATTGGGCCATTTGTGCATGAGACTCAGAGGGACTCACTGTCTCCATCTCAACTGCATACTGCCACAATGTGTCTGGGTCCTCTGCCTCCTCTTCCTCATCGTCCTGTAGCTCCTCTTGCTGCTCCTGCTCCTCTTGCTCCAATTCTCCTGTCACATGTGTAGAAAAACCACCTATTTAACTACATATTGCTTGTGCGCCATTGTCCTCCTCTTTCTCCTCCACCAGATCAGCCCCCCACAGGGCTCATGTGGCCGTGAGATCTAGGCGCAACGTCTCCAGTCCCCTGAACATCCAGATTTACAAGCATCTGTTCCATGACATGAAGCAGTGGAATGACGTTGTTCATCCCGTAGTCCTAGCTACTGAAAAATAACGTGGCATCCTCAAAGAGCCTGAGCAAATGGCAGGTGTTTACGCATGAGCTGCCATTGGCTGACATCGAGGTTACACAGGGGAGTACTCTTGCCCGCTTGGATCGTCAAGAAATCATTTATGGCCTTTCTCTGTTCGTATAGTTGGTCAAACATATGGAGGGTGGAATTCCAACAAGAGGAAATGTCGCAAATCAGCCTATGTAGGGGGATGCTGTTCTGCCGCTGCAGCTCAAGTAGGGTGTGCTTTGTGGTTTACGAGTCGCTTAAGTGCATGCAAAGTTTCCTGGCAATTTTGGGATGTCTTGCAGATGGGTGGAAGACTTCAGGAATTGCTTGACAACCAGATCGAACACATATGACATGCAGGGCGCATGGTTCAGCCGTCCTTAACGCAGCGCCGGCACCATGTTCTTCCTGTTGTCAGTCACCATGGTTCCGATTTTGAGTTGTCGTGGAGAAAGCCAGGATTAGATTTATTGATGAAGGACACGTAGCAGTTCCTTCCATGTGTGACTCTGTTCGCCAAGGAAAACGAGGTGCAGAACAGCATGACACCGCCATGCCCTTTACATCTGGTATGCTGGAGGGGCACTGTTAATTGTCCCTACAGTGGAGGCTGAGGACACAGTGGAGGATGGGGAGGCAGAGTCCCACATGGTCGCAGGACCAATGGTGTGACAACCTGGAGGCGGAAGCGGCGTCACCTGGCCAAGTTGCTGGTGTGGCTGTGTAGGAACCAATTTCCCCCAGTGGGCCGTAAAGGACATGTATTGTTCCTGAACGTAGATACATCTCCACACGTTGGCTCTGCCGTGCACTTTGGCAGACATCGACAGGCTCAAGGACTGGCCCACCTTTTGCTCTACATGTGTGTGCAGGGCTGGTACTGCCTTTTTCACAAATAAATGACGGCTTGTTACTCTCCACCTCGGCTTGGCACAACCCATCAGTTCTTGGAAAGTGAGGGACTGCAGCACCTGCAACATGGACAGGAGCACGTTAAGCTTCTGAGCCTTTAGATGATTGCACGCATACTGTTGTTTCTTGGCAATCGCTTTGGTGATCGATTGCTGATGCAATGACTGACAAGGAGTAGGAGGGTGAGGAGCAGCAGATGATGGGAAGGACTGACAGCTCCCTTCGGCTCAGGTGGTGAAGCCTTGACTGAAGCCACGCTTCACCTTTTGCCCACATATTCTACATATGGCCATGTTAACCTCCTCCGGCGGCTTAACAAAAAACTGCCAACACTACACACTGACTGACTGCTACCGCCGCTGCCTCCATGAACCCATGCACCGCTACTTCCCAGGCAGGTAGTCTCCTGCGAAACGGGTGGTCTACCCCGGTCACATTTGGCTCCCGACCTCCCACTGCTGCCACCTTGCTGACTCCCGGTTACGCTAGCGACTTTCTTGTTCCGCTGCTGGCTCACGGGCAAGCTGCCACCCTCTTCTCCCGATGATGATGAAGCCCCTTTGTCACCCCGCTCCCAAGCGCGATCAACTGCATCCTCATCAAGTACTATCTGCAAGTCATTGATATCCTCCTCAACCATCCCTGGGTCAGTAGCACGCAACACCAGCTCCCACGCCACTCTCCTCATCACTACTTGCCCGCCTAGTACAGGAAGTGGCAGTTGTCTCCTCCAGATCTTGGCTGCACAGTAGCTGCTCACTGTCCTCTAGTAGTCCTCGCTGAAAATTGGAGCCAAGCCCACAGCATACCATACTTCTCTGGCTGAGGGAACAGAAAAGGACAGAGACATGTTGAGGACAGGTGAAGGCACAGGGCCTGCTTCCGGGCCATGCCAACTAAGCGTCATGCCAGAGGAACCCACCAACTCTTGGCTGGGGGTGCCTGATGTCACTTGGGACAAAGTGGATGACCGAGTCAACCATTCAAGAACCACTGGGTTGCTGGTCAAGACACGACCGCTAGATGACACTCAGAGCTCAGGCCTCTGTCTGCGACCTTGCTTCCACACCCCCTTCCTCTACTGCAACCTCTGCCTGCGCCAGAAACATTTAGGCCTCTGCCATTCCCCTGTGCTGGGCCTAGCACTTCTCTGTCTGACATACTGTTAGATCAAATAATCAAATGTTAGATCAAATATTTTTTCTTTCGCCACTTATACACGGCAAACAGGGAGTTAGAATATATCACTGCACTGCAGAACAGCAATTAGGCCCTAATTTCTTTCTACTTTTACACAACACAAAAGGCTTTAACAGATAAGTGCAACGCTGAATCACAAACATATTAGTATTTTGTCACTAATACACGGCAAACTGGGCTTTTGAAAATAACACTGCACCGCAGAACGGCAATTAGGCCTTACTTTTTTTTCCACTTTTCCACAACACTAAAGGCTTTTCAACAGATAAGTACAACGATGAACGGCAAATATATTTTTATTTTGCCAGTAATACACGACAAACTGGGCTTTTGAATATATCACTACACCGCAGATCTCAATTAGGCCCTATTTTTTTTCCACTTTTACACAATGCAAAAGGAGGCTTTTCAACAGATAAGTGCAAGGATGACCATCGAATATATTTTTATTTCGCCACTAATACAAGGCAAACTGGACTTTAGAATATATCACTGTATATAGGCCCTAATTTTTTTTTCCACTGTTACACAACACAAAAGGCTTTTCAACAGATAAGTGCAATGATGAACGGCGAATATATTTTTATTTTGCCTCTAATGCATGGCAAACTGGGCTTTTGAAAATATCACTGCACCGTAAAACGGCAATTAGGCCCTATTCTTTTTTTTCAATTTTCCACAACACAAAATGCTTTTCAACAGATTAGTGCATTGCTGAACAGTGAATATATTTTATTTCGCCACTAATACACGACAAACTGGGTTTTAGAATATATCGCTGCACTGCTGAATGGCAATTATGCCATCATTTTTTTCTACTTTTACACAACAAAAAGGCTTTTCAACGTAAAAGTGCAACGCTGAAGAGCAGATATATTTTTATTTCGCCACTAATACACAAATATAAATATATTTGCCGTCCAGCGTTGCACTTCTCTGTTGAAAAGCCTTTTGTGTTGTGTAAAAGTAGAACAAAATTTGGGCCTTTATCTAATTTAATTGCCAATATCACTGCACCGCTTAACGGCAACTAGGCCCAAATTCTGTTCTACTTTTACACAACACAAAAGCCTTTTCAACAGATGAGTGCAACGCTGAATGGCGAATATATTTTTATTACGCCACTAATACATGGCAAACTGGGCTTTAGAATATATTACTGCACCGCTGAACAGCAATTAGGCCCCAATTTCTTTTTACTTTTAGACAAAATAAAATGCTTTTTAACAGATAAGTGCAATGTTGAACGGCGAATATATATTTATTTTGCCACTAATACATAAAAAACTGAGCTTTAGAATATATCACTGCACCGCTGAATGGCAATTAGGCCCTAATTTTTTTCTACTTTTATACAACACAAAAGGCTTTTTAAGTGCAATGCTGAATGGCAAATATATTTTTATTTTGCCACTAATACACAGCGAACAGGGCTTTAGAATACAGATGTAGTAGAGTTAACACACATGCTTTATGAGATGTGTTATCTAAACTAAAAGCATTAAGCAAACACCTTTAATTACTTTTCAATGGCTCAAGATAACGCGATGAGTTAAGAAATTTGATTTAAGAGTTTGTGTGTTAACCCTGCTACATCTGTATATCACAGCACCGCTGAACAGCAATTAGGCCATCATTTTTTTTCTACTTTTACACAACACAAAAGGCTTTTCAACAGATAAGTGCAATGCTGAATGGCGAATATATTTTTATTTCAACACTAATACACGGCAAACGGGGCTTTAGTATATATCACTGCACCGCACAAGGGAAAACACGACATACTGTAGAAATATTTCCTTGTAATACACCCTGTTAATGGCTATATAAAACAGCACTTGCACCTGAATGACAAGAACGGTTTGCTAGAATGACAGAGCTGTGTAATGGCAATTTGGATCCCCAGTCAGTGCACCAAGGTGAAATAGGATTGTTCCTATTACCCAGTTTGTAACCTTGCCTACTGAACCCTATTCTACATAAATGCTGTGGAACGATTCCTCCCTATCCTTTCACTGCACCTGCCCCTGCTGATGTCTCTCCCTGCACTAAGTACGCTGGTAAATGGCAGAATCTAAGATGACTGCCGCTAATTATAGGGCTGTGACATCACAGGGCTGGCTGGCTACTGTTGCTGGCTGCATGCATGGCATTATGGATGATCTCACCTTCCCAGAGTTCCTTTCTCCATGTCCTCACATGTGCAGCAGCCATTTTAGGAAAAAATGTGATTCGTTACCATGAAGCGTGAGGAAATTCGGCTTCGGCGCGGATCGAATTTTTCCTGAAATTCGGATCGAATTCCACCTTGTCAACTTCGATTCACTCATCTCTAGTTACTATGTTACTTGTTTTACACAGAAATACATTCTCTTGCACTTTGGAGTGTACCGCAACTCTAGCCAAAATTTTGGAACTACCACCCATTCCTATTCCACTTCTATGCAAGCCATCTTAAGGGTGGTGGCACACACAGCTTTTTGTGGCATTGGCTTAAAAAAAAAACCTGAACATATCAACTCAGCCTTAGGGCTCATGCACGCGAACATATTTCTCCTCCATTTCTGTTCCGTTTTTTTACAGGTTTGTGTGCGTAACCATTAATTTAAATGAGGCTTGCAAAAAAAAAAAACGAAATAACTCTGTGTGCATTCCATGTTCATATTTCCGCATGTCCATTCCGCAAAAAAAAAAAAAAGAATAGAATATGTCCTATTCTTGTCCATTTTGTGAACAAGAACAGGCAATGTTACAATGGATCCATAAAAAAAAAACGGACGCAACACAGACGTCACATGGATGTCTTCAGTTTTTTTTTTTAGGTTCGTGTTGTAGCGGACAGCAAAAAACATACGGTCTTGTGCATGAGCCCTTAGTGTCATCTAACGTTCTCACTTTTACGATAAAGGCAGATTTTCCACTGCCATTTTTTAAACTTTTTCCATTTATTTTCCTTCGCTGGCATTTTAATCAATGCTCTTTAAACGCAGCAGTTAAAGTGTCCAGAGCGTTTTTACGGTATGACAGTTCATTAATGACGAGCTAAAGCAGAAAGAGTGAGAGATTAAAGCACTCTCTGCCAGAGGTAGGCAATATAACAGGGAGTTCTAAAAAAAAAAAAAAAAAAACATTTTGTAGAACATGTTTTTCCACTCTCTTTAGATTACTTTTTTATAACATTTTAACATTATTCTAAGGCTGTTGATTTTTAAATGGCACCTTACAGCCGGTCTGCATTGATTGGTATACAATACACAATCAGTTGATTCATGGTCTTCAGACCGAAAACGTAGAGAAGAACCTTGTGTCACCAAACAATCAGACCAACTAGTGTCTTTGTTTATGTAATGAATAGACTGACCCATACCCAAAATCAATAGTTCTGTCCTACCAATAATTACTGCTCTGCGCATATTTATCAAAATCAAGCCCTCAACAATAAAATCTGGCCATGTAGATACTTAGAAGTCTTGCCAGTTAAAAGTATTAGGCCTCATGCACAGGAACGTTTATTTTATCAGTTTATGGGCCATTATTTTTGTTCAGTATACGGTCCGTATACGGAACCATTCATTTCAATGGGTCCACACAAAAAACCGAAAGTTCTCCGTATGCATTCTGTTTCCGTATTTCCATTTTTCCGTTCAAAGATAGAACATGTCCTATTATTGTCCGCATAACGGACAAGGGTAGTACTGTTCTATCAGGGGCCAGCTGTTCCGTTCTGCAAAAAACGGAATGCACACGAACGGCATCCGTATTTTTTGCAGATCCGTTTTTTACAGACCGCAAAATAGTGAAAAAGCCATACGGTCATGTGCAATAGGCCTTAGGCTAAGTAATCAGAGTAGTATTAGGAGATGCAGAGGTTACAAACACAGCCAAGCCCATGAGCCTGAGCAGTTCGTTCCACACAATAGGTCCTCTAGCACATGTGGACTGCAGTACATTATTTGTAGTGTGCCTCTCACCAATTTGTGGGTGTAATCTGTTACATTATGATATATTATCTTGCAGACATTCAGGTGTCTTTTACTTTTTGTGTCTTTTAATCTAATTTTACAGTTAGGGTATGTCCATATGGCAGAAATCAGGGGAGGGCTGGGGGGCAAATCCAGTCAAGTGGCCCATTGCACCACCAAATCAGCTCACCATCCACGACAATTTTTTCCTTGTTTTATAACAGATTCAAAGCATCTCTATGAAGCCACACATGCGAAATAGCCTCCCAATGCTTCCCTATGGGAAAACAGTGGGTTGGCTATGATATACTCACACACTGTACATTCTTGTGCATTGTCTGGTTGAGGAGGTGATCTGTAATACACTCACAAACTGTGCATTGTGTTGTGGTGGAGGGCGTGATTGCATGCTAGGGTGTGGGAAGGCGGGATCCAGGAGGCCAAAGTTAAATCACTACATTAGTAAATGTTTGCTGGTTTTATGTAACTCATTGTCATATTTTCAAGTGAATTACTGTAAATACTGGTTTTCGAGGGGGACAATAAGAAAAAAATATTTTTCATTATACCTCAGGTCAGGTCAGATCACCAATCAGACCCCCAATGTTAATCAGACCTCAGCTAACAGCCCCAATGTTAATAAGACCCCAATAAGACCTCAGATCAGACCCCCAATCAGACCTCAGCTCAGACCCCTATATGAATGACCCCCAAATATCAGACCTCAGATAAGAGCCCCATGCCTCTTACCATCCCCCAGTAACCTCATATCAGTTTCCAGTTACTTCTCAGCCCCCAGCAGCCTCTCCATCTGCCCCCAGTGCCTCCCCTCAGCCCTCAGTGCCTCTCATCAGCCCCCAGTGCCTTTCATCTGCCCCCAGTGCCTCTCATCTGCCCCAGCAGCCTCTCCATCAGCCCCCAGTGCCTCTCATCTTCCGCCAGTGCCTCTCATCTGCCCCCAGCAGCCTCTCATCAGCCCCTAGTAGCTACTCAGCCCCCAACAACCTCTCCATCAGCCCCCAGTGCCCTCACCAGCCCCCAGAAGTGTCCATCAGCCTCATAAATATAAAATAAAATAAAAACACTTACCCTTTCCTGCTCCTGGATGCCGCCGCTCCTCTCCTCTCCTCCAACGTGATCTGCATCCTACTGCAGTCGGGTGTGCTGTGAAGGCTGCACACAGCGTGACGTCACAGAGCACCTTACGTCTGTGCGCAGCCCCGCACAGCCGACAGCCAAGGACCAGGAAGCAGTGAGTACAAAGTCTTCACCGCTTCCTGGTCCTCCCGCACCTCCAGTGCTAATCTACGGGTGGCCAGCAGGGCTCAGTTGCTCCTGGAGGGCCCCTTTTGCCTCACGATACAGATGGCCCTGCTTGGTGGCCGGTGGCCCCCAGGAAGAACTGGGCAGGGTCAGTTGCCAATTGTCCTGCATTAAAGACTGGGCCGTTTTTAAGTAAAGGAAAATACTTAATCACCAGTCCGCAAAAATCTGCTGCAGGTCTGAGGAGTGTTGTGGGATCAATCACACTTTCAAGAAAATGTACATATAAGGTTCGGACCGGGCGTGTATAAATAGGCGGTATAAAACAGTTTTTTTCTCCCTTCAGAAAGGTATCGAGGTCTGCAGATGTCCTATTTGTGGATATCCTGCAAATTGGTGGAAGAATACAATAGTTTAAATCCGTATGGTTATGCTGCCCTGCAGTGCACAGATTGTACTTACACGGCACTTTACTGACAGCAGGCGTATCAAAGGTGTCCTCCACAGTTTGTTTAATTCTTCGTGGCGAAGGTCCGGCGTGTGCCTCCCTGCCCCCTGTCCCAGACCACTCCTGGCAGAAATACATTTTGGAAAAATCGAATGTGTATTTTCTGTTGAATCAGCAGCAGAACTCTAAGGCCTCTTTAACACGGGTGTCATGTTTGACGCCAGGATAAGAGGCGGGAATATGCCGGAATATGCGCGTTTTTCCCGCGCAGGTGCAAATGTTTGTGCACGCGCGTGAGAAAAATCGCCATGTTTGGTACCCAACCCGAAGCCGGACTTCATTACTGAAGTCCGGTTTCGGGTCTTCTGGAGAATTGATTATTTTCCCTTATAACATGGTTATAAGGGGAAATAATAGCATTCTTAATAAAAAATGCATTGTAAAATGAAGTGGAAGGGGTTAAAAATAATAAAAGTTAACTTACCTTAGCTACTTGATCGCGTAGTTGCGATCTCTCCTCTCTTTCCCTGCATCAGCTAACAACTAAAGGACCTGTGATGACGTCACATCACATGATCCAATCACATGGTCCATCACCATGGTAAGATGGACTGCACATTGCACAGGCCACACTTCCAATTCGTTGGGGCAAATCTGTGTGTGGTCACCTACTGTGGTTTCCACACAGAAACCACAGCAAGAATCGATGTGTCAATTGTATTTTTCCCCGATGCAGAGTTCAGATTTGCACATGAACAAAATCTTCGCTATAGGAACTTTGGCATGGATTCTCATTAACATAAATGGAATGTTTACTTAAATCATTTTTTACTTGGATTTTGGGGCAGAAAATGTGGCAAAATCTGCAGCATAAAGAAAGTATATGTGAATATGCTCCTATATTCCCTTTCAAGTTAATGAGTCCAGGGAAAGGGGTTAGATTTGTCTGAATGAGTCTGAAGCCAGGAGCAGTATTGAAGCCTTTGATTGTATTGAGGCCTAATCAGATTCCATATAGTATGTTAGGTGTAGTGTTGAGTGAATATCGGCACTTCGAGAATTTGCTAATATTTAGAATATAGTGATATATATTCGTAAAAACGAATATTCGTTTCTTTTTTTTCCATCTGAACCCATTAGTAAATGTAATGGGTTCAGATAGAAAAAAAAGATGAATATTCTATTTTAAGAATCCATATCACACTATATTCTACATATTCGCGAATTCTAGCAAGCCAACCCAATAGGAAAGTTGCCTAATTATTCTCTTGATTGTGAAAAATCGGCAATGTAAAAATCGCATAATGCTAATTCGTAACGCGAAATACAGGCGTGGGTCACTTAAGTGGCCAACGCCTGTATTTTGCATTACGAATTCGCATTATGTGATTTTTACATTGCCAATTTTTCGCAATCAAGAGAATAATCTCGAATATGAATATTTGCGAATATATGACAAATATTCTACCACATATTCGTGAATATATGATGAATATTCTACCAAATATTCACAAAATATCGCGAATTCGAATATTGCCCCTGCAGCTCATTACTAGTGACATGGTGGAGCAATCAACTACCTAAAAGAAGACAAAACTGGGTGTATGGTCTAGATGTTGATGAGCATGGCTGTGTTGTTTGCGATTCTCTAGCTCTCTTCCAGCTGAACAATTTCTCCCTTTTAATTGGGAGCAGCAGCAATGTGGTATGAATGGGGAAGGGGTATGGTATGGCTATAGTGGCATGTGGCTGCAATAGTAGCAGCAGCAGAAGCAACATAGTGTGGAACATGCATGTCAGTAGGTCGACCGATCTATGGGTAGTAGTAGTAGTGGACAGTGGTATTGGTGTTAGTGGTAGTAGTGGAAGAAGTGGCAGATGCTTTGCTTTAATAGCGATGTCAGTAGAGGATTATCAGAATGGAGCAGCAGCTGCTGAGACAGTGGTGGCTGCAGCAGCAACCATATGGTACATGTTGGTAGGGAGCAAGCAGCATGAAGTAGGTGGCTGCAGCAGCAGCCATACAGAACATCAGAGTAAGCAGGTCGCAGCAGTAGCATGATGCAGGCGGCAGCAGCAGCCATACAGAATGTGATGGTAGGCAGGTCACAGCAGTGTCGCTATGGAGGTAGCAACACCGCTGTGCATCACGTGATAGTAGGCAGGTCGTAGAATTGGCATGGTTGCGGCAGGCAGACAGCAACAGGGGCAACATGGGGCAGCGCCAGCAAGGCTAGATCTATTTATCGAAATCAATTGGAGGTGTGTGAAAATTCCCCTGAATCTAGGTTTTGTTCAGTTTGACGAAAGTGATGTTTGGACACTGGCAGAGGACAACTTGGTCAATTTGGATCTCACCACCCCCCCCCCACCCCCCGGCGCTGACAACCTTCTCTGAGATGACACTGTAGGCTGGGCAAGAAAGAAGATAGAGAGCATGCTGTGCCAGTTTGGGTCACAGTTCCAGTCTGCCTGCCCAGAAATCTATGGGGTCAGGGAACAGGGTATAATTTGACCTCCCTTTCTGCGAGAAGAAAACATTTTCCTATTTTGCCTTGGTAGCGAAGGTCTAAAAGCATGGCTATGCAGTAATCATCAGACTGCTTGATTTCAACAATACCCCTGTCACTGCATAAGCAAGCGAGTTGCCATTCTGACCAGCATGCCTGAGGAGCCAATTCTTTCAGGCTATGCCCCCACTGAGATGATTGGGTGCCTTTTCCATCAGTTGTCACCATCATTATACTCTTTCTCCCCCACCTCCGATGGGAGTCAGTGAGGTGACAGCCAGTAAGATGTTTGCTTCTTGATGTATTTGAGCAACTGCTCGCTGGAGTGGCTACTCTCTCCCAGGCCGATCATCTCCAACATGACATGGCAACACTTCACACATGATAGGAAAGAGGGGTACTACGAGAAACTCTTTGCCCTGCTGCTGTTGCCCTGCTGCGGTCGTGTTCATGAAGGGGCCAGGCCGACACAATCATGTGTTGGTGGGTTTAAAGAAGCTGGCATTGTGGCTAAGATGCTGCCTCATTGCTGCTGCAAAAAACATTGCTCACACTGTTTAATCGCAAATTCGCACCCTATACAGTAATATGATATTCCAATTTTACTCAATCTAAGGTGTGCTTAAAACTAATATACTTTATTGTGTTCAATTTAAAAACCTACTACACAAAAATACGGGGCCATGTAGTCAGCCTCAAACACTGTGCCCACAGTACACATCCCTATTACTGCAGCACACCAACTGCCAGCGGTCTGGCTGCGTCTGGATGCCTAATGTGCAGGTGTGTACCTGTGTCACAGTGAACAGATCAGTGAAAAATTAAATCCCATGCCGCATGCTTGCATGGAATTTCACTGGTCAATACGGCTACTGGGGGTACAGCATTGGCATTTACTTTGAATTGTATACACAATCCTCCCCGATCAAACTGCCTATGGGCAGCAAGGAGGATTTGTTTCTCCTTAGGTTAATGGCTGTATCCTGGACCCAAATATTCAGAGAATGGTCCGGATATAAAGCTGAGCCCCCCAGAACCTGTTAATCGCTAAACTTGTTGTCAAACAAACATATTCTGCCCCCACCAACTAACTCCTTGTGCTGGCAAACGCTCAACGCGTTTCTACAACATTTAGTGTCATCAGGAGCTTGCCATTTTCATTATTAGTGGCAGTGCAACATTGTAACAGACAGACAAACAAACACGAAACACGAGGACGCACTCTCCTCTCTCATTAGGAGTAGCGCTCCGGCACTAGGATGGCCGTGCTGCGGGCGGCGCCCATCCTACACAGCTAAATAGCTTTGGTCCCGCCTGTAGGAGGAGTTAGCAGACACGCCCCCTCTCTCGGCGAATACAGTACTGACATCGCGCTCATGAGCGCATACTGTATCCGCCGACCCTACACAGGACGTCTGCATTCTTAATATATGCTGGGAAACAAACGGCAGATTTAATATATGATGGTAAGGGGATAGTACAGGGCCGTGACAGTGAGGTTCGTTCGGCCACTGCCGATGCACAGAGATATGTTTGCATATAATATAGTGACAGGGTCAGCATTATAGATCGATCATCCAAATATCAAAAATCACAAAGATGCATTCTAATGTGAAAATTAGCCCCCTAATGAATGGATGATAGATCAATCACCCACATCTCTTAGGCTCACAAAATGGCCTTTTACTGTGGGTATTGACCACCTGAGCCAGTCCCTTAATAATACCAGGCCCTAGTTCACGGCCCCCACTTATCAATAGGACACCACTCAGGGTCACACTCCCTACTTGGATTCAGAATGTATGGCCATACTACCTGGGTAATCCAGCCTCCCCATGGTTTATAATAAAGGCCACTTATCTCATTTCTTTTGATCCAAATAAATAAGCTACTCAAATGGGGCACCTACATCTAGGATCAGCTTGCATTAGCATGGTGCATCACTTGCATTTCCATGGTAGACCCTCAAAAATCACTTACTCCAGCCTCCAACATGCAAAAAACATTGACCCAGTGGCCCTGAAAGACATGTACTGTCCCTGACCATAAGAGCTGCTCCAGGTGTTCTCCGTGTCGTGCATCTTGCCGCACAGAAAGAACTACAAAGAGAAGCCCATGTTCTCTGCAACTTCAGAGTAAAAGGTAGAGATGGAGGATAGGTCATCAATAAATATGACTTGGACAACCCCTTTAACATAGGGGTCCAGGAGCTTTAAGTTATGCCTCTCCTGTTCATAATTTTACTATTTAATGGGGTAATTCAAGCATACTCTCCTGCTTGACCTGACATTGGAGATACATGACTGCATGCTGGTGTCACAGTGCGGAGAGGGGCAAACTCCCCACCGTATAATGTGAACGGTTACTAGGCCAGGAAAAAGGGAAAAGGGAGCCGGTCACCTTCTACAGAATCCCTAAACCCGGCCTTGGTCTCCTAGCTATATCAGCCAACCCAGATGGTAGGAGGGCCCATACTCAGTAACCTCAGAACCCTGGAATCCCTGAGTAACCCTAGGTATGATGAAAGGGCCATAGACCACCTGTTCCTCCACAACACGGAAGAACCAACTTCTCCCAGCTGCCTAGTAACAAAAGGCAAGAGAGAAAGAGCAGCAACTGAACGGCAGGTACGCACCCAGTGTAACAACAGCACACCCCAATAAAAGCAAGTTCTCCAGCATCCCTCAGTGTTGGTCATCTTTATTGTAGATCGGTATAAAAGTACATACTGCAATCTTCACCACCCCCCACCACAGGTTAACATGTTTCAAATGTGAAAGTTCTTAATCATAACCTAACCATAACAGGTTATTATTAAGGTAGTATATAGGTTGGGTGGTGCTCCACTAGGATAGTGTGGGTCACAGGAAATGGTTCCCAGGCCAAGTATGCATATAAAGTAATAAAGGTTCCGGGACTCCAATATTTTTGCTTTTGCGTTTTATTAAACAGTGTAGTTTACAAATTGCGGTATACCAGTTGCAGGTAAGTTATACAACGTTTCGGCAACAAGCCTTCTTCAGGACACTGCAATTAGAAGATAGCGTACTAACTTAATTTCATGAAGCAAAGACAGTATAAAATCACATCTAAAAGTAACATGTCAAATAAGGTATATAATCAGATATATAATCATTTTGAGAGGGTAGGTCCCGATGTACGGCATCCTTACATCTTAATATGTATTGATAGTCTTTACGGATGAACATAAATATGTAAATAAAAATAATATTACATGTATCCGAAACAGTTTGATTCCATATAGTTGACACTAGTGGCATGATGGAACACCAGTAATAACTGTTCAACTATAGAGTTAATGGCAATAGTAATGCGGATATTTTAGAGATCAATTGAGGAGCATATAGATAGACATAGAGAAACGAATGAATGATCTAATATATTAAATTTCCTTGTATCAATGTAATAGCATATAAATGTATTACAGTTCTGATGGCCCACATATTATTATCAATATAGTCTATATAGGGTAAGCAGATAGATAACCACCACAGCGGTAGTAACAATCTCATATAGCATTATATATCCTCACCTGGATGTGCTGCACTGTTTGTGTGACCAGCAACGGTCTAGTCAAGGGCTCTAAGGCCGATTGGGCAAAGCTCTGTGGGGCTATTCAGAAAGGTCCCTCTGCTGCCATGGCCACTGTAAAATGTTTGATCCTTTTAAAGAGGACAATGTGCGCGCTCGGTCCGCGTCAACCGGAAATGACGCAATGTGCTTGCGCTTTGGAGCCGATGTAAGAGCGGAAGTAATGACTTTGCCCATAGTGTGTCAACTCATCTCATTAAATATGCGCAAGTGCAGGACAGAGTGCACACGTTACTCTATTGGTTCAAGGAGATGTAAGTGCTATGGGAACGTCCATATTCGATTCTTATATATGTGCATCTAACGTTGCGCATATTATTAGGTAAGGTTATCGGACTCAGTTTATGTTCTATAGTGGCTCAATCATGGATCTTTGAGTAAACTATTTAGTTCCAGTAGTTCAAGACGTTATAGATATGATTGACATCTAGGGGCACTAGAACATAAAATCATATACTGTATGGGGGTCATCACCAAAATCACAGAGGGACTGTGGCAATGTCCTTATCACTCGGGTAGTAGGGGGAAAAAGTCCCCTTCAGAACATGGCGTATATTTATAATGCATAAGGAATCATCATTTAGATGATAGATGACATATGCAATATGATAGACTCATAATCGCCATAATATGTACCTCTTAAGTGCGGCAACATCAAACAGGTGTTCTTTAATATCTGGTCTGCAAAACAAACAAGATATTTGGGAAGCTTTTTGGATCCACAGGCTTCAAACACTTGAACCTAGAGGTCTAAACCGCGACTAGGTCCTAAACTGCTTCCTGTAGACTGTAAATAGTGGCCTTTAAATTTGTAGCTTTATGCTTTATACTGTACTACTCTGGTCTTTCTATTGACTAATATCTCTTTTGTTTTGCAGACCAGATATTGAAGAACACCTGTTTGATGTTTCCGCACTATATATCTAATTATATACCTTAGTTGACATGTTACTTTTAGATGTGATTTTATACTGTCTTGAAGAAGGCTTGTTGCCGAAACGTTGTATAACTTACCTGCAACTGGCATACCGCAATTTGTAAACTACACTGTTTAATAAAACGCAAAAGCAAAAATATTGGAGTCCAGGAACCTTTATTACTTTAGGTTATTATTAAGAACTTTAAAGTTTGAAACATGTTAACCTGTGGTGGAGGGTGGTGAAGATTGCAGTATGTACTTTTATACCGATCTACAATAAAGACGATCAACACTGACGGATGCTGGAGTACTTGCTTTTATTAGGATTATACAAGGGACGAGTCCGGTCCTCTCCGTGCACCGAACGCTTATGGTGAGCTGGATATTTTTCTTCTTTTGATTACTAACAGCACACCAGAACAACATACACTTACCTGCTGCAGCAAAGATGGAACTACAACTCCAAAGCTACATGGACCCCCATTAACAAACAACAACAATACCATGACACTCCTTCCACCTCAAAGCCCTTCTACCTGAAAAGGGGAAACTAGGAGGGACACCACACAAAATGGGGGAATGGTACGAATCGGTGTCAGCACATTTCTCCAAAACTGCCGCCAGCATGCCAAGACCACAACTAGGCCCCAGGCAGCAAGCCACCAAACAGTCTGGAGAAACCGTACTGAACACTGTGTCCAACTCAGACACAGTTCCTACTCCAGATCGCTACCAGCAGACATTCCCCAACCAGCACACAGCCAGTACACCAAAGTAATGTTGCCAGCAGACGACCAGAGATAGGAACCACAGAAAAGGAAGAGGGGACGCACCAGAACAAGCGTCGGTTCAACACAAAGGCAATACCAATTACCAAAAAATGGCGCAGTAAACGGTGATACTCCTTTCGCCCTCCCACCGGAGGACAAGCATGTTAGCCAGGGGAAGATGGAAAAACATGCTGCTCCCTCTTCTGATACATACTGTCACGGTGGGGAGTGGGGGAAACTCTCCACCGTAAAAAGTGATCTGTTAGTCTGGAAACAAGGAAAACAAGGGGATGACATTGATGTTCTACTAGGATAGCCCTCAGACTGGACAGATCGAATCCAGGAACATCCACACTCCAACACACACCAAGGCTAGAGACAAAAAACTGAACTCAGGCTCAGAGAGAGCCTCACAAGGATATATAGAGCCAAGAAACCACACCCAGTTCCACACCTAGGAAGACATTAACCCCATGAGCACCAGACAGGAGGAAACAACTAAAAGGGAAGTGCATTTGCATACTGAACACAACACGTTGCCACCAGCAACCAGTATGCATGGCCAACGTGTCACGGTAGAACAAAAAACAGCAATAACGTGACAGCTGGACAGGTAATCATCTGACACATAGCAATTAATTAGACTAGGACCTGTGCATGATACACAGTGTCAGGCAGTTGCCTTTCCCAGTATCTAGTTGCATTTCTCCATGTCAGATATTAAATTTAGTACACCTATAGAAGCCCTTTAAAAAGAACTCACAATGACAACCCCTTTTTGGATTATCACTGCTCTAGCCCACTTGGAGAGGCCACTGTGGAAAAAGGTAGCATCAAAGAGTGGAAAAAGCCACTGTAGAAAAAGGTAGCATTAAACAGGACGGCTCTCCGTTTTAGCTCATAAAGGTGGGTGCTAAGTTGGTGACGTACATAGGCCTACATAAAATAAGCCTTGTAAAGTGCTGAATCCAATATTGTGTTACATTTTTATTTGGTTCAGGAAATGTCTAATTAGACCAATATATGGATAAGTTGCTCGTAACTTTATCTTTAACAGATCTGTCATGATTTTTCAATGTAACAGAATTGCTACTTGTACTGTATCTCTGATGCTGCTTTTCAGCCAGAGTAAATGCTATTGTTACAATTGTTCCTTCTAAGTTCTTATCCTCTTTTATACTGTGAGGACCATATACTTACCTCTACAACTATTCTTTTCGGCTCTTGTCATTGTTCTTCTAAGATAGTCAATTCCTGTGTACTTGTTTCTCCATTTCTTCACTATAAAATGTGCATTCTTAACCTCACTCCCTTTTTATAGGGGTGCAGTCACAATTTCCTATTTCTGATTCTTATCATTGCTATATAGAATAAGCTCTCAATACAATGGAGTCTATGAAGATTTTGACATCTATATTTTTATGCCTGTAGTTTTATTTTTCTATATGCAGCGTTCGAATGAATCATTTTATAATGATGATGATGATATCCTTATGGAAGTTAATGGAGCTTGAATAAAATAGAAGAGATTTGTATTTTTCATCCACGTGGCTCCCATATTATGAATCAATATTTTATATTAGCAATATAGAGAATATTGATTGCAACAGAATTTTTGAAAGGATGAAAGAAAACCTCTTTTTCTGATTGCCATCAGTCTAGCTTCTCTATCCCACACAGTAAGCTATTATCTGCATGCTATGCCTGGGAACACATGAATGGGGCATTACATATTGGCCTTTCAGGTCTGCAAGATATACAGGCATATCAGCTCTCATTTTGGTTCATAAAGAGGTATACATAAAGGAGGATGATTTTTGGATTATGTCCTTATATCCTAATAGGACATATGAACAGGGGTTCTTGTCCTGAGACAAACACTTTAAAGAACACAAATTTACAATAATAATGGCATAAATATAGAGCTACTCAATGGCACTGCATATTTTGTGCTCATATTTTGCGGCACCCATTACTACTCTGTGTTATCTCCATCATACTCTGATCCTCACCCTAGTTCACATACCTTGGCATCATTCTCCTTGTATTCTCTTTCTTCCCTATCCTCATTCACCTATTTTCGCTATGACTTTAAATTCTTTTTCCCATATCCTTTTTAAATCTCAGGCCCCTCTCCTGTGTTTGGAGGAAAAGTTCCCGAACAATGCAGACATTTGTTATTTGACAGATTGCTTTACTGAACAATGACATACTGACTTACACCGGAGTTGGTTCAGTCAAGGTGGGGATGCAACAACATGACTGTTCTGTAGTGCTTCTATGTGAGAAGCAATAAAGAGGATAGTAATGGTGGAGGTGATAAATAGTCGAGTTTAGACTTTTATAAAGTTCAACAGCTTTACTTGAATTAACTTGCATGTGCACAGGAAGTGGTGTTTCTCTTGGTTCCAGCAGGTTTTGGCATAAACTGGCAGGCAAACTGGGATATTCTGCTTTATCTCTCTGCTGTTCTAAACTCGGCTTTAGTCTAGTCGCTGGACAGGGCTGTTCAGGTACCTTTGGAGTTAGGTGCCTTTGGCTGTTGACCCCCTCAAAGTACTCTGTCTGTAAATTTGTAAGGAGTCATGGTGTTCTATGAGCTGCTTCCCTCTGGAGAGACTCCTGTTGCAGGAGGGGGAACTTTCCCCTCACTGCTACATCTTAGCACGTCTGCTTCAAAAGCTAGCTTAGAACAACTGACCTAGAACTCCCTGCAGCCCCTCCCTTGGTAGGAAACACTTCTGCACAAAAGGGGAAGAATGGAATGGCAAGTTCCATTCTATCTAAAGATGTCTCGGTCATACATTCTGCCACCTGCTGGTAAACCAGGCATATAACATGTAATACAACAAATAACAGTTACATAGCAGAACAATTAATGCACAGTGTAAGAGGACCTGGAATAAATACACAGATAACATAATGGTTAGCCCATTAGAGACAGTAGCAGTGTGCCAAATCTAAATTAATTATCTAGAACAGAAATGACACTGTATAATTCTCTGCGTTATCTCACTGCTCCCGGTGTCAGTGTTGAGACCTGTAAGGGTTCATGATAAGTCTTGATTTTTTCTCCTGCAATCTGGTCACAAGAACACTATACATGCTGGGGCTGGCATGATTTGGCAGGGCAGCCATGTACAGCAGCCCACCAAGCATCACCACAGGGCAACATGCAAAACAGGCATGTAGTATAAGTAGTATGGCGGGCCATACACACCGAGCAAGATATCAGTGGGGCAATAACCAATATGAGGGGACAGATGTCACATGAGTGTTACCACCTTACATGCTATTGTAACGACTTATATGTCTCTTTCTTAGCACATTCTCACCCCAGTACTCTTTCCACCAACATATTTTCATCCTCTCAGAATTTCCTATGATACGCTCACCTGCCTCTAACACAGGAAGACAGCCCACTGGCAATATTTTCCTCTTATACATATTTGCTTTCCTCTCTCCTCTATCATTTTTCTTCTGGTTCCAAATAAGATTCTTGTAATCATGTTCCCTCTTCAATCATCTCTTTCTCATCACACCGCTCCTCCCTCTCTCCTCTATCACACTTCTTCATTCTCTCCTCTATTGCACACAAAGTCCAACAATACTCTGTAGCGTTCTCTCCCTCTTCTTTCATTCACCCTCCCCGGCACTATTCTCCCAGCCCGCACCCAATGAACACGCTTCAACAGACAAGACAACAACTCGGTGTTGTAAAAAATTTAAGCTGCATTTTTATTTCCCTTTGTTCTTTGTAAAACACCCTGACTGAATTTCAACCAATTTTACATTCTGCATTGTACTTGAGGCACTGATCCAAGCTCCTAGCAATATTCCCACCATATAATCAGTACAAAATATGCAATATAACAATGTCTCTATCTTTTATGGCTGTGTCAAGTGCTTGCAGATTTTCAATTGTCTATAAATTTCTCTTTTATTCAAATGCGGCAGAATTTAGTTATTGTTAAAATATTCACATTTTTAGATGATACAGGTTATAGTTTCAGGAGGCAAAATGTCTCTAGTTACTGTGTTCATATACAGTAGTTTGACTGTTAGGCAGAATTTCTTTACCATTAAAGGGGTTTCTCAGATAATTATAAATCTCGGAAAAGCACCCCAGTTGGCTAAAAAAAAAAAATGTAAATGTCATACTCACCTTTCTTCAGCACTGTTCTCTGTGCCAGTGGTCAGACCTCTTGCCACTGTTTGTTTGCAAGTATACGGCACCTGATCTCTACAGTCAATCACTTATCAGCAGTCTACCAAAAGCAGCGGCAGGAGGACCCGACCAGAGCAGCAAAGAACACCACTAGAAAAGGAGGTGAATATAATATCATTTATTTTAGCCAATTTGGGAGTTTGTCAAGGATTTTTAGTTATCTCAGACAATGTCTTCAAGTGCATTCGTCACTACAGTGATTCTGCCCTATCTGAAGGCAGCGTAAACTACTGGCAGTAACCCTAACTGCAGAGAGAGGGGTCACTTACTCTTTTGTTCAGTGCTTTTTATAACATCAAACTTTATCAGTCACGGTAGAAGACCATTGCCAAATACCACAGTGCAGCACAAAAGACTGCCTATGCAGAACCAATTACCACAGTGTTGCTCAAAATACTACCTCTGCAAAACCAAACACCACAGTGCAGCAAAAAATACTGCTGCCTGAGCCACTGTATGAAATTGCATCAATACAGCTGAGTTCCGGAGGGCACCTGGGGCCACTGGCCAGGTGCATATGTACCTGATGCTCCTACATTAATTAATGCTGAGAGCATCAGATCTTTATGTACCAGGCTGGCGGGAAAGAAGAGGCGTTGGGTGGCCAGCAATGCATCTGCCCATTGAGAAATTTCCCTGTAAGGTCTATGGCCAGTCCACCCCTGACTAGCCAGGTCGCATCCAGCTGTTAAGGGTGTCTTATTAGTGTCCCTCACTGAAGTAAAGCCTTAAGAGCTTTTGGCAGCAGGATACCTTACTAACTTCAGTGCTCGGCCATGCAGATTCTAAGTAGTTCTCTATTTCTCTCCTTTGTCTTACTCATTCTTTCCTTCTGTAGATCACACAGCGATTGGTGAGTCTCTGTAGCTTAAGGCCTAAGAGAAGGAAACACAAGTCACAGCTTCCTCTCTCTTCCAAACTCCAGTCTAAACTCCATAACTGAGCTGGGGGATCTTGGATGGAACTCCTGAAAGGGCTGAGCCAGCATTGTTAACCCTGGCTGTGCCATCCATACATGGTTTTGCAGGGTGCAATTCAGAACATGACATAACAATACATTACGTAACAAAGGAATGAGCAATTTGCAGATACACCCATGCTCTGGGATATTGCACATATCTTTCATCACTTTATAATGTATCGAGTAGAACTAGTGTAGTGTTGATAATTTTAAAGAGGCCTTGAGGTTGCGCTATTAAGGGCACTACTAATTGAATTCTTTAGTTGGCACTGTAGATAGCACAGCAGATGGCACAATAAAACAGGTACTTTGGCTGTTACTCCTAAGTCATCTAAGTGTCTGGTACTGTTGCCAGAATGGACTGTCTGGCATCAATAAGGACTCAGGATCTATGACTTGCACAGATGAGAAGACACTTTGGGTGGTACCATAATAAGGTCACTGCAGCTCATTTCTTAAAATGTTGCTAGCAGTTTTAAAGAGGCATTATGGATAGTCCTGTAAAGAAATCACTTTGACTGGCATTGTTAGCTCTGGTGTTGACGCTTAAAAGTGATACTAAGGTTGGTGGTCTTACAGAGCAGTTATAAAACTAATAGTTGTTGAGTTGATGTTTGTGTCAATAAATATACATTAAATTCACAAGATTTCACACACTAAACTAATGCTTGGGACATGGTACAGTATTGACTAATTATTTGTATCTACTAATAGAATGTCTGAGTTCTGTCTATACCAGGGATGCCCATCCTGTGGCCCTCCAACTGTTGCAAAACTACAACTCCCAGAATACCAGGACAGCCTACAGCTATCAGCCTACAGCAGGGCATGATGGGAGTTGTAGTATTACAACAGCTGGAGGGCCACAGGTTGAACATCCCTGGTCTATATGTCGGGTTTATAATAATTCAATTAAGAATTATTAATTATGGTCATAAAAATTTTTTATCAAGAATTTTCCATAACTTGTCGAAATTATGACCTGGTGAATTGTAGATAACCCAATCGATACAATTCACATCTGAGGCCGACTATTTCCTCAGATAATAAGTTCTTTTCATGAGAGATGACATTAATGCTAAAGATGTAGTTTTGACATTAAATAATACGCAGATATTATAAAAATTTGCAAAGTTTATTAGTTACACGATTATAAACAAATAAGTATATAAACACGATTATATATGCCAATGAATATATATGGCAATGATATATGAAGCATTACAAGCTTATCATAAGTAAATAAAAAATGATATATGCCAATTAATATATACGGCATTGATATCAGGCACTAGAAGCTTCACAATAAGTAAATAAACACATGTGGGTAGGAGCAGCTTGTCACATTATAACAAAGCTATTTGGTTAGGATATCAAAACAAGAAGTTAAATTATATACATTACTCCTGCTGAGAGGAAAACCTCTTAATATCAAAAATGGGTGTGCCTAATCCTAGACATCAATCTGGAATGCTGAATACATTCCCCACCCCTCTCTAACCAAACTAAAATACACCTCACATGTAGTAATGGGCAAATCCATTCAAGTATATAACTTAGAAGATAGTAGTCAAATCCTAGACTACTTTTAATACTTCTGTCCTATTCTGGACTACTTTCATATCTGTATAACCTGGTAAGACTATTAAGACAACAGACATTGGAAAAACTTGGAACAAATCTTCCAGTGGGAATTTATCATCTAGCTTGGCGAAGAATGCTACTATCAATATATCTATATCTATGCATATATGTATGCAATCATTTAATACTCTGATAAATTATGAAACTTGATTCTTCTGCAGGTAGAATGAAGGCTCACAATTATTCTATATCTAAGACTACATCTCATATAAAGAGATGATAAATAAATTAATATGTTCGCCAACATAGATGCTATGATTTTACCCACATTATCTAAATAGTCTTAATAAAATGAAACATCATTCTTTGTGTTTCTTACCAAGTCCTAGCAGGAATCTCACTTCTGCTCCTAGGAAAGCTGGATGGTCCATCACCATGGCTTTCATCTTGGGTGTTGGCTCCTGGAATGCTGGAATGCTATGCTTCCTACTTTGTTCCTTAGCTTCTCCTCTTTCTTGCCTCCTTCTTTTCTCCTCATCTATCTAGGGTAATTATCTCCCTTGTAATCTAACATTACCACCCCCTGGATTAGTATTCTCCAATCAATTGAGGGGGTGTAAACATATGTAATAAGATCCTATGAGATCATAATGCAACTATGGAGGATGGTGTAGCAATGTCCATCTGTCCCCGGATGGCACTGTTGTGCAAGCTATTAGCACCATTCTATAAAGAGTTAACTAGGGTATTTTTGCATCATATACATTTGACCCTCGTCGTCGTAAATTAGAGATGAGGATTAGTTTAGAAAACTTTGAAACAACTAAAGACAGACCTCTAGGCGTCTCTCTGAATGTTTCTCACACTGTTGATCTATGGACCATAATGATATGAATGGGCCTTGTTCTCTTCAGACGGACATGTCTGGAGAATCCAGTGTACTCCCAACAGATAAGCCCACATCTGTGGCAATAACTTTTTAAAATACAATGTTCTTTGTATTCAGTATTCGGTAAACTTTTTCACATACTGAACTCTGTGTGACTTCAAATCTTGGCCTGTTCCAGCCGTGTATGAAAACTTTGGTTCAACTTCAGCCTGTCTCTTAAAGACCATGAGCATGCATTTTGAATATAATATGACCAGGTATCAATATATATACCTATGAAAATGCCCGACATATACAGTAAATATTCAAAGATATTTTGCTCAGGTTAGTGGACAAAAATGATCAGTCACATTAATCAGAGGTTTTTAGGAAGATCATGGTTAGTGCAAACCTTAATGACTATTTACACAAAATTATTAGGAATTAAAGGTCAGCTGCAGGATCAGACTCACCCACAGGGGAACATGTGAATCTTCAGTGGGGCCCTGAATCAGGCATCGTCAAAGAAATACATATGCATGACAAAGTCCTAAATCTCAAAACACAATCTGTAAGGACCAAGAGGTGCTGACAATATGTATGAACAATATAAGAAAGAGAGTGGATCCAGCTCACCTGCTTAACAAATGACCAGCCGTCGTGCTCCTCCTGTGCACGGATTATAAATTAAGCCCTTGTACTGTATGTAGCAAATACCAAAAGGACTCCATGGAGTCATGAATAAGAACTGTAAAGTTTGAAACACGTTGACTGACCCAAGACCGCGTGTTTTTACCGCTTGTAATGTGAACAGCTGTAATATTTGTATCCACCGGAATAAAGAAGTTACAGCTTAAAACGAACATTGAAAGTGCTGGATTCTTCTTTTCTTTTGGTATTTAATATGTATGAACACACAACACCAGCCCTTCTCCATGAGAATACAAATGTTTGATCTCTAGAGGAGTGTCAACAACTTTATGTTTCCTGTTTCCTTCCAGTTTTACCGGACATATGCCCAATAGACCGCTACCTACATGCTATCCACTATTCAGTTCTATGCTTATAAGATGAAAGAGCCCTACAGTATCTAAAAGTGAATTATAGGCTAACCTGGCTACCAATGTAGTGCCCTTTACGTCACATAACATATTATGTTCACCTAGTGACCCACTATAATCTACCAAATATATGGTATGGGCCTGAGAAGATCATACTAATTTGAATAATTTCAAAATAAGTCACTGTGGGTCACTTTGCTAGAGAAGAAGTATCACAGCCTTCCTCGGGTCTTCATCATGTATATAGAATAAGGTGCAGGATGAGACTAAAGGGCATAATCAGTGCCCTGCATGATAAGATTGATGGGCGTAATAAGTCCTGACCACTAGACTGTATGTGTACTTCAATTAAATTCAGTGAAGGTTTTCTGTAGTCATTTATCTACATAGAGCGCAAGAAGGTGTTCATACTCCTTGGCCTTTTCAGATTCAGAGAGAACTGTGTACACATACACAAGAGGCTGCACACCTTTCAAGCTTTAAATCTCCATATACTGCTGGAAGGCTGGATAAAATAACAGTTTCATTCTTGTGTGATAAATGCATCCATCCCCATTATACATCTCTGTCACAGCATACCTGCGATATCTTCCTGCAGTTTCTGCTGTATTGCTGTGAAAAATGTGTATATTTTTAGCTCTATGTTATCGCTTCTGTGCGGTATTTATCTTAGTATTAATGTATGTGGGGTTTTACTGCTTCCTATAAATGAGCTTCGTGTTACGGAAAGCTATGGCCATCTGTCTCTAAAGTACATCTGACACAGTACATAGATGGTTTGTGCAATGCACAGCTGCGTATGAGAATACATGTGCGAGGGCCATATATCCACACTGTATATATAACATATACTATCACTGTCATGTTGTATTTATCATTTCAATGCAAGAAGAGTTGTCTATCTTCATATTTCAACGTGTGCTTTTTCTCTTTGCTTGTTCCCTTGCTTTTACTCGGAGATCGATTGCCTTGCTCTCTCCTCACCGCTCCTATTCTGACAGGCTGACCCGCCACTCTCCTGCAATAACAGTAAATTAATTGCCTTTTGATTAGAACATTGTAGAACAAAGTGTGCTTGCTGATAAAAGCCCAGAAGGGCTGCCTCCACGGTGTGCCTTCACATTGTATCCATCTGCCCCCCTCCTCTGAACACTTTTCCCTGGCTCAAGCCTCAGGTCAATGGTGGAGTTCTGTGGGGATGCTAATGTGTCTGAGAATACCACAAGACACCTGTTTGCTGGCAAGAAGCCATGGCATGTCTTGTTGTCCCTGACCTGCCTTCTGTTCCATGCCACCTCCTGTGTTGTCATGTGGTGTTTCAAACTAAAGGGCTAAAGCTGATAGTATAACGATTAAGAATTTTGTTAAAACTCTGGTGCTGTTCTATAGTTAAAGGGCACTGATCATTTAAAAAACATGTTCTCTCTCTGTTAGGGCTCATGCACACGGCCGTTGTTCCGTATCTGTATGGTTTCCGTATGCGATCCGTTTTTTGCGAATCGGAAACAGAAACTGTAACTTATTAATCACCAAACACATGAGCAATATGGGCTGGGCATAGCATTTCTACAGTATGGCTCCGCAAAATACGGATGCCATACGGATGTGTTCAGTGTGCATTCCGTATTTTTTGCGGACCCATTGACTTGAATGGGCCCTTGGACTGTGATTTGCGGACAATAATAGGACATGCACTACTTTTTTGCGGAACGCCCATGCGGAGAAACGGAAACGGAATGCACATGGAGTAACTTCTGTATTTTCTACAGCCCCATTGAAGTGAATAGTTCCGCATACAGGCTGCACAAAAAACTGAACGGAAACAGAAAGAAAATACGGTCGTGTGCATGAGCCCTTAGCCAGTACCTTGATGATTATTAGAAGAGGTGTAACTTGGAGATCCTGGAAACTCATGCCAGATATGCTATAGCTGGAGCTGGGTCAATTTAGCAAAATAAATAAATAAACGAATTATTTTAAATTTAAGAACAATTATTAATTTTTAATCTTGAGTTATTTTTGGGGCCATAACTTTTTTTATTTATAGTAACATCATTTTGGGGTAGATCTTTTTATTATTATTTTTGTTTATTAATTGTTTATGTATTTATTTATTTATTTTAAGCCTTAGGATACTGGAGGTTTTTTTCATTTTTGCGCTTTCATTTTTCTTCCCTATCTTCCTTGAACCATGAATTTTTCCATTCACATATCCACATGAGTGCTTATTTTTTGCAGGACAAGTTGTAATTTGTAATGCATCCATTTAATATGGCATACAATGTAGTGGGAAGCGGGAAACAAATTCCAAATGGGGTGGAATTTAAAAAAAAACCCACATCATTTCTCTTTCACGGTTTCTTACGGGTTGTGGTCCTATGGTGTTCCCTTTGTTTTTTATGTCTAAATAGTGTAAAAATAAATTAAAACTTTGAAAAAAATATAATTTTTTACATCACAATATTTTTTGCGGGATGATCTGTAGTTTTTATTGATACCATATTGGAGTGTATGTGGCTTTTTGATCACATTTCATTACATTATTTTAGGTTAAAGAAGCGATTAAAAAATGACAAATCGGACACCATTTTGACCCTTTTTTCCGTTACGCCATTCGCTGTATTGGAAAAATATTTTTATATGTTAATAGTTATGGTTGTTTCCGGAAATGGTGATGCCCATGGTGTTATTTTTATTTATGTATTTCTCTTTTTATTCTACAGAAAAGGGGGTGATTTAAATGTTTATGGTATTGTAACTCATGTTTGAGGCTACAAAGCTAGTGTTGATTGAGCACCAAAGAACACTTTGGGATGCTCAGGTGCTCTACAGAGCACCCGAGCATTAGACCAAGCACCCCTTGCTCTGAAGAGGGGACGTTGCAGGGTCCCACTGAGGTCTATGCAGAAGATCGCTGTACAGTGAGAGAATCCCCCAGTGTGAGTCAGCGCTCTGACTCCATATATTGCTATGTCCATATATGGAGTCACTGTTTGGGGACACCCAGTGTATTTAAATATCATTTAGCCTCTATTTCTGAAAAGTATCTGCCAGGATTTGAACACAAAACATTCTACCTTAGATGCAAGGACCTTAACCACTCAGCTATAAAGCTGAATGATAACCTGTGGCAGAAAAACCTCATAGTAGTTTGTCGTGTACTAAATATTCCTATAAAGCAGAAGTATCATTTTATATTTCATTGCAGGTTAACATGTAGCTGTATAGCATAGTGGTTAAGGTTCTTGGCTCTAATGTAGAAGGTTGTTAGTTCAAATCCCGGCAGAAGCGTTTAAAAAATAGAGGCTAAATTAAATTTATATATTTTATATTTTTTTAGTAGCAATTGTAAAAAATGTATGGCACAAGATAAAGCATAATATGTGGGAAACTACTACTGATGTTTTTAGCCATAATATATTTACATATATTTTATTATATATTCTAAAATATATAATAATATATGTAAATATATTAAGGCTAACAAACTTGATACTTCTGCTGTATAGGAACATGACAAACTACTATGAGGTTTTTCTGACACAGTTTATCATTCAGCTTTATAGCTGAGTAGTTAAGGTCCTTGCCTCTAATCTAGAAGGTGTGAGTTCAAATCCTGGCAGAAACTTCAGAAATAGAGACTAAATTAGATTTAAATACACTGGCTCGAGCACTAGTGATGTCGCTAATATAAAATATTCCATTCACGAACTTCCGCAAATGTTCGCGAATGGGCGAATCGCCATAGACTTCAATTGGCAGGCGAATTTTAAAACCCACAGGGACTCTTTCTGGCCACAATGGTGATGGGAAAGTTGTTTCAAGGGGTCTAACACCTGGGCTGTGGCATGCCGGAAGGGGATCTATGGCAAAACTCCCATGGAAAATTATGTAGTGGACGCAGAGTCGGGTTTTGATCCATAAAGGGCATAAATCAACTAACATTCCTAAATTGTTTGGAATAACGTGCTTTAAAACATCCAGTGTGTGTATACGATCAGGTATGATGTTGTATCGATCAGGTAGTGTAAGGGTTACGCCCGCTTCGCTGACATTGACAGACCAAACTCCCCTTTTAATGCACCGCAAACAGTTCATTTGCACAACCGCAAACTCCCCATTTGCACAAGGTTGGATACCAAGCTAGCCACGTCCCGGTGATGTCATTGAAGGTTTCTTCCTCCACCCAGCCACATACAACACCAAGGGTCCCAAAAGGTGAATTGAATTGATTTTTTCGAGACGGGAGATGGTTAAAAAAACGCTGGCTCCACTCCCTTTGTTTTTATCCACGGTGACTGCGTCTGCGCCGTGCAATTTACTGTCACACCGATATGAGTGGTATTTTCTGTAGTACTATTCTCATCAGTTTAATCCCTCTAACGTCCCCAATCTGGGGGCCATTTATTGAATAGATTTTTCGAACGGGAGATGGTTAAAAAACGCTGGCTCCCTCCACTCTGTTTTAATCCACGGTCACTGCGTCTGCGCGCGTGCAATTTACTGTCACACCCGATATGAGTGGTATTTTCTGTAGTACTATTCTCATCAGTTTAATCCCTCTAACGTCCCGACTCCCCAATCTGGGGCCATTTATTAAATAGATTTTTCGAACGAGGAGATGGTTAAAAAAACGCTGGCTCCCTCCACTCTGTTTTAAACCACGGTGACTGCGTCTGCGCCGTGCAATTTACTGTCACACCCGATATGAGTGGTATTTTCTGTAGTACTATTCTCATCAGTTTAATCCCTCTAACGTCCCCAATCTGGGGGCCATTTATTGAATAGATTTTTCGAACGGGGAGATGGTTAAAAAAACGCTGGCTCCCTCCACCCTGTTTTAAACCACGGTCACTGCGTTTGCGCCGTGCAATTTACTGTCACACTCGATATGAGTGGTATTTTCTGAAGTACTATTCTCATCAGTTTAATCCCTCTAACGTCCCTAATCTAGGGGCCATTTATTGAATAGATTTTTCGAACGGGGAGATGGTTAAAAAAACGCTGGCTCCCTCCACTCTGTTTTAATCCACGGTCACTGCGTCTGCGCCGTGCAATTTACTGTCACACTCGATATGAGTGGTATTTTCTGTAGTACTATTCTCATCAGTTTAATCCCTCTAACGTCCCCGACTCCCCAATCTGGGGGCCATTTATTAAATAGATTTTTCGAGCGGGGAGATGGTTAAAAAAACGCTGGCTCCCTCCACTCTGTTTTAATCCACGGTCACTGCGTCTGCGCCGTGCAATTTACTGTCACACCCGATATGAGTGGTATTTTCTGTAGTACTATTCTCATCAGTTTAATCCCTGTTACCTCCCATATCAGGGATTGCCTTTGTGAAAAAAAAATTTAGGCGGGTACCTTCGACTGCCTTCACAGTGACAGACCAAACTCTCATACACTAAACTGAATTGATTTCAGGAACCGGGAGATGGAAAAAGCAGCTTAGTCGGTCCTCTTACTCCCAAATTGGGGCACTGCACGTGCACAGAGCAATGTGCTGTGACACCCTATATGAGTGGTGTCTTAACTAGTACTATTCCTATCAGTTTAATCCCTGTTACGGACCCTATCCGGTCGAATTGATTAACCATTGTCGAATTAGCGAACCATTACGACATCATGAAATAATTTAGTTCTGAGCTCTGTACTTGCTTTGTATTGGAATTGATGGGGATTTTTTTAATTGCCTGCATCATTTCTAATAAACTATTAAGAGACTTTATTATGATTTTTTATTTTATGTATTAACCCCTTAAGGACCGGGGGTTTTGGGATTTTTGCGTTTTTGTTTTGCGCTCCCTGCCTTCCAAAAGCCATAACATTTTTATATTTCCGCTCACATAGCCATATGATGGCTTGTTTTTTGCGGGACAAGTTGTACTTTTTAACGCTACCATTTATTTTTGCATGTGATGTAGTGGGAAACGGGGAAAAAATTCCAAATGGGGTGAAATTGCAAAAAAAAAGCAATTTCACCACAGTTTTACGGGTTTTTAAATTACAACGTTCGATTTGCGATAAAACTGACTGGTTAATTTTATTCTTCAGGTCAGTACGAATCCGGAAATACATAATATGTATAGTTTTTCTTGCGTTTTGATAGTGAAAAAAAAATTAAAAGTGGGAATTTTTTATTTTATTTTTTGTCGCCATGTTTTGACCCTATAACTTTTTGTAATTATGTGTACGGAGCAGTGTAGGGGCTCATTTTTTGCAGGGCAATCTGAACTTTTAATTGATACCATTATGGGGTGCGTATGATGTTTAGATCACTTTTTATTCATTTTTTTTTAAGAAATGAAGCGTCCAAAAATGGCGAATTTGCCATTTGGACGCTTTTTTTTCGTTTTTATGTTTACCGTATGGTGAATATTTTTTAATATTATTATAGTATGGGCGTTTTCGCACATTGCGACACCATTATGTGTAATTTTTATTTTTATTTATTTTATTTTCATTTTGGGGAAAGGGGGTGATTTGAATTTTTATATTTTTTCTATTTAATTTTTATTTTTTAAACTTTTTTTTTTTTTTTTTATAGGGAACTATAAGATGCAATCATCAGATTGCTATTCTCATATATTCCAATGCAATAGCATTGGAATATATGAAAAAAATCACATATTTCCTATGGAGCCTATTACAGTCATAGGCTCCATAGGAATACTATGTTGTAACCTAGGTTTCATTCACAGAAACCTAGGGTACTAAATACATGCTCCGGCACCCCTTGTGGCCATCAGGGGCCGGGCACAAACCAAGTGAAACTTTCGGTTTGTGCTCCATCAGATGCCGTGGTCAGGATTGACCACGGCATCTGAGGGGTTAAATGTCCGCGATCGGCATCGCTGCCAGTCACGGACATGAGCTGCGGGTGTCAGCTTTAAAGTGCGGACGAAGGGCGTACATGTACGCCCTTCGTCCTTAAGGGGTTAAAAACCCATACAACATATAAAAAAAAAAGGTAAATTAATGTTTTTTCTATGAAATATTATCCAGCCGTCCGATCGCTTTTGGTCTGACCATAATGAAGCAACGGCCTTATCATCTGGGGTGTGGCAACATTGCCAACACACTTATAGAGGTGATGATGATTGCTTCATTGTGATACGTAAGCCCCTTCACCACAACAAGGCAACGATCACGAAGGGAATTGACACTTGTATGTGCCTTTTTTTTGGTTTGTTTTGCAGCCACAGTGCTGCACCATAGGACAGAAAAATTAGGCATGTACACATTCCTGAAAAATAATGGCACTGTTGCAGCCGCTATTGTAGCAGCGGCCGGAAAAATTTATGTTTTCCAGGCAGAAAAGTGACTAAAACATTGCGGCTTGAACCCTAGTTGGTGGTGGAGAATTCACGAAAGTCATCCGGTATGCAGACATTAAATACAGCAGCGTGGGGACCATTTTGAGGCCAAGGCATGTAATCAGGCCTTTTGTTAGTCAAGCGTATCCCCCACTGTCAGTCCCTTCGGGATCCATGCCTCATTCATCTTTATGAAGGTGAGGTAATCAACACTTTTTTGACCGAGACGACTTCTCTTGTCAGTGACAATGCCTCCTGCTGCACTGAAGGTCCTTTCTTACAGGACACTTGAAGCAGGGCAGGCCAGAAGTTCTATCGCGAACTGGGATAGCTCAGGCCACAGGTCAAGCCTGCACACCCAGTAGTGAAGGGGTTCATTGCTCCTCAGAGTGTCAATATCTGCTGTTAAGGCGAGGTAGTCTGCTACCTGTCGGTCGAGTCGTTCTCTAAGGCTGGATCCCGAAGGGCTATGGCGATGAGTAGGATTGAAAAAGCTCTGCATGTCCTTCATCAACAACACATCTGTAAATCGTCCAGTCCTTGCCGCCGTGGTAGGAGGAGGATTACACTCACCTCTTCCCCTGTTAGATTCCCGCTGTGCTGTGACATCCCCCTTATAAGCTGTGTAAAGCATATTTTTTAGTTTGGTTTTGAACTGCTGCATCCTTTCCGACTTTTGGTAATTTGGTAACATTTCTGCCACTTTCTGCTTATACCGGGGGTCTAGTAGCTTGGCCACCCAGTACAGATCGTTCTCCTTTATCCTTTTTATACATGGGTCCCTCAACAGACATGAAAGCATGAAAGACCCCATTTGAACAAGGTTGGATGCAGAGCTACTCATTTCCCGTTCCTCGTCCTCACTGACGTCATTGACGGTCTGTTCTTCCCCCCAGCCACGTACAACACCATGGGTCCCAGATAGGTGACAACAACGAGCACCCTGGGGTGCCTGCTGTGGTTGGTCTTCCTTCTCCTCAAAGCCGCCACATTCCTCCTCTGACTCCTCTTCCTCATACTCCTCTTCCAGCGTTGCTGCAGGTCCGGCAAGCGATGATGACAAGGCTGTTTCTGGTGGTGATGGTGACCACAACTCTTCCTCTTCACGCTCATCTACAGCCTGATCCAGAACTCTTCGCAGGGCACGCTCCAGGAAGAAAACAAATGGGATGAGGTTGCTGATGGTGCCTTCGGTGCGACTGACTAGGTTTGTCACCTTCTCAAAAGGACGCATGAGCCTACAGGCATTGCGCATGAGTGTCCAGTAATGTGGCAAAAAGATTCCCAGCTCCGCAGAGGCTGTCCTAGCACCCCGGTCATACAAATACGCGTTGACGGCTTTTTCTTGTTGGAGCAGGCGGTCGAACATTAGGAGTGTTGAATTCCAACGTGTCGGGCTGTCGCATATCAAGCGCCTCACTGGCATGTTGTTTCGCCGCTGAATATCGGAAAAGTGCGCCATGGCCGAGTAGGAACGACTGAAATGGCCACACACCTTCATGGCCTGCTTGAGGACGTCCTGTAAGCCTGGGTACTTAGACACAAAACGTTGTACGATGAGATTCAACACATGTGCCATGCACGGCACATGTGACAACTTGCCCAAATTTAATGCCGCCAACAGATTGCTTCCATTGTCACACACCACTTTGCCGATCTCCAGTTGGTGCGGGGTCAGCCACTGATCCACCTGTGCGTTCAGGGCGGACAGGAGTGCTGGTCCTGTGTGGCTCTCTGCTTTCAGGCAAGTCAACCCCAAGATAGCGTGACACTGTCGTATCCGGGATGTGGAATAGCCCCTGGGGAGCTGGGGGGAATCAGTTGATGTTCAGATGCCGCAGCAGAAGAGGACTCAGCCGAGGAGGATATCGAAGAGGATGGAGTAGGAGTAGAGGAGGTGGCAGTAGGTCTGCCTGCAAGTCGTGGTGGTGTCATTCCATGCTTGTCAGCCGTCAGCAGGTTGATCCAATGCGCAGTATACGTGATATACCTGCCCTGACCGTGCTTTGCAGACCAGGTATCAGTGGTCAGATGGACCCTTGCCCCAACACTGTATGCCAGAGATGCCATGACTTCCTTTTCAATGACATGGTAGAGGTTTGGGATTGCCTTTTTTGAAAAAAAATTTCGTCCGGGTACCTTCCACTGTGCTGTCCCAATAGCGACAAATTTTTTGAAGGCCTCAGACTCTACCAGCTGGTATGGTAAAAGCTGGCGAGCTAAGAGTTCCGTCAAGCCAGCTGTCAGTCGCCGGGCAAGGGGGTGACTTTGTGACATTGGCTTCTTATGCTCAAACATGTCCTTGACAGACACTTGACTGTGGGCAGATGAGCAGGAACTGCTGAAGGTGAGAGATGGAGTGGCGGGTGGTTGAGAGGGGGCAGGAAGGAAAGCAGTGGTTGACGTGGCTGAAGATGCTGGACCAGGAGGAGCATGGTGGCTTTGAGTTTGTGTGTTGCTTGTACTCATGTGTTGATCCCATAGGCGTTTGTGATGTGAGATCATGTGCCTTCGCAAAGCAGTTGTACCAAGGTGGGTGTTGGACTTCCCACGACTCAGTTTCTTTTGGCAAACGTTGCAAATGGCATTGCATTTATCAGAGGCAGACACACTAAAAAAATGCCACACTGCTGAGCTTTGCAATGACGGCATTCTGGTGGTGGCAACAGCATGCGTTGACTGGCGTGCTGTCTGGCTGACCCCAGGTGCCGATACATGCTGTCTGACTGTGCCACTAACTCCTCTTTGAGCAGGCACCCACGTGGCATCCGTGGACACATCGTCATCATCAACCGCTTCACTTGTATCTGACACCTCAGCAATGGAAGCAGCAGCGGGTACAACATCATCATCATCATCATCACACTGTACGTCCATGTGTGTAATCCTGCCTGACTGAGACATATCCCCGTAATCGACATCATCTGGCAATAATGGTTGCGCATCACTAATTGCATCCAACTGATGTGTAAATAACTCCTCTGACGGATCAAGTGAAGCGGCTGTGGTGGCTGTGGTGGTAGTGGTGGTGGTGGCGACAGGCGGGTGCGTGGTAACTTGAGAGCAGGTGACCGAAGCTGAGCTGGAGGAGGATGGTGCGTCAAGGTTCTTAGCGGAAGCTGTTGAAGATTGGGTGTCCTGTCTAAGGCAGTCAACTACGTCCTCAGAATTTTTCGGGTTCAGGGTACGTGGCCTCTGAAAACTGGGCATTATTCCAGGGACAGTGGAAATCACAGCACCACGACCACGATCGCCCCTGCGGGGTGGCCTGCCTCTGCCTGTCATTTTTTTTTTAGATAAGTGGTACTACGCATGCTAGGTACTGTGCCACCCGGTATGAGTGGTTGGCACTGGCAGTGGGCACACTACAGTCTGTGGAAGTGGGCCTGACACACACTGGCAGCAGGCAAGCAACTGAAATTAGACTACTGTCTAAAAATTAAATGCCTTATTTATCGGCAAGCTACTAGGCCACCCGGTATCAGTGGTTGGCACTGGCAGTGGGCACACTACAGTCAGTGGAAGCGGGCCTGACACACACTGGCAGCAGGCAAGCAACTGAATTTAGACTACTGTCTAAAAATGAAATGCCTTATTTATCGGCAAGCTACTGTGCCACCCGGAATCAGTGGTTGGTGCTGGCAGTGGGCACACTACAGTCAGTGGAAGTCGGCCTGACACACACTGGCAGCAGGCAAGCAACTGAAATTACACTAAAGTGTAAAAATTAAATGCCTGTTTTTGATGCAAAGTCCTGTGCCACACGGGATGACAGGGGTGGGCACTGGCAGTGGGCACACTACAGTCAGTTGAAGTCGGCCTGACACACACTAGCAGCAGGCAAGCAGCTGAAATTACACTAAAGTGTAAAAATTAAATGCCTTTTTTATGCAAAGTCCTGTGCCAGCCGGTATGAGTGGTGGGCACTGGCAGTGGGCACACTACAGTCAGTGGAAGTCAGCCTGACACACACTGGCAGGCAACTAACCTTAGATTAAAGTGTAAAAATTAAGTGCCTTTTTTTTATGCAAAGTCCTGTGCCACACGGCATGACAGGGGTGGGCACTGGCAGTGGGCACACTACAGTCAGTTGAAGTCTGCCTGACACACACTAGCAGCAGGCAAGCAGCTGAAATTACACTAAAGTGTAAAAATTAAATGCCTGTTTTTGATGCAAAGTCCTGTGCCACACGGGATGACAGGGGTGGGCACTGGCAGTGGGCACACTACAGTCAGTTGAAGTTGGCCTGACACACACTAGCAGCAGGCAAGCAGCTGAAATTACACTAAAGTGTAAAAATTAAATGCCTTTTATGCAAAGTCCTGTGCCAGCCGGTATGAGTGGTGGGCACTGGCAGTGGGCACACTACAGTCAGTGGAAGTCAGCCTGACACACACTGGCAGGCAACTAACCTTAGATTAAAGTGTAAAAATTAAATGCCTTTTTTTGATGCAAAGTCCTGTGCCACACGGGATGACAGGGGTGGGCACTGGCAGTGGGCACACTACAGCCTACAGATGAGTCTTTCAGGACTGGAGTGGACACTGAATTCACTAGCCTAGCTATCGATTTCCCAATTAAATCAGCAGCAACTACACTCTCCCTCCTCTCACTAAGACTGCAGCTTCAGAATGAATTTAAAATGGATGCTGTGCAGGAGGTGGGGGGTCTGGGAGGGAGGGTATGCTGCTGATTGGCTGGAATGTGTCTGCTGACTGTGAGGTACAGGGTCAAAGTTTGCTCAATGATGATGTATAGGTGGCGGACCGAACATCGCATGTGTTCGCCCGTTGAGGCGAACGCGAACAAGCTATGTTCGCCGGGAACTGTTCGCCGGCGGATAGTTCGGGCCATCTCTATCGAGCACATGCAGTATTCGGCCTAGCATTGCGATGCTCGAGTCGAACACCAGTTTTGGCGAGCATGCTGGCTCACCACTATACAAAACACTCTTTTTTTTTATCCTGAACCATCATGGTTCTTATAGATCCATGATGAGAGGAGAATTGCTCATTTCTTATGTTGGCCTGTCGCCTGCTGGCCAAAATAAAAATTGCAGCCTCAATACCCTCGGTCTCTTCAGAGAAACCCAGCGTATTAATTCAATTTCCGGAATCCTCATTGGCCACAGAGGATGCCGGAAAGACGCCAGGATGCGCAAGCTTCTGTGTTTTTCACACTTTAGATGTCATGATCACACTTGAGCATCTAAAGGCTTTAATGACCGCAATCGGCATTATTGCTGGTCACGGTCATTAGCCGCGGGTCTCTGCTGTTTGAAACAGTTTGCCCATCGCTACATATGTACAGCACTGGTAACAAAGGGATTAAGTGTATTAACCCCTTCCTGCCACAGCCAAGTCAAGAACGGGTAAATTCACAGCCTGCAGGCTGACAGTTAATTTTCTTACATAAAAAAATTCTTTCATAAGGAAAAGCACTCCCTGTCGGCTTTTGCATTTAAAACTGTGATAGATTCTTGTAGCAGGGTGCTGCAAGGATCTATCACAGCCTGACAACTCCTGCTGCTCTCGCCATTTATCCCTGTCACTGCAGCTGTCTAATGATCTAATCGTTTTATATGTCAGGTTACTGATAGGAGCCTACCGCCATGATGTCTAAAGTCATGTGGTGGTAGGCAAAAGGTTAATAAATCTGCCCCTATGATGTTGAGAACCTCAGTGATGTGACTGCCTATAATGATCATAACATCATAATACAAAGATAATGTACATTGTGATGTCACAGTAAACATTGGTGCTTGAGGATGAGCTTTTTCAGGATTAGCATTAGATGTAACTAGCCACGGTTCTGCAAATTACTATAGGCAATTAATCCTTTATTTATCTATGTTAACAGAACCAATCTCTTGTCTGCCCCAAAATGGGAGGAATGCTGAAGAATAGACTCCAGAAGCTGAATCCTATTTTCAGTCACTTAAGTAAGCCTTACATAAGTCAGATGATGACATTCTGAGTGCATTTAGACTCTTCCTGCATGTGCTGTGTTTACATTCCAGCGCAAGACTCACAGGGAGTGCCTGCTAAATCAGGTGTCTGCATCTTCTTCCCCTCCCACCTGGAACATCCTCAATCCAATGCAGTGAATATTAATGAAGCTGTGATATAGTAAAAAGGTGGCTCACCTATTAGGTGGTTAAGATGGCTAATGGGTGCTCACACTCTATAAGCGCGCGTGTGTGTGTGTGTGTATGTATGTATGTATGTATATATTATATACACATACAGACACACATATATATATATATATATATATATATATACACAAGTACACTCTGCATACATACATACATACAGACCCGCACTATCAATATAATCAAGGGAGAAGAGATCATTTTTAAACGTACCCATATTTTTCGCCCTATAGGACGCTCCAGCCCATAAGACACACCTAGGTTTTAGAGGGGGACAATAAGAAAAAAATATTTTTCATTACAACTGAGGTCAGACCACCAATCAGACCCCCAATGTTAATCAGACCTCAGCTGACAGCCCCAAAAAGACCCACAATCTTAATAAGACCCCAATAAGACCTCAGATCAGACCCAAATGTGAATGACCCCCAATCAGACCTAAGATAAGAGCCTCAGTGCCTCATATCAGCCCCCAATGCCCCCCAGCAGCCTCTCTTCATCCCGCCAGTGCCCCTCTTCATGCCGCCAGTGCCCCTATTCAGCCCCATTGCCTCATATCAGCCCTCAGTGCCCCTCTATAGCCCCCAGCAGCCTTTCTTCTGCCCCCAGTGCCTCATATAATCCCCCCAGTGCCCCTCTTCAGCCCCCAGTGCCCCTCTTCAGCCCCCCAGCAGCCTCTCTTCAGCCCCTCAGTGCCCCTCTTCAGCCCCACAGTGCCTTATATCAGCCCCCCAGTGCCTCACATCAGCCCCCCAGTGCCTCACATCAGCCCCCAGTGCCCCTCTTCAGCCCCCAAGCAGCCTCTCTTCAGCCCCCAGTGCCTCATCTCAGCCCCACAGTGCCTCATTGCCTCATAACAGCCCCCAATGCCCCTTTTAAGCCACCCAGTGCCTCATATCAGCCCCCAGTGTCCCTCTTCAGCCCTCAGCAGCCTCTCTTCAGCCCCCAGCAGCCACTCTTCAGCCCCCAGTGCCACTCTTCAGCCCCCCAGCAGCCTCTCTTCAGCCCCCCAGCGCCTCATATCAGCCCCCAACAGCCTCTCTTTAGCCCCCAGTGCCTCCATTAGCCACCCCCCCCAAAAAAAAAATAATAAATAAAACCAAAAAAACACTTACCATTCCTGCTCTGGACGCCACCGCTCCTCACTGCCTGCACTCGGTAATCTTCTTGTACAGTCTGCTGTTTGGGCGTGTACAGTGTGAGGTCACAGCACGGCCTCACACTGTGCGCAGCCTTCACAGTGGAGCGCCGAGGACCAGGAAGGAAGAGGTAAGTATAGTGCTTTCAGCGCTTACCGGTGTTCCATGAACAAACCTTAAATCATTAGGTTTGCTAATGATTTAAGGTTTGTTCATGGAACACCAGCACGGCACTGACAGCTTGATTAGGGTGTGCCCAGGCACACCCGGCACACCCCGTGCGCACGCCTATGCTGTATTCTATGTGGATGGCAGTGAACAGAGCTGCCATAATCAGCAGCAGTTGTCAGCTGTAACATACTGGCACTGATCCCTGGCATTTAACCTCTTACATGCTGCAGTTGGTAGCGACTGTTACTGTAAGGGGCTAACAGAGAGATGAAATTCCTTCATTCCACTATCAGCATATACAGGGTTTCTGGAGGGAGGGGGCTCCCTCTTCATCTACACTGGGTCCCCGCGCTGCGATGACTCATTTGCTGCTATGGCAACCAGATGCCTTACCCAGGCATTGAAGTCTGCCAGATACAAAAGCCTGTGAGACCTATCATCCAGTTTCTCATAGGCTTAATGTCAGTGTATTACAGGATGTATTGTAATGCATTGCAGAGAGGATCAGACCCCCTAAAGTTCAAGTTTCATGATGGAACAAAAATAAAATTTTAAAAACAAGTGAAAAAAGTGTTTTACATAATAAAAAAATAAGTTTCAAGTATAAAAAAGCACAATTTTCCCATAATTATGTCATGTAAAATTGTAAAAAAAAGACAAAAATGCATATTGGATATTGTCGCAATCGTAACAACTAGCTCTATAAAAAATATCACACGATTCACCATTTCAGATGAACATGAAAATGGTGCCAAAACAGTGCACCAAGTGATCAAAAAGTTGTATGTACCCCAAAATAGTACCAATAAAAACATTACCTCATCCCGCAAAAAATGAGGCCCCATATAAAACAATTGCCCAAAAAATATAAAAAAAATTATAGCTTTCAGAAAATGGTGATGCAAAAAGATGATTTTCCTTTACAAAAATGCCTGTGTAAAAGTAGTAAAAAAAAAAAAATGCTATAAAACTTGATATCTCTGTAATTGTACTGACAAAATAAATATTACGTCATTTTTTTCTGCAGAGTGTATGCGGCAATAACAAAATCCAAAAAGCAATGGCAGAATTGCTCTTTATCTATATCCTTTTCAAAAAGCTAACTAAAAAGTGATTAAAAAGTTGTATGTACCCAAAATAGAACCAATGATTATGGCAACTCATCCTGCAGAAAATAAGTCTTCATGTAGCATCCCCAAGTCAGAGCAATGTGTGGGACTAACCTGGGGAATGCCAGTGATGGAGAGGCCGGCACGCTGTTCCTCTGGGGCACTCTCTGGGTTCTTGCGGGACACAGCCAGGTGGAATGCGAGGTGCCCTTGGTGTTGTAGTTTAACGTGCCTATGGCTGAGTCCCTGATGTGTCGTGACGCCAGTGCCAGTAAACGGTGGCACACCGTATTTATAGTAGGAATAACAGAGGTGCAGACTTGTAACTTGAAAACAGAATTCCAACTTTACTGAGAACAGTGGAAATTACAGCAGGCAACCTCTTAACACAGTTCTTGTTGCAGAAAATAGACGTTTGTACAGTCGCAGTTACAGCAGGCTTACATCCAGCAAGGTATAACAGAGGGTAAAATAACAGGACTTAGAATTGCAGGTGAACCTTACTTTCTTCCTGACTTGTCCTGACTGGAATTGATGCTTCAAGGCCCCAATGCCCTATTTCTGGCTTATATCCTTGAATCTCCAGTTGACAGTGTACCTCCTCTTGACATTTAGTACCTCTTGCTCTAGGGATTGCCTCTGCTTGATTTCTGCTGACTTGCTCAGGCCTGAGACATGTGGCCTACACAGACTCCAGGGTCTGCACTCCTTCCCAGGCCCAGGGCCTGGTGTGGACTTCACAGGCTCATGGCCTGGAGTAGACTGAGCTGAGCTGACTGACTTTCTTTCCCTGACTGGGCCTTATATAGACTAGGGCTACCTAGCTCCCTCTAGTGACTAGAGCTGGAATTACATCCCTAGCCGGCCTGCACATGGCACATTTCACAGTAACAGGGAATCAAATACCATAAATTACATTATATTTTGCAAATAGGACCTTTACCAGCCTCCCCATAAATGAGAGGAGCGACAGCAGCCAAGTGACCCTTCTGTAGTGACGGGTAGTACAACTCCCGTACACTACATACCCCGCTGCTTTAAGCTGAGTACGCCCTCGTACTCTAACAGGGTACCGCCCAACTGGAATTTTCACCTGAAAGAGACAAAAGAAACATGCAGGCATACATAATCAATTCCATCTGCATTTACAATTATGATCAGGTCCAACTGGCTGACGGAGAAGTGCGGTGACAAGGGGCGTCGCTCTCTTTCTTCAGGATAAAGAGTGGAACTGGGGCGCTGACCTGGCACAGCGGATGTTAGGGAATACCAGGATAGTCCATGACAATGAATGAGTCCATAATAAAAGCAACATCTCAGAGGCTCGCACACAGGGAGTCCATATCTGGGCACATAGACTTGGATAAAAAATTTTTTTTAAAGTAATAAATACGGTCAGCAGCACATACATAAAATCACAATACAGGACTCTGACAATACCAGGGAAACACCTTCCTGGCAAGTCCTGCGTATTTTTTAAAGTGCTGACATAAAAGCCCTTTTCAACCTGAAATGGGGGTTAAAAGGGGATAAAGTGCAAATAAAAGCACAACTTGGAAGTATTAAAGTACTTGACGCCAAAATGGTAGCAGCAGGCAGGATGTCCCGGAACAGAAAGAGGCAGGCTGGGAGCAGTGGTTCCACAGTGGCAACTTATCTTCACAAACATGCCACCGGCCGTGGGGAACTGGCAGCAAGCTCCACCAGCCTGACAAACTTAAAGGAACAGTTCCTGCAACATGTATGATGTCCCTGTGAGGATGAGCAAAAATGGCCTAGCAGGCCTGCTCACAGGTACGTATCAAATGAACCCTGTTCATCAGAGGTAGTGCAGCCCTGTGCTGCTGGTAGTCTGGGCCATGCACCAGGGCCACTTGGAGGGGTGCCCACCAAAGAGAATGGGCTGGAAACATCACAGGTATTGGGCCTACCCACCTCACTGGCCCGCTGGGTTGCGGACACATAGGAGCTGCTGGTCTCGGGACACGGGCCGGCGCTGGGGTAGACACTTCCTCTGGCCGGGACATAACGCTCCCGTCAAGGCGGACTCGGCTCCTGGCATATGTCAATTTATCCGCTTACACGGACCTTGGGTGGCTCAGCGTTAGCGGTAGGACTTGGTGCTACGGGTTCAGGATGCACAGGGGGCACAGGTAACTCACCACCACTGGACTGCTGCGCTGCCTTCTTAGACTCGGTCACTTGCCGCAGGCCATCCAGGTAAGCCTGTAAGGAAGCGATCCGCTCCTCCAGGGCGGAGATCTCACTGCTGGATTCCGGCACACTTGCAGCAGGCTCCAATACTTCCTTTCTGCTTGCACGAGTCTGCGGCCACTCCCCCAGACTCGGGAGTTCTCGCCCAACTTCAGGCCCGCCCACATTGTAATCCACGTACAGGGGCGGCATCCCCGGACGGTTGTCTCCTCCCTCTTGGAGGGTTTTGGCGCCAAATCTTCGCGCCACTGAGGACAGTGATGGCGCAGGAAGAAGTCCAATGGCGCCGGCGGCCATCTTGGGCGCCATGATGCATCAATTCAATGACAGCAAGCAGAATTGTAAAAAGTCCACAAAAACACACTTGGAAGTGGCGATTTTCTTCCTCTTGATAGCGCAACACTGCACAGCGCTTTTTAGAGGTTTTTGGGACACTTTTCTGTACGTTTTTCGGTCCACAAAGTTCAATAAACAAACAGGCGTTTTGTCACTTGGCAAACTGGTTAAGGCACAAAGTTCACGTTTTTGTTCACAGTCCGTAAAACGTGCGTATCCTGTTCATGACGCCAAAATGTAGCATCCCCAAGTCAGAGCAATGTGTGGGACTAACCTGGGGAATGCCAGTGATGGAGAGGCCGGCACGCTGTTCCTCTGGGGCACTCTCTGGGTTCTTGCGGGACACAGCCAGGTGGAATGCGAGGTGCCCTTGGTGTTGTAGTTTAACGTGCCTATGGCTGAGTCCCTGATGTGTCGTGACGCCAGTGCCAGTAAACGGTGGCACACAGTATTTATAGTAGGAATAACAGAGGTGCAGACTTGTAACTTGAAAACAGAATTCCAACTTTACTGAGAACAGTGGAAATTACAGCAGGCAACCTCTTAACACAGTTCTTGTTGCAGAAAATAGACGTTTGTACAGTCGCAGTTACAGCAGGCTTACATCCAGCAAGGTATAACAGAGGGTAAAATAACAGGACTTAGAATTGCAGGTGAACCTTACTTTCTTCCTGACTTGTCCTGACTGGAATTGATGCTTCAAGGCCCCAATGCCCTATTTCTGGCTTATATCCTTGAGTCTCCAGTTGACAGTGTACCTCCTCTTGACATTTAGTACCTCTTGCTCTAGGGATTGCCTCTGCTTGATTTCTGCTGACTTGCTCAGGCCTGAGACATGTGGCCTACACAGACTCCAGGGTCTGCACTCCTTCCCAGGCCCAGGGCCTGGTGTGGACTTCACAGGCTCATGGCCTGGAGTAGACTGAGCTGAGCTGACTGACTTTCTTTCCCTGACTGGGCCTTATATAGACTAGGGCTACCTAGCTCCCTCTAGTGACTAGAGCTGGAATTACATCCCTAGCCGGCCTGCACATGGCACATTTCACAGTAACAGGGAATCAAATACCATAAATTACATTATATTTTGCAAATAGGACCTTTACCAGCCTCCCCATAAATGAGAGGAGCGACAGCAGCCAAGTGACCCTTCTGTAGTGACGGGTAGTACAACTCCCGTACACTACATTCATACAGAGAAAAACCTATGTTTGCCAGATAGTGTTGAGCGAACCCAAACTGTTTGGGTTTTTGGTACACGGACCCGAACCCGAATATTTCCGTAAAATTTTGAGTTCGTTGTTCGGCCGTTTTATAAATCTTTTTGAATGGCTGCAGGGCTGCCAATCAACAAGCGTTTAAGATGTGTACCATTAGAAGCCATCACAGCCATGCCTACTAAAGGCATGCCTGTGATTGGCCAGTACAGCATGTGACCCAGCCTCTATATAAGCTGGAGTCACGTAGCGCCGCACGTCATGTCAGCTCTTACTAGTGTAGGGATCGGATGCTGCTGCTGTGAGGGAAAACTTAGGAAATAATCTGATATCAGATTGGGTTTTGCAATGCAACATTTTTGTACCCTGCTCTGAGCCCAGTGACACAGAAAAATAAGTTTTAATCCATCTGTTAGTTAGGTGGGGGTCGGCGGCCATTTTGTGCAAGTGCAGTGCACTTACACCTGCATATGTGCCAGGGACAATAATTTAATCCTGTTCTTGTAGTTCAGTGAGTGACATATACCAATTCTTTAAGTACACCTGCACTACATATGTGCCAGGGGAAGGGAAAATAATATAGGTAATCTGTCAGTGAGTACAGGGACCCAGGGGTGACATATTCACAGTTTTTTTCTGTAAAGTACCCCTGTGCTGCATATGTGACAGTGTAATCAATTCAGTAAATTCATCTGTTAGATTCTGGGGGGACAAATACATTTATATCTTTTTTTGCTAAAAAGTACATTTGCAGCCTGCGCTGTATTTCTGAGAGTGAAATATAACCAGTAAATACAACTGTGACAACTGGGGCACTGCCAGCACCTCAGAAGGCAGGGTTAGCGTGGCCGAAATGTGGAAAAGCTTTGTCAGCACTCCACAAGAACCAGCACCACCAGCTGATATGGAACGTCTTAGCAGGAGGCAGCATTTCAGCAGCATGGTGGAACAGTATGTGTGCACACGCCTACACGTACTGACTGATGGGTCTGCCCCATTCAACTTCTGGGTCTCCAAATTGGGGACATGGCCTAAGCTTGCCCTTTACGCTTTGGAGGTGCTGGCCTGCCCTGCAGCCAGTGTATTGTCTTAACATGTGTATAGCATGGCAGGTGGCATTATCACAGACAAGCACAGCCGCCTGGCATAGATCCCACAGGACTTGTCCGTACCTTGTGCAGAATAGACATGTATACCGGCCTCACCCAGCCTTTGTTATACTCCAGCACACTTTCTCTTTGTTTTCTTTTCTATATTTCCCAAATAAAAAAAATAATAAAAAGATAAAATCAAAATAAACAGTGTTGTTTGCGACTACCTTCTCCACCACCGCTTCCACCTACACCGCCACATCCACCACCTCCTCAACCTCTTACTCCATATGGACCTCCTTCTCCTAGTTCAAGATTATTATTTTTAATTTTTATGCATTTTATGTTATTTTAAGTAATTTCCCTATCCACATTTGTTTGCATGGCAATTGTCCAGCTCTTACCCCCATTTTGCTTCCTTTTGCATGCATCTATCCATTTCCATTACTTTTTCAGAGCCATTTTAGTGCCCCAAAGTTCGAGTCCCCATTGACTTCAATAGGGTTCGGGTCAAGTTCGGGTCCCGAACTCGAACTTTGTGACGAAGTTCGGCCGAACCTGGCGAACCTGAACTACCTGGTGTTCGCTCAACTCTATTGCCAGAAAATAAGTGATCTGGTACCCCAGAGACTGTTCAATACCCTGTTCAATATCTGTAATCCAATCTATCAAAATCTGCGCTGCAAAACCTATTTGGGGTGTTGGTCAGGAGAAAATAGGTAACAAATTATGAGGTGCTTTTTCTTCTGTTACCCTTTGTGAAAATGAAAAAAAAGTGTTTCTTAATTCTGTAAAAAGCCTGTGGGGTCAAAGTGCTCAGTAGACCACTAACTAAATTCCATGAGGGGTTTAGTTTCCAAAATGGGGTCACTTTTTGGGGGTTTTCACTGTAGGGGTTCCTCAGGGTCTGTTCAAATACAAAATTTCAACAAGTTTGGCCATCCAAAAAATCTTATGGTGCTCCTTTTCTTCTGAATTTTGACCACTGCCATGTGCCGATAAAGCAATTTACGAACAGATATCAGGTATTTTTATAAACTGCAGAATCAGGGTAATAAATATTGAGGTTTGTTTTGCTGTTAACCTTTTTTTGTGTTGCAGGAAAATAGATTAACATAGAAAATCTGCAAAAAAAAAACTTCTCAAGGGGTAACAAAGTTTGTAACAATAGTTTGAATAATTTTGAGGGGTGTAGTTTCTAAAATGGGATAATTTAAGCCCCTCAAAATTACTTTATAACTGAATTGGTACTTAAAAACACTGTTTTGAAAATGTTCTTGAAAAATTGCTTATAAAATTCTAAGTCTTCTAACTTCCTAAAAAAATAAAATAAATGAAATTTACAAAATTAGGCCAACATACTGTAGACATATAGGGAATGTTGATTGATAACTATTCTATGAGGTATTACTATCTGTCTTAAAAGTAGAGAAATTCAAAATTAGATTTTTTTTTATACATAAAGGTATACTATAGGGGGCGCTATCACAGTGTCACTCTGTGCCCATCACTGTTTCACTATCTGGGGCGAGCACAGGCGGTATTACTCATATAGCTCAGCAGCCAATCCCTCTACCTCTTCTCTGTCTTCTTGGAGCAAGGATGGCCGTCAAAGCCTCTTCCTTTCTGCTTTAGGGTGCGCGCATGTGCATCTCCCAGCTCTTTAAGGGCCTGTGTCAAATTGTTTCAAATCTCTGCTAGTGATGAGCGGTATCGGCTATATTTGATTTTGCGATATTTGATGAATATATGGGCGAATATTCGTCAAATATTCGCGAATTCGTTATATTCAATTACTAACATTCATTGCGATAACCGCAATGTAAATATTGCATGCGAGAAAGGGGCGTGCTGCAGTTTTCAAACTAAGAAAGGAGGGATCAGTGAAGCGCCGCTATTCGCATCTCAATAAAAAATCGCGTTACGATTATTCGCGCTCCACTCACTGTCAGTTAATGGGGCGTGAGTATTCGTAATGCTAATTTTTATTGCGATGCGATTATTAGTGCTTCACTGTAATGTGTACTGTGTAAAAATGAATATTCGCAATCACGAATATATAGCACGATATTCAAAATATTTGTGAAATCGCGAAGTGCCGATATTTGCGATAAAAATTAGCCTTTCGAATATTAGCACTCAACACTAATCTCTGCCAGCTAATAACTGAACAGACACTTGTGGGTATTTAAGATGCATTCCCCTGGAGGAAGGTGCCTGACTATTCTGATTGTCTGCTAGTTAACCAACTCTGTTACTCGACCTCCTACACTGATCTTAGACTGCCTACTGTACTGACACTTTGCCGCCTGCCCTAACCTATGACTTGTTTCTCAGAATTGTATGAACTCTGCCTTTCTTGAACTCTGCCTGTTTACTGACTTTCAGTAGTGTCTGACTCCTTGGTACTTCACCCTAGAGTGTCTCACCCTTTTGGGTCAGCTGCCAACTACACCGGAACTATTACAAGAGATACCATAGCAGCCTAATAGGTCCCCTTCAGCAAAGGCAAGGTTCTTGTATAGGGATAATGGGAGTGAACCAGTGGATTGCCAGGATAACACCGATAGGACTAGCCCACAGTCAAACCGCTTAGTTGGTACACTGGGTCCACACCCAGTGTCTGTTATAGTAGGTTTACTATTGAGCCATATGAAAAAGGTTAACATATACCAGGACCCTCCTTTTTTGAGGTCAAGCATCATCCTTCGTCCCACTTGCCTTAAGGACAGAAGGAAAGAACCAGTTTAGGTAGAGTGCCTCACTATTAAGGGAAAGAGATGAAAGCTGGATATTGAGAGATGAAAGCTGGATATTGAAAAGTGAAATAAAGATTGATGTTGCATTTTAGTATGAGCTAATGGAGAATATTCCCAAGTTACAAGTTCAGTTTTATATCCATTTAAAAATGACCTTACAGCCAAAAGAACATTTCTGTTTCATTGTATTTCTATTGTTGATCTTGGATTACTTGCAAAAGTATTATTTCAAGTACAAAATATCCATAAAGTAGTAATTTAAAGAAAGCCAAAAATCCACTTTTTGTCTCATTATGAATTCTTAGAAGTATCACTTCTATTTTAACAAGTCTTTACACTCATTGTACAACCATGTTGCTGCTGAGTGCTAAATTGCAATATAGCTTCAGAGCTCACAGTGAAACATTAAGAGTAGTTCAGAGGTTTGAAGTCTAACAGCACTAACGTGGTGCTAATAGTTCCATGGAGGTATTTCTTCAACTCCACAGGGTTGTTCATTTGCATAATAGGGTTTTGCTATTTTTGAAACAACTTCAGCATGTTATTATCAAAAACTTTATAGTCTATGTTTAGTAAGAAATGACAGAAATTTTTTTATGGTAAGTACAAGTATGAAAGGTGTGAACAACTTCAATACACTGATCTAGTATGAGCTATAGTAATTTTGGAATTCACACAAAAGTTTTGGTATGCAACTAGGGGTGTAACTAGACCTGTATGTTGCTCGGATGTGTAAGACCTAGTGGCATTGATATGGTCTATAAAAATCCCACCACCAAAAAAAAATAAAAAAATTTACATATATGAAATCACACCTATGAATAAAACAGTCCTACAATTAACAAATAATAAAACTATACACGTGTCAGATATTATCACCATACCATTACTGAAAAAAAAATAATGAAACAAAACCAATATTTCAAAAACATATTTTTATTCAAAGAACAATAATACATAGCGTATATGCAGCTCAATATAACATTCAATTTCCATATAATAGATTACATTGAAGACAAATTATGTTGAAATCATAACCTTAGTAGAGATATCAATGTTGAAGACATGAATAACAAGAAAAACGTGTATAAAGGTGGGGGGGGGGGGAGAATTTGCATCAAATCTTTGGATACAGTTTGGATGGAGACATTAGGCTTGAGATCCAGAAATCAATAGAACCGGCTTGACATCCATGATTTGTTGTCCCTGGCCACCCGGAAGACCACGTGAAGCTTGTATGGTCGTTAATGAGGAGAGACACTATATAGTGACGAAGCCTCTGAATGTTGCCCATGGACCCCATATCTTTTGAAAAACGGGAGTGCGGCGTTTCTCCCATCCTACTATCTGTTCCATTCTGGACACCTCATCGCATTTCCGATACCACATGTCAATAGTAGGGGGAGAGTCTGAACTCCATTTGGCAGCAATAAGTATTCTCGCTGAGACTAGTAGTGCAGTGATTAATTTTTTCATAAAGCTAGAAGCTACTACTTGATCTAGTATGTTAAGTAAACACAATTGAGGGGTGGGTTGGATTATCACTTTGCATATTCCACTCAAGGTAGAGCAGATCGATTCCCAAAAGGAAGATAAAATGTTGCATTCCCACTATATATGCAGGAATGACCCAGGAGTTTTGTTGCATCTCCAACACAAGTGGCTTACAGTGGGGAACATCTTGTGGACAACCACCGGTGTACAGTACCACCTTGTTAACACTTTGTAGTCATTTTCTTGTAAACGGACGCAGGAGGATATTTTCGGATCTAACCCGTTCCAGATGTATTAGATAAACCTGCCGAGGAATCTAATTGTGGGCATAGTGTTAAGTTCAGGTCACCACCTAATATTAGTGTCCCCTCGGCAAAGTCCCGCAGCAGCTCCAGTACATGGCAAATCCACTTGGATTGCATTGTGTTGGGCGCATATATCTTGCAAAATGTGAAGGTTAGGGAACGTAGCGCTCCTTTAAGGAACAAATATCTTCCCTCTGGGTCGATCAGGGTGGAGAGAACATGTAGTGGAACATTTTTAGAGAGAATGGACAAGAACAATGGCAGGACGGTGCCAACAAGCAGAAAGACAATTGTTGAGTGTGTCCTCTCAGAAGATGAGGACGGAAAATTAAGTACATCTAGCTTTACCAGTAATCGCGGAGACTAGCAAATTAGGGGTTGGACATATATACAGACCCTAGAGTCTTTGGGACATATGCTTTCTCCTGTTCCTCCCTGTTAACCTCTATCTCTGCATCAGTATTAGGAGAGGAAAGGATGTGGTGTACTTGGGGGGGGGGGGAGGGAGGAGAGGAGAGGAAGGAAAAAGGGGGGGGGGGTAAGTAGGAGAGATAATAGAGGCAAGACAAGAATCATTTAAAAACATTGACAGGCAATCATTGTGTCAGGAGAAGCCTAAGGTGCAGTAGGCAGCTTTGTGCCCTTAACTTAGGGGATAAGGTAATTATATCACAAAGCATCTTCCGTCTCACAACCACCAGTCCTAGGAAATCCTGGAGGTCACGAGAAGAAGACAGTTCATGCAGACGAAGTGAAGAGGTGCTTTGATGGTCCCCATTGTAAAGGATCAGTCAGGGTCCAATGAGATTCTCCTGGGAGTCGTCTTCAGCAGCTTTTGTTTCCCTCACTGGTATCTGGAGGCAGCACTCAGTGTCCAGGGTTCCAGTACCGGCACCGCTGGTAGATCCATCAGGTTTTTACAATATTCCAATCTGGAATGTCCAGCTGGTCTATTTCTAAGGTGTCATACACCTGAGGTAAGTCGGATGGAGAACGGACCACCAGTTTGTGACCCGGGATATTAATTAGTAGTCCAAATGGATGGAGCCACCTGTAAGTAATGGATCTGTGTTGCAAAACTTCCAGGAGGGGTTTGATCGCTCTCCTCTTTTGTAAAGTCATGGGAGATAGATCCTAAAACAGGGAAACTGTAGTGCCAAAGCAGGCGAATGGGTGTTTCTCTCTCGCCACTTTTAGTAATTTCTCTTTGGTGGCAAAGCTGACCATTTTACAGATAATGTCCCTTGGAGGTTCTTGCAGCTTAGGAGGTGGGCGGAGAGCCCTATGAGCCCGATCCATGGTTAAGTCGTCCGAGGCTTCAGGGCCTAAGAGTTTCTGGAAAAGTTCTTGTAATGCGGGCATGATAGAGTCAGGCAGAACTGTCTCTAGAACACCTTTTATGTGGAGATTGTGTCTGTGACCCCGGTTGTCTTGGTCCTCGACCAGATTGTACAAATGATTTATATGGGCCTGTGTGTGTTCAAGGCTGTGGGACACGGCCGTGTGAAAAGCACAAGTCCCTTCATATCCCGCCTCTCTCTAGGGTCTCTATTTTCTCCCTTAGTTGTTTTTGTTCGTTTTTGATGTCTTGCAAATCTTGTTTTATAGGGGCTAGAGCCACTCTCAGAGCTTCTCTGATAAATGCTCTAGATACTGGAAGGTTTTCCCCATTATGCAAAGACTCCGCTTCACTCTCCCTACCTCCATCTGAGTCTGCTGAGGCTTCTGCTTGATCCTCCCGCGCTGCTGCTTCTCTATCCAGCGCCATCTTATATTCGGTGCGGGACCTCTGAGCGCTCTTCTTAAAGAATTTCTCCATCTCTCCGTGTCCCAAATGCGGTCCTCGGGAGCTGGGGGTGTCCCTGGACTTGTCCCGTCCGATCTTTCCCATCTTCTCCTCTGAAAGCGTGCTAAAATAGCTCGTAAACACCGTGTCTGCAGCAGAGCTTACACAGACATGTGTGTCCTGCTTTGCAGCCAAGCTCCGCCCCCCAAAACCAATATTGACAATAATTGATTGGAATTGGTTACTTTCCCTTTTGTTAACCACCCAGCCCAGACCACCATGAATACTTCCTCCAGTAACAATGCTGCAGAATGTAATGCAAATACACTTTTCCAGCACTCTCAGTAGATGTGCCTCTGTGCACCCATACATACATAGATTGTAAGTAGAGAAAGCAAAGTTTAGAAAATTTTGATTCGCCTGCTTCACTGAACTTCAACAAGAAATTTCATTTGTTACAAATTACTTTGTCACACCGCTTTCCATTGTATGAAGTAGGCTCAATGATGAAGAATGGCGATCGCGTCTCCACTCCGCTATTTAACCCCTTAGATGCTGCGTTCAACTCTGATCGCAGCATCTGTGACTCATATTAAGCTGTTTGGGGGTTAATCAGTGGTTAAAAAAAAATTTATGCTCTCCTCACCCACTTGCTTGTGGAGTGTCTGTCCGCTCCCATCCTGAAAATCTGCCAAAGGACCTCCGGTTAGTGTGATGACCATACTATTTGATCACTAATGATGTCAACCGTGCTAACCCAGCATAATCATGCAGGTCATCATGCTCACCACAGGTCCTTTGGTGTTTTTACGTCAATCAAGATGAGAGCGGACATCCTCTTCTCGAGCAAGTGGATGAGGTTAGTATAATTTTTTTATTTTCAGACACAATTTCAGGAAAAATTGATTTGTTACCATGAAGCATGAAGAAATTAGGCTTTGTGGCAAATCAAATTTTTCCACAAATTTTGATCAATTTCCACTGTCTATTTCGATTCACTTGACACGAATTGTAACTGTAGCGGTGTATACACATTAGCCTCTGTGTTTATACCACTACTCGGAATAGGGGCAGCCTGGCAGGCTCATATCATTTACCATTTTCTATACCTGGTTTAGGCATAGAAAATAGTCTAAATGTAAGACAGCTAGGAAGCACCTCTTCATAACTTTGGCACAGGGCCTTATTAAGACATGCATATAAAGTGCTGGTTTTAATGAATGTGCCATATTGTACTTCATGATAATGCTAAATTTGAGTCTATATGTGTAATCTTTAGTTTTTACAAAAATCCAAAATTTACCCCAAATTTTGAAAAATGAGCACTCATCAAAACTTGAATTTCTGTGCTTTTAAGACAGATACTGGAACCTCATAAAATAGTTATTGTTACTTAACATTCCCTATATATCTACTTTATGTTGGCATCAATTTGTAAATGTCATTCTATTTCTTTAGGGTGTTAGACGGATTAGAATTTTAGATGCAATTTTAAACATTTTTAAGAAAATTTCCAAAATCTGCTTTTTAAACAACCAATTCAGTTATGAAGTCACTTTGCGGGGCTTACATTTGGAAACCACCCATAAATTACCCTATTTTAGAAAGTACACCCCGCAAGTTATTCAAATATGATTTTACAAACTGCGTTAAACCTTTAGCTGTTCTACCAGAGTCAAATAAAATGGAGGAGACATTTTAAAATTTCTGTTTTTGTTGCAGTTTTTGCATTTTAATTCATTTTTACTGTAATCTTAAATGTGCCAACAGTTGTGTGGCATTCATTCGCAGGGCATTGTTCACAATGAAGCAGTTAACAGCGTGGGACATCCACTTCTGTGCCTTTCCGTGACTCTCAGTATCTCTGTTGCAACCTGCTGATGACACTCTGTGACACTGTAAGCTCAGTAGCCACTTCAATTTGAGAACATCCTGCTTGAAGCATCACAATGGCGAGGTACTGTTAACCCCTTAATGACCGTTTTGCCATTTAACCCCTTAATGCCATTTTGCACCTTCATGACCAGGCTTATTTTTGAAAATCTGACATGTGTCACTTTATGTGGTAATAACTTTGGAACGCTTTTATTTATCCAGGCCATTCTGAGACTGTTTTCTCGTGACACATTGCACTTTATGACAGTGGTAAATGGAATCAAAATATTTCACCTTTATATGTAAATAAATCCCAAATTTACAATAAATTTGGGAAAAAAAATCGCAATTTTCAAACTTTCAATTTCTCTGCTTTTAAAACAGAAAGTGATACCTCAAAAAATATTTAGCACTTAAACGGAGTCTTTCATCCCCCCAAACCCCATTTTTCAGTACTTCCAATAGTGGAAACCAACATCTGACAAGTCAATCAAACTCAGTACACTAATACACAATTGCAGGGAAAAATATATACATATGACAATACTGGCAATTGTTACCCACGTGTGGAGAAGCGGCCCGTCAGCCCCAAAGATATTGGAACTGTTTGCTATCTGCTCATCGCTGTAACAATATGTCTTGATAAACTGGCGTCCATATGCAGGTCTCCGGTGAGTCATTTAAGACTGGCAATTTAGTCCTTTAATGCAAGTCTATAGCGACAGCAGTGCAAAACAATTCAATTATGTAACCGGCGGCCATTATTTGGTCCCCGGCTTTAATATTTGAATCGAGATATCGGTGGAAACTATTTCCTATGTACTGTTATGTGATTATTACGATTGGATGCCCATGTGTGTCAGCGGCTTCTCCATTGCTGTAACAAAGGATCTTGTTTTTTAACTTCTGTGATTGCTTTATGAATTTAATATTATTTTTCTATGTTGTTAATTAATAAACTTTAATACATTTTGTGATTTATATATTTATAAAACGTGGATTCCTTTTTTGGTGGCTATCATTTTGTAAATGTCATTTTATTTGCTTGGGACGTTAGAAGGCTTGTTTTTTGCAGGAAGAGTTGATGTTTTTATTGGTACCATTTTTAGGCACATATGATTTTTTGACCATTCATTATTACACTTTTTGGGGTAAGATGACTGAAAAATTGGTAATTTTGGCACCGTATTTATTTATTTATGTTTATGGCGTTCACCTCAGGGGAGGTCATGTTTTATAGAGCACATTGTTATGGACGTGGCAATACCTAATATGTATACTTTTTCTTATTTATTTAAGTTTTACACAATAATAGCATTTTTGAAACAAAAAAATAATGTTTTAGTGTCTCCATAGTAGTGTCTCCATAGATTTTTTATTTTTTGGCCAATTGTCTCAGGTAGGGTCTCATTTTTTGCGGAATGAGGTGACGGTTTGATTGGTGCTATTTTGCAGGGCATACACTTTTTTGATCGCTTGGTGTTGCAATTTTTGTGAAGGTAGGAGAAAAAATAATATTAAAATATTAAAATATTTTTACAGTATTCACCTGAGGGGTTAGGTCATGTGATATGTTTATAGAGGAGGTCATTACAGATGCGATGATTCCTAATATGTTTACTTTTTCTTATTTATTTAAGTTTTACATAATAGTAGAATTTTTTAAACAAAAAAAAATTATGTTTTAGTGTCTTCATAGTCTGAGAGCCAAAGTTTTTTTATTTTTGTGCCGATTGTCTTATGTAGGGTCTCATTTTTTGCGCGATGAGGTGACAGTTTGATTCTACTATTTTGAGGGGTATATGCCCTTTTGATCGTTTGGGGTTTCCCTTTTTGTGATGGTAGGTGACAAAAAAATGCTTTTAATCTCTTTTTTTACTGTGTTCGTCAGAGGGGTTAGGTCATGTTATAATTTTATAGAGCAGGTTCTTATGGACGCGGCGACACCAAACATGTTTAGGGTATTTTTTTTCTTAATGTTTAACCAATTAGAAATGTGCATATTTTGGAAAATTTTAGATTTTTTTTTACTTTTTTAAATGTTTTTACACTTTTTTAGACTCAGATCAACTTGGTTCTTGAAGATCCAGTGGGTCTGATGGTTCTACAATACACTATGGTACATTGTATAATGTACTGCAGTGTATTTATAATTCATAGGAAGTTTGATCAGGCTGCTGCCTATCAGGCTTACATACCATGGCAACTGGATGCCTGCATATGGCGCCCAGTTGCCATGGTAACAGTTGCCATGGTAAACATCGGACGCTTCAGAGCGGTGTCTAGTTACATGTTGGGCTGCCAGAGGAGAGGAGAGCAGCGCCGGAAGGGGGACAGCTTCCTCCCTGTTAACTCCTTCCATACAGCAGTGCCTATGGACCGCGGCATGGAAGGGGTTAAAGAGCCAACATACACTGATGTCGGCCGTTACAGTAGATTATCAGGTGTATGTTACACCTGATAATCCACTAACACTGCTCGACCACCCTGATGGTGTACATTTAGAGGAGGGGTGGGAGGTAAGGAAGAGGGGGGGGGTCGGGGGTCAAATTTTACCTCCGCTCGGCCATCCTGAAGATCGGGGCACAGAAATACAGCAGCGTGGCCCCGATCTCACATAAACTCAATGATGGGATCGGAGCTGCGCTTCTGAACGCTGCAATTGCTCAGTCAAATCTGACTGACCAATTGCAGCGATCCAAAGGCAGGGACCGTTGTGATTGGACCTCTGCTGTCCGTGACACCCGTTTCATCTCAGGACGTACTGTGCACGTCAAGATGCGGTAACCAAAACCACATCATGAGGTACACAGTACCTCATTGGTCATTAAGGGGTTAATCAATTTTTAGGTTTCATCTTTATTTGACAACAGCAAGTTGTGCAAAAAGGACTGAAATACTGAACAGTTGGTCATTTGCATTTAAAAGTTTAGAGAAGGTCACATTAAGTTCACCTGTTAAGTTCACCTGTATCCCTAACTTTTTGAGTCGTGTATGTCAATTTTTTTATTTGTTCCCGTTTTACACCATAAAAGCATTTTTGAAAAAAAAATCATGTTTTTGTGTCCCATTTTCTGAAGGCAATTTTCTGGCAATTGTCTTTTATATAGGCTAGTTTTTTTTCTGGGGACTACACCTCTCTTGTCTGTGGGATTCAAATCGGATCATAAGGTTTTCCCATGTGCCAAGGGATGCGGTTGACCTAAGAATCAAAGACCCAGACACTTTGCTGGTTAAAGGATTCTCTGCCAGGCAATGCCCGTAGAGTCAATTTTATTAGTTGTACATTGTACTACATTGAAACTGTCAGTTTCACACTGACAGTGTGCCTATGGCTTTGGGTCTAGGCCTCACAGGCTTGTGAATATGGCAGACCCTGAGGCCTTTGCAAGGCCTGGGGTTTCAATAACAGCTATCGGCCTTCTGTCATCATAGCTCAGGGGCTGATGAAGAGACAGAGCCCCTCCCTCTAGGAACCTTGTATATGCAGCGGTCAGTAATGATTGCAGCATAAGAGGGGTTAATCCTCTAGCATTTGCGCATACGATGATGCAGCAATCACATCTGGGCCCCTGTATTGATCGTGTGCACACAGCTCCTGTGCCTGTCCGAAAAGCCGGCTGAACTACAGTATTATGGTGGTTTCTGGGGGTCACCCTTTCGCTGCACCGTAAAAGTATAGCGGATGTTGGGAATGGGGTTAAAATGAAAGCTACAAAATAAATAAAATAATAAACAGCGGGTGGGAGGGGCATAAAAATGGGAGTAACATCTCTAGACAAATTTAAAGATGCACAAAACTCATCAACTTATGACATTTGACAAAACAAACAAACAAAAAGCCTATGCCATAAAAATCCAATAGATCTGGGTTCTACCTTTCTGTTTGCCAGCTGCTAGCAGAGTACAAAGAGGTGGCCGTGCATGCATGGCTCTCTCCATTCATTGCTATGGAAGTTCAGAGAACAGCTGAGAAACTGTATATGGAATCAGAGGAACACAACAGTACAGTATGGGCCCTAGAAGGCTATTGGCAACATATTCAGGAGATACATATGATAAAAATCCAGACTGTGGCTATGTGAATGAAACATTACACATTCCATACATTTTTTACATGTTCTTAGATGTGCGGCTCGATATGACCAGTTTGAAGAAAATCATGATTGCATATATTTACACTGTACAATTTAAAATAAAGACACATATCCATCAAGGTCAACTATATGGGGTACTTTGTCACGAGATGTAATGCTATATGTGTCTATGTGTGGACACCCAGTGGGCATGATGTGGATTGCAGCCTGTCAAGGGTTTTGCTAGCAGGTCATAAAATTAGTTTGCATATGCTTTGTGAGAAACTGGGGTTCTTAACCTAATTCGAGTAAAAGTAAGGATGAATTTATCCAAAACTCAAAACTCGAAACTGGCAGGACACATGTTTTGCAATACATTTGTAAATGATAAAAAATGTAAAGTATTCAACAGATGCCCCATAATACTAATATTATTAATAATAATATTAATAACAAAATAATAATAATAATAATAATAATAATAATAATAATAATAATAATAATAATAATACTAATAATAACAACAATGTGAAACACATTTTTTGTCACTGAAGGTGCATTGTAAAAAATCCTCTTGGATGTCATCATTGTCTCAGCAGTGCTATGCCCTTAGTCAAATTGGGAGGAGGAATTCATATGAGATGCAGTTATATATAATAAAGCTACAAATAGAACAAAGGTCCCAATCAGTTAAACGAATAATATTTGGAAATAATTTTTAGAGGGTGATTTAACAAATTGGTGTAAAGTAGAACTGGCTTAGTTGCCGATACCAACCATTGAGATTCCACCTTTCATTTTCCATAGGAGTTGTGAAAAATAACAGGTAAAATCTGATTGGTTGCTATGGGGAACTAAGCCAGTTCTACTTTATACCAGTTTGATAAATCTCCTACAGGATGTAATAAAGGTAGAGCATTTTTCTGGATTTGAAATTTGAATCCCTTCAAAAGGGGCTGATCAGTGAAAAAAAGAGAAATGACAGGTATTATTAACCCATTCATTTTCTGCTCAGAATATCCATCTGTGTGTATGTTTTTCTCTGTGGAATCACTCATTCAGCTCAGGCCTCTTGCACACAAACTTTTTTTTTTCCGTTCATGTTCCGTTTTTTGGATCCGTATAAGGAGCCATTCATTTCGATATGTCTGCAAAAAAAAAAACAGAATGTACTCCATATGCATTCCGTTTCCGTATTTCCGCTTTTCCGTGCCATTCAAAGATAGAACATGTCCTATTATTGCCCAAAAATCACGTTCCGTGGCTCCATTCAAGTCAATGGGGCTGTAAAAAAAACGGAATGGATACGGAATGCATCTCTTCCATATCCGTTTTTTGCGGAACCATCTATTGAAAATTTTCTGACCAGCCCATTTTTTCAATGTACTTACTGAATACTGTATATGCCATGCTTTCGTTTACGTTTGCGATCCACAAAAAACGGATCACATATGGAAACCATACGGAAACGGAAATTGAACACTACTGAAACAAAAAACGGAACAACGGATCCGTGACAAACGTACCACAAAACACTGAAAAAGCCTTACGGTCATGCGAAATAGGCCTCAATCTGATAAAAATATTTAACCATCTCAGCCCCCCTAGCTTAAACACCCTTAATGACCAGACCACTTTTTACAATTCTGCACTACACTACTTTCACGGTTTATTGCTTGGTCATACAACTTACCACCCAAATGAATTTTACCTCCTTTTCTTCTCACTTTCATTTAGTGGTTTTTCATTGTTGCTGACATTTTTACTTTTTTTGCTATTAATAAAAAATTAACAAAATTTTTGCAAAAAAATGCAATTTTTCACTTTCTGTTGTAATATTTTTTTTTAAAAAAAATACATTTATATATAAATTTTTCTCTAAATTTATTGTTCTACATGTCTTTGATAAAAAAAAATGCAATAAGTGTATATTTATTGGTTTGGGTAAAAGCTATAGCGTTTACAAACTATGGTCCAAAAAAGTGAATTTCAGCACTTTGACTTTCTGAGCACCTGTCATGTTTCCTGAGGTACTGCAATGCCCAGACAGTAGAAACACCCCACAAATGACCCCATTTCGGAAAGAAGACATCCTAAGGTATACGCTGATGAGCATAGTGAGTTTATGGAAGTTTTTATTTTTTGTCACAAGTTAGCGGGAATGGAATTTTTTTTTTCCTTACAAAGTCTTATATTCCACTAACTTGTGACAAAAAATAAAATCTTACATGAACTCACCATATTCCTCACGGAATACCTTGGGGTGTCTACTTTCTAAAATGGGGTCACTTGTGGGGTAATTATACTGCCCTGGCATTTTAGGGGTCTCTAAATCGTGAGAAGAAGTCTGGAATCCAAATGCGTAAAAATGCCCTGTGAAATCCTAAAGGTACTCATTGGAATTAGGGCCCCTTTGCGCAGCTTGGCTGCAAAAAAGTGGCACACATGTGGTATCGCCGTACTCAGGAGAAGTAGGGCAATGTGTTTTGGGGTGTATTTTTACATATACCCATACTGTGTGTGAAAAATATCTCTGTAAATGACAACTTTTTCCATTTTTTTATACAAAGTTGTCAATTTACAGAGATATTTCTCTCACTCAGCATGGTTATATGTAAAAATACACCCCAAAACACAATGTCCTACTTCTCCTGAGTAAGGCGATACCACATGTGTGACACTTTTTTGCAGCCAAGATGCCCAAAGGGGCCCTAATTCCAATGAGTACCATTTAGGAGGGCATTTTTACGCATTTTGATTTCAGACTTCTTCTCACGCTTTTGGGCCCCTAAAATGCCAGGGCAGTATAAATACCTCACAAGTGACCCCATTTTGGAAAGAAGACACACCATGGTATTCCGTGAGGGGCATGGCGAGTTCATAGAAGATTTATTTTTTGGCACAAGTTAGCGGAAATTGACTTTTTTTTCTCACAAAGTCTCCATTCCCGCTAACTTGTGACAAAAAGTTCTATCTTTCATGGACTCAATATTCCCCTCAGCGAATACCTTGCGGTGTCTTCTTTCCAATTCCAAAATGGGGTCACATGTGAGGTGTTTGTACTCCCCTGGCATTTAAGGGTCTCCGCAATCATTACATGTATGGCCAGCATTAGGAGTTTCTGCTATTCTCCTTATATTGAGCATATGGGTAATGAGATTATTTTTTCCGTTCAGCCTCTGGGCTGAAAGAAAAAATGAACGGCACAGATTTCTTCATTCACATCGATCAATGTGGATGAAAAAATCTCTGCCAAAAAACATGCAAGAAAAAAAAAGAGGGGCCTAGCGATTGCCAGGACATAGGGGCTCCGCTCAAACATCCATACTTACTTCAGCTCCTATGTCCTGGCAAACATGATTTCTCCATTGACATCGATCAATCGATCGTTGTGGAGGAAGACATCTTTGCCAGATTTTTGATACAAAGTGTTTGCCAAAGCATATGAACTCCAACACCTCTCCTCAGCTCATATGCCTGGGCAAACATACCTGTACTGCGGAATCTCGTCCTGCAGCGCCGCATACACCGACTTCGCATGTAAACTGACAGCGGCGCAATGCTTCTCTCAGAATGCACATCAGTGCTGCGACGTTTTCGTCGGAACAAAGTAATACAACCGAGAGAAAAGTTAACCAGGTCTTCAACCTTTATGTGGAAAGTAAAGAGAGGTTAGTAAAAAAAAAGAAAAAAAGAAGAAAAAACAAGCAGCAGGCTCATAAATTTGAACGTTACAAACACTATAAAACCTGAACATCATAAAACTTTTAAAACCTAAACTAACTCAAGATTTCTTTTTCTTGCTACCTGTTTAATTTTTTTTTCGTTTTTTACTTTTCACTCTTTCACACCTAGCAGAAACCTCTCCTCTCCAATAGGACAATGTGTAAAGTGTAAATAGCACAGAGATGGTGCGAAGTACATTATGCACTTTATCCCAAGTGAAAGGAGAGGTTTCACATATCTGCAATAGCACACTAGCACCCCTGTGTGTTAGGGTCTCTCAAAACCTAGTATCCTGAGAGACCCTAGTGTAAAATCTACCTGTGTCCGGTGGTCCCTATGTCCCTAAGTGTACCTGAGTGTGGTACTTCCAGAAACACTCCCCTAAGCATAGGGCAGGGTGGTCAGGGCAGTCAGGACAGAAATAGCGGGTGTCTCGACTTATTCCACTCCTGCTACAGACACAACATCTTTTTTGGGGTGTCGGTTGGTTTTAGGTACCAGCAACGACACTGGGGAAATGTCGCTCGTGTAGACGGCTCACTACACTGGTGGTTGGGGCCACGGAACCTCCTGGATACAGGAGGTTCTCGATGATCTCTTCCTGAAATTTGAGGAAGGATCCTGTTCTCCCAGCCTTACTGTAGAGAACAAAACTATTATATATAGCCAATTGAATTAGGTATACAGACACCTTCTTATACCAGCGTCTGGTCCTGCGGGAGAGTAAATAAGGAGCCAACATCTGGACTAGGTCGCGCGGTGCCACAGCAGCCAATCTGTTCTAGGAACAAATGCCTGAAGAGGGGCACACTTGTGTAGAAATTGTCCACATAAAGGTGGTACCCCTTGCCAAATAAGGGTGACACCAAGTCCCAGACTGTCTTCCCAGTGCCCCCAAGGTAGTCAGGGCAACCGACCGGCTCCAGGGTCTGATCTTTACCCTCATAGACGCAAAATTTGTACTTATAGCCTGTGGCCCTTTCACAGAGCTTATACAATTTGACCCCATACCGGGCGCGCTTGCTTGGGATGTATTGTTTGAAGCCAAGGCGCCTGGTAAAATGTATTAGGGACTCATGTATGCAGATGTTTTGCTCAGGGGTATACAAATCTGCAAATTTAGTGTTAAAGTGGTCTATGAGGGGCCGAATTTTGTGGAGCCGGTCAAAAGATGGGTGGCCTCTGGGACGAGAGGTGCTGTTGTCACTAAAGTGCAGGAAACGCAGTATGGTCTCAAATCGTGTCCTGGATATGGCAGCAGAGTACATGGGCATGTGATGAATTGTGTTTTTTGGACCAATATGACTGCAATTCATGCTTTTTGTCAGGCCCATGTTGAGGAGAAGGGCCAGAAAAGTTTTAATTTCGGAAACTTTAACGGGTTTCCATCAGAAAGACTGGGCATAAAAGCTTCCGGGGTTGGCAGTTATAAATTGAGTAGCATACCGGTTTGTTTCTGCCACGAGTAGGTCAAAGAGCTCTGCAGTGAAAAACAGCTCAAAAAACCCCAGTGCCAATCTGATCTGAGCTGTCTCAACCTGAACTCCTGACTGGGCGGTCAAAGGGGGAACTACTGGTGCGGGTGAAGATGGGGGCTTCCAATCAGGGTTTGCCAGCACCTCAGGGACTCTAGGGGCTCTACGGGCCTGTCTGTGCGGTGGCTGCGACGGGGGAACTACTGCACGTGCGACCGTACCAGCTCCAACTGGCCTTCTGGTGCTCGCCACTTCACCATGTTCTACGGCAGTGCTGGTACTAGGTCCAGGATGGGATGCGCTGCTGGTGTATGCCTCACCACGTAATCCGACAGCGCCAGCCCCACTCTGCTGCCCTTGAAGCGGATCCTGCGCAACCTGTGGTCTAGCAACACGGGGCCAGGTACGCCTGGTGCTATCAGGGACCTCAACCTCATCGTCCGAACTTTGGGTCAGACTGCCACTGCTTTCTACAGGTTCGTATTCTGACCCGCTGGATTCGTCAGATGAGGGTTCCCATTCCTCATCCGACTGGGTCAGAAGCCTGTAGGCCTCTTCAGAACAATACCCCTTACTTGCATTTGGACAACTAAATTTAGGGGGTATTCCCTGAGACTACCCAAGAAAAAAAGCAAGCCTGCCTTACAAATGGGAGGCTAGCGAAGTACAGGAAGCCGCTGCGATTGATAAAAAATATCAAAAAACTGATTTTTTTTTATTGCAGCAGTGCTTGTGTAGTGATTGTGCAGTGATAAAAAAAATAAAAAAATTTTGTCACTGCGGCGGGGCGGGCTTGGGTGAACGCACGCACGTATAGGCGACCGATCAGGCCTGATCGGGCAAACACTGCGTTTTGGGTGGAGAGTGACTAAGGTGACACTAATACTATTATAGATCTGACTGTGATCAGTTGTGATCACTTACAGATACTATAAAGTACCAATGCTGATTAGTGCTACGCTAATCAGCGAATGCGGTGCGGTGGGCTCTAACTGACTACCTAAAGGGGCCTAAAAACTAAACTAAACCTAACAGTCAATACTAGTGGAAAAAAAAAGTGACAGTTTACACTGATCACTTTTTTCCCTTTCACTAGTGATTGACAGGGGTGATCAAGGGGTTAATTGGGGTGATGGGGGGTGATCTAGGGCTAAAAATGTGGTGCTTGGTGTACTCACAGTCTCATGTGCTCTCTGCTGGGACCAACCGACGAAAAGGACCTAGCAGAGAGCACAGAAGCCATTTAACACATGAAGCATCGCTGCGTTAGCCGGTCGGGATGTGGTTAAAAAGTTGTCCAGGCAATATAACTTATTTTGAAATGCTTTAGAGAGGTGTCAAAAAATCCCTCAAGGGGTTGTGTCATTTCATACATTGGGGACATATCACTAGGATCCTAACTCTGGGACCCAAACCTATCTCTAAATCGGAGCCCGCAAAGAGAAGGAGAACGGACCGGACATGCGCAGCCTCCCTTCATTCATTTCTATGGGAGGGCCAAAAATAGTCGAGAGCCGGATCGGTTATTTCCTTCTGCCCCATAGAAGTGAATGGAACAGTGGCTGTGTTGCACAGTGTGCTTCCCATTAATTTTTAAGGGACTTCTGAAAATACCGCAGCACACTGCTCAGGGCCAGGTATCAGAAACAGCAATGATTCTTAGCCCTGTCAGTAACTGGCAGAGAGAGAGTGACTAAATCAGATAGGTAGAGGTTAAGTCATGCTCCGAGGTCCTAAGCCTGTCCCCAGGGTGCTCTGGGCACCTAATTAGCATACAGATAAAAGTAGGAATTTCTCACTAAAGACACACTGGATTGCTGCAAGAGATGGGGCCTTACAATCAGCATGATTAACCTTACCAGGCAATATGCCTCGTTTACTAGAGTAGATCAAGCTGTCTGTTGCTCTTTATCATTGCATAGAACATTGATGAAAACGTATACAATCGTCAGATATACTTTCTCCAACTTATTTATGGTTTTCAAGATCCCTGCCTGCTGTCATTCAGGTTCATAGGAACCTGTATTGTTTTCTCCCACATACAGTACTCACACAGGGGAATATATCAGTCATCTAACAGCAGAAGTGAATTATTCTGCTTGAAACCGGATAGGTAAGATATGCTACTATTGGTCCTATTTTTAATGGAGTCTTCTGGGATCTACTAAATACATTATAACAGACAACAATGATAAACAGGGGGTAGATTGTTTAATTGTTTAATGCTTCATTGTTTAATTCTATTCTGATCATTATTTTGGGTACTACTGTGTATGTATATTGTGCTGCTGTGCTAGGAGTGAAATATTTTTTAACACACACCTGTTTAAAGTATGCTATATTATATATCGATTCAGTGTGCCATAATCTTTCATAATGTTTCAGAGTTTCAGAGCAGAGCTGTCAATCATATTGCAGCCCAAATCACCAGTGCTGAGCGAATTAAAGTGAAACAAATTCACTTTGATCCGAATTTCAGGAAAACTTTGATTTGCCACAAATCTGAATGTCCTCTCTCTTCATAGTAGTTAATCGTTTTTTTCCTAAAATGGTGGTTATACATGTAACAAAGTGAAAGTAAGAAGCCCGGGAATGTGATATGACAGATAATACCATGCACCTAGCCAATCAGTGATGTATAGAAAGCCTAATCCCACCCGATCTCCTCCAGTTTACTGTGAACTAAACATAGGGAGATGCATGGCAAGTGGTAGGGACTGTGTTTTAGAAATGTTTTAATTTTTAAATATTGGACAGGGACAGTGCAGGGACAGTGTAGGGAAATCATAGGGAGAGTTTTCAGACACAGTAGGGAGAGTATAAAGAAGCTGCAGGGACCGTGCATGCTCTGTGTAATCGTCATGTGCATCTTGTTCCACTGCTGCGCCATTCATTCTTAATCTGTTCTATTATACATCTAAGCCAGTGTACCTAGTTAATTTGCTGTTCCATTAATAATTAATCTGTTCAGTTATACATAGATATACTGTGCATCAAACTCATTGTCAACAAGTGATGTAATGTATAGCTGTGTTTTTCTAGTCTATCTGCTGCACCATTTATACTTCATCTGTTACATTACTGATTCACTTACTGAACACTCTGGCCAACAGACAGTTGGCAGGGCACTCAAAAGGAATGGACAGTGGCAAAAATGTTGCTATAGCTGGCACAAGTAGCAGCAGAAGAAGGGGTGGTGCTAACAGCAGTCGCAGTAACAGGCCAGAGATGCCCCTGTCGTGTTTTGCCAACAATCCAGCTGTAGTGAAATGGTTGATAGAATCGCGAATTTTAATCACGAATATCGCCGCTTTGAGAATTTATGAATATTTAGAATATAGTGCTATATATTCGTATTCGCGAATAGTACTGATCGCGAATATTCTAATCGTGAATTTATCTTGACTATATCGTGGATAACGGCACTTAGCAACATCCCTAGCAACCAATAGGAAAGTTACCTATCCCTTAGTGTTGATCGCGAATATTCGAATCTCGAATTTTTATCGCAAATATATTACATTGCCGATTTTCGCAATGAAGTAAATAATGACTATAGATCACTAATTCTCGATTTTGTGAATTTATGGCGAATATTCGGCCAAAAATTAGCAAAATATTGCGAATTTGAATATTGCCTATGCCGCTCATCACTAGTACAGTTCATGCCAGGTCTGACATGTGGAACTGTAACTATGGCCAAGGACAATATATGTCCTTTACAGCCCACTGGACAAATGTGGTTCTGGCCCAGGAACACCAGCAACTTGAGCAGGTGATGGCAATGCTGCCTCCGCCTTGTAATCGTGGGATTTCTTCACCAATGTCCTCCTCTCCCTCCTCATCGTCTACCTTGTCCTCAGCCTCCATTGTAGGCACAGTTCAAAGTGGTTCTTCAGCCAGCATACCACCCCTTTGCAAAACATGGTGTTGTCACGCGGTTCTGCACCTGGTCAACCTGGGCAAACGCAGTAACGGAGGAACTGCTCCATATGATCAACCAAAAAATCTAATCCAGGCTGTCTACTCACCAACTGGAGATAGGGACCATGGTCATCGATAACAGGAAGACTGCGCTGCGTCTCAGAGGGCTGGCTCATACTCCCTGCATGGCGCACGTCTTCAATCTGGTTGTCACCTGGTTCCTGAAGACTTCCACCTAACTGCAAGACATCTTGAAAATGCATGCACTTCAGCCACTTGTACGGTACAAAACACGCCCTCCTTCAGCTGCAAAGGCAGAATGGTGTTCCCCTACATTGTTTCATATGCGATGTTTCCACATGTTCCACAAACAAAACCCATGACCGATTTAATGAACCCTGTGGAGGCTGAACTGCCTGAACCCTGTGGAAGAGGAAGAGGACGAGGAGGATGACATAAACATTCACGAATTCTATACAGAATACAGGTGGTTTATCTGTTCAAGTGACAGGGAGTGAAGCAGGAAAAGCTAGAGGGCAAAGATGAAGACAATGTAGATGATCATTCCTGACATACCGTGGCAGCATGCAGTGGAGATGGAGGCAGGGAGTGCCTCCGAGTCCCTTGTACAAATGTCCAGATGCATGCTAAGATGCTTGTGTAGTGACAGCCACATTATCCATAATGTTAGACCCTCGCTAACAGTCCAAAATGGGGGCCTCTTTTACACCTTCTTAGAGGAATGAAAAACTCAACTACTGTTGAAACATCCTTTGTAGTAAGTTGATTGCTTCCCATTCTCCTGAAGGTCTAACTGAGGGCACCTTCTGTGATCACGCTCCACTGCCATGACTGCTGGAGGGGGGTGGGTGTAGTGATGGGAGCAGAGCAGCAACAGCTCTATCAGTAGCACCTTAAGTCTTCAGTCTTTGATGAGCACTTTTTCTTCCTACTGAAAAAAAACAGCCAGGAGTAACAGCAGGACATGAAGCAGAACCTGAACCAGCAGGGGGTGGCATACTTGGACTGCACCCTCACCCCAGATCCAAGATCCCCTGGACTACTGGGCAGCAAAACTTGAATTGTGGCCACAACTGGTTGAGTTTGCCCTGGGCAAGCTTTCCTGCCCAGCCAGTAGTGTGGCATCATAGTGGATGTTTAGTGTGGCAGGTGGCATAGTTATCCCAAAGAGAACTCTCCTTTCAACACAAAATGTTGTGAAACTAACCTTTATGAAGATGAATCAGGCGTGGATCAACCAGGATTTCCAGACACTGGTGACTGATATAACAGACTAGATCATTCTGGCAGTAATGATCTGACTGTAGTGTGCTGCCACACCAGAACATTGTGACAAATGTACCATTACTTCTGCCCATGTCCTGCTGCCACTATTCCGATGCTATAACCCACCTGATGCCACATGTCTGCAGCCTCTACTACCATCTGCCCCTACTGAGATCTGCCACCATCTTGTGCTGTTACTGCCACTGCTGTTGCCCTCCCTTTCCACTCTGTTCTGGTGCCACTATTGTAATTCTTTATGCTATTGCCACCCTCACCTGTGTGTTATGGGGCCATTAGTGTATGTTTTTCCATGTTGACATCATTGTTTATTTTTTGATTCTTCTGATCCGTAAGAAGAACTGAAAAATAACAAACAAAAGAACAAAAACAAGTCCTGTGCATTGAGCATCCAGAACGTCTCTATCACATGGTCAGTATTTTGCATCAGGATTTGATCATGATTTGGAAGCCAAAAGCAGAAGTGGGTCCAAAACACAGAAGACAAGATATTTCCTTTACATTTTATCTCTTTTTTGGACCCACTCCTGTTTTTGCCTTATCAATATTGATCAAATACTGATGCAAAAAATTGACCCAATACTGATCGTGTGATGGAGGCCATTAAAGTCCTCCATGAAAAACACATCCAATTTCAGTATTCAGCGTCAGGATTTGATCATGGTTTGGGAGCCAAAAGTAGGTGAGGGTCTAAAAACACACAAGACGGACCACTCCTTGAATGTTTTGCTAGTAAATTAGAGCAAACGCTAACATTGAACTATATGGCAGAGTTCACACTTCTGTTATTTGGTCAGTTATTTCCATCACTTATTGTGAGGCAAATTCAGGAGCCTAGCCTATTCTCTGAATAAGTATCATGAATACATCTGAACATGTTCTGTGGGTTTGACCCACACTTGCTTTGGGCTGACAATTACTGTGTGAAGTGTGAACTAAGCCCAAAGCCTCCTGCAAACGGCCATTGTGCGGCTGTTCCGTGCATTGGGGACTGCAATTCGAGACCCATTCAACTTGAATGGGTCTGTGATCCGTCAGCAATGTAACAAAATAAAACACTCTGTAGTGCTTCTGTGGGCTTCCTATCCGTGCTTCCGTGAATTGGTCTGCATCCAAATACTGATGCAAAAAATTGACCAAATACTGATCGTGTGATGGAGGCCATTAAAGTCCTCCATGAAAAACACATCCGATTTCAGTATTCAGCGTCAGGATTTGATCATGGTTTGGAAGCCAAAAGTAGGTGAGGGTCTAAAAACACACAAGACGGACCACTCCTTGAATGTTTTGCTAGTAAATTAGAGCACACGCTAACATTGAACTATATGGCAGAGTTCACACTTCTGTTATTTGGTCAGTTATTTCCATCACTTATTGTGAGGCAAATTCAGGAGCCTAGCCTATTCTCTGAATAAGTATCATGAATACAACTGAACCTGTTCTGTGGGTTTGACCCACACTTGCTTTGGGCTGACAATTACTGTGTGAAGTGTGAACTAAGCCCAAAGCCTCCTGCAAACGGCCATTGTGCGGCTGTTCCGTGCATTGGGGACTGCAATTCGAGACCCATTCAACTTGAATGGGTCATTGATCCGTCAGCAATGTAACAAAATAAAACACTCTGTAGTGCTTCTGTGGGCTTCCGATCCGTGCTTCCGTGAATTGGTCTGCATCCATTATGCGGGGTACACACGGCTAGTGCTGGTGTACTGTGGAACCGCTGAATGCGGGCCGCAATATGGCCATGGCCGGGCAATGGCCGTGTGCACGAGGCATAAGGGCTCATGCACACGACCGTATGTATTTTGCGGTCCGCAAAAAATGGATCGGCAAAAAATACGGATGGCGTTCGTTTTCTTTTTGCGGACCCATTGAAATGAATGGTTCAGCATACGGTCCTCAAAAAAGAAACAAGAATGGACACGGAAAGAAAATACAGTCGTGTGCATTAGCCCTAATAGTGACGAACAGTCATTCTATATCTTACAGGAGGGATTCAAACACACTTGCAGCAATTTGTTTATTGAAAGATGCTTATGATTTTATTTTTATTTTTGTTTAGCTAGGGTTTAGTTAGAAATGTTTGTGGCCTGCACGTTGATGTGCACGGCCATATATGTGACCTGCCTGTCATTCAGACCCACAGTAACTGTTTCGCTACCAGGAAGGACTAGCTATACATGTTGCTGCACTGCTAGGTGATGTACACCATGAAAAATTCTCCCTAAAGTTAAACTGCTAGTCAGGATAGCCCTGTTTTAGTGCGCTTCATGGCGAACTAATTTGGATCAAAGCAAAAAAAAAATTTAAATTCGGGGAAGCAGCTGAATCGAATTTTTTTAAAACATTGTTCCTCTTTACGAATCATATTAGGCTGCTCCACAGTATAAGGCCTCGCTCACATGTATGTTTGACTTCTGTAGTGTATTACTGTGAGATTCAAGAGCTATGAAAAAATAAACTTAGGTGCGTAAAAGTTCACTAAACTATGATAAAGATGTCACCTGGCCGATGCCCATATGATACAAAGAGAGGTAGTATTAGCAAGACACATCTTTCCCTGAAGATATCCTCAATGGAGCGGTTCACTTTGTTACATACAATAGCTAGATGTTTTTTAAGCGTCCTGGACCCTACAAAAGGTCTTCAGTGTGCAGTAGGTTTGTAAGGTTACTTCATACTTCAGGAATGCCAGGTAGCAGGCACCACTTATCAACTTCACTACAAGGAATTAAAGGGGAAAGAACCACTAAATTACCTTGCTGTACACATGGAAAATCCATCTATGTTTCACCTGTGAAGAATTTGTGTGTTTATTTTTTGCCCACCGTGCATCATCCATATTCTACGGACACTTGCATCCAGTCCCTGTGGGAGTAGGCATAGAAGATGGCAATGATAGTTGCCCTGATATAACGTTGTAGTGTCACAGTGTCCTACTTTAGCCCTTCATTTCCTGGGGTATGTTACAGTGGAAGTTATAGCACTGAAAAATTAGGCCACAGTTGAACGCAACAAAGTCCTGTTTGCAACGTAGAACTTGAAATACATACATTAACAGCAGGCTTTAGTGCAATTCTTCTCTCGTACCAGCTAAAATATTGAGGCAGGTTGATTGGTGCCAATTCAGCACTAAGTTGATACTGGCTTAGAGGTTGTTTGGTGAAGGGTGGCTGAGCTGTAATCCCTCACTTAACCGTAGTGTCTGTAGAAGCCGGATATATCACGTTACTCTGCTGTCTTTATTCTCTCATGGCTTTACTTCAGGCAATTTAGTAATAGTTATTTCTGTAGGAGAAGGAGCACTACGCTCTCTCCACTTTGTCTGTAGACAGGAACTCCCTTCTCTTGGTATAAAGCGGGACCAGCCCACTCCTACCAAGAGGGGAGGGACAGGCTGGTTAATCCTATTCCTGCCAACCTTTGCCATACCTTCCTTGCTGGTAGTGATAACCAGGAAACAAACAGTGAAATACAAGATAACAATTAATAATTTGTAGCTCCCCTAGGTTTGGAGTACTACACACCACTCTTCTGAAACTTAATCTCCTACCATAATCCATGATAACACCACTGACAGAACACATGTCATCTATGTAGCGCCAGTGGTTTTTCACAGACCTGTATACTTCAATGTACATGTTTGGTCCACATCACAGACCAAATTGGTGCATGAAAAACTATTGATGTATGATCAAAAACATCAAAAGTCAATAGATACATGTGCTGTTCATCGAGAACATGGACTACACACATCCATGATTCACTGAAGTATGTATGAGGCTTAAAGAATGGTAGCAGCACAGCATTGTCCACAATAAAATATTATACTCTGTGCCGCGACCGGGCCGCAGGGGCATCACGTGAGCTACGGTGGGCCGATGGGGGGTAGTAGTAGTTTTACTCACGGTTAGCAGAGCCTCCCTGGACCGGCGTGCAATGAAGAGAAGGACAGCAACAGTTCTTTTGGGGCACACTCTGTTGTCCAGGGATTCCCGCCAGATGGTGGTTGAGGAGCCCTTGGTGGTGTGGGTCTAAGGTGCAGTGGAGACAGGGTCCCTGGGCTTCGTGATGCCAGCACCAAAAGGTGCAAATAAGTGATACGTTCACACAATAAGGAGACCAGTTCTTTTAACAAATTCCCAGTACTTTACTGAAGCTGATCGAAAGGTCATCAATGTGCGCAAATGTCATTTACAGCAAGGCAGCTATAATGGTTCAGGTTAGTTCAAAAAGTTGCATAAGGGGTAGTTTTACTCTATAGCAATCAATCCCTTGTTACTCCAGGCTAGAGGGATATACTATCTCTGCTGTACTGTATAGTCATATACTTCTGTATCCTCTCTAGGAATACTATCTCCTGACAGGTGGCCTTTCTGTCTTTGGTTATGGTGGACAGCTGGTAGTTTAGAATCTCTCCACCAAATGCAGAGGAGTCTAGACCCTGATAAATGACAATTACCTTGCTTTGCCAATATTCCCACTCCCTCTGTGGGTTGCCTGGATCTTTTGTAGTCTTCCCCTTCTATGGGCTGGAACATAGAACTAACTCTGGAGTTTTGATAACTCTGCAAAATGGCTGCTGAAGTGCAGCTTTTCCTCAGACATCACACTCTCCTCCTTCTTCTTCTTCTTTTCTCCTCAGAGAGCAGGGCAGAGTCAGCCCTGGGAGGCTTTTTAGAATCTCCCCCTTCCTGTGCAACTTTATGGGAACTCAGGCACAAGCACATTTTCATGAAACACAATCACAATATTAAGCAGTGTGTTTAAGGACACTGTATCTGTTTAATTCAGCCCCAACAGAGCTCAGGAAGCAGGGGGAGGGGGAGGCCTGCTTTAATCCCTCATATCTACGACTTGGTAACAACCCCCCATAGAACAAATAGAGGACAGCCACGCATTCATAGCTGCCCTCCGCTCATGTTGGGGGTCCCGTTCTGGAGATAGGTGCAGGTCTCACCTCCTAGCAATATGCCACCAATGTCTCAGATGATATACAACCCCTTTAAGGCTAAAATTAGTCATGTCACTATGGGTCTCCTGAGCTAGACATAAATTAAAAATCTTCAATGATAAAAAGTGACATTTTGGGAGGGTTTTTCGAATTTGAATGTGACTGTTGAGGGGTGCAAAGTCCTAGTAGTAATTTTTGTGATTTACTGGGGATCCAGATTCCAGATAGAAATCAACCAGGAACAAATTCTTCCTTCTTATCCATGAGCAATCAAACAACATATCTCCCCAAGAGAATTTAATATAGCCTATTTTTATGTTTAGCAGAAAGACAAGCAAACAAACATAGCGCATTCAACTGTCAACTTGTTAAAAGACCCTATAAAAGTGTTTATTCATATTAACAAATGGCAGAAAACTGATGCCTGTCCTTGTGCGCAAAACGGACAAGAATAGGACATGTTCTATTTTTTTGGGGTAACGGACAGGCGGACATACAGAAACAGAATGCACACTGAGTCGTTTTCGTATTTTGTTTCAAGTCCAATTGAAGTGACGGGTTCTGCATATGGACTCCTCTGAAATTTGATTGGTTGCTATGGGGAAATAAGCCAGTTTTTTTTACACCAGTCTGATAAATCTCCCTGTTATTCCTGGTGGTTTTATATCTAGATTAATTCATTCAAATAAACAAGTGTCCAAGTGTTATGTCAGAACGCAATTACTGAAGAAATTTTAGGGATATACAGGATTTTTTTCCTTTTATGGCATATCAAGCCTTGTGGATTTTTATCTTCTGGTTTATGTACATGAACATAGAGGCTGATTGGCGTATTACACTTTCAGATGGAATATGCAGTAATTTCTTTCAGTCGTATTTGTACACAATCCCTTTTATGACTCCAGACAAAAATGGGCTGCCATACAAATGTATGAATGCACCCTTCCTCTGGATCATGAGAGAGAATGTAACCCCTTTCCCTTCCTTTCTTTGATTTAATTGTCTTTTTCCAACCATATCAAATATGCAACTATGCAATTACAAATGTTATATGTACAAACTGTATGTATATATATATATATATATATATATATATATATATATATTGAACTCAAAGATAATTTGTAAACTGGTACATTCAGTTATTGCTATAGCTTCACTGTGAGTTATAACTAAATGCTACAAAAAGCCTTCTTTATATACACCGTTCAACCATAACATAAAACCACAAAAAAACACGTGAAGCATATTGTGGCAATGACATCTATCAAGGGCTTCAATATATTAGGCAACAAGTTAACAATCTTTTCTTCAAGTTGATATGTTGGAAGCAGGAATGCTGGGTTTACATGGGCCGCCTGCAGCATGTGGACAAACCCCTGGCAACCTGAGTTTGCTAAAAGCTGCATGGTTTTGAAGTTTAGTCCTAGGCTTTATCCGTTAATTTGTCCATTGATCCCCACGGGTGGGTGGGGTTTCAGCCAGATGTGTCAACCACAGCGTACAAACCTGACATTAAAAATATGCAACCAAGGTCCTAAGTGACTTTGACAAGGGTCAAATTGTTATGTCTAGACAAGTAGGTCACAGCATTTCTAAAAGAGCATTTATCGTCTTGTTCCCAGTAGGCAGTAGTTAGATTTTACTAAAAATGGTCCAAGGATGGACAACAGCTGAACTGGTGACAGGGTAATAGTCACCAAAGACTAGCTCATCTGCTCCAGTCCCCTACTAATGAAGTTAATGTTAAATGCGGTCTTGTGGAGTCCATGCCTCCATCGGTAAGTCATTTTTTGCAGCAATTTTTAGTAAAACACGCCATTTCCAAATGTTGCATGGAATGGGAAATATTACATGAACCAAACAGACACTTTTTGTAGAGACATTTTCTCACCCTAGAGGTGTGTTTTTGAGGTCAGGGGAGTTTTATTTATTTTTTCACAGCATGCTCTAGGTCTGGCCTTTTTGTTTCTTTATTCTAAAGATATCCATTTCATTTTGCCCTGCATGAAAAAACTCCAGAATAAATTGCCAGTGCGTGCTATACAATTTTTAATTGTGTTTTGGATGGAATTTTTTGTACCAATGTATTTTTCCATACTGCTCTAAAGAGGAAGTGACATTTCAGGGGGCACATCATTTCATATTTAATAAAAGCAAGCTATACAGAAGTGTAAGGAAAAAAACACTAGGTGGAAAAGTCAAACATTTATTGATTTTTTTTTGCCTAAAAAAAGCACAACACAAAACAGATTCCGTGATGTCCATGAGGAAACCACCTCCCATTATTTTCAATGGAAGGTCGTGCTGTGGTGCCTGCGGCTGTGACTTAACTTGACCATCAATGGTGCCTGCTAGCATTCTGCTGGAACTTGTGGTGGGTGTCCGCCCACAGTTTAGTTCTATTCAATGAGGCTAAAACACAAGCAGACATGCCACATTCGAATTGAAAACCTGACAAAACAGACAAAATTACAAAGGGAAAATCTGCCTTGTGAACTAAACCCAACTAGAGTATGACTTTTATATATTGCCTCTGATGCAGTTTCCTAATTACTTTAATAAACTTCTTTATTTGCAGTCAAATTGTTTATGCACAGAAGCTGGCTATTTTCCCGACCTTTCAGTACTCTGTCCTCCCCTATTAATGATGAAAACGGTTTGGTAGATTTTCTGCCATTTAGAGCAAAAATGCTTCCTAATTTATAAAAATTGATTAATGGCATTATGAACTGGAAACTAATTAGAATTAAATAGCTGTAGAAAATGGGCACGCCTGCATTGGGTTACATCTCCATCTTTCACAACCAACAATACCTTACATCAGCAGGTAAAATATATTATCACCCAGCCTGTTGGATATTGTAGTAAGATTACTTGCCAGAAACTAAGGCTAGGTTCACACATTGCAGTTGCACTATGGTTTAGCAGCTGCAATATGGATGGCATAACTACTTCCCACATCGTGGTTTTCTATGGAAACTGTTCCTGAAATTTGTCCTCAGGGCTCATCCATAAGGAGAACATGATGTGCATAGTCCTCAGGAATAGGTGTGCAACCTTATAGATAACAGCCATAGTCAAGAGCAGCTAGCTACTGTCTATCTGATTGCATGTCAGGAGGTGAACTAATGAATTTCACAGCTCACGATTGCTGTTATTAGGGATGCCAGGGTTTAGACATGGGCGATTTGTTGAAGAGATTTTGTGACTGCCCCGTTCATGTGAATGAGGCTTGCAGAAATCCATGTGCTTGCCATCAAGACAAAACAATTCAGATGAATGAGATTGATTTTCAGTCTCTGCCTTATGTAACTATACCACTTAGGCCTCATGCACCCGACCGCATGTGTTTTGCGGTCCGCAAACCGCGGATCTGCAAGCACGGAAGCTGCTTTGCATTCCATTCCGCAATTTGCGGAAAGGAATGCGGCCCATTGTAGAAACGGACAAGAATAGGACATGCTCTATTTTTTTTGCGGGGCCACGGAATGGAGCAACCCATTGGGTCCGCATATTTTGGGCTTAGGCCTCAGGCACACGACCGTATGTGTTTTGCGGTCCGCAAATTGCGGATCTGCAGAAAAAACAATAACGTCCATATGGTATCCGTTGTTTTGCTGATCCGTTTTTTTTGTGGATCCATTGCAATAAAGCCTATCCTTGTCCGCAAACTATAAAAAAAAAGGACATGCTCTATTTTTTTTGTGGGGCTACGGAAGGGCCATACGGATGTACGGTCAAAAAACTGAACGGACAAGGAAACAATATACGGTTGTGTGCATGAGGCTGTGTTCATACTTTTCCATCAGTTGCTTCCATCAGTTATTGTGAGCCAAAACCAGGTGTGGGTCAAAAACACAGAACAGGAGCAGATCTTTCCATTATACCTTATCTCTGTGTTCGCTTCATGACTGGTTTTGGCTCACAATCACTGATTGAAATAACTAGACCAAATAACTGAAGTGTGAACTCAGCCTCAGGCTTATTGTACACAAATGTATGGTTTTGCGGTCCGTTTTCTGCGGAACGGAACATCTGGCCCCTAATAGAACAGTGCTATCCTTGTCCGTGATGTGGACCCGTTTTTTTTGCGGACCCATTGAAATGAATGGGTCCGTATATGGAACATGAAAAACGGTCCGTACACTTGCAAAAAAAATGTTTGTGTACAAGAGGCCTTAGGCTACATGCACACAAAGGTATTTTGTTTCCGTGTCCATTCCTATTTTTTTGCGGATAGAATGCGGACCCATTCACTTCAATGGGTCCGCAAAAAATGCGGACAGCACACCGTGTGCTAGCCGCATCTGTATGTCTGTTCCGTAGCTCCGCAAAAGAAATAGAGCATGTCCTATTCTTGTCCGTTTTGCGAAAAGGATAGGCATTATTACAATGGATCCGCAAAAAAACGGATGCCATGCGGACGTCATCAGTTTTTTTGGCGGATCCTCAATTTGTGGACCGCAAAACACATATGGTCGTGTACATGTAGGCTTAGTGGGATGTACTATGATGAGCTATTAAAGAGTGAGGGGTCAATATACTGTTCTTTCTCAGCTGTCTGTTTTAGCACCCAACTAGAGATAAGTGAATCAATTTTACATGTATCTATTTTTTTACAATTTTACCAAATTATTCTAATATCGGCAAATGCAAAACTTTTGTTATTTATCCCTGACATATTGTTCAAACAAGGCTACAACCATTTTACAAGGCTGCCTCCAAAAAGGTGTTCTTTTAGAACCTTATCTTAATTTAAAAAAATCTGACAGTGCAGTGAATATTTAACAGGGTATTTGTTACCACCAGGTATTTCCCTATAGCCATATATGTCGCTGTCCCTATGACATTACTAATGCTGTTATGGCAGGAGTTTATCCAGCCAAAATCCCGTGCATGGCTGTGCTGGGAGGGTTGTCACGCTGACCAGTTAAGCCCTGGCTGGTTGACCTATAGGTAAAGCTGGAAGCCAATTCCAGAGCGAGGTGGGGAACTTACTGTAGTCATGGCCAGCAGTTGGACACTTGCTTGTAGTGACAGTAAAGTGTAATTACAAATGCTGGTAGGAGTGAGTGGGATGAACACTTGTATTTACTCTGCTCCGCCAATATGACGCGCAGTGTAATCTTGAAGAAAAAGCAGCACTTGCACGAGCACTGCCTCCTCTTCAAACAGCTGAATGGCATTGGTGATGACAGTCAGACCGTTTCCAAACAGATATTGGTGACGTCTCCCGAGGATAGGTTATCAATATATATTGGCTGCACAAGCCCTTTAAGGGTCCATATATAACAAATCCATACAACTATATTTACTTAAAACTGAAAATTCACTCTCATAGCTAAAACCATAGCTGAGTTTTAGCTTTTCTTATTTCCAGCAGCACCACTATCACCCTATGTGAACCCAGCCTAAAATTCACAGATGAGGCGTACTAATACCCTCCTCTCACAGGTATGTCTTATCATTATGACTTCATCGACATTTGCCAGCTTTAAATCACCCTTTCTTTGTGAGCATAACTCTCATCCACTTATCCATTTTACATTACAGGCCTTACACACTTGAATGTTTGATTTGAATTGCATTTCGAAAATTGCAGCATAATATCACAGGTTATTTTCTGACTCTCGTGCAGATTGCACACACTTTCTTATTTTAACCCTTGTAATTCATACAACCGAAACCGTATTTTCGCTCTGCTAAATGTTAATGTGAAATCAGCGTAGTTTGATGCCTGTTTCTCAGACTGACATAATTACCATTCTTTAGCAGTTTATTCTACATACATATAATTGATCCTTGATTGCTTAAATTTGAAATGACTGTGACAACCTTTCATCATTTGCATTGGAGAAGTCAGAAAAGGAAACATATGTCACCAGAAGTATGAAAAACATCACAGGATGAATCCACTTATATGAAATAATGCAGACAAGATACGTTACACTCAAGTGGTAGAGTGATCAGAGCGATAGATTTACAGACAAGTGCCAGAGCTGATCAGCGTTACAGGTGACCCTTGTGGTTTATGACAGTAAAATCGCTCTGTAGTTCTTTCATGTAGTAGTAACTACATTTTTTATGTAGATGAAAGAAATGTCTTGGTAGGGTTATTGGGTACTGTACAATGAAGCTCAAAAGATGCTTCTGTTTGACTGCATACAATGGATTCAATCTTAACAATACTCCAGTAAAATTATGGAAATATATTCTAAAGTTCAGCCGAAATAATAAAACTTTACATGTATTCATTAAAGTGGCTGTTTCAACAGGTTGCTGCCTTCCAGAACAGCCACCGAAACAGCACAACTGGTTAGCAGACATGAATGGTACTGCACTAATCATGGCCACTACCCAGCGCACACAGCTGTGCTGTTCCAGTGCTGGTTCTATCTGATCGTGTGGATACCAGGAGCCAGACCAATACCCATCTGATACTGATTACCTATAACTTTTAGTTTTTCTTGCTGAATATGGCAGTCACAGTCAGTATTTTTTGGTTTGCAGAGTCTTCTGGTCAGCTACTCAGGGCATCAGCAACCTTGGGGATCTAGTTCAGTTTCTACCTTCCAATTGCTAATAGCCATTTTGTCAAGTATACAAGAGGGGGAGATGTCACCACGAATGCATGTGACTCTTTTTGGAGTCACTGGCTCGGCTGATTCCATCACTGCCTGCAGTGTAAAGGGTGATAGACATATGTGGCTTCTTCTCCTATATATGGCTGTAATAGTAGATCAGGGGCCAGAGATTAGATAAAGGCCCCCGGATAGATTCACATCTGCAGTGGAGGTTCCATTATGAACCTTTGTTGCCGATTCTGGTAAAAATGCAGAACAAAATTCCACTGTATTCCATGGTATTTTGTTTAGCAAAATGATGGAAACCCCATGGACCTCATTATACTGTAGTACACAGAGTCTGTCAGGTGCAGTTGGTGTCCTTTACAGGCCAGATCTACACTGGAACAACTAAACAAGAAAACAGAAAATGCACAGCAGATTACATACTTACACGGCCAGATGTTTGGACCGATTATCTGGAACAAACATTCATTCATGCATTTTTCAGATAATTGGTCTATGTTAAGGTGCCACAGATCACCTGGAATTCGTGATTATCGGGTGAAATAATTCTTGGTGCAGACACCTCAATCATTCTTTTTGGACAGCAGACATTGCAAACAGAACTGCCCAGTTACAATGAATATGTATGAGGATGAGCGATGGCTGTAGCCATCGCTTGTCCCCATACAATTGAGATGGTGCATGTAAATGTAGCTCTTCACCTTCACTGATGAGCAGCCAATTATTGGGAAGGAACTTCTCCTACCTGATAACTGTCTGCTCATTGGCGCAGTGTAAATACGCCTTGACATGTGCTTTATAATACAATAAATTTATGTCAAGTAAGTAACATAATCTTGGCATAGTAAAATTGTAATTCTCATCTTAAGGCCCCTTTACATGAACTGATGATCAGGAAAGTTATCTGGAAGCACCATACTTAGTAATGTTCTTTCCTGATAATTGCCCTGTGTAAATGTGCTATTGATCAGCTGAGGAGCGAGCAAACACTTGTTCATTTGGGGACAGCATTGTTTATGCATTTTTCAAAATCATTGTTTTTGAGCAGCAGATTGTGCTGTGTAAACACAGAAACAATGAATCTGTATGGAAACAAGGGATCACAGTACAAAGGAGATGATTTCTGCATGTAAATGTAGCTCTCATCTCTGGTGACAATCAAGCAATTATCGGGAATGAATTATTTGTTTCTAATAATTGCCCTCCCATACACTGCAATTGCTTTACAGGCTTATACCACATCTCTAGCATATGTTTTAACATAGTGATTTCCGGGGCTATGAATGATATCTTATTTTAGTTGTAGTTTAATTCCACTTCTTTTAAGTCTCCAGATCTTGAAGGGATTTCTAGGAAGAATTTAAACCAGTGAGCTCCCTAAAGACTGATGGCTACTTAAATACTGTATATCAGACAATGCCCCAGCTTAGATTTCCATTCAGTATTAAAATGTCAGTCAGCATTATGTGCTAATGAATCTGGGTGGTAATCAAGTCATATCACAAGCTTAATGTTGTCTCTCCTGTCAGCCAGACTAGAAAATCTATAACTTTTCATGAATGTGTCAGTGGACTAGCCAATCTGAATCCTATGCCAAAAGGCAGCCTTGACGCAGCCCATACCCAAACAAGACAGAGTTAAACATAAAAATGCCTTTCATATAGTGAATGGGTTTCATACATATTTATAAGAATGTCATAAAGTAGGACACTTACTTAAATGTGCTGCCCAGTAAAAGGTTAAGAGGTGGTATCTGCTAACTCCTTTCTAAGTGAACAGAATTTAAATGCGCTGCAGCATAGAAAACAACTGAAATCTTATTTTCCAGTTTTTTTTTTACAAACATGACAAATGCCTGCGGGCTCAGTAATTGCTTGCTTTTCCTATGGACCAACAGCAGTGTGTATTTAAAGCTGACTTCCCGTCAGCCCTTCCTATCTGCTGGCATAGTGGTGTCTCTGATGTCACATTGCTGCCTTGTAGACAGAATATTTCAGGACTTTGGACAGCTCCTCACACGTCCATGGAGCTTTGACCACTCCTAGGCACCTGTGCAATCTGCTTCCTTTTGCTATTGCTATTCAGCATGGAGGACATCAAGAATACACATAATATTTTATGAAATATTTAATAACTACAATGCTATCAATGATAATATAAGTATGACCTGCTCCAGAAATAAATGAAAAGAATAAAACAGTAAGCCCAACCTTTATCATTGTAGGAGAGTAAAACATTATGTCCATAGAGGACATATAGAAGGCCATTAGAAGTCAACATGCTTATAGTTTTCATTTTGCTTCTTCATGCTATTCTAATCCTTGTATGAAGACTGAAATTCACTCAAAGAGGTTGTCAATGATTAGAAAATCCTGGCTGATTTCTTCCACAATTAGCACCAATGCTGTCCACAGATTATGTGGTATGGCACTTTAGACCTCATCACTTCATAAAAGCTGAGCTGACACAAACCATGGGCAGGTGACGTGCTGTTTCAAAAAGCAGCCATGCTTTTCTAATCCTTGACAACTCCTTTCAAGAAAATCAGAAGTACAGGTGACCAGAAGATGGGTGAACATACCATGTGCAGTATGTAGAGCTGTGCAAAAGACCAATACTGGTTTAGCCCTCATGCACACAACCATAGTTGTGGTCTATGTCTGATACAATTTTTTTTTCTTTACAATATACCAGCAGAGAAATAGGCTTAATTGTGAAGGATTCCTACTGTATGTGGTCTAGATACTGTGCAAGCACCTTGTTTACATTATGTATAGAGATGGGTGAATTTTTCACAAATTCAATTTGCGGGTTCGCTGAATTTCTAGGAAAAAAATTGGTTATATCCGAATTTCCTGGCTGCAGAGAGCCTTTATAGTGGTGTAGAACACTGTGCCTTTTAGTAAAACACATAGGGAGTCAGCTTTGGTAGTGAAATAATACTGTGAGTCCGTATGACATGCAGATGACAGGCTTCACTCTTAGAATCACTGCACATTTCACTTATTTGGACAGTCACGGGGACAAAATTGACCAAATAACTCAAGCATGAACTCAGCCTTACAGGTCGATGTTAGTGCCAAGAAGAAGTGCACTCCTTTTACACTGTCATCAGCTGAATCCACATAGATGTCTACAGAACCTGTTATATTAAAAGTTTAGACAAGTAGAGCCCCCTGACAGAGTGGATAGGGTGTCCGCAGTAAGTTTGTGTTGATGTCAATGATTATTTTGCCCTTCTTCTGATCCGTCAGAACAATTACCGCCAAAAAATGGATCCTGTCTGTTGAGCATCCACCTTCCCTTGGTCAGCATATGGTCAGTCAGTATTGCTAATGCCAAAAAAACAGGAGTGGATCCAAAACAGAGATGACATGAATGAGCAGGCCACAGAGTGGCAAAATGACAGTGTGGAGATGGTTGCAGCATCAGGAGTAGGCCTCAGAGTGGCACAATGACAGTGTGGAGGTGGCGGCAGCATCAGGAGGCCACAGAGTGGCACAATGACAGTGTGGAGGTGGCGGCAGCATCAGGAGGCCACAGAGTGGCACAATGACAGAGTGTGGAGGTGGCAGCAGCAGCATCAGGAGGAGGCCACAGAGTGGCAAATTAACATAGTTTGGAGGTGGCAGAAGCATTCGGAGGCCACAGAGTGGCAAGGTGACATAGTGTGGAGGTGGCAGCAGCATGAAGAGACCACAGAGTGGCAAAGTGTGGCGGTGGCAGCAGCATCAGGAGGCCACAGAGTGACCTGGTGACAGAGTTGGGAGGTGGGTGGCAATAACAGTACCCGTTGACGATGGTAGGAGTAAGAAGTAGCACTTGGCAGCAGTTGTTTGGTATCAGACGGGTGGCAGTATCAGAACAGTAGCTTAGGCAGGTAGCCAGAAGAAACCTGTCTCTTTTGTCAAAGTGTTAGTGTGGCACCATGGATGATCTAGTCTGATGCATCAGGCATTGGTGGGTTAAAATCCTGGCTGATCCACGCCTGATTTATCTTGACAAAGGTCAGATTTTCCACATTTTGGGTAGACAGGCGAGTTCTTCTTGGGGTAACTATGGCTCCCACCGCACTAAACACTCGCTCTGATGCTACACTACTGGACAGGCTGGACAGCTTTTCCAGGTCTTTTCCCAGTAGTCCAGCGGATCTTCAATGTGGGGTGGCAAGGTGCTGTCCAAGTATGCCACCACCTGCTGGTTCAGGTCCTGCTCCAGGTCTACCTGCTGCTGCTGGTGAGTAGTTTCTTCACTAGGCGGGTGAAGAAAGCTGCTCATCAGCAACTCTAGACTTAAGTTGCTGCTGATGGAGCTGGAACTGCTCCTACCCCCACCCTGCCACAGCAGCCATGGTAGAGGAACGAGCGCAAAGTGGGCCCCTCTGGTCAGACCTGCGAGAGGATGGACGATGGCGCAGATGGGCAGCAGCCAACTGACTACATAGGATGTCCCTATAGTAGTTTAGTTTGTCCTCCTTCTCAGCGGGTGTAAAAAAGGCTGCAATTTTGGACCTTTAGCGAGTGTCCAACAAGGTGGAGAGACGGAAGTCATCCCTCTGCCGAATAGTGACAATTCGGTGGTCACTATGCAAGCAAGTGAGCATGCATTGGGCCAATTGTGCAAGTGACTCAGAGAAACTCGCTGCCTCCATCTCTGCTGCATACTGCCATGGTGAGTCTGGGTCCTCAGCCTCGTCTTCCTTATAGTGCTGTAGCTCCTCTGGCTGCTCCTGCTCCTCCTCTTCTGTCACCTGTGTGTAAAAACCACCCATTTCACTACACATGTCCTCCTCCTCCAGTTCAGCCCCCACAAGGCTCATGTGGCCCTGAGATGTAGGCGCCACGTCTCCTGTCCCCTGGCAGACAGATTTACCAGAATCTGTTCCAGGACATGAAGCATTGGAATGAAGTTGTTCATCCCATAGTCCTGGCGACTAACAAATAACGTGGCCTCCTCAAAGGGCCTGAGCAAAAGGCAGGTGTCACGCATGAGCTGCCAATGGCTGACATCAGCTGATGACAGAAAGGGCATTAGAACATATAACTGCACCGCTGACCGGCAAATGTATTTTTTCTTTTTCCACTAATATAAAGAACAAAAGGTTTTAAGGGTTACACAGGGTACTCCTGTCCACCTGGATCATCAAGAAATCGTTTATGGCCTTTTTCTGTTCATATAGTCGGTCCAATATATGTAGGGTGGAATTCCAATGGGTGGAAACGTGGCATATCAGCCTATGCTGGGGGATGCCATTCTGCCGCTGCAGCTCAAGGAGGGTCTGCTTTGTGGTGTACAAGTGGCTGAAGTGTATGCAAAGTTTCCTGGCCATTTTTAGGATGTCTTTCAGATGGATGAAAGACTTCAGGAACCGCTTGACAACCAGATTGAACATGTATGCCATGCAGGGCGCATGGCTCAGCCCTCCTGGATGCAGCACCAACACCATGTTCTTCCCGTTGTCAGTCACCATGGTTCCGATTTTCAGTTGTCACGAGAAAGCCAGGATTTGATTTCTTGATGAAGGACATGGAGCAGTTCCTCCCCTATGTGACTCCGTTCGCCCAAGCAAATGAGGTGTAGAACAGCCTGACACCGCAGTGCCCTGCACATGTGGCATGCTGGAGGAGCACTGTGATTTTTCCCTGCAGTGAAGACTGAGAACATGGGGGAGGATGAGGAGGCAGAGGCGGACATTGTCGCAGGACCAACGCGTGAGAACAATTTTCCCAAGATAGGTTGTTTCACAAAAAATTTCCCCACTGAATGGCTAATCGACGTAATTTGGTCCATACAGGTAAAGGAGGTCTACAATCACCCAACAATTTTCCCCAAAAAGGCTATTTCACAAAAAAATTCCCCAACAAATGGCTAATCGGTGTAATTCGGTCCATACAGCAAAAGGAGGTCTACAATCACCCATCATTTTTCCTAAAAAAGGCTGTTCACTAAAAAATTCCCCAACGAATGGCTCATCGACGCAATTCGGTCCATACAGCAAAAGGAGGTCTACAATCACCCATCAATTTTCCCCAAAAAAGCTGTATCACAAACAAAATTCACCACTGAATGACAATGTAAATTCACCACAGAATGACTAATAACAAATACTTATTTTTCCCATTAAAACCCCAACAATGGCTTTATAACAATGTCAGTTCACTGCAGACCAGCTAATAAGACGTATTCTTTTTCCTAATATTACACCCCAAAAAAATAAATATAACAATCACAATTGACAGCAGAAAGTCTAATTGGACATACGTATCTATCCTATTAATACACCCTGTAAATGGCTGTAGTACAATGGAACTTCACTGCTGAACAGCAAATATATTTTTCTTTTGCCACTAATACACACCACTAAAGGCTTTACAACATATAACTACAGCGCTGAATGGCAAATATATATTTTTTGCCACTAATACACACCAAAAAGGGCTGTAATTTTCTCACTTTACCACACAACAGCAAATACTTTTTTTTGTGCCACTAATACACGCAAAAATGTGCTTTAGAACATATAACTGCACAGTTGAACTGCTAATAATATTTATTGTTTTTCCACTAATAAACAACAAAAAGGGCTTTAGAACATATAACTGCACCGCTGACCAGCAAATATATTTTTTTCTTTTTCCACGAATACACAGCAAAAAGGGCTTTAGAACATATACCTGCACCGCTGACCGGCAAATATATTTTTTCTTTTTCCACTAACACATGCCACAAAAGGCTTTAGAACATATAACTGCACCACTGACCGGCAAATATATTTTTTTCTTTTTCCACTAATGCACGCCACAAAAGGCTGTAATTTTAGCACTTTACCACACAATGGCTAATAAGCCCTTTTTTTCCACTAATACAAGCAAAAAACGGTCTTTAGAACAGATAACTGCACCGCTGAATGGCAAATAATATATATTGTTTTCCCACTAATACACAACAAAAAGAGCTTTAGAACATATAACTGTACCGCTGACCGGCAAATATATATTTTCTTTTTCCACTAATACATGCCACAAAAGGCTTTAGAACATATAACTGCTCCGCTGACCAGCAAATATATTTTTTCTTTTTCCACTAATACAAACAACAAAAGGCTTTAGAACATATAACTGCACCACTGAACAACAAATATATTTGACGTTTGCCACTAATACACGACAAAAAGGTCTGTAATTTTAGCACTTTACCGCACAACGGCTAAAAAGCCCTTTTTATCCCCAGTCAGTACAGCAAGATGTAATAGGATTGTTCCAATTACCCAGGCTGTAACCTTCCCTACTGAACCCTGTTCAACATAAATGCTGTGCAATAATTCCTCCTTATCCTTTCCCTACACCTTGAGTAATCTTCCCCTGCACTTGTAAATGTTTTTTTTAACACAATGAAGTTTTTTCTAACACCGTCCCTAGTGCCTGCTGACATCTCTTCCTGCACTGAGTACAATGGTAAATGGCAGAATCCAAGATGGCTGAGGCTATTTATAGGGCTGTGACATCACAGGGCTGGCTGGCTGCTGATTGGCTGCATGCATGACATTATGGATGATCCCAGAGTTCCTTGCTTCATGTCATCACACAGCCATTTTAGGAAAAAAAATGCAATTTGTTACCATAAATTATGAGGATATTCAGCTTTGGTGCAAATCGAATTTTTCCTGAAATTCGGATCGAATTCCACTTCTTCAGCTTGCTAATCTTTAATTATATATCCTACATGACTTTATAAGCACAGAAATAACTAGACGAGGAAATGGATTACAATTAAAATTGCTGGAATCATTTCTGCACGTTCAGAATATTTTAAAATATTTTTAAGGCACATTCACACGACTGTATATTTGAGTTCACAATTGCGGACAAGAATAGGCGTTTCTATCATAGAGCTGGCAATTCTGTTTCAGAAAATGCGGAATGCACATAGCCAGTATTCCTATTTCGCAAAAACAGATACGGTCATCTGAATGAGCCTTTAACCAGATTAAAAAAAAAAGTTGACAAATGCATTTTACTTAAGAATCATAGTCAAAAATTGTATAAATTACACAATTATTCTAATGGTGCAAACCAGAGGGTTCTCCTGCTTAAAGAAGACCTGTAAACTAGAGTTAAGCGAACCCGAACTGTATAGTTCGGGTTCGTACCGAATTTGGGTTTTTCGGGACATTGACCCGGACCCGAACATTTTCATATAAGTTTGTGTTCGAGTCCGTTGTTCGGCGATTTCTTCCCGCTTTCTGAAGGGCTGTACAGCAACCAATCAGCTAGCGTTTTACTTCTTGCCCTAAGAAGCCATCACAGCCATGTCTACTAATGGCATGGCAGTGATTGGCGAAGTGCAGCACGTGACCCAGCCTCTATTTAAGCTGGAGTCAATTAGCGACGCATGTCACTCTGCTCTGATTAGTGTAGGGATAGGATGCAGCTGCTGTGAGGGCGAGATTAAGCAGGGAAAACTGAACAAAAACACCTAATAAAGTGATCGATCTACAGCTGTAAATCATTCAACTTCTGCTAGTTAATTGCTCACTTTTTTTAGGCTGCCCAGAGCGTTTTTCTGTCACTTTTTTCTGGCGTGATCGGCGGCACAAGCTGCCACCAAGTCCATCAATTCATCAATAGTAGTTTTTTTTTTTTTTGCTATATCTTACATCAGGGGCTTGTCTGTGCTTATTGTCACCCCTAGAATTTCTATATTTTATTGAGGGGTTAAATTAAATTGCCAAAATAGCAATCCCCTAAATCTGGTGTTCCAGCTGTGGCTAGCCAGATAGATAGGATAGATATTTCTCTAGGGTGAAATTCAATTGCCAAAATAGCAATACGGTAAATCAGTGGTTTCAGATGTGGCTGGCCAAGTTTAATAGTGTCCGGCAAAGGATATATTATGTTCTGGGGTAAAATTCACATGCCAAAATAGCAGTCCCCTAAATCAGGTGTCCCAGCAGTGGCTGGCCAAGTTTAATAGTGGCCGGCAAAAGATAGATTTTGTTCTGGGGTGAAATTCACATGTCAAAATAGCAATCCCCTAAATCTGGTGTCCCAGCAGTGGCTGGTAAAATGTAATAGTTTGCTGCACAGGATATATTTTGTTCTGGGGTAAAATTCAATTGCCAAAATAGCAATCCCTTAAATCTGGTGTCTAGGCAGGGGCTGGCCAAGTTTAATAGTGTCCGGCAAAAGATATATTTTTTTCTGGGGTTAACTTCCCATGCCAAAATAGCAATCCCCTAAATCTGGTGTCCTAGCAGTGGCTGGCCAAGTTTAATAGTGTCCGGCAAAGGATAGATTTTGTTCTGGGGTGAAATTCACATGCCAAAATAGAAATCCCTTAAATCTGGTGTCCAGGCAGTGGTTGGCCAAGTTTAATATTGTCCGGCAAAGGCTAGATATTTTTCTGGGGTAAAATTCAATTGCCAAAATGGCAATACCGTCAATCAGTGGTTTGAGCTGTGGCTGGCAAAGTTTAATAGTGTCCCGCGAAGGATATATTTTTTTCTGGGGTTAAATTCACATGCCAAAATAGCAATCCCCTACATCTAGTGTCCTAGCAGTGGCTGGCCAAGTTTAATAGTGTCCGGCAAAGGATATATTTTGTTCTGGAGTGAAATTCAATTGCCAAAATAGCAATTCCCTAAATCTGGTGTCCCAGCAGTGGCTGGCCAAGTTTAATAGTGTCCGGCAAAGGATAGATTTTGTTCTGGGGTGAAATTTAATTGCCAAAATAGCAATACCGTAAATCAGTGGTTTCAGCTATGGCTGGTCAAGTTTAATAGTGTCTGGCAAAGGATATATTTTTTTCTGGGGTGAAATTCAATTGCCAAAATAGCAATCCCCAAAATCTGGTGTCCCTGCAGTGGCTGGCCAAGTTTAATAGTGTCCGGCAAAGGATAGATTTTGCTCTGGGGTGAAATTCAATTGATAAATTAGCAATACCGTAAATCTGGTGTTCCAGCTCTGGCTGGCAAAGTTTAATACTGTCCGGCAAAGGAAATATTTTTTTTCTGGGGTTAAATTCAATTGCCAAAATAGGAATACTGTAAATCAGTGGTTTCAGCAGTGGCTGGTCAAGTATAATAGTGTCCGGCAAAGAATAGATTTTGTTCTGGGGTGACATTCAAATGCCAAAATAGCAATCCCCTACATCTGGTGTCCTAACAGTGGCTGGTCATGTTAAATATTTTTTTCTGGGGTGAAATTCAATTGCCAAAATAGCAATCCCCTAAATATGGTGTCCCTGCAGTGGCTGGCCAAGTTTAATAGTGTCCGGCAAAGGATAGATTTTGTTCTGGGGTTAAATTCAATTGCCAAAATAGCAATCCCCTAAATCTGGTGTCCTAGCAGTGGATGACCAAGTTTAATAGTTTCCGGCAAAGGATAGATTTTATTCTGGCGTGAAATTCAATTGCCAAAATAGCAATACCGTAAATCAGTGGTGTCAGCTTTGGCTGGCCAAGTTTAATAGTGTCCAGCAAATGATATATTTTGTTCTGTGGTGAAATTCAATTGCCAAAATAGCAATCCCCTAAATCTGGTGTCCCAGCAGTGGCTGGCCAAGTTTAATACTGTCCGGCAACGGAAAAATTTTGTTGTGGGGTGAAATTCAATTGCCAAAATAGCAATTCAGTAAATTTGGTGTTCCAGCTGTTGCTGGCCAAGTTTAATACTGCCTGGCAAAGGATAGATATTTTTCTGTGATGAAATTCAATTGCCAAAATAGCAATACCATAAATACGATAGTGGATCCATAATCTCCCACCCAGTATTCTGCAGAGAGCGCACAGGTGGCACCTGAAAACCAAGCCCATCAGTCTGTCACACCACCCCCATGCATATCAGGGAAACTGTCTGAGCCTCAAGTTATGCAGAGGTCTCTTATGCTGTTTGAAGACTCTTCTGGCAGGGTTTCCCAAAGGAATCCACCTAGCCCTTCTCCAGCAGTGGAAGACATAGAATGCACTGACGCACAACCACTTATGTTTCCTGATGATGAGGACATGGGAATACCACCTCATCAGATTCCAAACGTCTCTGATGATGACGAAACACAGGTGCCAACTGCTGTGTCTTTCTGCAGAGTGCAGACCGAACAGGAGGTCAGGGAGGAAGACTGTGTGGAAGACGATGCAGGGACGATGAGGTCCTAGACCCCACATGGAATTAAGGTCGTGCCACTGACTTTCATAGTTCAGAGGAAGAGGCAGTGTTGAGACCGAGCCAACAGCATAGCAAAAGAGGGAGCAGGGGGCAAAAGCAGAACAGCGGCCGCCAAGAGAGTTCGCCTGCTACTGGCCACCGCCACCAGGGACCGAGCACCCCAAAGGCAGCTTCAAGGAGTTCCCTGGCATGGAGCTTCTTCAAACAATGTGATGACAACAAGACCCAAATGGTTTGCACGCTGTGCCATCAGAGCCTGAAGCGAGGTATTAACGTTCTGAACCTTAGCACAACCTGCATGACCAGGCATCTACATGCAAAGCATGAACTGCAGTGGAATAAACACCTTAAAAACAAGGAACAAGCTCCGAAGCATGCTTCTCCTGCTCCCTCTTCTGCTGCTGCCTCGGCCTCTTTCTCCACCTCAGGAGAAACGTTGGCACCTGCCGCCCACCAAACAGAGGATTTGCCACCAACATCACCACCTCCGTCAGCAAGCAACTCCACCATGTCACACGGCAGCGTTAAGCTCTCCATCTCACAAACCTTGGAGAGAAAGCGTAAATTCGCACCTACCCACCCTCGAGCCCTGGGCCTGAATGCCAGCATTTATAAACTACTGGCCTTTGAAATGCTGTCATTCAGGCTGGTGGACACAGACAGCTTCAAACAGCTGATGGCGGTGGCTGTCCATCAGTACGTTATTCCCAGCCGCCACTACTTCTCCAAGAGAGCCATGCCTTCCCTGCACAACCAAGTATCCGATAAAATCAATTGTGCACTGCACAACGCCATCTGTGGCAAGGTCCACCTAACCACAGATACATGGACCAGTAAGCACGGCCAGGGACACTATATCTCCCTAACTGCACACTGGGTAAATGTAGTGGCAGCTGGGCCCCAGGTGGAGACCTGTTTGGCACACGTCCTTCCCGTGCCAAGGATCGCAGAGCATCATTCTTTGCCTCCTGTTGCCTCCTCCTCCTACTCAGCTTCCTCTGCATAAAGAGAGCTGCTGCATAAAGTGCGGGCCGTCTGTGCGCACTTCCGGCATTCACATCCTGCCACTGCTCGCCTATCTGCGCTACAGCGTAACTTCGGCCTTACAACTCACCGCCTCATATGCGACGTGCCCACCAGGTGGAACTCCACCTTGCACATGCTGGGGATCAGCAGCAGGCCATAGTGCAGTTTCAGCTGCAGCATGCACGGGTGAGTCGCACTGCGGAACAGCACCATTTCATCACCAATGACTGGGCCTCCATGCGAGACCTGTGTGCCCTGTTGTGCTGTTTCAGGTACTCCACCAACATGGCTAGTGGCGATGACACCATTATCAGCATTACAATATCACTTCTATGTCTCCTTGAGAAAACACTTAGGGCGATGATGGAAGAGGATGTGGCCCAGGAGGAGGAGGAGGAGGAGGGAGAGGGGTCATTTCTAACACTTTCAGGCCAGTCTCTTAGAAGTGGCTCAGAGGGAGGTTTTTTGCAACAGCAGAGGCCAGGTACAAATTTGGCCTACCAGGGCCCACTACTGGAGGATGAGGATGAAGCATGTTAACAGTGGGTTGGCACCCAACGCAGCTCAGGCCCATTACTGGTGGGTAGCTGGGGGGAAACGGAGGATGATGATGATACGCTTCCCACAGAGGACAGCTTGACCTTACCTCTGGGCAGCCTGGCACACATGAGCGACTACATGCTGCAGTGCCTGCCCAACGACAGCAGAGTTGCCCACATTTTGACGTGTGCGGACTACTGGGTTGCCATCCTGCTGGATCCCTGGTACAAAGACAATGTGTCCACCTTAATTCCTATACTGGAGCGTGATAGGAAGATGCGTGAGTACAATCGCACGCTGGTAGACGCCCTCCTGAGAGCATTCCCAAGTGTCACAGGGGAACAAGTGGAAGCCCAAGGCGAAGGCAGAGGAGGAGCAAGAGGTCTCCAACGCAGCTGTGTTACAGCCAGGTTTAGCATGGTAGAGATGTGGAAAAGTTTTCTCACCACGCCACAGCTAACTGCACCACCACCTGATACTGAACGTGTTAGCAGTAGGCAGCATTTCAATAACATGGTGTAACAATACGTGTGCACACCCCTCCTCGTACTGACTGATGGTTTGGCCCCATTCAACTTCTGGGTCTCCAAATTGTCCACATGGCCAGAGCTAGCCTTTTATGCCTTGGAGGTGCTGGCCTGCCCGGCGGCCAGCGTTTTGTTTGAACGTGAATTCAGCAAGGCAGGTGGTGTCATTACAGACAAACGCAGCCGACTGTCCACAGCCAACGTGGTCAAACTGACGTTCATAAAAATGAACCAGGCATGGCTCCCACACGACCTGTCCATCCCTTGTGCAGAATAGACATTTATAATACCTCCCCTTAACCATATATTCTTGTACTTCAGGGCACTTCTTTATTGAATACTCTTTTTTATAATATTACCATTATTTTGCGGGGCAACCCAAAGTTGAATGAACCTCTCCTCCGTCTGGGTGCCAGGGGCCTAAATATCTGAAAGTGGCCTTCTCCATTGGTGGGTGACATGAAGCCCGATTCTCTACTATGGGACCTCTCTCCTCTGTCTGGGTGCTGGGGCCTAAATAACTAAAAGTGGCCTTCTCCATTGGTGGGTGACATGATGCTTCTTTTGCTGCTTTGGGACCTCTCTCCTCTGTCAGGTGCCTAACTTTCACGTACTTGCTTGCTGTCTTGGTGGCAGACATTTAGCTCTTTTTACTGTCTAATGATCGCCCCATTGTCTGGGTGTCAGGGGCCTAAATTTAGTTTAATTGCTTGCCGTCTTGGTGGCAGACATTTAACTCTTTTTGCTGTCTAATGACCGCCCCATTGTGTGGGTGTCAGGGGCCTAAATTTCACGTACGTGCTTGCTGTCTTGGTGGCAGACATTTAACTCTTTTTACTGTCAAATGACGCCCCATTGTGTAGGTGTCAGGGGTCTATATTTCGTTTACTTGCTTGCAGTCTAGGTGGGAGACATTTAACTCTTTTTACTGTGAAATGACTGCCCCATTGTGTGGGTGTCAGGGGCCTATATGTTGTTTAATCATATGTCAAACATCCCATGGGCCTGAATGTTTGAATAAGGCCTGTGGCCCTGCAGGCAGACATGATTCCTTCTTGGCTGTGATAACTTCAACTCCCATGTATGGTAGCCATTGGCCTGAGTCTGTGAGTGAGGCCTGTGACACTGCTGGCAGACATGAATCCTTATTGGCTGTGATGTGAACTTCAACTCCTATGTTTGGTTGCCATGGCCCTGAGTCTGTGAATGAGACCTTTGACACTGCAGGCCGACATGAATCCTTTTTGATTGTGATGAGAACTTCAACTCCCATAGCATTCCCACCTGATGCCACCCCAACCTCCTATTCCACCTACTCCTCCTCCAAATTGGCAATTGATATTGGTTAATTTTTATTTAATTTTATTTTATTTTAAGTCATTTTCCTATCCACATTTGTTTGCAGGGGATTTACCTACATTTTGCTGCCTTTTGCAGCCCTCTAGCCCTTTCCTGCGCTATTTTACAGCCTTTTTAGTGCCCAAAAGTTTGGGTCCCCATTGACTTCAATTGGGTTCGGGTTCCGAACCAAAACATTTTCGTAAGGTTCGGCCGAACTTCTCTAACCCGAACATCCAGGTGTTTGCCAACTCTACCTGTAACCTCTACTTAATTGTCTTTTTAGTAACTTATCTTGTTCTGACAATTCTGAAGCATCTTTTCATATAACTTTCTATGATGTGACATTTCTCTATGATTCCTTATTGAAGTTATGAATAAACTACTATTAGTTTGCAGTGAAGGCCCAGATGGGTGTTTAAAGTTGGGAGAGTGTCCCTGCATAGTCTGACACTTTCCAATTAGTGCTGCCAGCATCGGACAATGCAGGGACACAACTCCATCTGGATCTTCATTGCAAATTGCCACTAATTAATTCATAATTTTTACCAGGCAAAATAAAGGAATAGCAAATCATAGAGTCCTAAGATGTTCCAGAATATATGGGGAATGCAAATATTTAAGTTGATTACACCATTTCCAGCATCCATACATGCATCTGGGTTGTTTTTAAGTAAATTTTGCTTGTAGTGACGGTAGTTGCATTTCAGCAATGAGGGAATCGGCCTAAGTAGATGTTGTTGGGGGTAGGTGATACCCAGCGTAGGAATACCAGAGTGGTGAAAGGTAAACTAGAATGTCCCTTTAGATGTGGCTGTGCAAGCAGAGCAAATAGGGTGAATAGGTGGTGGAAAGGATGATGAAAGAAATAGAGTCCAGACTTGTATTGAAGTTGATAATAGCTTTACTTGAATAAACTTGCATCAGAAAACAAACTTCCAACTTTGTCTTGGGTACCAGCAGGTTTTGGCATGAAATCTGGCAGGCAAACAAGCTTGGCTACATCGGTTGGTTTCTAGTGCTGCTGTGCTATCAGGATTAAATAGAAACTTTCCCCTTCCCTTCTGCTGTACTTAACTTTTGGTAGTCTGACTCTGTCTTTCTCTTTATCCAGGAAACCTGTCTTCCTGGCTTTTCCGGCTTGCAGCTTGGGCCTATATGCCTAGCAGAGCTGAAGGTGTGCTCTGGTGGCTTGCACACCTTCAGTAAGATCAGAAAGCTAGACTGACCTTTAATAACTAAACTCTTCCCTCTCTAGAAAGGGCTAGAATGAAAAGACAAGTTCCATTCTATGTAGGATAGCTCTGCCATATATGCCACCATCTGCTGGTGAACGAGGTACATTACACTTTAACATCATAAAGTAAGAAATACAATTACAATTTATTCAGGACCTGGAAATAAATACACACATTGACGCTACATCAGCCATAAAAGATAGTAGAGGGGATGTAAAAGGTGGTAATGCACCTCTGGGGTGTTACACACGCTAACGCACTAAAACTGACCTATTGTTGCTGCGCACTTGAACTGATGCACTAGTGATGCTAACTGGACATTCATGTTGTGCTTATAAATGTGTTAATGTGTTGCAGGTACTACATCTTTGTTGTTTGTACTATTGCACTGTATACTGGCAGGAATTGTGGGCTGGTGAGGTGTATATGTCATGTGCAGACACACCAAGACTCCATGCAAAGGTGAAGCCAAAGTATATAGCGAACTGCTTTGGCACTCCTCAAGGAGTACAGTGTTTGTCTTAACAGAGTACAGAGCACACTGGAGTTGAGATCTGGAAGAGATCTGTGGAGAGAAGTTGGGCTTGTCACTGAAAAGACAACAACCATGAGAATTCTGATGAGGAGTTGCAGACCGCTTCTAGGCCTTATTCCTGAAAAAGTGTTCTGTATTATTTAGGTTTGCCAGGGAAAATGATTCACGAACAGAGGTGGTCCTGTTTGTCCTGCAAATGGCATCAGACTACAGTATTTCTAGTGCAATCTTGTTCCTAGGGCGAGTGGAAGCAATGTCACCCTTGATTTTACGGTAAGTGAGACCAGAGACCAAGACAGTGCTGTGAGTTGCTCTGTAAGCTCAACAGGAACTGTAACCATTAAGTTACATGTCCAATATAGACTACCTACGAGAGACTATAACTGCCAAGCTGTGTAATTGTAACCTCTTTTTCATGCTTCCAATTGAGACTGTAACCACCAATCTAGGTATCACTCTATGTAACAAGTGTAACAATTACACTGTGTGCCCCAGCTGGAGAAAATTAATGTTTCTTATAACTGTGCTGTGTCCATTATTGTGCCGTCAACAAATGGAGTGCCCACCTTCATTTTGTGCCATCCACAAGTACCCTGACAGGACAAAGGACTAAACATTAGCTGACCTTCTTACAAGCATGCTAATGGACAAATCTAAGAAAGACATCATAAGGGATGGGATTGTTTAAAGGGATTATCCAACGAAAGTGATTTATACCCTGTAGATAGAAAAGGGTCCTATTGTCCCCTCTCTGAAAGGAGCAAGAGAGTGCATGTTGACCCATCACTCAATTAATTTCTGTAGGACTGCCATTGACAGTGCCCCATCAGTGAAAAGCTGATAAATTATATTTTTGTGGGTGAACCCCCTTTAAGTGAAAATTAAACACAGGTAAGATTTCCTCTGATCAAGTTATAACTATTCTACGTAAAGAGGTTTTCTGGGCATTATACAAGATGATGTACTGTGAAGGGCTGATGCACTCCTGAGCCCGTTCCTGTCAGGCTTCTCAGAGTTGCTCCTTTACAAGAGACCATAATGGAGAAATCCTGTGTGAGCTATCCCATCAGGCTAAATAGCTATCAGAAAAACTTAGCATGAAGGCATGCGCTGGAGGGCAGTGAATAGTGGGGCCTTCTCCTCTGACCCCTACTCAGAAAGCTCTGCAAGTAGACGCAATCTGCTATATTCACATCATTGAATGGGTTCATTGAGGCCATCTTATATTACTGGAGAAGACAGCATGTCTATCAGCCTTACAGTTTAGGAGATATTTGTCATTGCAAGTATGAGTACATCCAATATCATTGTTATTACAAGCTCAAAACTTTGAAATTTTACAAATGCATAAGAAAGTGAAAAGCAGGCAAAAATGCTGAAAATAGTATGCTATATATTTTCATAGTTTACAGAGATAGATATGATCAAACCACTCAAAATAGGGTTTGGGGTCGATTTTGCTGATTGGGTCAACCAAATGATTCTGTTGACATAAATTCTACCCGAATTAAAAGTGCTTCAATTGGCCTGAAAATGTGTGTATAGAACTCTAAGGTCTCTGAGGATCTTCAAAATTAAAAATTTTGCAAAATTACAAAATTCACGTTGAATCCAATTACTTTAGAATCGATTTGCTCATCTCTACACAAACAGTTAAATTGAAGAAAATATAAACCATGGACAATCACTACGAAGAACTGAGCTCTCCTGTACAGAATAGTCCACATTTTAAATATTGATAAATGAGACTGCTCCTTGGTGACATCCACATATAAAGTGCACCTGCTATGTGACATGCAAGCCAAAAGAGTAATCCCTATACATTAAGAAACCTTCCTAGTGTGACAGTATACACATGAGTCTCTGACACGGAAGATTTGTGCCTTGTGCTATTCTCTGCAGTGTAATGAAATTTCCACTTGGCTGATTGAGGAGACACAGGACAAAGCATCTGTTTTCCCCTTATCACCCAGAGAACCAGGAACCGAATGACCCTTTGGGACCTTCACCCCTTTGTGTGATGGGTGAAAAATGAGAGCAACTAAAGAAAAGGGCAATTAATGGGCTGAAGAGCTAGATAACGTACCAAAAACACCTATTAACAGGTTATATAGAGGTGACCTGGTCCCAAAGAGTTCCCTTGTTCTTAAAACAAACCTATCAAGCCTTCAGTTTAAAGTTTATTTTTGGAGTGGAGCAGAGCTAATCAATATAGTGTAGGAAGGGACATAAGCAGGGAAGCAGTGATCGCTCAGCAGCCCAGCCTGGCTGCTTACATACAACTGCTTGCTATTACCTAGGGCTTGTTAAATATTGTTCCTTTTTAATCGGTTTTATTTGGCCGACCTGTTCTTCTATACAGAGATTCTGCTGGGATAATTGGCTGGGAATTTGTTTACCTCGGCACAGGCCGATCTCTCTTCCTCCCTCCTCTCAGCTTGCTGTTTTCTGCTTTCAATGCAACAATTTTTGTATGCATCTCACTTTTTATTCTCTGTGTGTTCTTCATTTCTCTATACCTTATTTTCTCATTTTTATTGCTGCTGGCTTGAGCACTTATAATCTAATATATATTTTCATATATTAGTCTCTAATACCTTTTCTAATCCATTTTGCTCTCTTGCATCTATGCTGTTCACCTAGTGAGTTCATTTATGAGTGTTAATGCTTGAATTTGTTGGGGTTACCGGGGTGCTGTACTAGAACATGCTGGCATATAAGCGGCCAATTTAAAGAGTATTTATTTCTCGCCAGGCATAGATAACAAACACGGCTAATTATTTCAAGATCACAATGAGCGAGGGATCAGGTCTAATCACAGCATTAAGCACAATACAATTTGAAAGTGCCAGCTAATCACTTAAAGGGTACTTCCTCCTTTGAGAAGTACTGTATTTATTTGAGCATTTGTAAATATCATCTATCTATCTAATTTATCTATGGCATAGCTATCTATCTATCTATCTATCTATCTATCTATCTATCTATGGCATATCTATCTATCTTTCTATCTATCTAAAAGAAAATGATGAGGCAGCACTCCAAATACAGTGAAAGGGCCTTGGACCCATTTATTTCCCCAGTAGCAACATTTCAGCCCAGCCCAATGAGGCCTTTGTCAAGCAAAAGGTAGGGCTATGTGTGGTATTAAATACTCAGATACATACCGTAATTGTGGTATAATTGATCACATGATGGTACAAATAATTGAAGGGGTTCTGCAGTAATTTTAAACTGATGATCTATCCTCTGGATAGATCATCAGCATCTGATTGGCAAAAAATATAATAGGGTGATCAGTGTATAAGGCGTTAATACCCCCAATCGCCATGTGTTGAATTAATTTGTGGTGATACAGCAACAGCTGTGAACATGTACGAATCATAATTAGAGTTGAGCGCACATCTGTTTTAAGTTCAGCTTCCAAAGTTCGGGTTCGGGTTATCCAAGCATCCCGTTATGGATTCCACTACCACGGACCATAACGGCATTTGGAATCCGGGGTGAAGGACCTGGGGTGATGTCACCGTCATGTGATCAGAGCAGGGGGCGTGGCTCAGTACTGGATTGGATAAGAGGTCGTAGGCTACCACCTCTTATCTAATCCAGTACTGAGCTAAGCCCCCTGCACTGATCACATGACGGTGACATCACCCCAGGTCCTCCGTGTTGTCCAAGGTTCGGGTTCATTGAAGAATCCCCTTATGGACTCCAAATGCCGTTATGGTCCGTAGTACCGAAGCCGAACTTAAAACAGAAGTTCGCTCAACTCTAATCATAATATCAATCTATCTATCTATCTTGACCCTAACTACTTTCTCTGTAAAGTTAAAGAGGGTGTAGAGGTAATGGTCACACCAGGGTACTACTGTCTTAGGGAGTCCAACGGCAGCTTTGCCCCATCAAATGATTTACATGATTTACACTGTGGACATCTCGATTGGCTTGTAATGTGGTGCTGTTGGGGGTGTTAATCCATATAAGGGATATTTCCTGTTGAGTGCTATACATGGCTTTCTACTCATCAATGGTGGAAGAAATCAGGAATTCAAATTTGTAAGTGAAAAATACTGAGGCAACAAGCTTGGCGGTAAGAGAGAGGCAACCAGCTTAGTGGTTACAGTCTCACGTGAACAACCAGCATATGGTTACAACACATTCTCGGTAAGAGCACAGGCTTAGTCCGAGGCAATAGATTAGGTAGATACACTGCTTATTTAAGTGGCAACAGACTTAAACAATCTTACTTTTGCCAATAGGCATCACACTTTCTCAACCAGCATATGGTTACAACACTTTCTCGGTAAGAGCACAGGCTTAGTCCGAGGCAATAGATTAGGTAGATACACTGCTTATTTAAGTGGCAACAGACTTAAACAATCTTACTTTTGCCAATAGGCATCACATTTAGCACTGAACTCATCTTCTGGACAATAGCACTCTACCTCTAACTCTCACTCTGCATGGCAACAATGAATATTGCAGCGTGCCACAGGGGTGTTTGTGAGGGTGTGTCTTGATGGGAATAATAGTACTTACAGTTCTGACACACCTTTTTATTCCATGGCGGTGAGGGTTATTCTGCCTGTTGTAGATTGGGGTGCTCTTGATGTTCAGGGTCTTGAGGTGCAAGGTAGAGTTACTGGAGAAGAGAGTCAATGATAAGGCCAGGTTTAGTGCACCACATTCACTGTACTTTACTGTAGCAGTTAACAAATAAATTACACAGGCACTGTACACATTAAACACAATTTTCACAGTTGGCAGTTGCAATTCCGAAGGTTGTGTATAGAGGACTGTTCTATATCTCTTTTAAGTCAAATGGTACAATCTTTCCTTTCTCGACTTGAGTGATGCGCTGTATCTATTTTTGGATATACATTAACATATCTCAGTATCCTCAGTGGAATATGGTCTCTGGACAATGAATTCTGTCCTTTTCATATGATAGGAGGCCAATAGTTCTTTACTCTCACCACTTGCAGAGATGTATGTAGCTTTTTTTGTAATCTACAGGGCAAGAAGATTCTCTGTTCAGCACTGTTCCGTAGTGCTGTTCTCATTTGTAGCTTACTTCATACTCAATATTACTTCAATCTAGAGAAGAAGTAGGAGGCTCCAACCCTGCCCAGCCACTAGGGAACCTCACACTTTATGCAGTCTATGATACCCAATACACAGGATATAAGGACACTGACATATGCAATGGAGACACTCCAATATGGCTGTGCAGCTTTCCTGGTCAGGGCAACTCTCCCTGTGGGTCACTCTGCATTTTTCTTTTCTCAACACTCTAACATGCTTCCCAGTTATGGTACAGTATCTTCCTTCTCAGAATTCCTTGCTCACACTTAGTGCTGTGTCTCAACAGTTGCAGTATGTCTCTTCACAACACAAATTTGTGGCTTACCGTGCAGAGGACTGGCTTTTCATTGTGGTCCTGAATTGACTTCTCAACATGCCTCTACCTGCTCTAGGATGGGGGAACTAGAAGGTGCATGTTGGCTAACCCTGCTCTAGTCTCCATGTCTCTCTCCGCTTGATGTTCAGCTGCTCTGTAGTCCCTTATGACTAGTACCCTTTATGACTAGTACCTCACAGTTACCCTTTCTAGCTGACAAAATTAGGAATATTGCTGGACCTGTGTCCATCAGAAGCTTTTCCCTGTGTGGGAAATTGCTCTGGTAGACAGGCTTGCGGACGCAGTATAGAGGCAAGGTACACAGTTCTCTGGGTAAAGCAGAAGTGTTTTATTCACACTCGGCAAAACAGAAACAGTCTTTAGTGCTTGTTCACACAAGGCAAAACAGAAACAGTCTTTAGTGCTTGTTCACACAAGGCAAAACACCCGGCAAAAACATAAGTCCCACAGCAAGGTCACCTGAGTGGTCGGTGTTAGTTCACACCGGGCAGTTAGGTCGGCCACGCAAAGTTTCCACCAGCGGCTTCCAGGTAGACTGCACGCCTGTTTGCAGACTCTTGCTCTCAGCCCTGAGAGCTCCACAGCCACACCAGCAGCTTCCAGGATAATCACCTCCCACCTGCTGAGGTGGCTGCCTTTAAAGGCCCGGAAAAGTCCGGCCTGGACCGTGGGGAATAGTCTCCCACCCAGCACTTGACTATTCCCAATAAGAGCCGGCCCGGATCGGCTTTGTAGCCATACTAAATATCACGTGTCAAGCAGCACTAGCTGCTGCTGACACAAAAATCTGCTCTTATCTCACCGAGGCCAGGAACCTCGGTGACACGTACCTTCCGTCGATGACGGAACCTTGCGCCCTCTTACATACCTCCCTTTGTTCAACCCTGAGGGGGTGAACACACATGAGACAGTGGACGCGGGACAGGGCATCCGCGTTACCCTGCAAGCGGCCTGCCCGGTGTTCTACTGAGAACTTGAAGTTCTGTAAGGACAGGAACCACCTGGTGACCCGAGCATTCCTCTCCTTGGCCTGGCTCATCCACTTGAGAGGGGAATGGTCGGTCACCAGACGGAACTTCCTCCCTAACAAGTAATAGCGGAGAGACTCGAGTGCCCACTTGATAGCCAGGCACTCCCTCTCCACTATACTATACCTGGTCTCGGCTGGGTTGAGCTTACGGCTCAGGAAGACAACGGGATGTTCTTCGCCGTTGACTTCCTGAGACAGTACAGCGCCGAGGCCTACCTCCGAGGCATCCGTCTGTACTATGAACTCCCTGTTGAAGTCGGGTGTCACCAAAACCGGGACCCACACAGGGCCGACTTCAATGCAGAGAAAGCCTCTTCTGCCTTCTCACTCCAGTGAACCTTTCCGGACTTCCGTCCCTTCAACAGGTCTGTCAATGGTGCTGCTATCGTGGCAAAGTGGGGCACAAACCTCATGTAGTACCCTACAATCCCCAGGAACGATTTTACCTGCCTGGTGGTGACCGGTCGGGCCAATTACGTATTGCCTCTATCTTATTTACCTGAGGTTTGATGACTCCCCGCCCAATGACATACCCCAGATACTTGGTCTCTTCTAACCCAATGGCACACTTTTTTGGATTAGCGGTTAGTCCAGCTTTTCTAAGGGCATCCACTACCGCCTGTACTTTGGGCAAATGGCTTTCCCAGTCGGTGCTGTGGATGACTACATCATCTAAGTAGGCCGAGGCGCACCGACGATGAGGTCGCAGCACAATGTCCATTAACCTTGGAAAGTGGCAGGGGCGCCATGCAGGCCAAAGGGTAATACCTTGTAATGATACAGGCCCCGCGGGTAACAAAAGCAGTTTTTTCCTTGGTCGACTCCGTTAAGGGTACCTGCCAGTACCCTTTAGTGAGGTCTAGCACAGAAAAATAACGGGCTTGCCCTAAATTCTCAACAAGCTCGTCTACCCGGGGCATGGGATACGCATCAAACTTGGACACTTCATTTAACTTGCGAAAATCGTTGCAGAACCGCAACGTCCCATCTGGCTTGGGTATTAGGACTATGGGACTTGCCCATTCACTTTTCGACTCCTCAATGACATCAAGCTTCAACATTAATTGCACTTCCTCCGCGATGGTCCGTCGCCGAGCCTCGGGTACCCGGTATGGTTTTAACCGGATCTTGGCCTGAGGCCCGTGACGATATCATGTTGATGAGGGAAGTGCGGCCAGGAGGTCCGAGAACACATCCGTGTTCCGACTGATGAACTCCCTTACCTCCTGAACTTGTTTGGAAGACAGGCTGTCTGCAATTTTTACCGTGGTTACTGCGCCACAGGCCTCAAACTGTGGGGCTGGACCCTTTTCACCTAGAAGCCCTGGACGGGGGCTGTTGTCGGACGAGTCCCTATCTTTCCACGGCTTTAGTAAATTCACATGGTACACCTGCTCCGGCTTGCGCCGCCCTGGCTGGTGTACTTTGTAATTTACTTCCCTACCTTCTCGATCACCTCATAGGGCCCCTGCCACCTAGCTAGGAACTTGCTGTCAAGGGTAGGTACCAGAACCAAAACCCGATCTCCCGGATTGAAATCCCGCACCCGAGCCTGACGATTATACACCCTACTCTGAGCTTGTTGCGCTGCCTCCATATGCTCCCGGACCAGCGGCAACACCCTTTCCATCCGTTCCTGCATCTGGGTGACATACTCAATGACACTTTTGTGGGGGACGGGTTGTTGTTCCCACGCTTCCTTGGCAATGTCTAACAGGCCCCGAGGGTGTCTGCTATAAAGCAGTTCGAAGGGCGAGAACCCAGTAGAGGCCTGAGGCACCTCTCGCACTGCGAACATGAGATAGGGCAGAAGCAGGTCCCAGTCCTTCCCATCTCTAGACACCACCCTTTTAACATATTTTTTAACGTTTGGTTAAACTCTTTCGACGAGACCATCCGCTTATGGATGGTAAACGGACGTCCGCAACTGTTTTATACGCAGCAATTTACACAGTTCCCTCATAACCTTGGACATAAAAGGGGTCCCTTGGTCTGTCAGAACCTCCTTAGGCAGGCCCACCCGGGAAAACATTTCCATTAACTCCTTAGCTATGAGCTTAGCTGATGTATGTCGCAGGGGCACCGCCTCCGGATACCGAGTGGCGTAATCGAGAACGACTCAGAATGTGTTGGTGGCTCCCTAGCGGACTTCGGTATGGGCCCTATTAGATCCATAGCGATTCAGCTCAAACGGTACCTCTATGATTGGTAGAGGTACCAGAGGACTACGGAAATGTGGCTGGGGGCTATTTACCTGACAGGTTGGACAGGACTTACAATAATTTTCTACCTCTTTGAAAACACTGGGCCAATAAAACCGCTGCAGTATGCGGTCCTGGGTTTTCTGCCATCCTGAGTGTCCCCAAGAACATAGTTGGTGGGCAAGCTCCATAACGAGCTTGCGGTACGCCGTGGGCACCACCAACTGTTCAATATTCTCACCTCGGATTTGGTTCACCCGATACAACATTTCCTGGTGAACAACAAAACGGGAAGCATTAACTCCGCCCCAGGTTTTTGGGGTTTACCATCAATTACCACAACGTTCTCCCAGGCCCTGGCTAGGGTTTGGTCCCGGTGTTGTGCGGTCCCAAAATTTTCTCCGGAGACGTTGAGGTCTGCCACTCCGGTCCCGGTGGCAAGCCCTCCACGTCTCCCACCATTACACTTAGTGGGGTTGTCTCCCTCTATCACGGAAGTAGTGGTCACCCCTACTGCTGGTGTCTCTGCTTCGGGTCCTCAGGTTCGGGACCCGGACATTTTTCTTCCCCACAAGTAGGCAACCCGTTCCTCCACAAAGACCAGAACAGGGGAAAGTCCCTCCCCAATATTGCGGCATAAGGGAGCCGCCTCCCACTCCCACGACATGTGGCACCTCTTTCCCACCCACCGTCAGGGTAACCTTAGTAGTGGGATACTCCCGCGATCCCCATGTATACAGACAATGGTAAGGGTTCGCCCTTCTGGGAGTTTTTCTGTTACCAACGACTCATGGACCAGAGTTACCAGGCTCCCAGAGTCCAGCAGGGCCTGCACGGAGTGTCCATTAACCATGATGTCACACATCGGAGGGGTGTCCGCGGCCAGCAGGGGGTCAGCTATATACACTGGTTGGGCAAAAAGAGAGGACCGGCGAGCGAACCCGCAGTCCATGGGTTCAGATGCCCTAGGGCAGTTGGCGGCCACATGTCCCCAGTCCTGACAATGCCAACACCTGACCCCCGCAGCCTCCCTCCTCCCCAGGGTATTCCTCCCACGGACTGGAGATACACTCCCTCCTTATGAGGTAGGATCCCTTTTCCAGGATCCCGGGTTGGCAACTGGGGCTGACGTGACTTCGGTAGTACAGCAGAGTCCTTCAACAAATCCTGAGTGGCCATATACCTCTCCACCAGGCTAACCAGTTGTTCCAGGTTGCCTGGATCGCCTTGTCCCACCCAGCGCTGTATGGCTCTCGGGAGGGTACGCACAAACCTGTCGACCACGACCCTTTCAACCATCTGAGAAGGGCTCAACAGTTCAGGCTGGAGCCATTTTTTTACTAGGTGAAGTAAGTCATAGGCTTGTGACCGGACGGGTCGGGACTCGGAAAACACCCACTGACACACTCTGTGCGCCGCACATAGGTGTTTACTCCCAACCTGGCCAACACCTCACCTTTTAGCCTCTCATAGTCCTTTGCCTCCTCACAGCTGAGGTCAAAATAGGCCTTTGTGCATCCCCACCAGAAAAGGCGCCACCACCTCAGCCCATTGCTCCAATGGCAGCCTCTCTTGCTCGGCGGTTCTTTCAAACACCATCAGGAATGCCTCTATATCGTCTTCTGGACCCATTTTCCTGAGGGCAGATCGGACTTTGTCCCTGGCGTTAGACACAGTCGGGGCTGTTGTGGTTGCAACTCCTGGCTGGGACGTTCGCACCGACTCCTGCAAGGCTATCAGCTGCTGCACTAGGAGATTGTTCGTCTGCTGCTGTGCACACATAGCCTCCTCATGTCTTTTTGCTGTAGCTCATTAGCCTCCTCATGTCTTTTTGTTGTAGCTCATTAGCCTGTTGCTGCTGTAAAAGTAGCTGATTGGTCTCCCTCTGCTGCACGTTAGCCTCCATGAGAGCTTTCACAGCAGCCTCCATGTTGCCAGAAACCACAAAAAGTTGCAGGCCTGATATATGACATGCAGTCCAACACAGCAAAAACAAAAACTTTCGGCGTTCACGCCAGCCTCACTGCGCATGCCCGCATCCGCCACCAAATGTGGGGAATTGCTCTGGTAGACAGGCTTGCGGACGCAGTATAGAGGCAAGGTACACAGTTCTCTGGGTAAAGCAGAAGTGTTTTATTCACACTCGGCAAAACAGAAACAGTCTTTAGTGCTTGTTCACACAAGGCAAAACAGAAACAGTCTTTAGTGCTTGTTCACACAAGGCAAAACACCCGGCAAAAACATAAGTCCCACAGCAAGGTCACCTGAGTGGTCGGTGTTAGTTCACACCGGGCAGTTAGGTCGGCCACGCAAAGTTTCCACCAGCGGCTTCCAGGTAGACTGCACGCCTGTTTGCAGACTCTTGCTCTCAGCCCTGAGAGCTCCACAGCCACACCAGCAGCTTCCAGGATAATCACCTCCCACCTGCTGAGGTGGCTGCCTTTTAAAGGCCCGGAAAAAGTCCGGCCTGGACCGTGGGGAATAGTCTCCCACCCAGCACTTGACTATTCCCAATAAGAGCCGGCCCGGATCGGCTTTGTAGCCATACTAAATATCAATGTGTCAAGCAGCACTAGCTGCTGCTGACACAAAAAATCCGGCTCTTATCTCACCGAGGCCAGGAACCTCGGTGACACGTACCTTCCGTCGATGACGGAACCTTGCGCCCTCTTACACCTGGAACACACTATCTCTCTCAGTTTCAGGCTCTCCTGCATTTGACCAAAGAGATTGCCTGCATTTTTATTTATTATTTCAAAGGCACATGCTTTTGTTTTGGCTTAAGGGCCTGCATATTTAGATTATGTGACAAAAAAGGTCCTGTGCACATAACAGCATACGATTCAACACCAATTATGCTACTTTGTGTCTGACAGATTTGGCAGGCTGTTCCTGATTTTTGTCTGGTCAAACCTAGCACTCATGCTGGAGACCATCAAGATCCCCACTGGATACTATTATAGTCAATTGGGTCTGGCAGTGAATGATAGTATTGTCTGCTAGAACAGCCTGTTGGATCAGTTAAATGCAGATGTGAAACCAGTCTATAGTTCTAAGTAAATCGAAGTCAAACTAATTGACTTCGATCCAAATTTCAGGAAAAACCTGATTCGCCACAAAGCCAAATTTCCACGCGTTGTGGTAATGAATATATTTTCCCAAAATGGTGGTAAAAAAAAAAAAAAAAACATACTCACCTCATCCCTCTTTTTGTCAGTTTCGTCAATCAAGATGGCTGTGACGGCCTCTCCGTGAGCAAATGGATAAGGTGAGTGTGTATTATTTTTTTTAACCCTGATTAAACTCTGAAAGGCCTCAATTTTAATGTCATATGCCACGATCAACAATAAACGCGACATCTAAGGGGTTTAATGACGGGGCAGCGTGATCGCCGTTCCCTGTCATTTCGCCTGCTACATACTATGCAATGCGATTCGTGACGAAGTAATTCATAACTAATCAAATTTCTTTGTGAAATGCGGTAAAGCAGCCAAATCGAATTGTTTATAACTTTGCTCATCTCTACTAGCCTTATACAATTGTCCACTAAGTAGCAGCATAACCACAGTGTTGTTTACTATATTCAAATATGCAATGCCCAAGGAAATATGGGAATATAAAGGAATATGACTCACAGAGTGTCAAATTGTAGTGTGCTACCTCTTAAACCAGCAGTACAGTTTCCATTATGCATTATATACATGTCACCCTACCCACAGTAGTGCATATACTGTACAAATCTGGTTACTTGTTGGCATCACATAACAGTTTAATGCATCATAACATCACATTTTATCATGCATAGCATAATACAGCAACATGGTACTAGTTACATGGCATAGAGATATAATACATACTTACCAACATTTGTGTTGGTAAATTTAGGTTATTAAGTCCCACCCCTGGGTAAACCCAAAATCCTTCCGAAATGACCACTTCTTTGCCTGGACAAGCCAAATTTCCGGGGATTGTGTAATAGTATTTACATGATTGATCGCATGGCATGTGGAATCACCAAAGTTTGGAAAGTGAATTAGGAGTCCAGTGGCTGTGACAATCCAGATGACTGGAGTTTTCCTGAAGTAAGGCTTAGTTAAATGACAATCCAAGTTTGGTAACAGACGAATGGCAATAAATGTAGTGTGAGGCAGAGGCATAGTAAGGTAATAAGCAAAGTTTAGTAAAAGACAAATGGAAATAGTATCCGGAAGCTCTGGAGCTAGACTTAGGGGCTGGAAGCACAATAACCTGGCAAGGAGGAAGTGGCATGGCCTTGCTTAAATAGGAAGTCAAAGGATAGAGCTAATTAGGAAATCAAGGTAAGAATATCAAGCAAGAAACTATCCATCAGATTCAAGAAAGCTGCTGTGCAGAAATGCTAGTAGCTCAGTGAGAAAATCAGATGGTCATGGCTGTTTCAACTTTCTTACAGGCTGCTTTCATACTTATGTTAGCTGCAACTTGAACAATCAATAGGCTTGACACAATAACAGTGTCAGAAATTTACCCAGCCAACATACTGTGCATGGTTGCGCTAAACGGTTGCGCTAAAAGGGTTGCCATGCTGACCAGCCAAGCCTCGGCCAATCAGATTCCTGCCTTAACGTCCAATTCCAGTGCTAGTCAGAGGATTTGGGACTGCAACTCACTAACTGACATCATCTGTGATTTTGCTGTTTGTATCCTGGCTGATTCTTGTGTTACTGGTTTCTGACTGTGGCTCAATTTATGGATTAACCCTTTTGAATTTGCATCTACTGATTCTCCCAATATTCTGACTGTGGCTTGCTTTCGGAAGTTGCACTATTAGTCTCTCTTGGTTTTGTCTATGCTTTGCACTCATGGTCATTCTGGTAGCTCAGCCTCTAGCGAGCTTGCACCAGTTTTCTGCTACCTTACTCCTCTGACATAACATGGGTCCCTAGCAGCCAAGTCCACCTGGCCTTGTGGTGAGCTCTGGTGAATATACTCTATATTATAGAATCTTCTATTCTCAATCTTCGTTATATTCTAGCAACAACCATTAGCAACTCAGCTCTGTTTCATTCGCGAAGCAAACATATACTCGCATTGCGAATTGATCTTAGAGCTAAGTTCCTAATGGTTGTATTGCTAGAATATAACGAAAATGACGAATATCACGAATTCATAAATAAAGCAATATATTCTCTATCTTCATTATATTCTAGCAATACAGCCATTTGGAACTCAGCTCTAAGTTGATTTCGCAATGCGAGTATATGTTCGCATTGTGAATTCAACTTAAAGCTGGGTTCCTAATGGTTGTATTGCTAGAATATAACGAATATCGCAATGCGAATAATTCAGGTTATATTAATCGCATTGCGATTACAACTTAGTCAAATTTGTGAGATCGTGATTCTCACATCCGACAGTACATTTTAGCATGGAGGCGTTTCCATTGGGATGGGGACGCTCCGTGCACACAGGAAGTCGGCAGAAGCGGCAACAGGCATTAACTGGAGCGGGCAGGGAGCCAGGAATCATCCAGACAGGTAAGAACAGTTTGGGAAGTGGGAAGACAACCAGAGAGCAACAAGGATTAATAACTAAAAAAAAACAAAAAACGAATATTCGAAATTGCGAATATATAGCGCTATATTCACAATATTCGCGAATTATCGAAGTTGCGATATTCACGATAAAAATTCGCTATTCGAATATTCGCGCTCAACACTAGTGTACAGTGCCATGTTCGGTCCAAAAGAAGCACTGGTGGATTTAAGTTCTGAAACCTACTGACCTGTCAATGCAGTTCTGGGCAATACTACAGGCTATAACTCAGGATCAGTACAAGATAAGTCATGTAATGTATTTGTTAAATTACTCAACTTTAAGCATGATTATATCTCTGTTATATGTATGCAAGCTGTAACATTGTTAGCAAAGGCAGATGTGTCAATTCTGTGTACACTACTACCACACGGAACTACAATAAACCTACACACTGGATAGCATTTTTTCACCTCTCATTGACGTATTATCAGTGCTACTCTGTATACTGACTTATTCTATTGAAAGAAGCTTGGAGTAAACTATTCAGGGAGAGATGTAAGTTGTTAAATTATGCCACCTTATGCTTTGCAGCTTCAGATTTTATGGTTCACCACAAACTTCTGTGTTTCATTGTAGCAGAGCATTCATACAGAAATCTATTGATCAGTGTGAGGAATTCTGACATCAGATTCTTGTATTTTGCTTCTTAAATTCTAATGACCCTTTACCTTATAATTCTGCTTTTAACACAAAGTAATGTTCCAAATATTTGTTCCATGAAATCTCAATTTCACAGAAAATGAAGCCTGGCCCTTTGATACATTACTGGAAAAAATAGGAATATGCAGAACTGAAGCATTTAATATAATATTAATAAGTATGCTTCAGTGATTTTGTACTAAATGTATCCATGAAAACCATTCCCCTTGTGGTGAAAATGAGTTACTGAGAAATTCAACAACAAATATGGTAATAAACACATTTATCAGCATTCGAAAACTTAGCTTTAGAAAATGCATGATTACAAATATGTTATACACTGTAACCCTTATCATACATTGTATTCCTGTAGTTAATGGGCTTGTATCATGAATACCACCGCACTCCACATGGACTAACTGGCGTCCACCTCATAGGGTTTTTATTTTAATTTTAAAGATGATAGGATTAAAGGTTGGTGCCTTTTTCAACCTTATGAATTAATACAACTAGAGTATGTAATATATAATAATTTAAGATATAAAATAATATAATATGTATAATAATTAATTTGTGCATGTTTAATCTCTTTTCTAAATACACAGTAGAGCTTCAAAAAAAGATGGTGGTATGACCTAATGACTATGTATAAATACCGCATTTTTTCAGACTATAAGATGTGCCAGACTATAAGACACACATAGGATTTAAAGAAGGAAAGTAAGAAAAAAAATATTTGTTTACCACATCTCAGACCCCCAATCCTCATCAGACCCTCATTCATAATCAGACCTCCAAGCTCCATACCCCCCAATCTTAGACCCCCCCCAGCCTGTATCAGCCTCTGATCAGATACCCCAAAACCCCCCTAGCCTCCATCAGATTCAGATCAGACCCACATCAGCCTCAGATCAGAGCCCCCAATCACCATCAGTCTCAGATCAGACCCCCCTAAGCCTCTACAGGCCCCATTCAGCCTCAGATTAGACACACATGGGATTTAAAGTAGGAAAATAACCTCACACCTCAGATCAGACCCCAATCCTCATCAGACCCCCAAATCAGACCCCCATTCCTCATCACTAGAGATGAGTGAATTTTTAAAAAATTCGATTCAGCTGGTTGGCCGAATAAAACAAAAAAATTTGGTTCCATTCGAATTTATTTGCAGCGAATCGCGTTAAAAAACGGCTATTTCCTTGCTGTAGAGAGCCTTTATAGTGGTGTAAAACACTGTGCCTTGCAGTAGCACGCATAGGGAGTCTGCTGTGGTAGTGGAATTATACTGTGAGTCAGTATGACATGCAGATGAAAGGCGTCACTATTCAAATCACTGCGCACTTCACTGATTTGGGCAGTCACGGGGCCAAAACTGATCAAATAACTCAAGTATGAACTCAGCCTTACAGGTCAATGTTAGCGTCAAGAAGAAGGGAACTTCTTTTACACTGTCGTCAGCTGATTCCACATAGATGTCAACAGAACCTGTTCTATTTATCGCTTATACAAGTAGAGCGCCCCAACAGAGTGAAGAGAGTGTCAGCAGTAAGTTTTTGTTGATGTCACTGATTATTTTGCCCTTCCTCTGATCCGTCAGAACAATAACCCCCAAAAACTGATCCTCTCTGTGGAGCAAACGAGGTGCAGAACAGCATGACAACACCGTGGTATGCTGGAGGGGCACTGTGAATTGTCCCTGCAGTGGAGGCTGAGGATACGGTGGAGGCTGAGGAGGCAGAGGCATACATTGTTGCAGGACCAACGGCGTGAGAACGTGGAGGCGGAAGCGGCGTCACCTGGCCAAGTTGATGATGTGGCTGTGCAGGAACCACATTCACCCAGTGGGCCGTAGTTACAGCTCCACACGTCGGCGCTATATATGTGGATGGTTTGTAGTCTGGGAAACCTACTACATTTTTGAGAGTTTTTCACACCTGTGATCACATTGAAAAGATTTGCAAAGTGTTTGCAAAGAGATCAGAAACTACTACTAACACTATTATACTACTACTACTCCTATTATCATTGTTGCCATTTGCCTATATACGTACAACTATTGTGATGAGACTGTGACTTGCCTTGGAACTGTGGTTTGATACCATTGGATGTAATACAACTCCCATTTTGTACTGTAAAGAGAGACATTTATTTTCTACAACTGGCTTCATTAGAGACTTTAGCATCATATGCCAGAGACTGCACCTACGCCTCCTGCCATGCACCAGTAAACATTGTTAACACCAAGGGCACCACAACTACAATCAGTCAGGAGCCCCAACATCCAGGTGTGTCCCAAGAGCAGTAAGAGTGCGCCCTCATATCACTGCCCTGTCCCTAGGGAGCATAAGTGTAAGGATTCCCACAGTAAATTATTGTTACAGCCACTACCACCCTCATCCTCTGCTCCCGTTGCTCTGGGCCTGGCTGCATGTGTGTATTGGGTACATCTTCCAGCACACTCACTGAACAGCCCAAAAACACCATAGTTGGATGCCAAAAGAATATACTTTTTGGCATCCAGCAGGCTAGTATATGTTGGTGTACATTTTTTTTTTACTTTATATTAAAGCATAGCTTGCAGCACTTTCCTGGCCACTATTGTTGGGCGCGAACATTCAAATCGTGAATTTTAATTTTAAAGATTTAGAATATAGTGCTATATATTTGTATTCGCGAAAATTCAAGATTTTTTTTCCTCTGAACCCATGATGCCTCCCTGCTTCTTGCCTGTGGGCCAATGAGAAGGCTGCAATGTCTTTGTCTGAGCTTAGCAACATCCCTAGCAACCAATAGGAAAGTTGCCTAGCCCTTACTATATAAGAACCTCCCCAGCGGTCATTTTCTGCAGTTTTTTGCAGTTCTGAGAGAGACAGCAGTGTCATTGCTGTACTCTGTGCTTTGCTGTGTCATTACATTATATAGTTAGTTAGCTCATATATATAATACAGATAGTGCGAGATAGTCAGTGTAGGTTAGATTGTGATATAGTGTAGCCGATAGGTTCCAGTTCCAGGGTGTTAGGTAGTGTAAAAGGTCCTGCTGTCCATACATACATGCTACAGACATAGTGCTGTGATGTCACAAGTTCACAACAATACTTAGTGCACCAATCAGTAATATGTAGTCAGACCTGCTATAACGTGAAGTTGCACGTACTGCGCCAATATATCATTAATTGCCAATTTTTCGCAATCGTAATATCTGCATATAAAGCTATTGTAATGTTCTGCCATGCCAACCATTTTCTCCAGTCTCAGGAAACTTCTAGCAGCTTCAAAAATGTAGCAAAAGTGACCCCCTCCTTATTACGCGCACAATACATGCATATTACATTGCCGATTTTCGCAATTAAGAATATAATTGCGAATTCTCAAATTCGCAAATTTATGATGAATATTCGCCCAAATATTTGCAAAATATCGCAAATTCGAATATTGCCTCTGCCGCTCATCACTAAATGTGAAAGTTTATCTACTCCATGCTTGTACAATGAGCTTTGCACAGGTCACAGAGCATACCTAGAAAACTCTCCCATAGAAATCAATTAGTCCTCTCCTGTCCGTTTTGCCTATGGCCCATGGTGGCTGCTGTAAACAATGTCTCTAAATGCTGTTAACAATATCTCAGGCAAGATGGTTGCCTCTGTAATTTTGTCCAGAAAAGAAAAAAACTGCAGAAAAATAATAAATAACAGATGAAAAAGCTACCAGATTACACATTTCTTTTCATTTCAAGATATATTTGTATAATGGCTGGTGCTTTATTATTTTCTGTTAAATCTACAAATCTACTTCTTTCTTTTGGGGTGGGTTCACACTAGCATTAGGGTTTCCGTTTGGCTGGAAAATAACGTAATGTCGAGACAGAATGAAAAATGTGGAAAGTTTGCTTTCCGTCCTAATAAAAGTCTATGGGAAAGCATAAAGGATCCGTCTGGGTCCCGTTATGCAAGACGGAAAACAAAGTCCTGTTGACAGGACTTTGTTTTCCGTCTTGCATAATGGGAACCAGACGGATCCGTTTTGATTCCCATAGACTTCTATTAGGATGGAAAGCAAACAGAATGCCTTTTAAAGGCTTCCGTTTTGCATTCCGTCATATTACAAGTCTATGGGCAGAAGAACGGATACATCCTTCCATCTTATAGATTCCGTTATTTTCCGTTATAACCATGTTATAACAGAAAGCCATAACGGAATCCCTAACGCTAGTGTGAACCCACCCTAACTCGGTCATAGAGCTAATTGAGATGATTCTGTCTACTGACTACTGATGCAGTTATCCAGCAAGAAACAAGTGCTGTATACATTGCCTTGCTAAAGTATTCACCCCCTTGACTTTTTTCATGTTTTGGTGCCTCCCAACCTGGAATTAACATGGATTGTTTGAGGATTTGCATTATTTAATTTACAGAGCATGCCCACAACTTTGAAGATTTTTTTTTTTTTTTTTTATGTGAAGCAAACAACAAATAGGACAAAATAACAGAAAAAGTAAATGTGCATAACTATTCACCCCCCTAAAGTCAATACTTTGTAGAGCCATCTTTTGCGGCAGTCACAGCTCCAAGTTGCTTTGGATAAGTCTCTATGAGGTTGCCACATCTTACCACTGGGATTTTTGCCCACTCCTCCCTACAAAACTGCTCCAGCTCCTTTAAGTTGGATGGTTTGCACTTGTGAACAGCAATCTTTAAGTCTGACCACAGATTTTCCATTGGATTAAGATCTGGGCTTTTACTAGGCCTCCATACATTTACATGTTTCCCCTTAAACCACTCAAATGTAGTGTTGATCACGAATATTCTAATTGAGAATTTTTATCGCGAATATTGGCACTTTGAGAATTCACGAAAATCTAGAATATAGTGCTATATATTCGTAATCGCGAATATTCTAGTTTTTTTTTTTTTCATCAGTACTACTGCCTCTTGCTTGGGGGCCAATAAGAAGGCTGCAATATCTTTGTCAGAGCTTAGCAACATCCCTAGTAACCAATAGGAAAGTTGCCTACCCCTTACTATATAAGAAACTCCAAAGCAGCCATTTTATGATGTTTTTTTGCAGTTCTGAGAGAGACAGCAGTGTCATTGCTGTGCTCTGCTTTGTACATTAGTTAACTCATATATATAATACAGATAGGAGATAGTCAGTGTAGGATAGATAGTGATATAGTGTAGCTGAGAGGTTCCAGTGCAGGGTGTTAGGTAGTGTGATAGGAATTACTGTGCTGTGATAGGGATTAGTATCAAGTACTTAATGCACCATTCAGTAATATCTACTCAGACCTAATAAAATGTGAAGTTGCATGTATTGCGCAAAAAAAGTGCATCATTAGTGCCGATTTGCGCAATCATGAAAATAATGTTGAGATCACGAATTCTAGAATTCGTGAATTTATTGTGAATATTATGCAAAAAATTCACGAAATATAGAGAAAGCGAATATTGGCTATGCCGCTCATCACTACTGGCCACCACAAAAAATGTATAAAATGGTAGAATCTTTGACATAGGGGCCTGCATATGACGTATGGAACTGCATATTATACAGTAGCATTTGTGGCGATTTATATTCAGCACATATGCCTGGAACTGATTAGTGCCAGTCCTACCTCTGCAGTCTATGTGGGGTCTGGGTGAATTTGCTTTTGTGAATTGGTGAATGGAGATTATAAGTGAGCGTCTCACTGGTTAAACTTTCACCAATCACATATGTATGGCAATTACTCTATGCTGTTCTATAGGTAATTTACGGTTGGAATAAGATTTACAGATGTCCCTGGGCATAAAAAGTTGGTGTGAATACCCATTTGACGCCGTAGTATTACATATCAGGGTCCCAGAAACAATGGCAAAGGTGCCTAACATAGTGATGAGTGGCAGGGGCAATATTCGAATTCGCAATATTTCACAAATATTTGGTAGAATATTCATCATATATTTGCAAATTCGAGATAATTTTCTTGATTGCGAAAAATCGGCAATGTAATATTTGCGTAATGCGCACCAAATACAGGGGTGGGTCGCTATAGCTATATTGTTCAAGCTGCTAGAAGTTTCCTGAGACTGGAGAATATGGTTGGCATGGCAGAACATTACAATAGCTTTTTTTATGCAGATAGAGCGCGCCGATATATTCGTGATTGCGTAATCCGCACTAATGATGCAAATATTTTGGCACAATACGTGCAACTCCACATGTTAACAGGTCTGACTATCTATTGGTGATTGGTGCACTAAGTATTGTTGTGAACTTATGACATCACAGTACTATGTCTGTAGCATGTATGTATGGACAGCATCACACTACCTAACACCCTGCACTGGAACCTATCAGCTACACTATATCATGATCTAATCTACACTGACTATCTCCCACTAACTATCTGTATTATATAAATAAACTAACTTATTATATTATGTAATAACACAGCAAAGCACAGAGCACAGCAATGACACTGCTGTCTCTCTCAGAACTGTAATAAACTGCAAAAAATGGCTTATATACTAAAGGGGAAGGCAACTTTCCTATTGGTTGTTAGGGATGTTGCTAAGCTCAGACAAAGACATTGTAGCTTTCTCATTGGCCCACAAGCAAAAAGGGAGGTTACTGATAAAAAAAAGTATAATATTGGAAAATACGAATATATATCACAATATTCTAAATATTTTTGAATTATCGAAGTTGCGATATTCGCGATTAAAATTTGCAATTCGAATATTCGCACCCAACACTACTTTAAAACAAATAACTGCAGCCCACGACAAAAGGGCTGTAATTTTTGCCCTTTATGATACAACGGCTAATAAGCTAGTTTTTTCCCCACTAATACAAGCCAAAAAAGGCTTCAGAACTGCACAGCACAATGGCAAATAAAATGTAGAAATATTTCCTTGTAATAAACCCTGTTAATGGCTGTATCAAACAGCATTTGCACCCCAATGACAAGAACGGTTTGCTGGAATTACAGAGCTGTATAATGGCAATTTGGATCCCCAGTCAGTGCAGCAAGGTGTAATATGATTGTTACTATTTCCCAGGCTGTCACCTCCCCGACTGAACCCTGTTCTACATAAATGCTGTGGAATAATTCCTCCCTATCCTTTCCCAACACCCTGGGTAATCTTTCTCTGCACTTGTAAATCGTTTATTTTTCACGACAATCAAGTCTTTCCTATCACTGTCCCTAGCGCCTGCAGACACGTCTCTCCCTGCACTAGGTACGCTGGTGAATGGCAGAATCTAAGATGGCCGCCATATTTATAGGGCTGTGACATCACAGTGCTGGCTGGCTGCTGATTGGCTGCATGCATGTCAGTATGGGTGACCCCGCCTTCTCAGAGTTCCTTGCCCCATGTCCTCACACGTGTTGCAGCCATTTTAGAAAACAATGTGATTTATTACCACGAAGAGCGAGGAAATTCGCATTCGGTGCAAATCAAATTTTTCCTGAAATTCGGATTGAATTCAACTTCATCAGCTTTGATTCACTCATTTCTAATTATCAGATTGGTAGGAGTTTGACCCTCTTCCTCCTTTTGTCGTTCAGTTGTTTGAAGGGGCCATGGTACACGTGCAAGCACTGCAGACTTATCAATGTGTAGCACATTGTCTACATAGGTAATTTCAGCTTCCTCCTGTTCACTTGAACAGGGGAAAGTTTCATTTCCCTGCACCAGCACTGCTATTTAGACAGTATGCAGGTAAACATTGGAGAGGCTTGCATGAGGGCCACGGCACCTTCAAACAGTATCAAAAGTTGGATCCCTATCAATCTGAGGATAGGTCATCAGTAATGTGATGCCAGAATATCCCCTTAAACTTCCTTTGCACCCAATTGGCTTGAGCAGAAAAGAAAGGTGGTGGAAGATTCCCTAGGTGGAAAAGGTCATGGGAACCTGTCCATGTTCTCCTTTCTATAATATCTTGTTAAATGATGCATTGCTAATGTATATGAGGTGATGGAGCAATGGATTTGCATGTTTTAGCAGGAATCTATAATGCAGAATATTGCCGCATTCATTACTCTACAATATACTGTTTGACGCTTATGCAGAATGATCATAATGTCATCATATACAATCCTGGTTATTTTAAGTGAAAACAAAATAAATAAAATTGATAATTGGCAGTGTTAATGTGGTAATGGGTAATTAAGAAGTGAGATATAACTATATCATCATGCCCATTTATCAGGGATTTCCACCTGAAAAGCTATGGCATTTGTACAGATACGGTATCAGAGCTCTCTCTGTTTTTTCTTTATTTAATGTCAAACAATACAACACAGTAAAACATTTGTATGGTTTTTATTAGGCTTTCATGTAGACAAAATTAGTAGATGATGCATCAAATTTGCAATTGTAGAATTCGGCCATAAGCTAAATTCTCCCACATAATGCCTCTGAATAACAAACTACAAACAAATCGCCACATTTTAAGCACAAAAAAACTGTGAAAGAGGCAAAAAAATGTATGTAAATTGTTTTATTAGTGCTTATGGGTAAATACTGATGTGCAAAATAGGATCAGGATTTCAATGAAACATTAAGGGAGATTTTGCTAAATCTATGCTAAAGAAAAGTGGAGCAGTTGTCCACAGAACCAAAAGGTCTCTTAAATTGCCATGTACAATCTGTGCTTCTGAAAAACTCGGCAATTCGCAGTAAAACCATGGGCATTTTTGTTCCACAGTAATTGGGAACGTGGCACACTACCGCAATGGTGTCATGTTCTGGCTGCTCTACTGGTACTGTATGATTGGTCATTACACATTTTTCAATCCGTGCAGGCGTACTCCTAACATTATTTATTTATCTCATTCCTTACACTTATGCAATGCTGTTTGCTGCCATATATGGCTTGTGAAAAGTGGAATTCGATCCGAATTTCAGGATGAATTCGATTCGCCTCGAAGCTGAATTTCCTCGTGCTTCGTGTCAGCGAATCGATTTAACCTGAAATAGTATAAAAAAAAAACAAAGAATTTATACTTACCTCCTCCATTTGTTGGCGACGGGCCACCAACTTCCATTTTGCTTGAAGATCTCGGCCAGAACCCCATACGTGGTGACGCATGACATCACCATGCCGGCCGGTGTGACGACATAATCTCGCACAGCGAGAGATTTTGCTCCAGATCTTCAAGTAAGATGGTGGTGGCGAGCCCGTCGTGAGCAAATGTAGGTGGTAAGTTTGATTAAAAAAAAAAATTATATTAATTTCACACACTGTTTTTAAACTCTGGAGCCGCGATCATGTATGAACGTGGCATCTGAGAGGTACAATGACGGGGGGGCGGTGCTATCACAGCTCCTTGTCATTGCACCCGCTACTTACAAAAAAATGCGCCGAATCAGCCGAATTGAACTTTTCATAAATTCTCTCATCTCTAATGGCTGCAAATAGTCTTATGGACCTATTGGAAACCTGTATGGTGCCACCACATGAAAACAATAGAAACATGCCTTGGTAATATGAAATGATAGCACATCAGCATTTGTTTCTGTCAATTCTTATGGATTCAGTGAGATCTCTGTATACCAGTTTTCTGGTGGAAAAAAGTCCCAAACCTTGTGTTTGTGACTTTTTAAACACCATAATGAAAAAACATAGTCACAAATGGTATTTATGCATAGCCCTTGCCACTTTCCAAAAAGGGGGCTTGGCGAGTTTGGTGAGAAGGTGAGGCAGAGGGCCCCAGCACATTTGTCTTCACTTATGCCTACTTTTTTCCAGTAAAATAAAGATAGCTCCGATCTGCCATAGATCTAAGTTTAGGTGCATAGACTACTGATGAGACCCATAAATTAGTTGCATTAGTAGCACAGGGTATATCAAAACTGGAGTAGAGAACACCAGTTTTGATAAATCTCCCCCATACTGTAGTATGGGTAGATTATAGGCATATAGGAGGCTATACAGAAGCTATGTACCGGACAATGATAAGAGTAAAAAAGAAAATTGGCTATTCAGCTGCATTTCTTATCCAATTAAAGTTTACTTTTATTTCTATAGAAATAACATATCAACTTCATGACTTTAATGAAATGTACATGCATGGCTATTAGCACATTATACAGATTTTCTTGCTCATTTTCGTGAAATGACATTTTTGTTGTTTTAATCATTTGTCATTTTTCTACTATGTAATTACTATGTAATTACAGACAGCTGCAAAATGAGGAGTGACTTTGTAATACTGGAAAAGGCAGAACATTCCTGTGTTATTATGTTACTATGATTACCCTGCCTTACTACAAATCTCTTCTTTTCACATAATATCTCCTTTTTAGAACATTTATCATTCTTAGAGTCTACTCACACATTCATAGTTTTGGGTATGCATCCGTTTCGCAAGTTTGCGGAACAGGTGTGCACCCATTCATTTCAATGGGTCCACAAAAGATGTGGACACTACAACATGTGCCGTCTGCATCCGTTGCTCCATACTGTGGCACTGCAAAAAAGATAGAGCATGTCCTATGTCCTACAAGAATAGGCATTTTTTTTATGGGGCCGGCCATGTGTGGTCCGCAAAATGCAGAAAGCACACGACTGGCATCCGTGTTTTGAGGATTGGCAATTTGAGGACGTGTGAATGGACCCTTACTTAGCTGATACTTATTCTGATGCACATATTAATGCTGATCCCTACTGCAGATCAGAGAAGTTTTGGTCAGAACCTTGGGCAAAAACACTTTTCCTCGGTTAGTATTAATGTGGTCTGGTCACAATGTATTATGTGTGCTGATTTTGTATTCAATTTACTTGTGCAACTGTGATCAACTTCATAGTTCCTGAAATGAATATGCATATAGAGAGATTCTGCAAAAAGTTCAACTTGTCCCTGGAATTAATGTTCTTATTCTATAAATATATATATTATCTATAACTGTTTTCAGTGTCAGCATAAAAGTCTTAGTGTTGCCTCAAAAATGTTCCGAGCAACATTTTGGTCAAGGACAATGACATCTTGAGGCTTATGAACACAATGAAATAGACTGAATGGGAGCACACAGTCTCTAAAGTTCCATATCACAGACCCTGGCTGTCACATGGCACTTCGGTAAGGGAAAATGTCTACTTATGTCCTAGAATGAAACATTCTACATGTTCTTTGTGCATTTGTATAAAATCTTACTGATGCACACAGTGATCTACAGGAGAGTGAATTAATCCTTAAATAGGTTTTCATCATTAAAGGGGTTGTCTCACTTCAGCAAATGGCATTTATCATGCAGAGAAACTTAATACAAGGCACTTAGTAAGGTATTGTTATTATTATTCATCTCTCCTACATCTTACTGTAAGTTTCCTATGACAGTAGGGCATATTTCATATAACTGTCCAACATTTTGGTGTTCTTCATGCACAAATTTAATTTGGCATTTTTTAAGGTTAGCTTCACAGTTGTGTTTATCAGATTCGGCAGGCTTTTCCAGCAGAGAATAGCCTGCCAGAGTTCATCGGATCTTGCCCATCCAGATGCTGCCATTCACCGCCAGATCCAGCCGGTTTCCTGATTGAGTGCCGCGTTTCGGCCCGCACAAACCAGAGCATGCTAGCAGCTTGCATCTAACCCCTCTCCAATACAGTCGGCCAGTAAATGGCATCATTTCATGTCAGTGCTGCAGTGCTGCTGTGTTTACATGAAAAATCCTGCAGGGACAGGTTATAAAGACCAGAGCCACTACATTAAACTGCAGTGGTTCTGGGGACTATAGTGTCCCTTTAATGTGAGGTAAATTAGAGACTAGTGTCACAAATAATATACTAGATTGCCTACTTACAACCAGATGAGGATGATGATGGGCTCTAGCTGCAGTCAAGCTCCACTGGTCTGGTGTAGAACAGGCTCTCTGGAGGCTGTTTGTAACTGTGGTCACAAAAATCAATGTTCTGGGAGAACGGGAAGCGGCTCCATTTTTGGGGGCCCTTTACACAACTCAAGGTCTGGGCCCCAGGGCCTGACGGTGAGTATGCCCATAAGGCCCACCCATAAGTCCACCTACATGTTCCACCTATGAGTTTGTTCACAGTGGGTGAAGTGTGTAGGGGATGTGTTATGTGTTGTTGTAGAGAATCTAATGTGTATGCTTATGGAATGTAGTGTATAGGGATACCAGAGTGTGGAGGTGATGCAGTGTGTGCGTAGTGGATTGCAGTGTGTTTTTGTGTAAGGGATAGAAAGAAGTCTGTTTTTGTGTATAAGGTATGTATTGTGTGTTTCTGAATGTGTGTACGGAATGCGTTGTGTAAATCTGTGTTTGCATGTGTAAGGGCTGCAAGGTGTGTTTCTGTGTATGTAAGGCATGCAGTGTTTGTGTCTGTAAGGGGTGCTTTGAGTGTGTGTAAGAGATGCATTGTGTTTCAGTGTGTGTAAGAGATGCATTGTGTGTTTCTGTGTGTGTAAGGGATGCCTTGTGTGTTTCTGTGTATGTGTGCAAGAGGTGCATTGTGTTTGTGATGGATGTCAATCTCTTCCCCCTCCCTTGTCACTCTCTTCTCCCCTCCTCCCTACCTTGTCACTCCCCCCCCCTTGTCACTCTCTTCTCCCCCCCTCCCTCCCTTGTCACTCTCTTCTCCCCCTCTCTTGTCACTCTCATTCCCCCATCCCTCCCTTGTCACTCTCATTTCCCCTCCCTCCCTTGTCACTCTTATTTCCCCTCCCTCCCTTGTCACTCTAATTCCCCCCTCCCTCCCTTGTCACTCTCTTTCTCAACCCCCTCTTCCCTTGTCACTCTTTTTCTCGGTCCCCTCCCTTGTTACCCCCCCCCATCCCTTCTTGTCACTATTTTCCCCCCTTGTCACTTCTATTACCCCCTCCCTCCCTTGTCACTCTCATTCCCCCTCCCTCCCTTGTCACTCTCATTCCCCCCTCCCTCCCTTGTCGCTATCATTCCACATCTTCCTCCCTTATGACTCTCATTCCCCCCTCCCTCCATTGTCACTCTCATTCCCCCTCCCTCCCTTGTCACTCTCTTCGACCCCATCCCTCCCTTGTCACTTTCTTTCTCACCCTCTCCTTCCCTTGTCACTTTCCAACAGAAAGCAGGGGCTCAGCTCTCACATGAGCTTCATGTAAGCACTAACAACGTGAGCGGACTCCCTCTGTCTTCCATAAAAGGAGATTGGAGGGTGTTGATGTGTGTAAAGGCAGGCTGAGACCTGGCATAGGGCCCAAGCATGCCTTTACCCTAGGTTCACACCTGAGCGTTTTACAGCGCGTTTAAACGCACTGTAAAACGCTCAAGACATGAAAACCAATGCATCCCTATGGGAGTGGTTCACACTTGAGCGTTTTACAGCGCGTAAAAACGCGCTGTAAAACGCCCGACGCATAAGCTCGTTCAGGAGCATTTTTTTGGGCGTTTGTCGCGCTTTTCCTCCCATAGACTTCAATGGGAACGCGCGTAAAACGCGCGTAAAACGCGTGTTAAGGTGTAGATATGCCTTTTTCTATTGGTCTCCAGAATCACGAACGCGCGTTTCCTATTTGCAAAAACACGCGCGTTTCAAAAACGCTCAGGTCTGAACCCCGTGTTAGTGTTCTCCAGCAAGCTGTGCCTCTCTGGTACAGCCTGCTGGTCAGTGTCAGTATAGCACTGACATTAAAATGCAATGCACTATATATATTGTAGTCCCCTTGAGGCACTACAGTAGTAAAAAGTAAAAATAAAAATAAAAAATAAAAATATTCTTTTTTTTTTTTTTTTTTTTTAGAAAAACACTACACAAATCATGTACGGTAAATTATCCCCTACAGTGAAATGAGAAATAAATTCCCACTCCTAACTGTACCATAGAGGGGCCAGCAGAGACTCAATAATAGTTGTGTCAGCTCAAATAAAATTAATAACATTACCAGCACTCTCTGCAAGATAACACTCAATGGCAGCAACCTAGGTTGCACCTAATTGAGCACCAATGAACTCCTAGTTTTGCACAGCAGTACCACACATGCAAACTACACCTGATCCTTAATGTAGCCTAGCTATCCTCAGGTTTATGACAGGCCCTGCACCCATGGAATAAACAAATGGTCTATGTAGTGTGAGGTGGCACCAATTGCAAGTGAGGAACCGTCACCCCCTCCTCATTCCTGATAGTTTTAACCTATGCCTGTAGGTCTTGTGATTTTAGATTTGTAACAATAAAGATATTTAGTTTGGGATCCCTACAGGGATCTTTGTCGGTCCACTGACCGAATTGAGTATTTGTGAAATTATCCTGAGAGCCCTAAAATTGGGCATATTCTGTTTGTCATTGCAAAATTTATAACGCAAAATAGTGGCAGTATTGCTGTTTTTTCCAATCTTACTCACAGAAGGTCCCTTTCAGATGAGCGAGTTCCATGCAGAGTGAGTATGCGGCAGCTCCTGTCTTGATCTTATAATGCTGTCAGTGTTATCCAATACATTCCAGAATTGTAAGGCTTAGGCCACTTTCACATTAGCGTTTTTAATTCCACTATTGAGATCCGTCATAGGATCTCAATAGCGGAAAAAAACGCTTCAGTTTTTCCCCATTCATTGTCAATGGGGACAAAACTGAACTGAACGAAACAGAATGCACTAAAATGCATTCTGTTCCATTTCGTTGCGCTCCCATTGCGGACAGAATAACACTGAAAGTGGCGTTTTTCTGTCCGCGATGATGTCCTGACACAAAATGTAAGTCAATGGGGACAGATCCGTTTTCTGTGACACACAATAATAATTTTGTTCATGTTGGATCCATCACAGCTATAGAAGACATAATACAACCAGATCCATTCATGTTGGATGCATGCGGTTGTATTATGGTAACACAAGCATTTTTGCAGATCCATGACGGATCCGCAAAAAACGCTAATGTGAAAGTAGCCTTACATAGCATCATAAATCAATATAATGCTATGCAACCCCGTCAGTGCTGGGAGGTCAGGACAGGAGCTGCCGCATACTCACTCTGCAAGCCCCATGCGTGGAACTCGCTTGCCTGAAAGGGCCAAAGAGTTAGAGACTTTGCATAATAACTTCAGAAATTGATTTAGACTGTAAAAAAACATTTCCCGAGCTTGGCACCGAACCGGAGTTCGGGAAATGTTTTTTTACAGTATAAATTAATTTCTGAAGTTATTATGCAAAGTCTAGCGAGACTTCGCAAAGTAATAACTTCGGCTCATTGGAGCCAATGCATTCTAATACTGTATGGAGCACTCGCTCTGTACGGTATTGAAAAAAGTTTTATGCGAATCGACTTCAGATGTTTCATCTGAAGTCGATTCCCTCATCCCTAATTGCAATCATGGAGCTGTTAATAGCCACGTTGTTCAAATGTCAGATGCAGTTTAAAAGGCAGACACCTTAGCCACACTTAGCCAGTGCCCCGTGGTCACCAGTGTATAAACTGCTGTAGAAATAAGGTACATATGTGTACTCAGCACTCAGCAGAGTAAACATTTGTCTCAGTGCCACAAAAAGATAATTCCTGAACAATCAGCCTTCTGTGCAGAGGATCAGATGTTTCCAAGAGCTGAGGTTTAAATTCAGCTCCTTAGGATACCAGATGCTCGGCTCCTGCTGGTTTCCTATCTGTACCTGTGTGCTATTTGCAGCCTAAGACTCTAGTTTTATTTATAGCTCCATGAGTGCACTGAAGCCTCGTCTCTTTGGATTTTTTTTGTACTTTCCGCTGTCTGAGTGACCGTGGAAAGAGGATGGATGGTAAAAGCTCAGGGACACAATCAGACTGAAATATTGGAAGTGTCTGGCCTCAATTTTTGACCATTCCACTAAAGTCAGATGCAAGATGCTATCTACATGTGTTCTCTGTAACTGAGAAGTTTCGCTGTCTTGTCCTGTCCAAACTGGCTCCAAACACTATAAAAGCTTTTTTATATAGATGTTTTATGCTGCTAAGTGAGATTGGAACAAAGACCGACCAGATAAAAATGGAACAGTATCATTACATGTATTTAGTTTCTGATGGGTCAAAAGAGGAGATAACTACAACTACAGGACAGTTATGTTGCCAAATCACAGTGCTTCTCCAGAAAGCACCAATTCGAGTAAAAAGAATGGAAAGTACGTAAACAATCCACTGCAAACCAGTCAAAAGAGTCTAGTAAAATATACTTCAGAATTGTAAATAGTTTCTGTCTGTTTCTAGCTGTGGAAAAAAGCTTTCAGTTGATAAGGCTTCTCAGAGGATATGTTCATGCAAGTACCTTGTACATAGAGGAAGTCTGGAATGTCTTTGTTTCTGCTCTTGTATTTCAATTTTAGATCACGAGAACCTGGGTGTAGCTATAGGGGGTGCAAAGGTAGCAGTCACTACTAGGCCCAGGAGCCTGAGGGGGCCCAAAGTCCCCTGTGACACATAAGAAGGCACCGGTATTATAGAAAGTGCATGCAGGTGAAGTTACACCTCAGGTTGCAGGGAAGGGGTTAGGTCAAGAATTTGGCATGGGAGGAAGGGGGTGCAGTTTCAATTTTTGCCTCAGACAGCATGAACGCTATGCTTCCCTGCTCCTGCCACAAAGCACTGAGCGCAGGGGGGCCCAAGCTGAACTCTTGCATCAGGGCCCATAAGCCTCTAGCTACGCCCCTGTTGTTGGAACCAGCCCATTCCTGGAACCTGTGACTCTGCTAGAAGGCGTTAAAGGGGTTGTCTCGTTTTAAAAAACATTTTCTTGAATATCCTGATAGAGAATTCGGAACTAATATAGGGTAATTTCTAATTTAGTATTTCTAATAATTAGGGTTCAGCTACACGGTGATCTTGGTCCTGCAACACCTGTCACACCCAAGGATGGCAATGTAGCGGTGCTAGCATAGAAATGAATGGGACTGCAGTGACTATTATACTTGCAGGCTCGGACTTGCCCACAGGGGTACAGGTAAATCCCTGGTGGGCCCCTGAGCAAGAAGGGCCACTAGTGTACTGCACAAGTAGTACATACCACAGTAGACTTACTGCACTACCTATAGATAAGCAGTGTACAGCACCTCAACCAGTATAAGTTCATTTAAAAAACTGGCTAGATTATTTAAGAAACTACCCAGTTTATTACTATATATGTGATTAGGTGGCTGAGAAGCCTTATAGGTACAAGGGCAAATCATCCAGTATCCTCTTTTCCAAGTGACCCACCTTCTCAAAGTTGCTGCAAGAACCCCAATAATCAATCATCTTGTAGCGCCTTGCTGCCGTTCGTAGCTGTGTGAGCAGGAAATATTTGAATCCAATGGATGGATCCCGAGATAAATTTTACTAGTGGGGCCCTAGGCAACCCAGTCCGACACTGTACTTGCCATGACAGCGTCTCCAGAATTGCAAAAAATGTAGCAGTGTGTGATTTTTTGTGATTCTGGGGTTGCGACACACCTGTGAATCCCACTGCAACTCCATTCATTTCTATGCTGGCACTGCTATACTGCAATCCTTGGGCACAATAGTAATTAAAGTGTAGCCGAAACCTTAAAGGGGTTGGCCACTTTCTGGCAATTGTTCACCAATATGTTTGCAAGATCATTATATGGCACTTACTAATATAGTCTTTTTTGAAATTCTACACCATTTTCTATATTTCATAAAATATGCTTTCTCGTTTGCCAAGTGTTTTGTGCCGGCCATGTGAGTTATATGCTACGATAAGAAATAAAGTGCAACTGAGTTTTATTTTAAGTGCTGGAACTATTTTCTTCTATTTTATAGACAAGACCTGTATCCTTGTGGCACCACCAGGCCGAGGCACCGAGGCATGCGCAGTACGTTGGCCAGTGTGGGCTGAGGCATAGTGATATGCAGTGCGCATGCACAAATTACTGGTTGCTTAATGCCCGGGCCCAGCAGAGATTTGTGCAGGCCCTGGATTATGAAATTAGGACATGGTTTATCACATTATCTCTCTTTTCCCAGCCATGTTCAATGTGAGATCTCATGGACCCATCCATCAATAAGCACAGTTTGCCTGTTCTTAGGAGCAATGAATAGGCCATACCCAATAAATAATGTTCTGACGGATTACAGTGGAGATAAGTGTGAGGGATGTGATGGATAGTTTGAATATCTGGATAAAATTCAGATTTAGTTGTATTCTGCTCAACAGGTGAGATGTGAAGAATAAATTGCCGGCATGATTTCTCGTGTTGCCTGACTAATCCTGTCAGTATTTTTACGGAGCTCCTAATGAACTGCTTTACATGTTTTCTCTTCCTCCTGGACAGGCTCCAGCTGCCCCTACTACCACAGAACATCTCCACAGCAATCCCTCTGAAAGCGTGCTTCATCTCTGCCGACATACCGTGGAGACATACACCAAAGTGCTGGCTAAATTAGCAAATTTTAATTATATTTTTATAATCCAGGATTATGTGTATTCATTGTTCTGTGCAGGAAAGGAAGATTAGGTGCAATTTTCACTTAACAGGAAATTGAATTATTCAATGATTATAATACCAAGGAAAGCCAGTTAGGTTTGTTTACCGCAAATAGGAAAATACTTAAAAGACATTGGTACAGTATGTAAAAATATATTGAAGCCAAAGTACCATGATCACCAGAGACCAGCTCTGCAGTAGAATTGCTCACTTTTTCAGGTTTTATGGTTATTTTAATGCCACATACATATGCCTGTAATGCACAATTTATTGAGATGGCTGGATAGATAGATAGATAGATAGATAGATAGATAGATAGATAGATAATTGAAAGGATGGATGGATGCATGATAGATAGATAGATAGATAGATAGATAGATAGATAGTTGTATGGAAGGATGGATGCATGATAGGAAGGACAGATGACTAGATAGATAGATAGATAGATAGATAGATAGATAGATAGATAGATAGATAGATAGATAGATAATTGAAAGGAAGGATGGATGGATGGATGGATGCATAGATAGATAGATAGATAGATAGATAGATAGATAGATAGATAGTTGGATGGAAGGATGGATGCATGATAGGAAGGATAGATGACTAGATAGATAGATAGATAGATAGATAGATAGATAGATAGATATCCATTCTCAGGCAATGCAGTTGCCTGTTTTACTGTAATATGATATACTATTTTATGGCAGAGGCTTTCCCTTTAATAATATTTATTTGCATTGTTGCTGATGGGAGAGAAAGGAACAAGCCCTATCTATGATGGCGAGCTATAAAGGAATTTTAGTTTTAAAGGACATCTGTCAGCAGATTTGTACCTATGAAACTGGCTGACCTGTTGCATGTGCACTTGGCAGCTGAAGACATCTGTGTTGGTCCCATGTTCATATGTTTTATTATATGCAAATGAGCCTCTAGGAGCAATGGGGGAGTTGCCATTACACCAAGAGGCTCAACCCTCCCTGCTGCATCTTCTCCACTTTAGTTGACAAGGCCAGGCATCAGGACATTTTCACTGCCTGGCCCTGTCAATCAAAGTGAAGAGGGCACAGCAGTTACAGAGAGCGCAGAGCCTCAAGGTGTAAAGGTAACACCCCCGTTACTGCTAGATGCCCCGTCTCTGGCCAAAACATGCCCCCTTTTTTAGACCTGGAGTGAGTGGGGAAAAGTTGCAGATTGCTGCGCAAATAACTGTTGCGCCACAATCTGTGACAGATATACGCCAGTTACTGGCGTATATCATTTAGTAAATTACCCCATTCATTTTTCTCAGCAATGCAGGCACATATGAACATGAGACCAACACAGATGCCTTCAGGTCAGCCAGTTTCATAGGTACAAAACTACTGACAGATGCCCTTTAACAATGTGAATCTAAGTATCCAGGGCATGATCACTGATATAGTGGTCTGAATCTGTAGACATGCTGCAGTACATTATATCACTATCCTATTGGCCCAAAGTGGTCTAGGGACATACAGTAACATAGTAACATAGTAGCATAGTATATAAGACCGAAAAAAGACATTTGTCCATCCAGTTTGGCCTGTTTCCTACAAGTTGATCCAGAGGAAGGCAAAAAACCCCTGTGAGGCAGAAGCCAATTTTCCCCACTTAAGGGGGAAAAAATTCCTTCTCGACTCCAATCAGGCAATTGGAATAACTCCCTTGATCAAAGACCCATCTCTAGTAACTATAACCTGTAATATTATTACACTCCAGAAATACATCCAGTCCCCTCTTGAATTCCTTTATTGTACTCACCATCACCACCTCCTCAGGCAGAGAGTTCCATAGTCTCACTGCTCTTACAGTGAAGAATCCTTTTCTATGTTTGTGTACAAATCTTTTTCGTCTAGACACAGAGGATGTCCCCTCGTCACAGTCACAGTCCTGGGGATAAATAGATGATGGGACAGACCCCTGATATATTTATACATAGTTCTAAGATCTCCCCTCAGTCGTCTTTTTTCTAAAGTGAATAACCCCAATTTTGATAACCTTTCAGGGTATTGTAGTTGCTCCATTCCAGTTATTACTTTAGTTGCCCTTCTCTGAACCCTCTCCAGCTCTGCTATGTTTGCCTTGTTCACAGGAGCCCAGAACTGTACACAGTACTCCATGTGTGGTCTGACTAGTGTTGATCACGAATTTTCGAATTGCGAATTTTAATCGCGAATATCAGCACTTCGAGAATTCGCGAATATTTAGAATATCGCAAAATATATTCGCAATCGCGAATATTCGCTTTATGCGAATTTTTTATATGCAAATTTTCGCATGCAAGAAAATAATGGCATTATTTTCTTGTTTGCGAAAATTCGCATAAAAGATTTGCATAAATGAGCTTAAAAATTCGCATAAATTAGCATAAAATTCGCATAAGCTGGTATTTAAAAGGTATCTTAAATGCCAGTTTATGCGAATTTTTATGTTAATTTATGCGAATTTTTATGCTAATTTATGCGAATTTTTTATGCGAATTTTCTGCAAACAAGAAAATAATGGCTGGAGATTACGAATTTGCGAATTTTCGAATATATGGCGAATATTCGCCCAAATATTCGCGAAATATCGCGAATTCGAATATTGTCCCTGCCGCTCATCACTAGGTCTGACTAGTGATTTGTAAAGTGGTAGGACTATGTTCTCATCACGGGCATCTATGCCCCTTTTGATGCAACCCATTATCTTAATGGCCTTGGCAGTAGCTGCCTGACACTGGTTTTTGCAGCTTAATTTGCTGTTTATTAAAATTCCTAGATCCTTTTCCATGTCAGTCTTACCGAGTGTTTTACCATTTAATATGTACGGGTGACTTGCATTATTCCTTCCCATGTGCATAAATTTACATTTATCAGTGTTAAACCTCATCTGCCACTTCTCTGCCCAAGCCTCCAATCTATCCAGATCCCTCTGTAGCAGTATATTGTCCTCTTCTGTGTTAATTACTTTACACAGTTTAGTGTCATCTGCAAAAATAGATATTTTACTGTGCAAGCTTTCTACAAGATCATTAATAAATATATTGAAGAGAATAGGGCCCAATACTGACCGCTGAGGTACCCCACTAGTGACAGCGACCCAATCTGAGTGTGTACCGTTAATAACCACCCTCTGTTTTCTATTACTGAGCCAGTTACTTACCCACATACAGATATTTTCTCCCAGTCTGAGCATCCTCATTTTATATACTAACCTTTTATGAGGTACAGTGTCAAATGCTTTGGAGAAGTCCAGATATACGACATCCAATAACTGGTGAAATAAAATAGTGGCTACTGGTTTCATTGTAACTAGAGATATATACAGGATTCATGATGGATCCCAATAATTATTTCTTCTGGTGGGACTAAGGAACCCAACTACTCTATTAGAAATACTTCCTGAAATGCAAATTATCCTAATTCTAGATGAATATTTATTTGCTTGTCCAATGAAACTCAGCCTGAATTTGTAATAATCACCTTGACCTGATTATTTTTCAGCTATTAAAATTAATGGTGACTTATATTCGTTTTTCAAAGGAACAGAACTTTATTTTGTTGCAGAGGGTTGTATAATTGTCTTGGCTGGGTAATGTTGTGTTTGATCACATGGGTTTTGGGAAGTATATATTTAAGCCAGCAGTACAAGTACATAATAATTTATGTGGAAAACACGAAGGGATATGAATTTTTAATAAAATGTTACAATGAAGATAATTATTTCTAACTTACTAGAAAAGCCAGTGTACCTCAAGTTATGTATCCTAATAAGCACTATTTAAATTCACTTATTACAAGAAAGTTTAACGTATTTTTTTAACTATACAGAACCTGTTATCTGTATACACTTAATTTGACTTAATACCGGCTTTGTCAATGGTATGTAGATAGATAGATAGATAGATAGATAGATAGATAGATACAGTGCCTTGAAAAAGTATTCATATCCCTTCAACTTTTGCAAATTTTTTCATGTTCTCAGTATAACTACAGCTGTTCTATGAAGGCCTCGGAGGTTTGTTAGAGAAAATTAGTGATCAAACAGATTCATAAAAACCAAGGAACACACCAGACAGGTCAAGGATAAAGTTTTGTAGAAGTGTAAAGCAGGGTTAGGTTATAAATAAAATAACCCAATCTCTGAACAACTCATGGAGCCCTGTTCAATCCATCATCTAAAAATAGAAGAAGTATTGCACAACTGCAAACCTACCAAGACATGGCTGTCCACCTAAACTGGCAGCCCAGGCAAGGAGAGCACTACCTAGAGAAGCAGCTAAGAGACTCATAGTCACCCTAGAGGAGCTGTAGAGATCCACAGTTTAGGTGGGAGAATCTGTCCACAGGACAACTATTAGATTTACTCCACAACTCAGGCCTTTATGGAAGAGTGGTGAGAAGAACGGAATTTGCCACAAGCCATGTAGAGAAAATAGGAAACATGTGGAAGAAGGTGCTCTGGTCAGATGATACCAAAGTTTAACTTTTTGGCCTAAATGCAAAATGCTATTTGTGGTGAAAAACTGACACTGCACTGCATCAATCAAAACACATCATCCCCACCGCAAAACATGGTGGAGGCAGCGTCATGCTGTGGTTATGCTTTTTTTCAGCAGGGAGAAGCTGGTCACAGTTGGTGGAAAGATGGATGGAGCTCAATACAGGGAAATCCTGGGGAAAATCTGTTAGAGGTTTCAAAAGACTTGTGACTGGGGTGGAAGTTCACCTTCCAGCAGGACAACGACCCTAAAGATACAGCCAGAGCTACAATGGAATTACTTAGATTACATATTCATGTGTTAGAATGGCCCAGTCAAAGTCCAGAACTAAATCTCATTGAGAATCTGTGGCAAGACTTGGAAATTGCTGTTCACAGATGCTCTCCATCCAATCTGACTGAGCTTGAGCTATTTTGCAAAGAAGAATGGGCAAAAATGTCCAAAGGACTCGCAGCTGTAATTGCAGCAAATGGCGGTCCTACAGAGTTTTGACTGAATACTAATGCACACTGAATACTAATGCACACCACACTTAAAATGTAAGTTTGTGGGTGAAATGTGAAAAAATTTGGAAAAGGTCATGGAGTACTTTTTCAAGACACTTGTAGATAGATAGGTAGATAGATCTTTTTAAGAGACAGCTCTCTCACTCAACACTCTCTTTGTTTTGCATTGCATCCAGCTCTCTGGGTGTCAACACTCTGGCTCTAGTCTGCAGTTATCACTACACGTGGCACAGTACTTCATAATCTCTAATTGGTTGAATTATTTCCATCCTCACAACCACTGCACACACTCTTTTTGGTCACTGTATGCCGTTTTTCCAGATATTCAATATTGGACACAATCTCCGATACAGGATTTGTTACAGATGGCAGGCTAGCTGGTTTTGGTCACATACCTGACTTCTATACTGATTGCTTCCAGAATGCACAGGCTATACAGTATATTTGTACCCCTCTGCTCTGGCCTTGGCTCCTCTGCAATGCTCAGCAGCACTGTGACCCTCTATGCCATGACTTTTTGTGCCCTTACGAATAGCATAAATGAACTCCACTATCTAGCTAGTTACTATACAGGAATATTGCAGGCTTTGTTTCTAGCTTCCTAGCTAATTCTTCTATTTTTCATCCTGCTACTCCTGACTACTACTGATATAAAGTTTACAGAGTATTGCTATGTATCATCTGTATGCCATGTGTTTTCACACCTTAAATGGTAATTATACTTTTAACAAACTTTGTGTAAATGAATAGTACAGATGGATCCAAGAAATGTTCTGATATACCTTATCAGAGAATGCAATTTTCTCTGTCTAGCAGGTCGCTCCTCACCCCTCTGCAATACAATTGGCCAGTAAATGGCCTAGCTTCAGTATTGTTCACAACTAGTGATGATCGAGCTCCCCGATGCTCGGGTGTTCTGCCCTATAGAAGTCAATGGGAGAACTCGAGCATTAAAAGAGGCACCCCCTGCTCTGAAGAGGGGAGGGTGCCTGGTTCATAGGAAAAGGTCAGAAATTGATGGAAACACCACCGAAATGGGTCTGGGACAGCATGGGGAGGATGTCTGGATGCATATTGGACTACAATGTCGCTGCTGGGAACGATGTTGCCCGAATTGTACGTCACTTTTACAGACTGACCATAAAACTCACAAAACCGAAGAAAAAAGCGATTTTAGATGAAAAATTGTTAGGAAACATTCTTTCCTGTATATTTACTTTCATATAAATAGCCAGTTCAGACAAAAATGTTCATGATTTTCAGAACTGGGGCCATGACTAAGAGGGACGGCCGGTGGCTTTGATTGTGTTGACCGGACTATCATCTGATGATAATGAACTTGTAAGAGGAACGGAGTGGACGTTGAGCTGACCAGTCACCGTGTATATAAAATTGTAGGTGAGGGTCTTCTGCCCCTTTTCCAATGGACCAGGCAGCCTCCCCTCTTCAGAGCAGTGGGTGCCTGGTTGTCTCCCATTGACTTCCATTATACTCGGGTGCTCGGCCGAGCACGCGAATATAGCAATGTGTTCGGGCCGAACACCCAAACACCCATATACTTTGGTGCTCGATCCTCACTAATTGTCATGCATCAAAAGGAACCAAAGGCCCACTTCATCTGCATATGGTCTCACAAAGGGATATTGACGATCTATCAGAAATGGGGCTATGACTAAGAGGGACGGCCGGTGGTTTCGATTGTGTTGACAGGACTCTTGGACGATGAAACTGAACTAATTGGAAGAGGAACGGCCAGTGGCATCCTTATTACACAGTCTAGATATAAGTGTAGATTTTCATCTCACTGCTCACAGCAAGCAGAGTTTGTGGAATACAGAAAATGACTGTCTGTCACTGGTATTTTTGAATTAAATATAGACGCACACAGTCTAGATATAAGTGTAGATTTGCGCCTCACTGCTCACAGCAAGCAGAGTTTGTGGAATAAAGAAAATGACTGTCTGTCACTAGTATTTGAATTAAATATAGGCCGCACATAGTCTAGATATAAGTCTAGATTTGCATCTCAATGCTCACAGCAAGCAGAGTTTGTGGAATACAGAAAATGACTGTCTGTCACTGGTATTTTTGAATTAAATATAGGCTGCACAAAGTCTAGATATAAGTCTTGATTTGTGTCTTACTGCTCATAGCAAGCAGAGTTTGTGGAATACAGAAAATGACTGTCTGTCACTGGTATTTTTTAATTAAATATAGACCGCACACAGTCTAGATATAAGTCTAGATTTGCGTCTCACTGCTCACAGCAAGCAGAGTTTGTGAAATACAGAAAATGACTGTCACTAGTATTTGAATTAAATATAGGCCGCACACAGTCTAGATATAAGTGTAGATTTGCGTCTCACTGCTCATAGCAAGCAGAGTTTGTGGAATACAGAAAATGACTGTCTGTCACTGGTAATTTTTAATTAAATATAGACCGCACACAGTCTAGATATAAGTCTAGATTTGCATCTCAATGCTCACAGCAAGCAGAGTTTGTGGAATACAGAAAATGACTGTCTGTCACTAGTATTTGAATTAAATATAGGCCGCACACAGTCTAGATATAAGTGTAGATTTGCGTCTCACTGCTCACAGCAAGCAAAACTTGTGGAATACAGAAAATGACTGTCTGTCACTGGTATTTTTGAATTAAATATAGGCGCACATAGTCTAGATATAAGTGTAGATTTGCTTCACAGTGCTCACAGCAAGCAGAGTTTGTAGAATACAGAAAATGAACGCTCGCCCTGACACAAAAAACTAATTCCTCCAAAATAAATTTTGCTGCCACCTCTAACAATAGTCCTTAAAAGGACTTTTGGTTCTTTAAAACGTCTTTAAAATGAGTAATTTGTGATCAAATTCGCCCTACACTCTCTGTCCCTTCCTAACAGCAGCTCTCCCTGACTCGCAATGAGCCGAACCCGCGTGACCGGGTGCTATATAGGAACCTGATAACTTGTTCCGGCCAGCCAATCACTCTAATGCCAGTAGAAAACATGTCTAATGGCATTACAGTGATGGCAATACTTACCTGCACGTTTATTGGCTGCTTAGAAAGCGCCAAACGTGCGGGGAGGAGACTCGAGCATGGCGCTCGAGCACATGTGGTACTCGTCTGAGTGCTTGGATCTGCCGAGCATAGTGATGCTCGAGCCGAACTGGTACTCGGCCGAGCATGCTTGTTTATCACTATTCACAACATACACAGTTTTCACACAATATATTTATCCCAGTACAGTATATTCAAAGAGAGTTTCCCACTATCACTAATGAATCATCTTCACATTTATCACCCCCTGCCTAGGTAAACGACTCCCCCATGGTGTTGATATGTTGGCCCAGGCTTCCTGTGACATTTAACACCAATATACAGTACTATGCAAAAGTTTTGGGCAGGTCTTGAAAAAACACAACTGTTTCTGTTTCAGTTAATGACTATGTTTCAACCTACATATGAAAATGAAGATTGTAAGCACCTGTTTAGTGTAATTGGTTAATTATACAGTTGACTATAATTCTACAAAATCCCCGACTTTGTTGAAGTGAACCAAGAAAAAATTATGCTGTTTTGAAGGTAAAGGGTGGTCACACCAAATATTGATCTGATTTAGATTTCTCTTGTTGTCATTCACTTTGCATTTTATTAATTGATAAAACTATACTATTAAGACTTCTATCTTTGAAATAATTCTTAGGATTTTTTTCCACACCTGCCTAAACCTTTTACAGAGTACTGTGCAGCATCCCATTCGTATACGTGGGCACTGCAAGGTTGTTGTATTTTATGTCATATTGCATTCCATGCCATTTATACATTTATATTTGGTTTATCCTGTGAAATCCCTGGTAACAGACTATTGGGTGCAGTACATACATCTACCATTAGATGGGGATCGCACCATAGTCTATATATACTACAGTTCAGGCCTAGTCATTCAGGGAGGAAAGGGGGAGAAAGAGGACCCCTTCCTCTTAGCTCTCTCTGGAGCTCCACGGCCCAGTGGAGCCATGGTCCATCTCAAGGTATAACGCCAAGAAACAAGGCCTAGGTGAGACCTTCTTTTACTGTCCACTCTTCCAGGGTGAAAATTACTTTTTAACTGCAGAAAGACAAAGGAAGGACAATAGCCATTATACTAGGCTTCAGCCGCCTTTGTACCCAGGTGAAGGATTTGAGCTTCCGCCAGTCTCACCTACAATATATTTTACAGCCAGGCCAGCTGTTATTTGCACTTATGAAGCGGTCTTACCATGAGATGCTTCAGTGGACAAGCTGGTACCTATACCATTCAAAAGAAGAAATCAGGGATCCGTTGGCGGCACTGTGTAGTGTAGCTGCAGCGTCAATGCGTCCCTAGGCACCTCCCTATGGTACCAATACTAGAAGGGGAAGTTACATAACCTAGCTAGTGTACTGGCCAGGAGTTCTGTAAAATATGGCCTGTCCAATAAAAATGCAATGGGGCCAAGTAGGTTCACCACAAAGCTGAGTACTACATAACATATAAATAATATGGGGTGCTGTGCGTTGATAGAGAAATGGAATAAACTGTCCCTAGGTTACCCTATCAATTGGGAAGGGGACTATAGTTACTCTACTTATCAACACAGAGCACCAGCCCCGATAGGGGCGACCCTGTCTGGATATCTGCCCCTGATCCGGGCAGAATCCCTAAAAAAAGCCCTATCAGATAATCCCTTAAATTCTACAGGAATTCGCGACATGCCACTTTCATATGATACTTATCAGGGGAATTATTCCTTAAGCTGGGTACATCAGGCTGGTTATATATATATATATATGCTTTGGAATAAATTTTGGGTCACCACTTTTTGCATCGGAGTGCTGCTTCGTATCTGACTTGGTATATATATATATATATAAATATATATATATATATATCTGCCTGCCCTTTTATATTTTTCAGGAGATGTCGTCTTATCCTGAATGTGTCGAGGCCGACACATGTTAAACAAGGGGGGTTTGCACCGTCCCACTCATATACGTGGGCACGGCAAAGTTGTTGTATTTTATGTCATATTGTATATAAAATGTAGAGAAGGTAACCAGTGGCACTACACCGCACCTATAGTTAATTTGGATACCAAATAGCGAGGAGTGATGCCGCACGGTGGTGCTCAGCCTGTAGCAGCAGTAAGTATACAAGTATCTTCAAGCAAAGGAGAATATTAAAACGAGCGGCACTCACCGGTTGTAGAGGGGAACGCTTTATTTCATAGCAGGAGGGGGGTACATACGGTGCAAACACAGCATGAAGCAACAGCCGTTTTGCGCGTGTGCGCTTCTTCTGGCTTCTGAAGCGCGCACGCGCGAAACGGCTGTTGCTTCATGCTGTGTTTGCACCGTATGTACCTCCTCCTGCTATGAAATAAAGCGTACCCCTCTACAACCAGTGAGTGCCGCTCGTTTTAATATTCTCCTTCGCTTGAAGATACTTTTATGTCATATTGCATTCCATGCAATTTACACATCTATATTTAGTTTATCCTGTGAAATCCCTGGTAACAGCCTGTCGGGTGCAGTACATACATCTACCACTAGATGGGGATAGCACCATAGTCTATATATACTACAGTTCAGGCCTAGTCAGTCAGTTGTTAGTCTTGTGAGTCTAGAGTTAGAGGAGCTGGAGGGAGGAAAGGGGGAGAGAGAGGACTCTCTGGAGCTCCACGGCCCAGAGGAGCCACAGTCCATCTCAAGTTGTCAAGCCAAGAAACAAGGCCTAGATGAGACCTTATTCTACTGTCCACTCTTTCGGGGTGACAAGTTAAAATTGCTTTTTAACTGCAGAAAGACAAAGGAAGGACAATAGCCATTATACTAGGCTTCAGGCGCCTTTGTACCCAGGTGAAGGATTTGAGCTTCCGGCAGCCTCACCTACAATATATTTTACAGCCAGGCGAGCTGTTATTTACACTTATGTATAAGTAAGGATCTAAGCCACTGTTACTGAGAATAGGACAAGGCAAAGAGCTGGCGTCACGACCAGAGGCCCAGGCGCAAAAGCACACCCAACCTGAATCACAATCAAGGGCACCTCTAACACCACCTGGTCGGTGTCCCCTGTAACAAAGTGTTCCCTGGAGAATCCAGTGCTGTTCTCACCCTGAACTGTGCTGTGCAGGTCTGCCCAGGGACTACAAAACTGTGAGTAACCAGAACTGTGTTTTTTCCCTCAACCTACCTATACTCACACTGTGACCTCACAGATACATTCCCCTGTTTGACTGGTACACTGCACTGTACATGTGCAGGACCTGTGTGCACAGGGTGTTTACCCTCCTAGTCCAGCACAATCTGTTGTGGTACTCCAGCAGGCATTTCCTAGCAGTATAAGCAGAATATGTTACATATCCCATAAATAAAATAGTGTGGAGAGATATAATGTAGCATATAAATAGGAAGCACTTAAAAGAATCTGGTTTCCAATTATGCTGCCCTGTTTCAGGGTAGCATATACTGGTGACAAAAACCCTCAGAAAAATGCTGGGTTCTGTTCTTGAATTGACTAAATTAGTATTGAGCAGTTCCAGTCTACTCAGTACACAGCACATGCTTAGGAGTCCTCATATTTATCTCCCTGTCTCCTGCTTTTTACACCTTTTCTAGCACTTCATTCAGATGGCTGTATGATGTCCGCAAAAACGCGGATCCTTTTTTTGTGGACAGTTCAGCATGTTTGCATTTAGTTTTTTTGATGATCCAAAGGCTCGAATAGGGCCATGTCCTGATTTTCACTGACAAGTATAGGACATGCTTGATTTTTTTTGCTGAGCCGTTCAATGGAAGAAAAGGGCCCCAAAGAAGTGAATGGGACAGCATCTAATCCACAAAAAAACGGATCCGCATTTTTGCGGACAGCATACGGCCGTCTGAATGAGCCCTTATACACAGTTGAGTCACATTATTTTCACTATTTTCTACTTTTAACGTTGGTACATAGCTTATGAAGGAAGTTACATGTCATGAGCTGGCTTATTAAGTAGGTATGTGTGATAGGCTGTCTGCACACATATCCCATGTTGGGTATGAATCTATTCTTGCAGATCACTTCAGAAAATGGCATTTATGATGTAGAAAAAGTTAATACAAGCCACTTACTAATGTAGTTATTGTCCATATTGCCTCCTTTTCTGGCTTGATTCAATTTTAGGAAAAAAAAATAAAACATAGACACCGCGCTCAACTAACCTCACAAAAAAACCTACTACTAACCACAAATACAAAACACTGTGATTAGTGTTGAGTGAACAGTTCGAGCATAGCTCGGGTTCGTACCGAATTTTGGGGTGTTCGGGACACGGACCCGGACCCGGACAAAAATAGTTTGGGTTTGGGTTCATTGTTCGGCGATTTCTTCCCGCTTTCTGAAGGGCTGCACAGCAGCCAATCAGCTAGCGTTTTACTTCTTGCCCTAAGAGCCCATCACAGCTATGCCTACTAATGGCATGGCTGTGATTGGCCAAGTGCAGCATGTGACCCAGCCTCTATTTAAGCTGGAGTCACGTAGCGCCACACGTCACACCGCACTGATTAGTGTAGGGAGAGTATGCAGCTACTGTGAGGGCGAGATTAGGCAGGGAAAACTCTGCAAAAGCAAATAATGAAGTGATCGATCTACAGCTGTGAATGATTGAACTTCTGCTAGTTACTTGCTCACTGGTTTTAGGCTGCACAGAGCGTTTTTCTGTCACTTATTTTCTGGGGTGATCGGTGGCCATTTTGTGACTTGTGGTGCACCAGAACAAGCTGCCACCAAGTCCATCAATCCATCAATACTAATTTTTTTTCCTATATTCTACATCAGGGGCCTGGCCGTGCTAATTGTCATCCCTAGAAACTCAGGATAGCAATTTCTATATTTTATTTTATACAATTGCCAAAATACCAATCCCCTAAATCTGGTGTTCCAGCTTTGGCTAGCCAAGTATAATACTGTCTGCTGTTTGGCAAAGGATAGATTATTTTCTGTGGTGAAATTAAATTGTCAAAATAGCAATCCCCTAAATCTGGTGTCCCAGCACTGGCTAGCAAACTATAATAGTGTCGGCCAAAACATATATTTTGTTCTGGGGTGAAATTCAATTGCCAAAATAGCAATACCATAAATCTGGTGTCACAGCTGTGGCTGGCAAACTATAAAAGTGTCCGAAAAAACATATATGTTGTTCTGGGGTGAAATTCAATTGCCAAAATAGCAATACCATAAATTAGTGGTTTCAGCTGTGGCTGGCAAACTATAATAGTGTCCGCCAAAACATATATTTTGTTCTGGGGTGAAATTTAATTGTTAAAATAGCAATACCATAAATCAGTGGTTTCAGCTGTGGCTGGCAAACTATAATAGTGTCCGCCAAAACATATATTTTGTTCTGGGGTGAAATTCAACTGCCAAAATAACAATCCACTAAATCTGGTGTCCCAGCACTGGCTGGCAAACTATAATAGTGTCCTTCAAAGGATATATTTTGTTCTGGGGTGAAATTCAATTGCCAAAATAGCAATACCATAAATCAGTGGTTTCAGCTGTGGCTGGCAAACTATAATAGTGTCCGCCAAAACATATATTTTGTTCTGGGGTGAAATTCAATTGCCAAAATAGCAATACCATAAATCAGTGGTTTCAGCTCTGGCTGGCAAACTATAATAGTGTCCGCCAAAACATATATTTTGTTCTGGGGTGAAATTCAATTGCCAAGATAGCAATACCATAAATCAGTGGTTTCAGCTGTGGCTGGCAAACTATAATAGTGTCCGCCAAAACATATATTTTGTTCTGGGGTGAAATTCAATTGCCAAAATAGCAATACCATAAATCTGGTGTCACAGCTGTGGCTGGCAAACTATAAAAGTGTCCGCAAAAACATATATGTTGTTCTGGGGTGAAATTCAATTGCCAAAATAGCAATACCATAAATCAGTGGTTTCAGCTGTGGCTGGCAAACTATAATAGTGTCCGCCAAAACATATATTTTGTTCTGGGGTGAAATTTAATTGTAAAAATAGCAATACCATAAATAAGTGGTTTCAGCTGTGGCTGGCAAACTATAATAGTGTCCGCCAAAACATATATTTTGTTCTGGGGTGAAATTCAACTGCCAAAATAGCAATCCACTAAATCTGGTGTCCCAGCACTGGCTGGCAAACTATAATAGTGTCAGCCAAAACATATATTTTGTTCTGGGGTGAAATTCAATTGCCAAAATAGCAATACCATAAATCAGTGGTTTCAGCTGTGGCTGGCCAAGTTTCATAGTGTCCTTCAAAGGATATATTTTGTTCTGGGGTGAAATTCAATTGCCAAAATAGCAATACCATAAATCAGTGGTTTCAGCTGTGGCTGGCAAACTATAATAGTGTCCGACAAAACATATATTTTGTTTTGGGGTGAAATTCAATTGCCAAAATAGCAATACCATAAATCAGTGGTTTCAGCTCTGGCTGGCAAACTATAATAGTGTCCGACAAAACATATATTTTGTTCTGGGGTGAAATTCAATTGCCAAGATAGCAATACCATAAATCAGTGGTTTCAGCTGTGGCTGGCAAACTATAATAGTGTCCGCCAAAACATATATTTTGTTCTGGGGTGAAATTCAACTGCCAAAATAGCAATCCCCTAAATCTGGTGTCCCAGCACTGGCTGTCAAACTATAATAGTGTCCGTCAAAACGTATATTTTGTTCTGGGGTGAAATTCAATTGCCAAAATAGCAATACCATAAACAGTGGTTTCAGCTGTGGCTGGCCAAGTTTCATAGTGTCATGCAAAGGATATATTTTGTTCTGGGGTGAAGTTCAATTGCCAAAATAGCAATGACATAAATCAGTGGTTTCAGCTGTGGCTGGCAAACTATAATAGTGTCCGCCAAAACATATATTTTGTTCTGGGGTGAAATTCAATTGCCAAAATAGCAATACCATAAATCTGGTGTCACAGCTGTGGCTGGCAAACTATAATAGTGTCCACAAAAACATATATTTTGTTCTGGTGTGAAATTCAATTGCCAATATAGCAATCCCCTAAATCTGGTGTCCCAGCACTGGCTGGCAAACTATAATAGTGTCTGACAAAACATATATTTTGTTCTGGGGTGAAATTCAATTGCCAAAATAGCAATACCATAAATCAGTGGTTTCAGCTATGGCTGGCCAAGTTTCATAGTGTCCTGCAAAGGATATATTTTGTTCTGGGGTGAAATTCAATTGTCAAAATAGCAATACCAAAATTGTGTTGGGGAGAAAGATGGCTAGAAGGTTGGAGGAGTGTTTAAACTAGGGACTGGGGGGGAGAGAAATTACATTATAGGAGGGGAAGATAGTGCAGATAGAGACCGGGGGCAAGGTAGTGGGACTTTGGGAGAAATGGAAGGAGGGACTAGAAAAGTTCAGAAGGAAAGGTGTAGGGCAAAAAATATGCATAAACCTCTCAAATGTATGTATACTAATGCCAGAAGCCTGACTAATAAAACTGGGGAACTGGAATTAGTGATGTGTGAGGAGGATTATGACATAGTGGGAATAACTGAGACATGGCTGGATGATAGCTATGACTGGGCAGTTAATGTACAAGGTTACAATCTGTTCAGAAAGGATCGTTAAAACCGGAGAGGGGGAGGGGTCTGCCTTTACATAAAGTCCTGTCTAAAGCCCACACTCCGGGAAGACATCTGTGAGGGACACGAAAAATGTGGAGTCATTGTGGGTGGAGATAAATGGAGCCAAAAACAATAATAAATTACTAATAGGAGTTTACTATAAACCACCTAATATACCAGAGTCCGCAGAAAATCTATTACTAAACGAGATAAACAAGGCGGCAAACTATAATCAGGTGGTTATTATGGGGGACTTCAACTACCCAGATATAGACTGGGAAACTGAAACCTGTACATCCCATAAAGGAAACAGGTTCTTGGCAATAGCCAAAGACAATTACCTTTCCCAAATGGTTCAGGAGTCAGGACCCAACTAGAGGGACGGCCATACTGGACTTAGTATTAACCACATCAGCCCCCCTAGCTTAAACACCCTTAATGACCAGGCCACTTTTTACAATTCTGCACTACACTACTTTCACCGTTTATTGCTCGGTCATGCAACTTACCACCCAAATCAATTTTACCTCCTTTTCTTCTCACTAATAGAGCTTTCATTTGGTGGTATTTCATTGTTGCTGACATTTTAACTTTTTTTGCTATTAATAAAAATTTAACGACATTTTTGCAAAAAAATGACATTTTTCACTTTCTGTTGTAATTTTTTTTTTTAAAAACTACATTTCTATATAAATTTTTCTCTAAATGTATTGTTCTACATGTCTTTGATAAAAAAAATCCAATAAGTGTATATTTATTGGTTTGGGTAAACGTTATAGCATTTACAAACTATGGTGCAAAAAAGTGAATTTCCGCATTTTGAAGCAGCTCTGACTTTCTGAGCACCTGTCATGTTTCTTCAGGTGCTAGAATGTCAGGAAAGTATAAATACCCCCAAATGACACCATTTTAGAAAGAAGACACCCCAAAGTATTCGCGGAGGGGCATGGTGAGTTCATGTATCATTTCATTTTTTTCATTAGTTAGCGGAAAATGACACTTTCTGAGGAAAAAAAATAATAATAAAGTTTCCATTTCTGCTAACTTCTGGCAAAAAAAAAAATCTCAGACGGGCTCATTATGCCCCTCAGTGAATACCTTGGGGTGTCTACTTTCCGAAATGGGGTCATTTGTGGGGTGTGTTTACTGTTCTGGCATTTTGGGCGGGGCTAAATTGTGAGCAGCCATGTAAAAGCTAAAGGTACTCGTTGGAATTTGGGCCCCTTTGCACCCAGGCTGCAATAAAGTGTCACTTATGTGGTATCACCGTACTCAGGAGAAGTAGGGCAATGTGTTTTGGGGTGTATTTTTACATATACCCATGTTGGGTGAGAGAAATATCTCTGTAAACTGACAACTTTGTATAAAAAAATTTAAAAATTGTCGTTTACAGAGATATTTCTCACACCCAGCAGGGGTATATATAAAAATACACCCCAAAACACATTGCCCTACTTCTCCTGAGTACGGCGATACCACATGAGTGACACTTTTTTGTAGCCTGGGTGCGCAAAGGGGCCCTAAAACCAATGAGTACCTTTAGGATTTCACAGGGCATTTTTACGCATTTGGATTCCAGACTTCTTCTCATTTATATAATACCCCACAAGTGACCCCATTGTGGAAAGAAGACACCCCAAGGTATTTCGTGAGGGGTATGGCGAGTTCACAGAAATTTTTTTTTTTTGGCACAAGTTAGCGGAAATTGATTTTTATTTTTATTTTTTCCAAGTCTCATATTCCACTAACTTGTGACAAAAAATAAAATTTTGTATGAACTCGTCATACCCCTCACGGAATACCCTGCGGTGTCTTCTTTCTAAAATGGGGTCACATGTGAGGTTTTTGTACTGCCCTGGCATTTTAGGGGTCTCCGCAATCATTACACGTATGGCCAGCATTAGGAGTTTCTGCGATTCTCCGTATATTGAGCATACGGGTAATGAGATTTTTTCCGTTCAGCCTCTGGGCTGAAAAAAAAAAAATGAACGGCACAGATTTTTCATTCGCATCGATCAATGTGGATGAAAAAATCTCTGCCAAAATCAGTGACTGCGGTGCGGTGGGCTGGGCGCTAGCTACCTAACAAGTAGCTAGCTAACTGGCGGTGATAAGGGACCCTTATTCCCCATTCACACGTCCGCAATTCTGTTTGCGGAACGGAATTGCGGTCCCATTCATTTCTATGGGGACAGACTTTGTCCCGCTCGGATCCGGAATTACGGATCCACGCTTCGGGTCTGCACTTCCGTTCCGCAAAAATATAGAACATGTCCTATTCTTGTCCGCAATTGCGGACAAGAAAAGCATTTTCTATATAGTTCTGGCAATGTGCGGATCTGCAAAATGCAGAAAGCACATTGCCGGTGTCCGTGTTTTGAGGATCTGTGGATCCGCGGATCAGATCCGCGGATCCACGGATCCGCAAAACACATATGGACGTCTGAATGGAGCCTTACAAGGGGTTTGATCAATGACAGGGGGTGATCAGGGGTCTAGATTGGGTGATCAAGGGGTTAATTGGTGGGGGGTTAGTGTAGTGTTTGGTGCAACTTTACATAGTTACCTGGTCCTCTGGTGGTCGATCCCAGCAAATGGGACCACCAGAGGACCAGGTAGCAGGTATATCAGACGCTGTTCACAAAACAGCGTCTGATATACTTGTTTGATGCGATTTATATCGCATCTACAGCCTGCCAGCGATTGATCATCGCTGGCAGGCTGTAGTCCAACTCTTGAGACGCGCGACGCTGTGAACAGGAAGTCTCGCGTCTCGCGAGATGACGCGCCGATGCGTCCGATCAGAAGAACAGGACCGCCTGCAGGTCGCAATCCTGCGTACGGCGGTCCTGAAGCAGTTAACCAATAGACCTGATAGAACAACAGACGTGCAGGTCGGGGGACACCTGGGAAATAGTGACCATAAAGTAATAACCTTCCAATTATCCTTCAAACGAGAGTTTCTACAGGGAGGAACAAGAATACCGGACTTCAAAAAAGCAAAATTTAGCCAACTAAGAGAGGCCATAGGCCCAATTAACTGGGACATAGTCCTCAAAAATAAAAATACAACCACAAAATGGGAGATTTTTAAAAGCATTGTAACATCAAATTGTGATCGATGCATACCTTATAAAAATAAAAGGCTAAGAAATAAGAAGAAACCAATGTGGATAAATAGAACCGTAAAAAAAGCAATAAATGACAAAAAGAAAGCATATAAATCACTAAAACAGGAGGGGAGCCAGGAAGCACTGATAAACTATAAGTAAAAAAATAGAATATGTAAAAAACTAATAAAAACTGCCAAACTAGAGACCAAGAGATTAATTGCCAAAGAGAGCAAAACTAACCCTAAAATGTTTTTCAATTATATAAATGGTAAAAAATATAAACCTGAAGGAGTCGGCCCTCTACATAGCAATGAGGGGGGAGTTGCAGAAAGCGATGAGGATAAAGCCAAGCTATTAAATATTTTCTTCACCACTGTTTTCACTGAGGAAAATAAACTGTCAGATGAAATGCAAAATGTAAAAGTAAATTCCCCTTTAAAAGTGCCCTGTCTGACCCAGGAAGAAGTACAGCTACGACTTAAAAAGATTAAAATAGACAAATCGCCAGGACCGGATGGCATACACCCCTGTATCCTAAGGGAATTAAGTGATGTCCTAGCCAGACCCTTATTTTTGATATTCACGGACTCCATACTGACAGGGAATGTTCCACCAGACTGGCGTATAGCAAATGTGGTGCCAATATTCAAAAGGGTCCAAAAACAGAGCCTGGAAATTATAGGCCGGTAAGTTTAACATCTGTTGTGGGTAAACTGTTTGAAGGTTTTTGTAAGAGATGCTATCTTGGAGTATCTCAATGAAAATAAGCAAATTACACCATATCAGCATGGCTTCATGAGGGATCGGTCATGTCAAACTAATTTAATCAGTTTCAATGAGGAGGTAAGTTCTAGACTTGACAGCGGCGAATCAATGAATGTCGTATATCTGGACTTCTCCAAAGCATTTGACGCTGTACCACATAAAAGGTTAGTATATAAAATGAGAACACTTGGACTAGGAGAAAATATCTGTATGTGGGTAAGTAACTGGCTCAGTAATAGAAAACAGAGGGTGGTTATTAACGGTACACACTCAGATTGGGTCACGGTCACTAGTGGGTTACCTCAGGGTTCAGTATTGGGCCCTATTCTCTTCAATATATTTATTAATGATCTTGTAGAAGGCTTGCACAGTAATATATCAATTTTTGCAGATGACACTAAACTGTGTAAAGTAATTAACACTAAAGAGGACAGTTTTCTGCTACAGAGGGATCTGGATAGATTGGGGGCTTGGGCAGAGAAATGGCAGATGAGGTTTAACACTGACAAATGTAAAGTTATGCACATGGGAAGGAATAATGCAAGTCACCCGTACATACTAAATGGTAAAACACTCAGTAACACTGACATGGAAAAGGATCTAGGAATTTTAATAAATAACAAACTAAGCTGTAAAAACCAGTGTCAGGCAGCTGCTGCTAAGGCCAATAAGATAATGGGTTGCATCAAAGGGGCATAGATGCCCGTGATGAAAATATAGTCTTACCACTTTATAAATCACTAGTCAGACCACAGATGGAGTACTGTGTACAGTTCTGGGCTCCCGTGAACAAGGCAGACATAGCAGAGCTAGAGAGGGTTCAGAGGAGGGCAACTAAAGTAATAACTGGAATGGGGCAACTACAGTACCCTGAAAGGGTATCAAAATTTAGGGTTATTCACTCTAGAAAAAGACGACTGAGGGAGATCTAATAACTATGTATAAATATATCAGGGGTCAGTACAAAGATCTCTCCCATCATCTATTTATCCCCAGGACTGTGACTGTGACGAGGGGACATCCTCTGCGTCTGGAGGAAAGAAGGTTTGTACACAAACATAGAAAAGGGTTCTTCACGGTAAGAGCAGTAAGACTATGGAACTCTCTGCCTGAGGAGGTGGTGATGGTGAGTACAATAAAGGAATTCAAGAGGGGCCTGGATGTATTTCTGGAGCGTAATAATATTTCAGGCTATAGCTACTAAAGATGGGTCGTTGATCCAGGGAGTTATTCTGACTGCCTGATTGGAGTCGGGAAGGAATTTTTTCCCCTTAAGTGGGGAAAATTGGCTCTACCTCACAGGGGTTTTTTGCCTTCCTCTGGATCAACTTGCAGGAAACAGGTCGAACTGGATGGACAAATGTCTTTTTTCGGCCTTATATACTATGTTACTATGTTACTATGTAAAATAGCAATACCATAAACAGTGGTTTCAGCTGTGGCTGGCTAAGTTTCATAGTGTCCTGCAAAGGATATATTTTGTTCTGGGGTGAAGTTCAATTGCCAAAATAGCAAAACCCTTAATCTGGTGTTCCAGCTGTTGCAGGCTTAGTTTAAATCTGTCCGTAGCAGGGTATATTTTGTTCTGGGGTGAAATTCAATTGTCAAAATAGCAATAACATAAATCAGTGGTTTCAGCTGTGGCTGGCAAAGTATAATAGTGTCCGCCAAAACATATATTTTGTTCTGGGGTGAAATTCAATTGCCAAAATAGCAATACCATAAATCAGTGGTTTCAGCTCTGGCTGGCAAACTATAATAGTGTCCGCCAAAACATATATTTTGTTCTGGGGTGAAATTCAATTGCCAAGATAGCAATACCATAAATCAGTGGTTTCAGCTGTGGCTGGCAAACTATAATAGTGTCCGCCAAAACATATATTTTGTTCTGTGGTGAAATTCAATTGCCAAAATAGCAATACCATAAATCAGTGGTTTCAGCTCTGGTTGGCAAACTATAATAGTGTCCGCCAAAACATATATTTTGTTCTGGGGTGAAATTCAATTGCCAAGATAGCAATACCATAAATCAGTGGTTTCAGCTGTGGCTGGCAAACTATAATAGTGTCTGCCAAAACATATATTTTGTTCTGGGGTGAAATTCAACTGCCAAAATAGCAATCCCCTAAATCTGGTGTCCCAGCACTGGCTGGCAAACTATAATAGTGTCCGCCAAAACATATATTTCATTCTGGGGTGAAATTCAATTGCCAAAATAGCAATATCATAAATCAGTGGTTTCAGCTGTGGCTGTCCAAGTTTCATAGTGTTCTGCAAAGGATATATTTTGTTCTGGGGTGAAGTTCAATTGCCAAAATAGCAATACCCTTAATCTGGTGTTCCAGCTGCTGTTGCAGACCTAGTTTAAATCTGTCCATAACAGGGTATACATGGACCAGTAAGCACGGCCAGGGACGCTATATCTCCCTAACTGCACACTGGGTAAATGTAGTGGCGGCATGGCCCCAGGCGGAGAGTTCCTTGGCGCATGTCCTTCTGCCGCCAAGGATCGCACGGCATCATTCTTTGCCTCCTATAGCCTCCTCCTCTTACTCGGCTTCCTCCTCCTCTGCTTCCACCAGCTCATCCAGTCAGCCACACACCTTCACCACCAACTTCAGCACAGCCCGGGGTAAACGTCAGCAGGCCATTCTGAAACTCATATGTTTGGGGGACAGGCCCCACACCGCGCAGGAGTTGTGGCGGGGTATTGAACAACAGACCGACTAGTGGTTTCTGCCGGTGGGCCTCAAGCCCGGCCTGGTGGTGTGCGATAATGGACGAAATCCCGTCGCAGCGCACATCCCTTGCCTGGCGCATGTGCTGAATTTAGTGGTGCAGAAGTTAATTCACAACTACCCCGACATGTCAGAGCTGCTGCATAAAGTGCGGGCCATCTGTGCGCGCTTCCGGCGTTCACATCCTGCCGCTGCTCGCCTGTCTGCGCTACAGCGGAACTTCGGCCTTCCCGCTCACCGCCTCATATGCAACGTGCCCACCAGGAGAAACTCCACCCTGCACATGCTAGAGAGACTGTGCGAGCAGCAGCAGGCCATAGTGGAGTTTCAGCTGCAGCACGCATGCGTCAGTCGCACTGCAGAACAGCACCACTTCACCACCAATGATTGGGCCTCCATGCGAGACCTGTGTGCCCTGTTGCGCTGTTTCGAGTACTCCACCAACATGGCCAGTGGCGATGACACCGTCATCAGCGTTACAATACCACTTCTATGTCTCCTTGAGAAAACGCTTAGGGCGATTGTGGAAGAGGAGGTGGCCCAGAAGGAGGAGGATGAGGGGTCATTTTTAGCACTTTCAGGCCAGTCTGTTAGAAGTGGCTCAGAAGGAGGTTTTTTGCAACAGCAGAGGCCAGGTAAAATTTGTGGCCAGCCAGGGCCCACTACTGGAGGACGAGGAGGATGAGGAGGAGGTGGAGGAGGATGAGAATGAAGCAGGTTCACAGCGGGGTGGCACCCGGCACAGCTCAGGCCCATCACTGGTGCGTGGCTGGGGGGATACGGAGGACGATGACGATACGCCTCCCACAGAGGACAGCTTGTCCTTACCTCTGAGGAGCCTGGCACTCATGAGCGACTACATGCTGCAGTGCCTGCGCAATGACAGCAGAGTTGCCCACATTTTAACGTGTGCGGACTACTGGGTTGCCACCCTGCTGGATCCCGTTACAAAGACAATGTGCCCACCTTACTTCCTGCACTGGAGCGTGATAGGAAAATGCGCGAGTACCAGCGCACGCTGGTAGACACGCTCATGAGAGCATTCCCAAATGTCACAGGGGAACAGGTGGAAGCCCAAGTCGAAGGCAGAGGAGGAGCAAGAGGTCGCCAACGCAGCAGTGTCACGGCCAGCTCCTCTGAGGGCAGGGTTAGCATGGCAGAAATGTGGAAAAGTTTTGTCTTCACGCCACAGCTAACTGTACCACCACCTGATACGGAACGTGTTAGCAGGAGTCAGCATTTCACTAACACGGCTGAACAGTACGTCTGCGCACCCCTCCACGTACTGACTGATGGTTCGACCCCATTCAACTTCTGGGTCTCCAAATTGTCCACGTGGCCAGAGTTAGCATTTTATGCTTGGAGGTGCTGGCCTGCCCGGCGGCCAGCGTTTTGTCTGAACGTGTATTCAGCACGGCAGGGGGCGTCATTACTGACAAACGCAGCCGCCTGTCCACAGCCAACGTGGATAAGCTGACGTTCATAAAAATGAACCATGCATGGATCCCACAGGACCTGTGCCTCCCTTGTGCAGAATAGACATTTATAACTGCCTCCCCCTCAACCATGTATTCTTGTATTCCGGGGCACTTCTTTATTGAATCCTCATTTTTTTAACTTTACCATGATCTTGCGGTGCAACCCAAAGTTGAATGAACCTCTCCTCTGTCTGGGTGCTGGGCCGAAATAACTGAAAGTGGCCTTCTCCAGTGGTGGATGATATGACGCATGATTCCTTGCTGTGGGACCTCTCTCCTCTGTCTGGGTGCTGGGGCCGAAATAACTGAAGGTGGCCTTCTCCAGTGGTGGGTGATATGACGCCTTATTCTTTGCTATGGGCCCTCTCTCCTCTGTCTGGGTGCTGTGGTCTAAATAACTGAAAGTGGCTTTCCAGTGGTGGGTGATATGATGCCTTATTCTTGCTGTGGGACCTCTCTCCTCTGTCTGGGTGCTGGGGCCTAAATATCTGGAAATGGCCTTCTCCAGTGGTGGGTGATATGATGCCTTATTCCTTGCTGTGGGACCTCTCACCTCTGTCTGGGTGCTGGGGCCTAAATAACTGAAAGTGGCTTTCCAGTGGTGGGTGATATGATGCCTTATTCTTGCTGTGGGACCTCTCTCCTCTGTCTGGGTGCTGGGGCCTAAATATCTGGAAATGGCCTTCTCCAGTGGTGGGTGATATGATGCCTTATTCCTTGCTGTGGGACCTCTCACCTCTGTCTGGGTGCTGGGGCCTAAATAACTGAAAGTGACCTTCTCCAGTGGTGGGTGATATGATGCCTTATTCCTTGCTGTGGGATCTCTCTCCTCTGTCTGGGTGCTGTGGCCTAAATATCTGAAAGTGGCCTTCTCCAGTGGTGGGTGATATGACGCCTTATTCCTTGCTGTGGGATCTCTCTCCTCTGTCTGGGTGCTGGGGCCTAAATAACTGAAAGTGGCCTTCTCCAGTGGTGGGTGATATGACGCCTTATTCCTTGCTGTGGGATCTCTCTCCTCTGTCTGGGTGCTGGGGCCGAAATAACTGAAAGTGGCCTTCTCCAGTGGTGGGTGATATGACGCCTTATTCCTTGCTGTGGGACCTCTCACCTCTGTCTGAGTGCTGGGGCCTAAATAACTGAAAGTGGCCTTCTGCAGTGGTGGGTGATATGACGCCTTATTCCTTGCTGTGGGACCTTTCTCCTCTGTCTGGGTGCTGGGCCTAAATAACTGAAAGTGGCCTTCTCCAGTGGTGGGTGATATGACGCCTTATTCCTTGCTGTGGGATCTCTCTCCTCTGTCTGGGTGCTGGTTCCGAAATATCTGAAAGTGGCCTTCTCCAGTGGTGGGTGATATGACGCATGATTCCTTGCTGTGGGACCTCTCTCCTCTGTCTGGGTGCTGTGGCCTAAATAACTGAAAGTGGCCTTCTCCAGTGGTGGGTGATATGACGCCTTATTCCTTGCTGTGGGACGTCTCTCCTCTGTCTGGGTGCTGGGGCCTAAATAACTGAAAGTGGCCTTTCTAGTGGTGGGTGATATGACACCTTATTCCTTGCTGTGGGACCTCTCTCCTCTGTTTGGGTGCTGGGGCCTAAATAACTGAAAGTGGCCTTTCTAGTGGTGGGTGATATGACGCCTTATTCCTTGCTGTGAGACCTCTCTCCTCTGTCTGTGTGCTGTGGCCTAAATAACTGAAAGTGGCCTTCTCCAGTGGTGGGTGATATGACGCCTTATTCCTTGCTGTGGGACCTCTCTCCTCTGCCTGGGTGCTGAGGCCGAAATAACTGAAGGTGGCCTTCTCCAGTGGTGGGTGATATGATGCCTTATTCTTTGCTATGGGACCTCTGTCCTCTGTCTGGGTGCTGTGGTCTAAATAACTGAAAGTGGCCTTTCCCAGTGGTGGGTGATATGATGCCTTATTCCTTGCTGTCGGATCTCTCTCCTCTGTCTGGGTGCTGGGGCCGAAATAACTGAAAGTGGCCTTCTCCAGTGGTGGGTGATATGACACCTTATTCCTTGCTGTGGGACCTCTCTCCTCTGTCTGGGTGCTGTGGCCTAAATAACTGAAAGTGGCCTTCTCCATTGGTGGGTGATAGGACGCCTTATTCCTTGCTGTGGGACGTCTCTCCTTCGTCTGGGTGCTGGGGCCTAAATAACTGAAAGTGGCCTTTCCAGTGGTGGGTGATATGATGCCTTATTCCTTGCTGTGGGACCTCTCTCCTCTGTCTGGGTGCTGGGGCCAAAATATCTGGAAGTGGCCTTCTCCAGTGGTGAGTGATATGACGCCTTATTCCTTGCTGTGGTACCTCTCTCCTCTGTCTTGGTGCTTGGGCATTTACCTACATTTGCTGCCTTTTGCAGCCCTCTAGCCCTTTCCTGGACTATTTTACAGCTTTTTTAGTGCCCAAAATTTCGGGTCCCCATTGACTTCAATGGGGTTCGGGTTTGGGATAAAGTTCGGGTCGAGTTCGGATCCCGAACCCGAACATTTTCGGGAAGTTCGGCCGAACTTCTCGAACCCGAACATCCAGGTGTTCTCTCATCTCTAACCATGATGTGTCATATACCATTCAAGCCTACCTCGATCTGGGTAATGTCATCGCTGTACTTGTAACACTCTCACGCGATTGTAGGCGCTTATGTTTGGAGTTCTTTCCGCGCTGGGGATCTTTGTTTATGGTAAGCTGTTTGTCTTGGAGTTTGTCCCGGCCGGTGGCAGAACTTCCAATGTTCCTTTGCTCGTGCTCACTGATGAGCAGGTGACGTCACCACTTCGGAGCTACGGATTGCCGCTAGTCCCTCAATACCTTCCAACGCGTTTCGAGCGAATTGCGTCGCTCTTTGTCAGGGAATCAATGGGGTACTGCTATAGCTCTTCTTATATAGACATCTCTCCCCTGTATTAAGTCTTCCAGCGTTGCTGCTTGCTTTTAAGCGGCAATCCGTAGCTCCGAAGTGGTGACGTCACCCGCTCATCAGTGAGCACGAGCGAAGGAACATTTGAAGTTCCCCCACAGACCGGGGCAAACTCCAAGACAAACAGCCTACCATAGACAAAGATCCCCTGCGTGAAAAGAACTCCAAACATCAGCGCCTACAATCGCGTGAGAAACACGCTGCACCACTAGGATTACAAGTACAGCGATGACATTACCCAGATCAAGGTAGGCTTGAATGGTATATGACAAATCAGGCTGTCTTGTATTTGTGGTTACTAGTAGGTTTTTTTTTTTTCCCTAGTATGTTCGCATAGAAGTTAAGCACTTAAGCACGGGAGTGCGGTGACACTGCAGCTTCGCATAGTATATAGCGCCAGTGGTTTATTCACGTCTTTTGATTCAATTTTACATAACATTATACACTGCTCGGTTCCATGGTTACGACCACACTGTAATCCACCAGCAGTGATCAGGTTTGTATGTTGTCAGTCTAGGCGCACTCCTGTTCATTTTCCTATAGTGTGCAAGCACGGCCACCAATGATTGATTTAAGGGTAATCGTAACCATAGATACAAGCAGTGTATAATGTGATGGAAAAATTAAGCAAACTAGCAAAGGAGGCAATATGGACAATCAGAATATATTAGTAAGTTCCCTGTTAACTACATGATAAATGCCATTTGCTGAAGTGAGACAACCTCTTTAAGGCTAGGAAGAGGATTTAGAGCTCTCTATCATTAAAATAAAAGTTTAACCACCATAGAGCTATATTGTGAAATAATTAGCACAGATTTTTAGACTTGAAAATATTCTGATTAGAGATGAGCAAATTTCAGGTTATGAAATTCATTCACGCTTCGTTTACTGGTAAAAGGTGAATTGCGTTATGGATTCTGTTACCACGGACCATATCGCAATTCTATGACAGAATGCATAACGGAATGCCTTTAGAGGCATTCCATTATTCATTCCATCATAATAGAAGTCTATGGGCTGCAAAACAGATCCGTCCCGTTTCCGTTATGCAGGGGAGTCCTCTCCTTCATGAAGCAATTCACCTTTTACTAGTAAACGAAGCGTGAACGAATTTCAAAATCTGAATCTCGCGTATCTTTAATCCTGATGATAAAAGTGAAGATTTACTGTAAGATATAAAAGTTCTACATTAATATATTTGGACAATATATGACTTGCACCTATGCTTGTGTTAACCCCTTGGATACCGGAGGTTTTCTAATTTTTTGCATTTTTGTTTTACTTACCTATTTTCCCGAAACAAAAACTTTTAATTTTTTCCAAGATTTTTTTTTTGTGGGCTAAGTTGTACTTTTTAATTCCACCATTTAATATGGCATACAATGTATAAACAAATTCCAAATGGGGTGGAATTGAAAAAAACAAACAAAAAAAAAAAAACAATTATGCCACAGTTTCGGTTTTGTCCCTACAGCGTTCTTTGCATGGAAAAGCTAACCTGTGCCCTTCATTTTCTGGGTCAGTAAAATTACAATGATACCATATATGCAGGGCCGGTGCGTCCTATAGGCGGACTAGGCAGCCGCAGCAGCATGAAGAGAGGGACTGACAGGAGGGAAGCGCTCAGCGCTCCCTCCTGTCACTCCCTCATTTTAGCGTGGCTGAGCCCTGTATGGTCCGCGAGTACAGGGAGCATCTGTCTTCTGTACCTGGCTTGATTGACAGGAAGTGGGCACACAGTGTGCACTTCCTGTCAGTCTGTCCGGGTACAGGAAACAAAAGCTCCTGTACCCGCGGACCATACAGAGTTCAGCCACGCTACAATGAGGGAGGAAGAGAGTGACAAGGGAGGGGGGTATGAACTTGGAAGAGAGTGGCAAGGGAGGGGGGAAGAACTTGGAAGAGAGTGACAAGGGAGGGTACTTGGAAGAGAGTGACAAGGGGGGGAGTAACTAGGAAGAGAGTGATAAGGGAGGGGTGAACTTGGAAGAGAGTGACAAGGGGTGACTTGGAAGAGAGTGACAGGGGGTGAAAGGAACTTATAAGAGAGTGACAAGGGAGGGGGGATGAACTTGGAAGAGAGTGACAAGGGAAGGGAGCTTGGAAGAGAGTGACAAGGGGGGGGGGGGGTAAACTTGGAATGGAGTGAAAAGGGGTTGAACTTGGAAGAGAGTGACAAGTGAGGGGGATGAACTTGGAAGAGATTGACAAGGGAGACTTGGAAGAGAGTAAGAAGGGAAAGGGGAAGGAACTTGGAAGAGAGTGACAAGGGAGGGGGGAAGGAACTTGGAAGAGAGTGACACAGGGGGGGAACTTGGAAGAGAGTGACAAGGGGCGGATGAACTTGGAAGAGAGTTACAAGGGGGGACGAACTTGGAAGAGAGTGACACGGGAGGGGGGATGAACTTGGAAGAGAGTGACAATGGAGGGGGGAGGAAGAGAGTGACAAGGGAGGGAGGAAGAGAGTGACGAGGAAGAGAGTGACAAGGAAGGGAGGGAGATTGACATCCCTTACACACTCAATGCACCCCTTAAACACACCTTGCAGCCCTTACACATACAAACACAGATTCACACAACAAATTCCGTACACACATTCAGAAACACACAAAACATCCCTTATACACAAACAAAAACTTCTTTCTATCCCTTACACAAAAACACACTGCAATACACTACACCCACACACACTGCATTTCCTACACAAACTGGTATCCCTATACACTACATTCCATAGGCACACACATTAGATTCTCTACAGCAACACATAACACATCCCCTACACACTTCAGCCACTGTGAACAAACTCATGGGTGGAACATGTAGGTGGACTTATGGGTGGGCCTTATGGGCATACTCACCGTCAGGCCCTGGTGCCCAGACCTTGAGCTGTGTAAAGGGCCCCAAAAATGGAGCTGCTTCCGTTCTCCCAGAACATTGATTTTTGTGACCACAGTTACAAACAGCCTCCAGAGAGCCAGTTCTACACCAGACCAGTGGAGCTGGACTGCAGCTAGAGCCCATCATCATCCTCATCTGGTTGTAAGTAGGCAATCTAGTATATTATTCGTGACACTAGTCTCTAATTTACCTCATATTAAAAGGGACACTATATTCCCCAGAACCACTGCAGCTTAATGTAGTGGCTCTGGTCTTTATAGGCTGTCCCTGCAGTCTTTTTAATATAAACACGGCGGCACTGCAGCACTGGCGTTAGTTAATATGGCAGATCATATGGGTGGGGCATTGTGATGTCACATGGACGGAGGGGGCGGCAAACTTTTCTTTTGCCTAGGGTGGCAAAAATCCTTGCACCAGCCCTGCATACGTGTAGAGGTTTTTTGTGTTTTAACACTGGAAAAATAATGAAAACTTAGAAAAAAAATGTTTTACATAGCCATATTAAGATTTTTTTATAACATGAAAAATTCCACAGCACCTCCTTGTAAGTGAAAAAAATTCTTACTTTATTTTCCGGGTAAAAAGCGACGTTTCAGTGCACTCAATGTATAAGAAAATGGCCAGCACTCGCTTGTAACGTTGCACGGGACAGGACCAATTCCACACGTAGTAAGATAGAAGGTCCCAGCAACTAATCTTGAATGTTCAAGAAGGTTTATTCAAAAAAAATATAGTCCGTAAGCACAGGACGCGTTTCGGCACGCAGGCCTTTCTCAACAGCACATATTTCACAGTGATACACGATTATTTATACATCAAGGTGTATACCAGGTGGGAGTGTCTCCTGGTGACGTCGACGCCCAAGTAAGGGCGGTACTAATACTATTAATCAAAAGAAATTCACACCTAGAATATCAAAAAACGACAAAGGGAATAGAATGACATTATTAATACTATAGCTACCATATCGTGGAAAATCCTTCAGCGAGCAGTCGAAGTCTAAAAATAATGATGATAAAGAAAGAGAAAGAGAATTAATAGATGAACTGGTCAGCAGATCTAAATATGCATGATTTCATAATCTCTATTCAAGCCCCTTGGATAAAGGGTATCAAGGGTATGAATCCAGTAAGCTTCACGTCGTAAAAGTAATTTTTGATGTCGCCCCTCTCCTAGGTCTTGTCACTCGCTCTATAACCTGAAATTTTAACTGAGCAATAGTATGTTTATGTTTCTCAAAATGTGCGGGGATGGGTAGCATCAAATTGCCAGTTCTAATAGTGGACTTATGTTTACTCACACGATCCCTGATCGTTTGCTTAGTCTCACCCACATACAATAGGCCACAAGGGCACTTAATCAAATATATCACGTTGGTGGATTCACAGGTGAAAAAACCTTGTACCGGATATGCACGTCCAGTATATGGATGATGAAAATTGGGACCCTTAATTATATGCGAGCACTGAAAACAGTGTAAGCACGGAAAGGTGCCCTTCCGCTGAGTGGCTAGTACACCTTGTTTCAAAACACCTTTAGTGCTGCCCAAGTCAGCATGAACCAGTTTGTTCCTGTAACTCGGATTCCTTTTATTACAGATAAGTGGTGGATTTTTGAATTCCTCTATCTGGGAGTACGCTTTATTCAATAAATGCCAGTGTTTCCTGACCACGTTGTCTAATTTCTGATTAAAAGGATGGTATTTGTGTACCAACGCCACTCTAGGGTTTTTTTTGTCTCTCACGGCTACTAGGTTGGGTGAGACTATCCAGGGTCTGTGTGAGAATCTGTGGAGGATAACCTCTCTCCTTAAACCTCTCGGTCATCTCTTGGATCCGTAGTCCCTGTGTGACGGGATCTGAAACTATCCGTTTAACCCTTTGGTATTGTGATTTGGGGATAGCCCTTTTCAAGGAGGATGGGTGCGCACTAGAAAAATGTAGGATGCTATTCCTATCCGTTTCCTTCCTGAATAAATCAGTAGATAGATTACCTAGCGGATCTTTTATAACTCTGGTATCCAAGAAGCTTACAGTCTGTTCATCACATACTAAAGTAAATTGTAAACCTCTGCGTGCCTGGTTCAAATGTAACAGGAAGGATTCTAGGGTCTCACGTGGCCCCACCCATATGCAAAAAATGTCGTCAATGAATCTCTTCCACAGTAGTATGTGGTTGTGATACCATATGGTATTGTATACATGTGTCTCTTCAAACTTTGACATATAAGCATTTGCATAGGGTGGGGCCACGTTCGACCCCATCGCGGTCCCCCGCTTCTGCAGAAAAAAGGCGTCATCAAACATAAAGTAGTTCTCATATAATACCAAACGGAGTAATTGTATAAAAAATTCACGTTCATTAGTGGAGTAATTGCTCCCTTCCAAAATGGTCTCAACCGCCTGTACACCATCACTGTGTTCAATGGAGGTGTACAGGCTCACCACGTCAATGGTCACCAACAGGCTTTCCAAGGGGATGGTCCCCAACGAGGCTATAGTGCTGGAGGGTGTATCCCTTATCAATGGTGTAAGTACTTTTTCCAGCACTATAGCCAGTGGTGATAGAATAGATCCCACCGAAGCCACGATGGGGCGTCCAGGAGGGTCCACAAGAGTCTTGTGGATTTTAGGGAGCACATAAAAAACCGGTGTTATGGGTGTATGATTCAGAAGAAAATTGTATAGATTTTTATCAAAAGTCCCCAATGTAATAAAGTGGTCCAAAGTCCTCTTTATTTTTTCTTTGATAGAAAAACCGGATCACCGGTTAAGGGTTCATATGTTTCTCTATCTGAAAGTTGTCGCAGTACTTCTCCAACATATTTAGTTCTATCCATGAGAACTATGGCACCCCCTTTATCAGCAGGCTTTAAAACCACATTTCTATCATTCATAAGGGACTGAATAGCAAGTCTCTCTTCTGAAGTCACATTCGATGTTAGTCGTAGTCCACCCTTCTTAATCTCCTCCATATGTTTGTGTATATCCCTGGTGACCAATTGAACAAATGTTTCAATAGGGTGATATGTTTTTGGGGGCATATACCCACTTTTGTTCTTCAAGCCCAAATCTGCCAAGCGGAGGCCACTGAACCCCTCGCTGCCGGCCGAGTCTATTGATTTATTACCATCCGCATAGTGTGCTTTCAAGCGTAACTTGCGGAAAAAATGATTCAAGTCAATATCATATTGAAACGTGTCGAAGTATGAAGAGGGGCTAAATGTCAATCCCTCTGTAAAGCTGACATCTGTGTAGGGTTCAGAATCCTGGAGGAGAGGTTGATGACAAGCGATTGGTTCTTACCTGTGAGCGGGTCAGAATCGCTTGACCCGTTCCCAGCGAGGTCGCGCTGCTTGTGATGCTTGCGTCCCGCGCGCCTCCTCCTCCACGAGGACGCCGACTGCCCCTGCGAAAAAAAGTACGGGTCTCCTGATGGTCCGTGGAATCGCTTCCGGAACTGGAGGTAAAGGATCCTGGTCTTGCAGGTCTTCTGTAACCCGATCTGTTGCGCTGTGAAGAGCCTTGCCATTTGTATACTCTGCCTAGGTGGTAATCTTCACTATCACGCAAGAACTTGGACCTCTTCTTTTCCTCCGTATCTTTCCTGTAAGAAGCGATATAATTATCCACGGTCTCCTTCAGTTTTTTAAATTCTTCCGAATTTAAGGAATCTTTCAGTTGTTGTTCGGTAGTTATGATTTGTTCCCGCAATGAAATAATCGATGTCTGTAGGCGGCTGATAGTTAGTAATATAAGATCCAGAGAGCATTTATTTAATATTTTTTCAAAATCTTTACAATAGTCCGGATCATCCGGAAAGAATGTTGGTCGCAGGTGTACACGCAAACCTCTGGGTATTCATTTAACCTTATAATATTCGGCCACGGTTGTCACATGTAGTTCATATGAGGTCAGACGCCTTAACTCACGTTCCCAATGTCGTTTCTGAAATTCACTTGAATTTCTCTTTCTTTATCATCATTATTTTTAGACTTCGACTTCTCGCTGAAGGATTTTCCACGATATGGTAGCTATAGTATTAATAATGTCATTCTATTCCCTTTGTCGTTTTTTGATATTCTAGGTGTGAATTTCTTTTGATTAATAGTATTAGTACCGCCCTTACTTGGGCGTCGACGTCACCAGGAGACACTCCCACCTGGTATGCACCTTGATGTATAAATAACCGTGTATCACTATGAGTTATATGCTGTTGAGAAAGGCCTGCGTGCCGAAACGCGTCCTGTGCTTATGGACTATATTATTTTCTAAATAAACCTTCTTGAACATTCAAGATTAGTTGCTGGGACTTTCTATCTTACTACGTGTGGAATTGGTCCTGTCCCGTGCAACGTTACTAGCGAGTGCTGGCCATTTTCTTATACTTTACTACCAGAGGAACGTGCACCGCTTTTTCCAGATGACTTCTGGTATTACCACATTGAGCTTTGCTGAAGCTGATGCAGAGAGGATACTCTCCCAAGTGACGAATACTTCGGATTTTCTCAACATCCCTTCAAGTGAATTTCAGAAACGGCATTGGGAACGTGAGTTAAGGCGTCTGACCTCATATGAACTACATGCGACAACCTTGGCCGAATATTATAAGGTTAAAAGAATACCCAGAGGTTTACGTGTACACCTGCGACCAACATTCTTTCCGGATGATCTGGACTATTGTAAAGATTTTGAAAAATATTAAATAAATGCTCTCTGGATCTTATATTACTAACTTTCAGCCGCCTACAGACATCGATTATTTCATTGCGGGAACAAATCATAACTACCGAACAACAACTGAAAGATTCCTTAAATTCGGAAGAATTTAATAAACTGAAGGAGACCGTGGATAATTATATCGCTACTTACAGGAAAGATACGGAGGAAAAGAAGAGGTCCAAGTTCTTGCGTGATAGTGAAGATTACCACCTAGGCAGAGTATACAAATGGCAAGGCTCTTCACAGCGCAACAGATCGGGTTACAGAAGACCTGCAAGACCAGGATCCTTTACCTCCAGTTCCGGAAGCGATTCCACGGACCATCAGGAGACCCGTACTTTTTTTTCGCAGGGGCAGTCGGCGTCCTCGTGGAGGAGGAGGCGCGCGGGACGCAAGCATCACAAGCAGCGCGACCTCGCTGGGAACGGGTCAAGCGATTCTGACCCGCTCACAGGTAAGAACCAATCGCTTGTCATCAACCTCTCCTCCAGGATTCTGAACCCTACACAGATGTCAACTTTACAGAGGGGATTGACATTTAGCCCCTCTTCATACTTCGACACGTTTCAATATGATATTGACTTGAATCATTTTTTCCGCAAGTTACGCTTGAAAGCACACTATGCGGATGGTAATAAATCAATAGACTCGGCCGGCAGCGAGGGGTTCAGTGGCCTCCGCCTGGCAGATTTGGGCTTGAAGAACAAAAGTGGGTATATGCCCCCAAAAACATATCACCCTATTGAAACATTTGTTCAATTGGTCACCAGGGATATACACAAACATATGGAGGAGATTAAGAAGGGTGGACTACGACTAACATCGAATGTGACTTCAGAAGAGAGACTTGCTATTCAGTCCCTTATGAATGATAGAAATGTGGTTTTAAAGCCCGCTGATAAAGGGGTGCCATAGTTCTCATGGATAGAACTAAATATGTTGGAGAAGTACTGCGACAACTTTCAGATAGAGAAACATATGAACCCTTAACCGGTGATCCGGTTTTTCTATCAAAGAAAAATAAAGAGGACTTTGGACCACTTTATTACATTGGGGACCTTTGATAAAAATCTATACAAGTTTCTTCTGAATCATACACCTATAACACCGGTTTTTTATGTGCTCCCTAAAATCCACAAGACTCTTGTGGACCCTCCTGGACGCCCCATCGTGGCTTCGGTGGGATCTATTCTATCACCACTGGCTATAGTGCTGGAAAAAGTACTTACACCATTGATAAGGATACACCTCTTATTTATCCGATACTCAACATTTCTCAGCACTATAGCCTCGTTGGGGACCATCCCTTTGGAAAGCCTGTTGGTGACCATTGACGTGGTGAGCCTGTACACCTCCATTGAACACAGTGATGGTGTACAGGCGGTTGAGATCATTTTGGAAGGAAGCAATTACTCCACTAATGAACGTGAATTTTTATACAATTACTCCGTTTGGTATTATATGAGAACTACTTTATGTTTGATGACGCCTTTTTCTGCAGAAGCGGGGGACCGCGATGGGGTCGAACGTGGCCCCGCCCTATGCAAATGCTTATATGTCAAAGTTTGAAGAGACACATGTATACAATACCATATGGTATCACAACCACATACTACTGTGGAAGAGATTCATTGACGACATTTTTGCATATGGGTGGGGCCACGTGAGACCCTAGAATCCTTCCTGTTACATTTGAACCAGGCACGCAGAGGTTTACAATTTACGTTAGTATGTGATGAACAGACTGTAAGCTTCTTGGATACTAGAGTTATAAAAGATCCGCTAGGTAATCTATCTACTGATTTATTCAGGAAGGAAACGGATAGGAATAGCATCCTACATTTTTCTAGTGCGCACCCATCCTCCTTGAAAAGGGCTATCCCCAAATCACAATACCAAAGGGTTAAACGGATAGTTTCAGATCCCGTCACACAGGGACTACGGATCCAAGAGATGACCGAGAGGTTTAAGGAGAGAGGTTATCCTCCACAGATTCTCACACAGACCCTGGATAGTCTCACCCAACCTAGTAGCCGTGAGAGACAAAAAAAACCCTAGAGTGGCGCTGGTACACAAATACCATCCTTTTAATCAGAAATTAGACAACGTGGTCAGGAAACACTGGCATTTATTGAATAAAGCGTACTCCCAGATAGAGGAATTCAAAAATCCACCACTTATCTGTAATAAAAGGAATCCGAGTTACAGGAACAAACTGGTTCATGCTGACTTGGGCAGCACTAAAGGTGTTTTGAAACAAGGTGTACTAGCCACTCAGCGGAAGGGCACTCTTTCCGTGCTTGCACTGTTTTCAGTGCTCGCATATAATTAAGGGTCCCAATTTTCATCATCCATATACTGGACGTGCATATCCGGTACAAGGTTTTTTCACCTGTGAATCCACCAACGTGATATATTTGATTAAGTGCCCTTGTGGCCTATTGTATGTGGGTGAGACTAAGCAAACGATCAGGGATCGTGTGAGTAAACATAAGTCCACTATTAGAACTGGTAATTTGATGCTACCCATCCCCGCACATTTTGAGAAACATAAACATACTATTGCTCAGTTAAAATTTCAGGTTATAGAGCGAGTGACAAGACCTAGGAGAGGGGGCGACATCAAAAAATTACTTTTACGACGTGAAGCTTACTGGATTCATACCCTTGATACCCTTTATCCAAGGGGCTTGAATAGAGATTATGAAATCATGCATATTTAGATCTGCTGACCAGTTCATCTATTAATTCTCTTTCTCTTTCTTTATCATCATTATTTTTAGACTTCGACTGCTCGCTGAAGGATTTTCCACGATATGGTAGCTATAGTATTAATAATGTCATTCTATTCCCTTTGTCGTTTTTTGATATTCTAGGTGTGAATTTCTTTTGATTAATAGTATTAGTACCGCCCTTACTTGGGCGTCGACATCACCAGGAGACACTCCCACCTGGTATACACCTTGATGTATAAATAATCGTGTATCACTGTGAGATATGTGCTGTTGAGAAAGGCCTGCGTGCCGAAACGCGTCCTGTGCTTACGGACTATATTATTTTTGAATAAACCTTCTTGAACATTCAAGATTAGTTGCTGGGACCTTCTATCTTACTCAGTGCACTCAATGGCACCTTTTTCAAGCAGTGATGCAGGTGCCATTGAGTGCACTGAAACGTCACTTTTTACCCGGAAAATAAAGTAAGAATTTTTTTCACTTACAAGGAGGTGCTGTGGAATTTTTCATGTTATATTTTTGTGGACTTAGGGGATTGTCCTCTCAGCCACTGGCACTCCATTTTTAGTATTGTGGAACTTGCTGTGCGATCCAGTGCATTTTTTCTAAGATTTTTTTATAGTTATGTCTACAGAGCTTTGTGGGGGCAAATATTTTGTGGAACGGTCAGTCATTTTTATTGATACCAGTTTGGAGTGCATATGACTTTCTGAACTGCTTTTATTCAATTTTTTGGGGCAAGAGAACCGATGAAAGAATGACGAATCGGCCATTTTCATATTTGGACATTTTTGGTTGCAACGATGCCCATGATGTTTATATTTTTTATTGGTTATGTATTTATTTATTATTCTAGGAAATATTATTCTAGTGTTTTAAATTTTTATATTTTTTCAAGTTTTTTTTCTATCTTTTTTTAAACTTTTTAAAACGTATTTATTGCCCCTCTAGGAGGCTACATTATGCTGTGCTCAGATTTATTTCACATAGAATGACAATATAAGCTGATTTTTCCTAGGTGGCATGCCAACATAGGAAATTCAGTTCTAATACTATGCATCTCTTCAGAGAGATTGAGCGTCTAAAATTTATGAGCAGCATCCCTGATCGCCACACGGGGGTGCTGGTCTTAATAGTGAAAGTTTGCGCTTCCAGGTTTTTCGCTATTTAGATGCATTCAATGACTGCGATCCGCATTATTGCCGGTTGCAGACATTAGATAAGGGCCTCTTCTGTTTTGTAGAAGAGTATGGGCGTATCCATAGGAGATGCAGGGGAAGCGGCTGCTTTTGGGCCCAAACTCAGAAGGGGCCTAACTAGGAGAAGGAATAAAATATTTTATTGTCAGTGTCATTCCAACAGTATTATACAATGATATTATATACAGAGACACTGTAGGAAACGGACAGAGCGGCTGCTGGGCCTCGTCTGAGAGTGCTATCTTGACTAGGCTCATAAGTGCGGGTTACACAGGAGTTTCCAAAAAGTTGCTGGGGGGGAGGGGGGCCCGCCCATTTTTAGTTACGCCACTGCAAACATGCCTAATATTACACACTTGTCATCAAGTAAGAATTTGCTAAATTAAGATAACAGTTATGGATGAGCAGTGGCATATTTAGCACAGAGGGTGGCCACATGGTCTGCTTGGTATCTACTTGACAAGAAAGAGGCTGCATTCCAAATGGTGGTGAAGGGACCCACATTTATTCACCCCATCTGCCACATTTCAGCTCAACACAATGAGGCTTCTCAAGCTCAATAACATGTGCCATTAACATTGATGATTTTTTAATTGCCAGGAGTCAGTAAAGGGTCTATAATTCCTACCACCTCTCATTTGGATTTCCAGAGAGACATGACCGGGTGAACTTTTTGCACCTGTTCACATGGTGCAGCAAGGTGCGGCGGCCATTGCTGCGTTGGTCCTGCGCTGGTGGAGTGGTGGGGCCCAGAGACAGGGTGGCTTTGCTGCACAGTGGGGCGCTTTGTGGCTACTGGGTCCTGCCGTCTGCTGGTGCGGTTCTGGGGTGCCGGTGGTCGCCGCGCAGTGCTCTGCGCCAAAATTCGAGTAGGTCCCCACTCAGAGAGGCAACCTTGTCGCGGGGCCTATGCTCTTTGATCAAACTCTATACCAATGCCTCATTTATGCACAGCATAGAATATATTACAAATTGGGCTGAGACGCCACATAATTATGCTGAAGGACGGTTGTTATATCAAAAGCATAGTGTTGAGGATGTACGACCCAGCTTCACTTTCACATGTCGAACAATGATGATATATTTGTGTATAAATAGTATATACAGTTTATACCAAACATACATTTAGAAGAAGGAAGAGAAAGAATGCTCATTAATTTAATTGATTCATATAATCTATCATCATAGATTCGTGAGGACATGAAACCATGTTTATGTACACATTCAAAACTATATCTTGCACGTTTTTTTGTTTTTTTTTTACTGCCAATGCAGACTGTTATCTAGTATTAAACTGTACAAAAGTGCTCTGCTGCTTTTATTTTACATAATCAGTCATTATTTCCTTTTCCAGTTAAGTGATTAACATCTTCTAAGCACACGCTTTTCTTTGATCTTACATCAGGATTTCTAGGATTTGTGTTAACTATCTGGCTCATTAAAACTAATATGTCAAATTGCATTAAATATATATATACATCTATTGGAGCTGCAGTTATGTAAGTGATCCTCATGAATGATACATTTGTCCAGTAGGCACTATCATATGTGCTACATGAACAATAGCACAGAGAAAGCAGTTAACACATCAAATAATAGTTTGTCATTGGAAGAGATTGTTAATAGCCACTAATCAAAAGGCACCTTTAATTTCTTACAGTGCTCTAGAAAATGCTGTGGTTGGGTGCAATGGGCAAATAATAACAGTTTTTATTTTGGCTTTTTAAAAAATCTGATCAATCAGTTTTTTTTTTTCTGGGTTTAATTGTGGCTGGGCCAAATTTTTACAAAACATTAAAACAGATGGGAGTTAGTTTAGTGCTCTCATTAAGAGAAACAAAATAGGAGTATTACAGGTCTGATACCTTTTAATGGCTAATGAATATAGAAGCAATGAATATGATGTTACATAGAAAGCTTTCGAGACATCACCACTCACCAGTCCCTTCATCAGGCATACTACAAGAATATATGAATAACAGAAATATATATTGTATACAATAAGAACAGAGACATGGTGTAATGAATGGACATTTGAAAAACAACAGCATATCTAAAATCTTAATTATCTTACAAATAAGAGGTTTGAAAATTTCACCATGTCCTACATAAGGATGACTGGCTAAAAACAATTTTCCCAGATCCTCCCATTACTAGCTTACCAACAACCTTCAAATCTGAGGAATACTCTAATCAGAAGTTGATGGCCATGTACTACACAAAAAGGAACCCATCCCTGTAATATCAGAAGATGCAAAACCTGTGCCCATATAATGACAGCAGATAAGATCCGGATCCCCAACACACTGCAGGACTATAAGATCCCTGGGACATTCACATGTTCTACATCAAATGTTGTGTATCTGATTATCTGCACTAAATGTCCTGTGGAGCGCCTCTATGTTGAAAAAACAGGGCAGAAACTTAAAGAAAGGATGAGGTCCCACTGCCAAACAATTAAAGAGAAGAAGTTACACTTTCCTGTGGCTAAGCATTTCTGTAGCCCAGGACACAATGAAGAACAGATGAAAGTTCTCATATTAGAAGGTAATTTCAAATCTCAAAGAGACTTTGGGAATACAAATTTATAACACTGCTTGGGAATACAAATTTATAACACTGTTTGAGAATATAAATTTATAACACTGCTTGACACTTTGAATACTGGACTGAATTTGTTCCTGGGATTTATGACACACTATAAGATCTAAAGAATCTTATATAGACATAGTGGGGGCACCAGATCTCTGAGATAACATCAGTCCATATGGCCTCGAAGCATGCTCTGGTGAACAATATATGTGTTGTCTTCACTTACGATTGGCTGAGGTGATTAAGGAAGACTGATAGCAGTTTCTGAGTTTGTTGGCTGCGGTTCTGGATGGAGACCATAGTATTTCCTTACACTATTGCTGATGTGAATGCGCCTTGAGTTCAGAAATGTCTAATTTTAACTGACCATATAGCATGGTTTATCATCACACCATAAACATAGATATTTTGAGCATTTTGTCAATAGTTAAATTCCCATTGAAATTGAAATCTGTCAATGGATCAATTAAAAATATATTAAAGTAATATTAAAGTGAAGCAGCACTGAAAAGTAAATAACATTCATTTTCTTACAATACTACAGTATATTGGAAATGTCCTCAGAAGGAGTTTGCTCAATCTATAAACTGCTTCCAACTGTTTAAAAGAAGAATCTGAAGAGTAAAAGAAATGCTGTCTGATTAACTATAATTGTTGAAAATAACTGGCTGCCATTTAGAAATAAGACATTTCCTTTTAGAATATTTTTTCAGAAGGCTTTCACTGCAAGTATTTTGAAGCCATATTTCTAAGCCAAAACCTCATGACTTCCTGTAAGTATGCCCAGTACATCTGCGTGAAAGACTTTTATCAATAAGGTGAGCTAAATTTGTTTTTACAACTTCCATTTTTGCAGTGTTTTTTATTTTTCCATATAAAAACGATCATGAAGGATACTCTTTACTCATTTTACGTTAATCTCCATTAGGCACTATTGACATAAGCATCGTAGCTTACTTTACTTGAGCCATTACAGATTTGATTGACTTGTTTCTGAACCAATCCTAATTTCACTGACATAAATAGGTCCATATTTTTTCCATTTTTCTTGGATGCAAGAATAATGCTGATAACTACAATAATCTTGCTGTCAAAAAATAATGGAAACCTCAAATGTAATCAGGTCCTCTGTTCCATTACTATCTTTTATTCTGTTATTATCAAAGAGTAGTCTTTGTGGTGTAATTGGCTTGTGTATATATATATATATATATATATATATATATATATCTATATAGTAAAGTGTGTCTTTTTTTATCCTTTCCAAACAATTAAAGATATTGTTCAGAAGTACATATGGTGCTAAAAATAGAAGCCAAAATTACTCATCTCTGTCCACTGTGTGTTGGAAAGAGCTGGTTATGTAGCGGCTCAACAGAAGGGAATGGAGGATGGGTGTGGTAGTAGTAATTACAGTGGCAATCCTCAAACTGGCACTCCCTAGGGCCATATAGTGACTGGAGGGTGCACCCTTACTTCCCTCAGGGCATAACCTGGTATTGGGGCTCATTCCTAGTGGTAGTTGGGGCGCCCTTGATGTTAGTTGCTCGTCTGGGTGCAACGTAGGAGAGCGTGTGCAGTGGATGGTAAATGGTGGAGTCAGTAACCAGGCCAGTTTACTAAAGTGAAGAATAGGAGGAGTAGTATATTCAACAGTAACAAGTCACAGTGCAATTCTTTACTATTGCAATGTATAGACAGCATTAATGATGGAGGTTTCAGTACTCCTTCTTTCTGTGTCTCTCTAAAGTCTCTCAACTGAACCATAGTAGGCAATTAGTTTCTTGTTAACTTCCAGGCTGCTTATTTAAAGTAAATCTGTCACCTCTTTTTCACCAATATATCTAAGAGCATTGTACCACAGAAGATTGCAAACATATTCCAGACATACCTGTGTGCACTGTGTGTCTGTAATCTAAGTCCAGGGAAAGCACCGGAAACAAGCCCTTGAGAAAGCCGCTACTGGATTTGCTGCTTTATCATGATATGCTTTTTAAAAGATTCACTTTTGTGAGTATAACAAAAAAAAAAAAAAACTCTGTTACTGTTATGTCTTGCACAAGGTGTTTTCTCTCTCTATTTTATCTCCTGAGTTGCCAATTTTGCACGAGGGTCCGCAAAATAGCTACAAGTGATGTAATCTTAAATTTTCCTTTCCCGACGAGGGTGGATTATCATACCGAATGCCCAGAGGGAATAAACTATAAAGACTACTGGACCGCTGAAGTTACAAGTAAAATTTGGCCAGTACTGCAGACTGGCTTATCAGGAGGGGAGACTGAGTATCACCCGTGTAGTGGTGAGATTTATCTGTCCAAACTGATCCTATTTTAAATAGACTTTATTTTAACAGCGATATCCGCACACTCCAAGTCGTCGTACTCTATTGCTTTTCTATGTCTCTCTGATCACAGGAGTGTTTTGTGAGCTGTATGTGATCCGTGTATTTTCTTTTGATTTTACTGCTTCTCCAAGTGCCCGAAGCAAACCAGACTGAAGAGAGGAAGGCAGCTTTAGTTGCTTATATCTTAGGATTGGTACCAGCTAGAAATATGGGCCTGATCTTGTTTGAAAACTGGCATTCCAACCTTTCAAACTGTACCAGAACTTGATGAGCCTGCAATATTTGAATTTGTGATATTTTGCGAAAATTTAGTAGAACATTCGTCATATATTTTCAAATTCGAGAATTCGCGAATATGATCTTGATTGCGAAAATCGGCAATGTAATATGTGTGTAATGCGCACACAATACAGGCGTGGGTCACTATAGCTACATTTTTCAAGCTACTAGAAGTTTGCTGAGACTGGAGAAAATGGTTGGCATGGCAGAACATTACAATAGCTTTATATGCAGATAGAGTGTTCCAATATTTTCACAATTGCGACATCGGCACTAATGATGTGATTATTTTGGCGCAATACGTGCAACTTCACATTTTAACAGGTCTGACTACATATTAGTGATTGGTGCACTAAGTATTGTTTTGAACTTGTGACATCCCAGCACTATGTATGTAAGTATGTATGTATGTATGTATGTACAGCAGCTACACTATATCACTATCTAACCTACACTGACTATCTACCACTAATGATCTGTATTAGATATATAAGCTAACTAACTATCTAATGTAATGTGACAGCAAAGCGCAGAGCACAGCAATGACACTGCTGTCTTTCTCAGAACTGCCAAATACTGCAGAAAATGCCTGCTGGGGAGGTTCTTATATAGTAAGGCGTAGGCAACTTTCCTATTTGTTGCTAGAACTGTTGCTAAGCTCAGACAAATAAATTGCAGCCTTCTCATTTGCCCACAAACAAGAAGCAGGGAGGGATCATGGGTTCAGATGGAAAAAAAAATTGAATAATCGAAAATTACGAATATCTTTCACTATATTCTAAATATTCGCGAATTCTCGCAGTGGCGATATTCACAATTAAAATTCCCGGTGCGAATATTCGCGCCCATCACTAACCAGAACCACAGCATTATATCAGAAGATATAGCCATTAGAAATCAAGTCAGGAGTGAAAACTGTTTTTACTTTCACTTTCAACTGGGCACTTGGGAGCTGTTTTTCAGGGGGGTGTTGTAGAGAGCGACAAGGATAAAGCAAAACTATTAAATATTTTTTTCTCCACTATATTCACTGAGGAAAATAAACTGTCAGATGAAATGCAGAATGTAAAAGTAAATTCCCCATTAAAAGTGCCCTGTCTGACCCAGGAAGAAGTACAACAGCGATTTAAAAAGATTAAAATAGACAAATCGCCAGGACCGAATGGCATACACCTCCGTATCCTAATGGAATTAAGTGATGTCATAGCCAGACCTTTATTTCTGATATTTACAAACGCTATACTGACAGGGAATGTTCCACAGGATTGGTGCATAGCAAATGTGGTGCCAATATTCAAAAAGGGTCCAAAAAGAGAGCCTGAAAATTATAGGCCGGTAAGTTTAACATCTGTTGTTGGTAAACTGTTTGAAGGGTTTCTAGGAGATGCTATTTTGGAGTATCTCAATGAAAATAAGCAAATAACGCCATATCAGCATGGCTTCATGAGGGCTCGGTCTTGCCAAACGAATTTAATCAGCTTCTATGAGGAGGTACGTTCTAGACTTGACAGCGGCGAATCAATGGATGTCGTATATCTGGACTTTTCCAAAGCATTTGACACTGTACCTCATAAAAGGTTAGTATATAGAATGAGGATGCTCGGACTGGGAGAAAATGTCTGTATGTGGGTAAGTAACTGGCTGAACGACAGAAAACAGAGGGTGGTTATTAACGGTAGATACTCAGATTGGGTCACTGTCACTAGTGGGGTACCTCAGGGGTCAGTATTGGGCCCTATTCTCTTCAATATATTTATTAATGATCTTGTAGAAGGCTTGCACAGTAAAATATCAATTTTTACAGATGACAATAAACTGTAAAGTAATTAACACTTAAGAGGACAGTTTTCTGCTACAGAGGGATCTGGATAGATTGGAGGCTTGGGCACAGAAATGGCAGATGATTTTTAACACTGACAAATGTAAAGTTATGCACATGGGAAGGAATAATGCAAGTCACCCGTACATATTAAATGGTAAAACACTCGGTAACACTGACATGGAAAAGGATCTAGGAATTTTAATAAACAGCAAATTAAGCTGCAAAGACCAGTGTCAGGAAGCTACTGCCAAGGCCAATAGGATAATGGGTTTTTATCAAAAGGGGAATAGATGCCCGTGATGAGAACATAGTCCTACCACTTTACAAATCACTTGTCAGAAAACACATGGAGTACTGTGTACAGTTCTGGGCTCCTGTGAACAAGGCAGACATAGCAGAGCTGGAGAGGGTTCAGAGGAGGGCAACTAAAGTAATAACTGGAATGGGGCATCTACAGTACCCTTAAAGATTATCAAAATTAGGGTTTTTCACTTTAGAAAAAAGACGACTGAGGGGAGATCTATTAACTATGTATAAATATATCGGGGGTCAGTACAGAGATCTCTCCCATCATCTATTTATCCCCAGGACTGTGACTGTGATGAGGGGTCATCCTCTGCGTCTGGAGGAAAGAAGGTTTGTGCACAAACATAGAAAAGGATTCTTCACGGTAAGAGCAGTGAGACTATGGAACTCTCTGCCTGAGGAGGTGGTGATGGTGAGTACAATAAAGGAATTCAAAAGGGGACTGCATGTATTTCTGGAGTGTAATAATATTACTGGCTATAGCTACTAGAGAGGGGTCAGTGATCCAGGGAGTTATTCCAATTGCCTGATTGGAGTCGGGAAGGAATTTTTTTTCCCCTTAAGTGGGGAAAATTCGCTTCTGCCTCACAGGGGTTTTTTGCCTTCCCCTGGATCAACTTGTAAGAAACAGGCAAAACTTTATGGACAAATGTCTTTTTTCGGTCTTATATGCTATGTTACTATGTTACCCTGATTACCCCCTGAAAGGTCGAAATTGTAGCCTCAGATGTCATTATCAGTGATGAATGTGGCACCTGAGGGGTTCACTGATGAGGAGTGGCGTGATCGCTGTTCCCCCATCATTGCACCTGGTACATACAAAGAAATTCGCTTTTTGATGAAGTAATTCATCACAAATTTAATTTCTTTGTGAAATTCGGCAAAGCAGCAGAATCAACTTTTTTTTTATAATTTCGCTTATCTCTACACATATGCAAAAACACTATAATTAGACAAAAAATATGCTCAGTGTCCTTTTTGATTACATTTGTATAAGTGTACATTTTTTAACTGGATTGAAATAGTGAAACTCAACTACTGTATACTTACAGTATCCTTTGTTGTACCATTGAAGACATTGGTAGAGAAGAAATAGGTCAACCTGCGGCCCTCCAGCTGTGGAAAAACTACAACTCCCAGCATGCCCCAATAGCTGTAAGCTGACCAGGCATGTTGGGAGTTGTTGTTTTTTGAATTTTTGAATATTCCCTTTTTTTTCACCTGAACCCATTACCTAGTATACCTACCTGCTTCTTGCTTGTAGGCCAATGTGAGAAGGCGGCAATATTGTAGTATGTAATGAATTAGAATATTCTTCAATATTTAATTTATTTTCTCTTATGCGAAAAATCGGCAATGTAATATTCCTGCAATGCGAATATAAATTAATCTAAATCACGCATATATAGCACTATAGAATATAGTGGTATATATTCGTTTTTTTTGAATATTCATAATATTTTTTCTATCTGAAGTCATGATTCCTTTCTGCTTAAGTTGCTTTTGGGCCAATAAATGTTCACATTAAATTGGAAAAAATTATGAATATTCTAAAAAACAAATATATAGCACTATATTCTATAGTGCTATATTTTCGTGTTTTAGAATATTCGCATTACGCGAATATTACATTGCCGATTTTTTGCAATGTATACAATAATCTCGCGAATTCGAATATTGCCCCTGCCACTCATCACTAGTTTTAAGTGACTGTGTTTTTATAATAATAATTAATGTTGAGCAAATTGGAGCACTCAAAGTGGAATTCAATTTGTGGCGGCTACACGTGTTACAAATTAAAAGTAAGAAGCCCGGGAACATGAGATCACACATAATGACATGCAGACAGCCAATTAGCAGCTAGCCAGCCCCTGTCATGTCACATCCCTTTAAAAGCCTCATCCTGTGCCATTTCACTGTAAGCTGAGAATAGGGAAAGATGTGACAAGCACTAGGGACAGAGCATTTAATTGTAAAATGTTCAACAAGTAGAGTGCAGGGATAGTGTAGGGAGATCGTGGGGAGACTTTTATATTCAATAGGGAGAGCATAGGAAGAGTGCAGGAAATAACTGAACAGTGTCCCTCTTGGTTAATAGATAAGCAATTCTATTATGCCTTGATTCTCTTATTGGGGTGAAAAAGCGATCTAATACAATGGTTATCGAGTGTGCACATTGTTTTATAGATAAGTAATTTTTAACACCTTGATTCTCTAATGGGGTACAATGCTATTGCTATTGGGGTGTCCACATTGTTTTATAGATAATTGGTTTAATACTACTGCAATTTTACACTTACAGTTACTCTATGGTATGTCCAACAGATAGGTGCCAGGGCCTTCCAAGGGAACAGACAATGCCGAAAATGTTTCTGGAGCCAGAAGAAGTAGCAGCAGTAGAAAAGGGGGGGGGGTGAAAGCAGCAGTCGCAGCAACAGGCCAGAGCTGCCAATGTCACCCAGTGGTCGTGTTTTGACCAGCAAGCCAGCTGTCCTTGAATTGTTGACTCAGTCTTCAACATCCTCTCAACTGACATCAGGCACACACAGCCAGGAGTTGTTGGGTTCCTCTGACAACACACTTAGTTGGCATGGCCCATCAACAAGCTCTATGCCCCCACCTGTCCTGAACCCACCTCTTTCATTTTCTCCTCCATCTGCTGGGGAAGTATTGTATGCTGCCGGCTCTGCTCCGCTTTTCAGCGAGGACAAGCTCATTGAAGAGAGTCAGCGGCTACTGCCCAGCCCAGAGTTGGAGGGCAGATCTGCTGCTTCCTCCTGTCACCGATCCGGTCATGAGAATGGTGAGAGTGAAGCCAATCGCACCTGGGAGCCGATCGTATGTGGGAGCCAGAGAAAGAGGGGGCTTTATCATCATCAGGGAGTGAGGGTGGAAGCTTACCAGTAAGCCAGCAGCAGAGTAGCAGCGTGTGGCTCAGCCAAAAAGGTGTAAGTGGGGCCGTGAACCAGCAGGGTGGAGACATTGTGAGATCTGGAGCCAAACGTGCCCAGTGTAGACCCTCTGCTACTCATGAGCCTATCTGTCTGGAAACTACTAGCAATGCACGGATTCATAGATGCATAAGAGGGCGCACAACAGGCCTTATGTGTGCCCTGCTACGCCAACTTTTTTTGGGGTAGTGGGAGGAAACACACGTGCACCCAATGGATTTGTTTTGGCAATATGTAGTGGGTTGGTACCGCTACATTGTCGACGTTCGATTCTTTTGGCAGGGACCCAAGGATTTATGTGAACAGTTCATCAATTCACTAAATCAAAACCGGCTTAACATATTTTTAATACTGTATATAAGATTTCGGAAGCTGAGGTTGATTTCCTGGATTTGAAGATATGGATGGAGGGCTCTTGTATTGTTACTTCTTTGTTTTGCAAAAGTACTGCTATCAATAGTTTACTTCATTTCCACAGTTTTCACTCACCCCATCTCAAGAAGGGGATACTAAGAGGCTATTTCCTGCGACTATGTCGAAATTATGCACTGATGACAGATTTTAAGGAAGCCACCTCTGATTTATCATCACGTTTTCGGAAAAAAGGATATCCAAAAAAAGCTTATTTCACAGGCTTTTCAGGTGGCTAAGAGATCAAATCATTCGGAATTGAACCCCCAAAAAAATCCAAGACAACAGGGTACGATTGATCACTCTGTACAATAATCAGTGGACAGACCTATCGTATATACTGTAAGATCTTGAACTCTCATTGGTTTTTACTCAATTTTGATAAGAGACTTTCCTCATACATTAACACCAAGCCAAAAATGATTGCACGAAGAGCACCTAATTTGATAGACAAATTGGTACTAAGTCATTTTCAGCGCCCTTCTAGGAATATTCGTGGAGGCAAAAGATTAAAAGGCACACACAAGTCACACTAGGCTCGGACAATTTTATTGATTTCAACAATCAACAAATTTTACTTAAACATTATGTGAATGGCCGTTCTAGGAACGTGGCATATGCCTTATTATGTCCTTGCAATAAGATATATGTGGGACAAACCACACAAGAATTATGTAAGATGATACAGCAACATCTTTCCAACATTCGTTTGGCATCACATGACAGATCCAATGGGGAGATCCAATGGGGATAAACCTTTAACATCGGTGGCTTCTCATTTTTTGGAATTTGGTATAGTGACCTCAGGGTCGTGGGATTGGATCTCGTTAGTAACAATATTAGGGGGTCACGGGTGTCTCAACAGTTACTTAAATCTGAATCTAGATGGATTTTTAATCTGAGGTTACTTACACCACATGGTCTTAATGAGGAACTTTCATTCACTGGGTATTACACATATTAAAATCGTTTTTTCACTTGTTTATGAATATGCTTGTTAATTACATATTTTGTTGCACTTCTAAGTTACTCACCAGTTATTGCTTATGGTTTTGATGCTTATTTGCTTTTTGGATGCATGCTTGGCACTTCACACTTTATTAAGATATTCTCATCATGGGATTAATTTCTGGTTTTAGTAGAAGATAAGGACGAGAGCACTCCCAAGAGATCTTCTGGGTCCTCACTCCCATTAAAGACATGGATTGCCGCATATAATATAGCTTTACCTGCATACCTATGGACATATATTTCCCCCACATACTTTGGATCCTTACTGTCTCCCCGATGCGGGATTTCCATACCTTTGGGTCTGTCTGCCCTTATGCGTGCAACTCAATTTTTAAAATTAATTTTGGTCACATCTGGATTTTAATATAATCATGGATCTCACATGCTGATCTATTAATGGGTTTATTATTGCTGTAATTACATCTGAACGTTATATGAATTGAGGAGAGAATCATGATTATTCACCAATTATGTTTGAATTTTATATGAATAAGGATTTTTTATTTATTTATATTCTCTGCTTACTTATCTATTTAATATTATTACTTTCCTCTTTTTTTTTTTTTTACAGGAAATCTTGGTGTTGTCACTTATACCAATTTATTTTGGTTCTTAGTTCATGCAAGGTGTATTTCATAATTTTTGTTTTTGGTAGCCTATTTATATATGCGCATATATGGTTATTACATTTTGATTTATTGTATCTATGAAATATTTGATTATTGTCTATTTGCTGCTATTTAGCTCTTAGCTTCACGTTGAGGGTTGTTTTGCATGCATTGATCTATTGTGTAATTATATGTTTTATATATCTAGACAAATATATACTTTGTATAGGTAATGGACCTTTAATGTATTAGTGTCTATACTTCCTGTATTTGGCACGCATTGTGGCGCGCATCTCCGGGGTTTAGCGCAGGAGCACACCGGCAGTCTTTGGAACGCACCGTGGCCGTACTTCCAGTTTTGCACCATCTTGCACATGCGCAGATGTTTGTTCCGATACGCTATGTTTTGGCTTTCGGCGCCATCATCTGCGCATATGGTCCTGCACTGGGGAGTGCAAGGTATTTCCACCATATCCTCTCTGGCCCCCCTCTCTAACTGCATTTCTTTTATTACTAATTGACCACAGTTGATGCTGGTCTAATTATGTATGCATATATATATATCAGACACATTGTCTTGAACTCCTGAGGAGCCCAGCATATACTGGTGATATGCTGGCCTGCACAACCATGTTCGCTTAATCCTGAATTAGGTAAGTATCTAGTGCATATCTATTTGATGCCATAATCATGTATTTTTCATTATATTCTGGCGGCACTTTGATGTTTACACTTTATTTATGGAATGTGTAGGTTTGTGTGTTGGACATACTGGTAGTCCACACAAGGGTGTATAATTGTATACAATTGATTTTAAATGTCTTGGACTTTGTGTTTTTTTAAATAAATTATATACTTTTTAAAAAGTGTGGCCTTAGCTTGCGGTGTTTCTTTCTCTTCTTGGATACATTTACTTTATATTGATACCGTGGCCTGCACTCTGCATTACATTTTAGGTGTGCCCCCATTCTTTTGGTCATAGTAGGAAAGTGGAAACAGCATGAGGAGACCACAGAGTGGTGGCAGCAGCATGAGGAGACCACAGAGTGGCCCAGTGATAAAGTGGTGAGCTGGCAGAAGCATAAGGAGACCACAGAGTGGCCCAGTGACATAGTAGTAAGGTGGCAGCAGCATGAGGAGACTACAGAGTTGTGAGGTGGCAGCAGCATGAGGAGAGCACAGAGTGTTGAGGTGACAGCAGCATGAGGAGACCACAAAGAGTCCCAGTGACATAGTGGTGAGCTGGCAGCAGCATGATGAGAGCACAGAGTGGGGAGCTGGCAGCAGCATGAGGAGACCACAGAGTGGAGAGGTGGCAGCAGCATGACGAGACTACAGAGTGGACCAGTGACATAGTGGTGAGCTGGTAGCAGCATGAGGAGACCACAGAGTGGTGAGGTGGCAGCAGCATGAGGAGACTACAGAGTGGTGAGGTGGCAGCAGCATGAGGAGACCACAGAGTGGCCCAGTGACAGAGTGGGCAGTTGGCAGCAGCATGAGGAGACCTCAGAGTGGACCAGTGACATAGTGGTGAGCTGGTAGCATAATAAGGAGACCCCAGAGTTGTGAGGTGGAAGCAGCATGAGGAGACCACAGAATGGCCTAGTGACAGAGTGGTGAGCTGTTATCAGCATCAGGAGACCACATAGTTGCCCAGTGACATAGTTGTGAGCTGGCAGCAGCATCAGGAGACCACAGAGTTGTGAGGTGTCAGCAGCATGAGGATACCACAGAGTGGCCCAGTGACATAGGGGTAAGGGGGAGGGCAATACCAGTACCAGCTGAAGATGATGGGTGGCAGTAGGAGCACCTGGCAGCAGGTGTGTGGCATCAGGCAGGTGGCAGCATCAGAATAGTAGCTGAAGCAGGTAGCCAGAAGAAACAGGTCTCTTTTGACAAGGGTTAGGTGTGGCACCATGGATGATCTAGTCTGATGTATCAGGCACCGGTGTGTGGAAATCCTGGCTGATCCACACCTGATTCATCTTCACAAAGGTCAGTTTCTCTACATTTTGGGTGGACAGGGGAGTTCTCCTTGGGGTAACTATGGCCCCCGCCGCACTAAACACCTGCTCTGATGCCACACTTCTGACTGGGCAGGAAAGCTTGTCCAGGACAAACTCGGCCAGTTGCGGCCACAATTCGAGTTTGGCTGCCCAGTAATCCAGCGGATCTTCGATGTGAGGTGCCAGGCCACACTCCAAGTATGCCACAACCTGCTGGTTCAGGTTCTGCTCTATGTCTAGCTGCTGCTGCTGGTGAGTAGTTTCTTCAGTAGGCAGGTGAAGAAAACTGCTCATCAGCGACTCCAGACTTAAGTTGCTACTAATGCAGCTGGTACTGCTCCTGGCCCGCCACCCCACTCCAGGAGCAATGGCTGTGGAATGTGACCACAGAGGGCCCCCGGTCAGACCTTCGTGAGGTGATGGGAGATGGTGCACATAGGCAGTGGCCAACTGACTACATAGGATGTCTCTATGGTAGTTCAGTTTGTCCTCCCTCTCAGTGGGTGTAAAAAAAAGGCCCGATTTTCGACCAGTAGCGAGGGTCTAACATAATAGAAAGCCAGTAGTTAACCCTCTGCCGAATGGTGACAATTTGGTTGTCACTACAAAAGCAACAGCATGCATTGGGCCATTTGCGCAAGTGACTCAGAGGGATTCCCTACCTTTATCTCCACTGCACTTTGCTATAGTGTGTCTGGGTCATCTGCCTCGTCTTCCTCATTGCCCTGTAACTCATCCAGCTGCACCTGCTCCTCCTCTCCTGTCACCTGTGTGAAAAATCACCCATTTCTCTACGCATTTCTTGTGCTCGAATGTCCTCCTCCTCCTCTAGTTCAGCCCCCACAGTGCTCGTGTGGCCTTGATATATAGTCACGACTGACAAATAAAGTGGCCTCCTCAAAGTGCCCGAGCAATTGGCAGGTGTCACGCATGAGCTGCCACTGGCTAACATCGAAGTTACACAGGGGAATACCTCTGTTCGCCTGTATCATCAAGAAATCATTTATGGCCTTTCTCTGTTAATATAATCGGTCCAACATATGGAGGGTGGAAATCCAAAGGGTGGAAATGTCTGATATCAGCCTATGTTGGGGGACGCCGTTCTGCTGCTGCAGCTCAAGGAGGGTGCGCTTTGCGTTGTACGAGTGGCTGTAGCGCATACAAAGTTTCCTGGCCATTTTAAGGATGTCTGGCAGAAAGGGTGAAGACTTTAGGAACCACATTACAACCAGATTGAACACGTACGCCATGCAGGGCACGTGGCTCAGCCCTCCTTGACGCAGTGCTAACACCATGTTCTTCCCATTGTTGATCACAATGGTTCCAATTTTAAGTTGGCAAGGAGAAAGGCAGGATTCGATTCCTTGATGAAGGATGCGGAGCAGTTACTCCCCTGTGTGACTCAGTTTGCGGTGAAGGATGAGGAGGCAGAGGCGGACATTGTCGCTGGACCAATGGCGTGAGAACGTGGAGGGGGAAGTGGTTTTACCTGGCCAAGCTGCTGGTGTGGCTGGGCAGGACCTATATTTACCCAGTGTCCGTAAATGACATATATTGTCCTTGACTGTTGTTACAACTCCACACATCGGCGCTGCCGTGCACTTTGGCAAACACAGACAGGCTCAAGGACTGGCCAACCTTCTGTTCTACATATGTGTGTAGGGCTGGTACTGCCTTTTTTGCAAAGAAATGATGGCTTGAGACTCTCTACCTCGTCTCGGCAAAAGCCATTAGTTCTCTGAAAGGTGCAGAGTCCACCACTTGGAAAGGGAGGGACTGCAGTACCAGAAACTTGTCCAGGAGCACGTTCAGCTTCTGTGCCGTTGGATGAGTGCACGCATACTGTTGTCTCTTGGCAATCGCTTCGGTGATCGATTGCTGACAAAATGACTGGCTAAGAGTAGGAGGAAGAGGAGTAGAAGCATCAGGACCAGTAGATGATGGGAAGGACAGACAGCTCTCTCCAGCTAAGGTGGTGAGCCTTGACTGCATGAAATCGGGTGCGTGCCACTGGGTGATGTAGCAGTTGCTGCGGCATGCTAGACCACCACATCAGAGCCATGATTCTCCCAGGCCACTTTATGGTGACGCTGCATGTGTTGACGCAGGGTCATGGTGCCAACATTGTCACCCTGGCCACACTTCACCTTCTGCCCACAAATTTGGCAAAGGGCCATGTTCACCTCCTCCAAGTATGGCATTTTCCCCCAAGCACTCTGCACTGACTGCCTGCTACTGCTGCCTCCTTGAACCCCTGCACCACTACTTTCTGGGCAGGTAGGCTCGTGAAGGGGGTGGTCTATTCCGTGCATGTTTGGCTCCAATCCTCCCACTGCTGCCACCCTGCTGACTCACGGCCACGATACCACCTTGTTAGCACAGCTGTTGCCTCACACGCAAGCTGCCACCCTCGTCTCCTGATGATGATGATGCCCCTTCTTCACCTGGTCCTCAAGTGTGGCTACATCATCATGATCCGCTATTGTCTGCACATCACTGTTGTCCCCCATAATGGTCTCAGGGCCAGGAGCCTGACCGCTCGCAACACCTGCTCCCACGCGAAAATGACAGAGGCAGGTTGAGGACAATTTGGGGCACAGAGCCTGCTTCTGGGCCATACCAACTAAGCATCATGTCAGTGGAACCCACTGACTCTTGGCTGGGGGTGTCTGAAGTCGAAGACCAAGTCAACCATTCAAGCACCGCTGGGTTGCTGGTGAAGACATGACCGCTAGATGACACCTGGAGCTCAGGCCTCTCTCTGCAACTCCTGCTGCCACCCCCTCTTCTTCTGCTGCTACTTCTGCCTGCTACAGAAACATTTTGGCCACTGCCCATTCCCTTTGAAGGGCCTGTCACTTGTCTGTCTGACATACTGTATAATAATAGAATTAAACTAAAATAATACACCCCAAAAAAGGCTGTAGTACAATGTAACTTCACTGCAGACCGGCAATTAAAACATATTCTTTTTCCTATTAACACCCCCCCCCCCAAACTAAATATAACAGTAGTGTAGTGTAGTGACAGCCGCATTATCACCATTTGGCAGTTGGATGACTACTGGCTTTTCACCATGTTCGACCCTAGCTACTGGGCCAAAATGGGGGGCTTTTTTTTACACCTGCTGAGAGGGAGGATAAACTTAACTACTACTATTGAGACATCCTAAGTAGTCAGCTGGCCGCTGCCTATGTGCTCCATCGCCATCGCATCCTCACAAAGGTTTGACCAGGGGGGCCCCTGCACTCACTCTCCACTGTCATGACTGCAAGAGGGGCAGAACTTGAACCAGCAGGTGGTGGCATACTTGGACTGTGCCGTGTCACCCCACATCCAAGATCCCCCAGACTACTGGGCAGAAAAACTTGAATTGTGGCTGCAACTGGCCGAATTTGCCCTTGATAAGCTTTCCTGCCGGACCAGTAGTGGGGCATCAGAATGGGTGGCAAGTTACCCGAAAGAGGACTCGCCTTTCAACAAAAAATGTTGAGAGACTAAGCTTTGTAAAGATGAATCAGGCATGGATCAGCCAGAATTTCCACACATCGGTACCTAATACATTAGGCTAGATCATTCTGGCATTAATGTTCTGACTGCAGTGTGCTGTCACACAAAATTATTGTGAAACATTTCCCCTTACTCCTGGCCACATGTTTCAGTATTCTGATGCTGCCACACACCTGTTGCCTCTGCTACTATCTTCTCCTTCTGCGACCATATTGTGCTGTTACTGCCACTGCTGTTGCTCCACACCTCCCCACTCTGACTGGGCCACTATAATGACTCCTCTCGCTGTTGCCACCCTCACCACTCTGTGACTGGGCCACTATGTTGACTCCTCTTGCTGTTGCCACCCTAAACAGTATGTTCCACTTTTCCAGGGAGCAGTCTGGCCTTGTTGAAATCACAGTTTGAAAAATAAAAACCACAACGGATCCTGTCTTTGGATAATCTGTAAGGCCTCTATCCCACGGTTAGTGTTTTGCATCAGTATTTGCTCATGATTTGGAAGCCAAAAGCAGGAGTGGGTCCAAAAGACAAAAGACGTGCAAATATTTCCTTCACATGTCATTCCTGTTTTTGCCTTACCAATACTGATCAATTACTGACCAAATACTGACCGAGTGGCGGATACTTAAAACACAGGATCCATATTTTGTTGGGTTGTTCTTCTGATGGATCAGAAATGGGGAAATATAAACAGTGATGTCAACACAAATTTACTGCTGACACTCTCTCCCCTCTGTTATGGGGCCACTACTTGTATCAGTGTGTTACACACCAGGTTCTCAAGCAACTTATGTGAAACAGGAGACGGTATAAAAAGAGACCAGATATAGTTGAATCTTGGGCCACTGCATGGTTAAGTACATTATACCTGATGCAAACATTGACCTTTAATGCTGAGTTCACACTTCAGTTACTTGGTCAGTTAATTCCAGCAGTTACTGTATGGTAAGCCAAAATCAGGAGTGATTCATACTCTCAGATAAGGTATCATGAAAAGATCTGCATCGGTTCTGTGCTTTGGACCCATAACTGACCAGATATGGGAAGTGTGAACTGAGCCTAATAGTGACGAATGTCAATGCGCACATCCCTATACTGTATGTGACTTGCCTATCATACTGATGCACAGTAACTGTTTCACAACCAGAAAAAACTAGCTATGCATGTTGCTGCAATGCACAGTGATGTACACCACAATACAATATCCCTGTAGGCTGGGACATAGCTGATTAAACGTGCTTTGTGACAAATTATCACAGAACGAAGCAAACTTTTTTGAAAATTAGTCAAAGCATCTGAATCGAATTTTTGAAAATCTCGCTCATCTGTAATAATAATCTTACACGGTGCAAATTTTCAGCTCAGTACCATGGTTAGCTACCCAGCAGATAAAAAAAAGCCCATTCCTGGTTAGTTTCTGCGAATAGTGCACTAAGCTGATATTTCAGCAAAGCCCTTGATCTCCTAATGACCTCAGTGTAGTTGGATTAAGATACAATTACTCCCACAGAACTCTTGTAGCTTTTTGAAGTATCTAATGGTAGACCAACCATTTTCATTTTTTCAGAGATAAGGCAGGAAAAAAGCTTTAATGGACAATTTGTGTAATAACTGCCTGATATATAAATATATTCCTCGACTTTTTAGAAAATCCAGATAGGGATAGAATTACATTAAAATGAAAATGGTTAGAATGGTTTCATGTCTAGTAATGCAATTGAAGAATTTGAAATGTTGTTATTTTCACATGACATTTAATGTATGATTTTTTTTTTGTCGTGCAAAATAAATTGCCATTTTGCCATGATTTTTTGCCCAAAATAAATTGCTGTTTTTGTCTCCCCTTTCTTTGGTTGGAACTGAGGTGCAATATAAAAAAAAGTAACCAACATGAACAAGAATAGAAAAAATAGAAGACCTTATTCTTAATATCTACAACCCCTGTACTAGCATGTTCTAAAAACTGATAGTATGTGTAATATATAACCTCATTTTTTTAAAAAGGGGGGTGCTGTGTAAAATGTAAATAGGGGAGACCCTAAGCATAGAAGAGGTCTCTCTCCACACCTCTGTATGACTGTTCATCAACGAAAGTATTCACAAAATTGAGTACTTCTCTGTAGTGAGGGGCGGACCGGTGGATGTCTGGGTTTGAGGGGTTTGACCAAACTTGACCCCAAACAATGAACCCCATTGAAGTCAATGAGGACCCTAATTTTGGGGCTGAAAAATGGCTGTAAAAAAAGTCATAGAAATGGCTAGAGGGCTGCAAAAGACTCCAGAATGGGGATAAAAGCAGTACAATTGCCCTACAAACAAATCTTGAACCACGAGGTGCAGGTCCAAGTGGAGTAGGAAGTTGAGAAGGCTGTGGATGGGGCAGTGTAGGTGGAAGAGTCGGAGGAGGTGGAGGAACAAGCCAACACTCTTTCAGTTTTTTTTTATGTGTCTGTCAATTCTGTGTGTGACCTTTAGTAATTTTTTGTCGTGCGGCTGGTATATATTTCCCTACTATGCCAAAATAAGATAATAATCTTGAGCCAGGAGGTGGACTTCCTAGTGGAGGAGGAGAGGGACATGGAAGTGTAGCTGGAAGAGGCGGGGGAGGAAGCCAACACTGTTTCTGTTTGTTTTTTTCCATGTGTCCATCAATACTGTGTCAGGTTGCTAAGGGCCACAGTGTGACAATTTGGTGCATGTATGTCCTGGGTAAAAACTGGGTAAAAATGTTTGTCTTAGTTTCAGTCAAGATCCCATACGTCTACTATCTGGGGATTATATATTAAAATAATTTGTCTCCTACTACAGCTAGACGGATGCCAAAAGGTTGTTCTAAATGTAAGAAAACTGCCAGAGTGTCACAGACACACTCCACAGAAAAATTTCCTCTCCTACTACAGTTAGACAGATGCAAAGGGAGTGCTCTTAATTAAAAGTTTGTTTGGTTTTTAATTTAATTTTGAAAAAAATTTTTTGTTACTGTAGTCTCCAAAACATTGGGACATGGCAAAGAGAACGCACAATGTGAGCTGGAGTTTAACAATGGCTGTGGAGGGGGGTAGAGAGGCTGTCCCAGATGGATCGGGACAGATGGCGTGCTTCGGTAACTGGACGTACATGTAAGGAAAAGGCGTGGCCAAAAATGGGCGAGCACCAAGCGGGTGGTGTTTTGCAGATTGGGAACCTAAAGAGGAGCATTTTGGTGAGGGCAGGGTGGCAGATGGATGATATCCCTGTTTTGATAGAGCGACATGCCTCCTGCAATGGGGCTGGGGCCTGGAGGCTGTTGCCTTGAGAAGTGTTCTGCTTCAGTGAACGGCGGACTCGGCCGCGAACCCTTTTTGGTGGATTTCTTAATTTTAAAGTGTAACTGCCATTTCACTACCAAAAATGAAATTCCTAACATATGTGATGCTGAAGGGCAGATATTCACAAAGCTTTATTTCGCAGTTAATTTTACCTTTCCGATGTCTGTATTCAGCCCTTAGCAACCCTATTTCTTTGTGCTTCTATTTCAGCATCCTCCTAAGATGTCCTCTGCTGCACTTCCTGTGGTGATCTTTGCCCTGTCTTTGAGGACATTCTGTATTTCCCTCACTTCCCATAACCCCTTGCTCTCCTTACATGAACTAGCAGGACCAATTAGAATGCAGATAACCTCCACCACTATCCCAGAGCAGTGTGTATCCTCTTACATACAGCTAACCAGAGACAGACAAGACTAATCAGGATCCAGAAAACTTCCCCCACTCTCCCAGAGCAGTGTGTATTCTCTCACATACAGCTAACCAGATACAAGCTCTGCAATTATATGAAATCAGTAAGCACTTGTTTTAGGCTACTTTCACACTAGCGATAATATTTTCAGGTATCCGTCATAGCCTCATAGGGTCTCAATATCGGAACAAAATTCATTGTCAATAGGGCCAAAATTGAACTGAACTGAATGCTCCAAAATGCATTTCATTCCGTTCTCATACCGGAGAGCAAACCGCAGCATGCTGCAGTTTGCTTTCCATCCTGGGTTGTGGGGCATTGTCATGACCCACAATGCAAGTCAATGGGGACGGATAAGTTTTCTCTGACACAATAGAAAATGGATCCATCCCCCATTGACTTTCAATGGAGTTCATGACGGATCCGTCTTGGGTATGTTAAAGATAATACAACCAAATCCGTTCATAACGAATGCAGATGGTTGTATTATCAGTAACGGAAGCATTCTTGCTAAGCCCTGCCTGATCCAGCAAAAAATCCTAGTGTGAAAGTAGCCTTAGCCTCTTAATAGTGTTGAGCGAACAGTTCAAGCATAGTTCGGGTTCGTACCGTATTTTGGGGTGTTTGGGACCCGGACCCGGACCCGAACATTTTCAAAAAAGTTCGAGTTCGGGTCCGTTGTTCGGCGATTTCTTCCCGCTTTCTGAAGGGCTGCATAGCAGCCAATCAGCTAGCATTTTACTTCTTGCCCTAAGAAGCCATCACAGCCATGCCTACTAATGGCATGGCTGTGATTGGCCAAGTGCAGCATGTGACCCAGCCTCTATTTAAGGGGTTAAATACAATTGCCAAAATACCATTCCCTTAAATCTGGTGTTCCAGCTTTGGCTAGCCAAGTGTAATACTGTCTGCTGTCTGGCAAAGGATGGATTATTTTCTGTGGTGAAAATCAATTGCCAAAATAGCAATACCCTGAATCTGGTGTCCCAGCACTGTCTGGCAAAGTATAATAGTGTCCTGAATTTGGTGTCCTAGCACTGGCTGGCAAAGTATAATAGTGTCCGCCAAAACATATATTTTGTTATGGGGTAAAATTCACTTGCCAAAATAGCAATACCCTGAATCTGGTGATTTTATCACGAATATCAGCACTTCGCTAATTCGCGAATATTTCAAATATAGCGCTATAAATTCGCTATTTCGAATATTCGTTTTTTTTTTTTTTTTGTTATATTTTTTTCTTTCCCACTTCCCAAAAGTAGTTCTTACCTGTCCTGAGGATTCCTGGCTTCCTGGCTGCTCCAGTCAGTGCCCGTTGCCGCTTCTGCTGACTTCCGTGCTCATGGAGCGTCCCCATCACCGTGGGAACGTTTCCATATACTAAAATGTACTGTCGGATTTGAGAATTACGTTGAAACCACAATGCGATTAATTCAAGTTATATTAATCGCATTGCAATTACAACTTAGCAGTGCACTGCTATCTTACATATTAGGCTACAATTAACGAATATGGAATATAGCGGCAGTGCTAAGTAGAAATCGCAATGCGATTAGTCCAAGTTACATTAATCGCATTGCGATTTCAATTAGCACTGCTATAATATATTCCATACTAGCAAGCTGACCCATTATAAACCCAGCTCTAAGTTGAAATCTCAATGCGATTAATATAACTTGAAGTAATCGCATTGCGATTTCTACTTAGCACTGCTGCTATATTCCATATTCGTTAATTCTAGCCTACTATGTAAGATAGCAGTGCTAAGTTGTAATCGCAATGCTATTAATATAACTTGAATTAATCGCATTGCGATTTCAACAGACATGGTTTACTATGGTTGCTAAAACGAAGATGGAGAATACTTTGTTATCTTCGTTTTGAGGAATATGACAAATACATTCGTCATATTCGCTAATTCTACCAAGCCAACCATAGTAAACCAGGTCTAAGTAGAAATCGCAATGCGATTAATTCAAGTTACTGTATATTAATCGCATTGCAATTTTAAGGTAATTCACAAATCCGACAGTACATTTTACTATGGAGATGTTCTTGGCTTGGTGCAATTAGCGAATATGACGAATGTATTCGTCATATTCCACAAAACGAAGATAGGAGGGTTGACTATAGAGACAGCTGTGTTTAATTCGCTATGCGATTATATATTTTTTTTTTTTTAATAAATAGAATAATTATAATAATTATCAAGTAATATAATTATTCTATTAAAAAAAGCAAAGTAATATAAAAGCGAATTAAACACAGCTGTCTCTATAGTCAACCTTCCTATTTGATTGCTAGAATTAGCGAAGTTGACGAATAGGTTGCTAAAACGAAGATGGAGAATACTACGTTATCTTCGTTTTGAGGAATATGACGAATACATTCGTCATATTCGTCATCTTCGCTATAATTCTAGATATGAAACCAATAGGAAAGTAGCCTAAGTTAAAATCGCAATACGCGATTATTTAACTCGCATATTAATCACGATAACTAGAAAAATGACAAATATTCGCGAATTTCGTCTAAATCGAATATGGCACCTGCTGCTCATCACTAGTGTCCCAGCACTGGCTGGCAAAGTTTAATAGTGTCCGCCAAAACATATATTTTGTTCTGGGGTGAAATTCAATTGCCAAAATAGCAATACCCTGATTCTGGTGTCCCAGCACTGGCTGGCAAAGTATAATAGTGTCCGCCAAAACATATATTTTGTTCTGGGGTGAAATTCAATTGCCAAAATAGCAATACCCTGAATCTGGTGTCCCAGCACTGGCTAGCAAAGTTTAATAGTGTCCGCCAAAACATATATTTTGTTCTGGGGTAAAATTCAATTGCCAAAATAGCAATACCCTGATTCTGGTGTCCCAGCTCTGGCTGGCAAAGAATAATAGTGTCCGCCAAAACATATATTTTGTTCTGGGGTGAAATTCACTTGCCAATATAGCAATACCCTAAATCTGGTGTTCCAGCTGTTGCAGGCCAAGTGTTAATTTGTCCGTAAAAGGGTATATTACACTTAAGGTGTATTTCCAAGTGCTGAGAGAGTCATCCTCAATAACTTCACATGCTACCGTGCATCTCCCATTGTATTTCTGTCTGTTAAAGGGTATATTACACAAAGTGTTAAAATACAATTGCTGAAGGCATAATCCTACATATTTTTTCACACGCTACTGTGCATCTCCAAGTATAAATCTGTCCATAAAAGAATACCTTTCTTCCATGGCCTAAATACTAGCCCTAAAAGAGATATTCCCCTAAATCAGTGGTTACTGCTGTGCCTGAATTAGTTTAATACGCTACATAAATAAATAGGCAGATAGTGTTAGGTGCCTGTAAAAAAAAAGGCCGGAATTTGAAATCAATACATTGGGCCAAATATTTTTTTTCTTTTTGTGGTGCTTGGTGAACGGTAACAATGAGGAAAACATCTAGTAAGGGAAGCAGATGCGGTCGTGGTGGTGTTAGTGTACCCTCTGTTGCTGGGAGGACATGGCCATTCTGCCACAGCCACACGTCCTAGTGAACCAACTACCTCAGGTTCCAGTACCCGCCAGAATTTACAGCGATATTTGGGGCCCAATGCCGTTCTAAGGATGATAAGGCCTGAGCAGGTACAGGCGGTAGTCAATTGGGTGGCCGACAGTGGATCCAGCACGTATACAACATTATCTCCCACCCAGTCTTCTGCAGAAAGCGCACAGGTGGCGCATGAAAACCAAGCCCATCAGTCTGTCACATCACCCCCATGCATATCAGGGAAACTGTCTGAGCCTCAAGTTATGCAGCAGTCTCTTATGCTGTTTGAAGACAATGCAGGCAGGGTTTCCCAAGTGAATCCACTTAGCCCTTCCCCAGTGGTGGAAGACATAGAATGCACTGATGCACAACCACTGAAGTTTCCTGATGATGAGGACATGGGAATACCACCTCATCGGAGTCTCTGATGATGACGAAAACACAGGTGCCAACTGCTGCGTCTTTCTGCAGTGTGCAGACCGAACAGGAGATCAGGGAGGAAGACTGTGTGGAAGACGATGCAGGGGACGATGAGGTCCTAGACCCCACATGGAATGAATGTCGTGCCACTGACTTTCATAGTTCAGAGGAAGAGGCAGTGGTGAAACCGAGCCAACAGCGTAGCAAAAGAGGGAGCAGGGGGCAAAAGCAGAACAGCCGCCGCCAAGAGAGTTCGCCTGCTACTGGCCACCGCCACCAGGGACCGAGCACCCCAAAGGCAGCTTCAAGGAGTTCCCTGGCATGGCACTTCTTTAATCAATGTGCTGACGACAAGACCCGAGTGGTTTGCACGCTGTGCCATCAGAGCCTGAAGCGAGGCATTAACGTTCTGAACCTTAGCACAAACCGCATGACCAGGAATCTACATGCAAAGCATGAACTACAGTGGAGTAGACACCTTAAAAGCAAGGAACTCACTCTGGCTCCCCCTGCTCCCTCTTCTGCTGCTGCCTCGGCCTCTTCCTCCGCCTCGGGAGGAATGTTGGCACCTGCCGCCCAGCAAACAGAGGATGTGCCACCGACACCACCACCTGCGTCACCAAGCATCGCCACCATGTCACACAGCAGCGTTCAGCTCTCCATCTCACAAACTTTGGAGAGAAAGCGTAAATTCCCACCTAGCCACCCTTGAGCTGTGGGCCTGAATGCCAGCATTTCTAAACTACTGGCCCTTGAAATGCTGTCATTCAGGCTGGTGGACACAGACAGCTTCAAACAGCTAATGTCCATGGCTGTCCCACAGTATGTTCATTCCAGCCGCCACTACTTCTCCAACACAGCCGTGCCTTCCCTGCACAACTAAGTATCCGATAAAATCAAGTGTGCACTGCAGAACACCATCTGTGACAAGGTCCACCTAACCACAGATACGTGGACCAGTAAGCACGGCCAGGGACGATATATCTCCCTAACTGCACACTGGGTAAATGTAGTGGCGGCTGGGCCCCAGGCGGAGAGTTCCTTGGCGCACGTCCTTCCGCCGCCAAGGATCGCACGGCATCATTCTTTGCCTCCTGTAGCCTCCTCCTCCTACTCGGCTTCCTCCTCCTCTGCTTCCACCTGTTCATCCAGTCAGCCACACACCTTCACCACCAACTTCAGCACAGCCCGGGGTAAACATCAGCAGGCCATTCTGAAACTCATATGTTTGGGGGACAGGCCCCACACCGCGCAGGAGTTGTGGCGGGGTATTGAACAACAGACTGATGCGTGGTTTCTGCCGGTGGGCCTCAAGCCCGGCCTGGTGTTGTGCGATAATAGGCGAAATCTCGTCGCAGCTCTTGGACTAGCCGGTTTGACGCACATCCCTTGTCTGGCGCATGTGCTGAATTTGGTGGTGCAGAAGTTCATTCACAACTACCCCGGCATGTCAGAGCTGCTGAATAAAGTGCGGGCTGTCTGCGCGCACTTCCGGCATTTACATCCTGCCGCTGCTCGCCTGCTACAGCGGAACTTCGGCCTTCCCGCTCACCGCCTCATAATGTGGAGAGAGTGTGCGAGCAGCAGCAGGCCATAGTGGAGTTTCAGCTGCAGTACGCACGCGTCAGTCACACTGAGGAACAGCACCACTTCACCACCAATGATTGGGCCACCTGTGTGCCCTGTTGCGCTGTTTCTAGTACTTCACTAACATGGCCAGTGGCGGTGACACCGTCATCAGCGTTACAATACCACTTCTATGTCTCCTTGAGAATACGCTTTTCGGAGGTGGCCCAGGAGGAGGAGGAGGAGGATGAGGGGTCATTTTCAGCACTTTCAGGCCAGTCTGTTAGAAGTGGCTCAGAGGGAGGTTTTTTAAAGCAGCAGAGGCCAGGTACAAATGTGGCCAGCCAGGGCCCACTACTGGAGGACGAGGAGGATGAGGAGGAGGTGGAAGATAATGAGGATGAAGCAGGTTCACACACGACACAGCTCAGGCCCATCATTGGTGCATGGCTGGGGGGATATGTAGGACGATGACGATACGCAGAGGACAGCTTGTCCTTACCTCTGGGGAGCCTGGCACACTTGAGCGACTACATGCTGCAGTGCCTGCGCAACGACAGCAGAGTTGCACACATTTTAACGTGTGCGGACAACTGGGTTGCCACCCTGCTGAATCCCCGGTACAAAGACAATGTGCCCACCTTACTTCCTGCACTGGAGCGTGATAGGAAGATGCGCGAGTACAAGCGCACGCTGGTAGACGCGCTCCTGAGAGCATTCCCAAATGTCACAGGGAACAGGTGGAAGCCCAAGGCGAAGGCAGAGGAGGAGCAAGAGGTCGCCAACACAGCTGTGTCACGGCCAGCTCCTCTGAGTGCAGGATTAGCATGGCAGAAATGTGGAAAAGTTTTGTCTCCACGCCACAGCTAACTGCACCACCACCTGATATGGAACGTGTTAGCAGGAGGCAGCATTTCACTAACATGGTTGAACAGTACATCTGCACACCCCTACACGTACTGACTGATGTTTCGGCCCCATTCAACTTCTGGGTCTCCAAATTGTCCACGTGGCCAGAGTTAGCATTTTATGCCTTGGAGGTGTTGGCCTGCCCGGCGGCCAGCGTTTTGTCTGAACATATATTCAGCACGGCAGGGGGCGTCATTACTGACAAACGCAGCCGCTTGTCCACAGCCAATGTGGACAAGCTGACGTTCATAAAAATGAACCAGGCATGGATCTCACAGGACCTGTGCCTCCCTTGTGCAGAATAAACATTTATAACTGCCTCCCCCTCAACCATGTATTCTTGTACTCCGGGGCACTTCTTTATTGAATCCTAATTTTTTTAACTTTACCATGATCTTGCAGTGCAACCCAAAGTTGAATGAACCTCTACTCAATCTGTGCCCCGGGGCCTAAATAGTGAGAGTGGCCTGTTACAATGGTGGATGACATGAAGCCTAAACCTCTGCCATGCGACCTCTCTCCTCTGTCTGGGTGCCGTGGGCTAAATATCTGGAAGTGGCCTTCTCCAGTGGTGGGTGATATGATGCCATATTCCTTGCTGTGGGACCTCTCTCCTCTGTCTGGATGCTGGGGCCTAAATAACTGAAAGTGGCCTTCTCCAGTGGTGGGTGATATGACGCATGATTCATTGCTGTGGGACCTCTCTCCTCTGTCTGGGTGCTGAGGCTGAAATAACTGAAAGTGGCCTTCTCCAGTGGTGGTTGATATGACGCCTTATTCCTTATTCCTTGCTGTGGGACCTCTCTCCTCTGTCTAGGTGCTGGGGCCTAAATAACTGATAGTGGCCTTCTCCAGTGGTGGGTGATATGACGCCTTATTCCTTGCTGTGGGACCTCTCTCCTCTGTCTGGGTGCTGGGGCCGAAATAACTGATAGTGGCCTATTCCAGGGGTGGGTGATATGACGCCTTATTCCATGCTGCGGGACCTCTCTCCTCTGTCTAGGTGCTGGGGCCTAAATAACTGAAAGTGGCCTTCTCCAGTGGTGGGTGATATGACGCATGATTCCTTGCTGTGGGACCTCTCTCCTCTGTCTGGGTGCTGGGGCCGAAATAACTGAAAGTGGCCTCCTCCAGTGGTGGGTGATATGACGCCTTATTCCTTGCTATGGGACCTCTCTCCTCTGTCTGGGTGCTGGGGCCTAAATAATTGAAAGTGGCGTTCTCCAGTGGTGGGTGATATGACGCCTTATTTCTTGCTGTGGGACCTCTCTCCTCTGTCTGGGTGCTTGGGCCTAAATAACTGAAAGTGGCCTTCTCCAGTGGTGGGTGATATGACGCATGATTCTCTGCTATAGGACCTCTTTCCAATTGATATTGGTTAATTTTTATTTATTTTATTTTAATTCATTTCCCTATCCACATTTGTTTGCAGGGCATTTACCTACATTTTGCTGCCTTTTGCAGCCCTCTAGCCCTTTCCTGGACTAGTTTACTGCCTTTTTAGTGCCCAAAAGTTCGGGTCACCATTGACTTCAATGGGGTTCGGGATAAAGTTTGGGTCGAGTTTGGATCCCGAACCCGAACATTTTTGGGAAGTTCGGCCGAACTTCTCGAACCCGAATATCAGGGTGTTCGCTCATCTCTACCTCTTAATAGTCACCTGTCAGCTCTGCAGCTGCTCCCTCATTCTCCTGCACACTCATAGGGAGTGGGACTGCTTTAGCTGCTCATATCTCTGGTTTGATACCAGATAGATATGGGCTTTGTATTGTTTGAAAGTTGGCATTCCAAGCTTTCAGTCAATACCAGAATTACAGCAGTATGTTCAGTACAGGAGAAGAGATCACTGTTAGAAATTGGGATGGTGTAAATGCAGCTGAAAGTGAAAGTAAAAGCAGATTTTACCCACCATTTTTTCTCTGTTGCTTGGACTTTAGCTGTCATTCTGGTCTTGTATGAAAGCCTGTAATGTCAGCTTTCAAAGACCAGTTGCATGTTTCTAGCTGCTACCATTCAGGAGATATCACCATCTAAAGCTGCCCTTCCTCTCCACTTTCTGCCCCACCCCAGGGACTCATGGCTGTGCTCCTCCTCCCAGTGCTCTTCCCGCCACTCAGGGCTGTGCTCCTCCTCCCAGTGCTCTCCCGGGCACTCAGTGCTGTATCCTCCTCCCAGTACTGCCCATCTCTTGTTTATAATACAGAGGAGCTGGCTGCACATGACAACGCTGTGAGATGAGGTTTGCAGTATAGGAAAGTAGCACACATTTGTAGGAGTTATCAGGTAAAACTGAAAATGATTACATTTTAAAACAAAAAAGCATTTATACAGCAGGGTGTACTAAACCATTTGGGTATAAAAATAAAACAGCAGTTACACTTAAAAATTCTGAATGTCACAGACACACTACAGAAGAATTTTCTTTCCTACAACAGTTAGAGGAATGAAGGGGTGTGCTTAATTTAAAAAAAAAATGCCACAGACACACTCCACAAAAGAACTTCCTCTACTACAACAGTTAGACGGATGCAAAAGGTGTGTTCTTATTTCAATTTCAATAATTTTTTTTTTGGGTGGAGGGGGGGTTGGTAATTGTTGGCCCCGATACATTGGGAAAAAGAAAAGAGAATGCACAAACTGCGCTGGAGTATAACAATGGCTGGGTACGGCCGGTATACTTATCTACTCTGGCCAAGGGACAGACAAGTCCTGTATGATCCAGGCCTGGTTCATTTTAATGAACATGAGCTTGTCCATGTTGGATGTGGACAGGTGGATGCGCTTTTCTGTGATCACCCCACCCTCCCACCATGCTAAAAATACATTCGGACAATACACTGGCCACATGGCAGGCCAGCACCTCCAAGGCGTAAAGAGCATGCTCAGGGCATGTGCCTAATTTAAAGACCCAGAAGTTGAATGGGGCAGACCCATCAGACAGTACATGCACCATGTTGCTGAAATGCTGCCTCCAGCTAACATGGTCTATCATTATCAGCTGGTGATGCTGGATGCTGTTGCAGGCTGACAAAGATTTTTCACATTTTGGCCATGCTAACCCTCCCTTCTGAGGTGCTGGTGGTTTCCCAGCTGCGTTGGTGACTTCTTCCTCCTGTTGATGACTTTTTCCCAGCTGTTAGGTGGGAATGCCATCAGTAGCACGTCTACCAGCATGCGCTTTTACTAGCGCATCTTCCAATCATGCTCCAGTGATGGAATTTAAGGGCGGTACATTGTCATTGTAGCGGGGATCCAGCAGGGTGGCCATCCAGTAATCAGCACCGGTTAGAATTTGGGCAACTCTGTGGTCATTGCGCAGTCAATGCAGCATGTAAATCCCTCATGTGTGCCAGGCTGCCCAGAGGCAGAGACAAGCTGTCCTCGGTGGGAGGTGTATCATCTGTGTTCTCTCTATCCCCCCAGCCACACTAAAATGCTTCCCGCAAGCTGATTAGTGTGCCACCCTGTTGTGAACGCGGATCCTCCTCCGCATCGTCTTCATCATCCTCCTCATCCTCCAAAACTGTTCCCTGGCTGGACAGTTGTGTACCTGGCCGCTGTTGGTGTAGGAACCCACCCTCTGAGCCACTTGTGAACGACTGGCGTGATAACTGTTGCAATGAACCCTCTTCCTCCTCCTCTTGTGAACGACTGGCGTGATAACTGTTGCAATGATCCCTCTTCCTCCTCCTCTTCCTCTTGGGCCACATCCTCTTCCATCATCTCACAAAGCGTTTTTTCAAGGAGACATAAAAGTGGGATAGTAATGCTGAGGGCAGCATCATCGGCACTGGCCATGTTAGTGGAGTACTCGAAACAGCATAACACGGCACTCACATCCCGCACGGAGGTCCACCCGTTGGGGAAGTGGTGCTGTTCTGCACAGAATATGAGACAGTGAGCGGAAAGGCAGAAGTCATGCTGTAGCGCAGACAGACGAGCAGCAGGCTGAGAATGCCAAAAGCGCGCACAGATGGCCCTCACTTTCTGCAGCAGCTCTGACATATCAGGGTAATTTTTCAGGAACCTCTGCACCACCAAGTTCAGTACATGCGCCAGGCAAGAGATGTGTGTCAAACCAGCTAGGGCCAGAGCTGCTACGAGATTTTGCCCATTGTCGCACACCACCAGACTGGGCTTGAGGCTCAGTGGCACCAAACACTAATCGGTCTTTTGTTCCATAAAGCTCTTGGGCAGTGTGGGATCTTTCCCCCAACAGTTTCCCCCTTGCTGTGCTGAAGTGGTAGAGGTGTTGCGCTGACCTGATGAGATGGCGGTAGATGAATAAGGGAAGTGGAGGAGGAGGAGGCAAAAGGAGCCACCGAGAAAACTTCAGCAATCCTCGGTAGTGGTAGGACATGTGCCAAACCGCCCTCCGCCTCAGGCTAAGATGCCACTACATTTACCCAGTGGGCAGTTAGGGAGATATAACGTCCCGTCCCCGCCTGTTCTTACTGGTTCACGTATCAGTGGTTATATGGACCTTGCCACTGACGGTATTGCACAGCACACACCTGATTTTTTTCTGCCTCTTGTTCGTGCAGGGCAGGGACGGCCTGCCTTGAAAAGTCATAGCGGATGGGAACCACTTACCGTTGGACAGCTACCATAATGATATTTTTAAAACTGTCAGACAGAATGGCAGCGTTTCAAAGGCCAAGAATTTGGAAATGCTATTCAGGGCCAGAGCTCGCCTGTGGGTAGGGGGGTACTTCCTTTTTCTCTCCAGTGTTTGGGAGAACGCTTCCATGGGACAGTGTGCAAATGCTCAGTGACGGTGGTGGAGGTAGTGGTGGTTTTGCTGCCACATCCTCTGTTACACAATTTAACAGAATGGAGGGCCTACTCCAGCCATATGAGGGCAGGGGCACTGACAGTCTGACAGAAAATCATTCATTATATTATGAAATATATACATTAAGAAAGGGGGCAAAAAATTAAATATACACATTGAGAGAGGGGGCAAAAAATAAAAGATATAAATTGAGAGAGGGGGCAAAAATTAAATATATCCATTAATAGAGGAGGCAAAATGGAATATATTCATTGAGAGGGGGGCATAAAATGAAATGTATACAGTAAGAGAGGGGGCAAAATGAAATATATACAGTGAGAGAAGAGACAATATATAATATGTATTTTGAGAGAGGGGGCAAAATGGAATATATAAGGTGAGAGAGGGGCAAAATGGAATATATATTTTATAAGGTAACAATAAAAAATTAAACACCTACCTTCTATTTAATATTGTATTACAACTGATTCAAACCTATAGTGGGGATGGGGCGGGCCCAATTCAAAGTTTGCCCTGGGGCCCATTGATCTCTAGTTAAGCCGCTGGACAGGACAGTACACCAGGAGATGTGGAGGGGGCCGTAGGAGGGCAAGAACCCAGTAGCAGGACGCTACCTTCTCCATTGTGCAAGGAGGAACAGGAGGAGCAGTGCCAGAGCCCTGCAAAATTACCTCCAGCAGGCCACTAATATCCATGTGTGTCTGCTTAAACTTTCAGAAACAGACTCCATGAGGGTGGTATGAGGGCCCGACGTACACAAGTCAGTGTTGTGCTTACAGCCCAACACCGTGCAGGGCGATTGGCATTTGCCAGAAAACACCAAGATGGGCAAAGTTGACATTGGAGTCCTGTGCTCTTCACAAATGAGATCAGGTTTGCACTGAGTACATGTGACAGACATGACAGAGTTTGGAGACGCCGTGGAGAATGTTCTGCTGCCTGCAACATCATCCAGCATGACCGGTTGGCAGTGGGTCAGTAATGTGTGGGGAGGCATTTCTTTGGAGGGCCGCACAGCCCTCCATGTGCTAGCCAGAGGTACCCTGACTGCCACTAGGTACTGAGATGAGATCCCCTTTGTGAGACCATATGCAGATGAAGTGGGCCTTTGGTTCCTTTTGATGCATGACAATTAGTGAGGATCGAGCACCAAAGTATATGGGTGTTTGGGTGTTCGGCCCGAACACATTGCTATATTCGCGTGCTCGGCCGAGCACCCGAGTATAATGGAAGTCAATGGGAGACAACCAGGCACCCACTGCTCTGAAGAGGGGAGGCTGCCTGGTCCATTGGAAAAGGTCAGAAAGTGACAGAAACACCACCAAAATGGATTGGGAATAGCATGGGGACGATGTCTGGATGCATCTTTGATTCCCAGGTCGCTGCTGGAAACCATGTTGTCCGAGTTGTACGCCACTTTTACAGACTGACAAAAATACACACAAAACCCCACCAAAAAAACAATTTCACAGGAAAAATTGTTAGGAAACATTCTTTCCTGTATATCCAATTGTATATAAAGTGCAAGTGCTGCAAAAAAGCACAAACAAGAGGAACTCCGAAACAGCCTGTATATCACATAAAGGAGGGCTTCATTAACACTGTGGTACAGGTAGTGGGACTCCTACACTCATAAAGCCTATGCACTTAGTGAAAGGGCTGCCAAAATTACAAGGAATCGGCACTGCAATACACCCTTTGTTACACATAAAGGAGGGCATCATACACACCCTTGAAAAATTATCATTGCTGGCCTACTGTTGACCCTCCAAAACATTAGGAGCAAGGTCATGCTGTTGGCCCTCGCCCCTAATGTTTTAGAGGGCCAACAGCATGACCTTGCTCCTAATGTTTTGGAGAGTCAACAGCAGGCCAGCAATGATAATTTTGCTGAGCAAGTGAGCATTGCAAACAATGGTGGACGAGTGCCTGCTGCTTAGCTGACGCTGTAAAATATTGTAGTTGAGGGCCTGCAGGTGTGCTGACCCTCTCAAATATTGTAAGTGAGGGCCTGCAGGTGAGCTGACCCTCTAAAATATTGTAGGTGAGGGCCTGCAGGTGAGCTGACCCTGTAAAATATTGTAGTTGAGGGCCTGCAGGTGAGCTGACCCTCCCTGAAGAGGGACATGAGGAGATCTTGTGCACTGATTCCCAAACTCTTCAGCCTCAACAGTCAGAAGAAGATGATGGTGGGGAATGGCAATTAGTGTTTCATGAGGTGGATGATGCGGATGAGACACAGTTGTCAATAAGTGAGGGTCTTGTTAGGTGAACACCACAAGTTAAGAGGATGACCCGAATGAGGAAGTGGAAGAGGGGGTGGTGGACGATGACATCACTGACCCAACCTGGGAAGGTGGCAAGCCAAGCAAGGACAGCAATACAAAGGGGGAGGGATCCACAACAGGCTGGAAGAGGCTTTGGGATGGCAAAAGGGAGAAGGCAGCCCACACCAAATAGGCCCGCATACAGATGTCCTTAACCCAGGCCTTTGAACGTAAGCGCAAATACCCAGCGACCCACCCACAGGCCATAGTTTTAAATGCACACCTTTAAAAATTGCTGGCCCTGGAAATGTTGCCATTTAGGTCTGTGGACACTGAGGCTTTCCTCAGCCTCATGGCGGCGGATGTCTGTCGTTACTCATTTCCCAGGCGCCACTATTTTTCTCGGTGTGCCGTCCCCTCATTACACCAGCAATTGTGTCCCGTAACATCACCCGTGCCCTGACCAACGCAGTTATTGGGAAGGTCTACTTAACGACTGACACTTGGACAAGTGCTTTTGACCAGGGACACTACATTTCCGTGATGGCACACTGGGTGAACCTTGTGGAGGCCGGTATCTAGTCGTACCCTAGAATGGCACATTTGCTATCAATGCCAAGGATTGCGGGCCCCCATTCCATCAGGATTTTCACCACCACCTAGATTAGTTGCAGGAAACCCCCCTTCTCCTACTCCTACTCCACTTACACCTCTGAATTCTCATCTTGCAGCACCAGTCAGCCATCAGTTAGTAGCTGGAAGCAGTGTAGCACAGCAGTGGGGAAGCGGCAACAGGCCGTGCTGAAACTCATTTGCTTAGGTGACAAACAGCACACCGCCGCAGAGCTATGGCAGGGTATAAGGGACCACACTGAGCTGTGGCTCTCGCCACTCAACCTACAACCAGACATGGTTGGTTATTGTGTCTGATAATGGCCGTAACTTGTTGGCAGCTTTGGAGCTTGGCAAGATCACAACGAGAGTGGAGGTAAACCAATGGCATGGCCTGTTAATTAGCTCATAAATAAACAATAACATATTTTACAACCATAAACCATAATAACAATAATAATACCAACAATAATACAACCACAAACCATAATAACAATAGAACAGAGTGTAATTGCAGATAAATTTAGAGCTGACAGCAGGGTACAGCTGGCGGCAGAGTACGTAGTTCCTTGTGCAACCCACAAGGGGAGATGAGAGGAACACACAGCAGTTCCAACAGAGGCAGGACAACACTCTTCAAGACCTGGAACAGTTTCATGACACCCCTGCCAGCACCCTCACCCTGATGCGCGGCCTAGTGTCACAAGGCGGGTAAAAATTTTGGAAGATAGTGAAGGAGTACACAGGTACGGTGTTCATTTTAGGACATGGTCAGATATCATAGTCAACTATCAGAATAATGCCAGTGTGACACCTGACCCTGACACCTGACCTGGACACCTGAACCTGACACTGACACCTGACTCTGACACCTGACCCTGACACCTGACCCTGACACCTGACTCTGACACCTGACTCTGACACCTGACTCTGACACCTGACTCTGACACCTGACTCTGACACCTGACCCTGACACCTGACCCTGACACCTGACCCTGACACCTGACTCTGACACCTGACCCTGACAACTGAGTTTGAATTATGCTCTTCATAGGTCAGGGTCAAAGTGAGAATGAGTTATAGATATACTATGTATTTGTATGCAAAATCACATAGATGAATAAAATCCTAACCTGTCACTAAGCAAGCTTGTAGCTCAGTGGTAGAGTACTTGCCTTGTGTCCAGTGAGCCTGGGTTCAAGACCCTTTTCAGCCTTTAAAAATTTTTACATTTTATTAAGCCCTAGATATGAGGCAAATTGAAGTCCTGTGTGACGCTGATATCTGACTACTGACCTAAGTCAGGCGTCAGCCTCGCTCCTAATTTAAGGTTCATTCTACTTTTCATGTACTGTCTGGCATAGATAAATAAGATGCCTTCTTAACACTAACCAAGCTTATAGCTCAGTGATAGTGCACTTTTCTTGAGACTAGTGGGCCTGGGTTCAAGACCCCTTTCAGCCTTTGAAAATTTTAACATTTTATTAAGCCCTAGATTTGAGGCAAATTCAAGTCATCTGTGACGCTGATATCTGACTACTGACCTCAGTCAGGCGTCAGCCTCGCTCCTAATTTTAGGTTCATTCTACCTTTCATATACTGTCTGGCATAGATTAATAAAATGCCATCTTAACACTAACCAAGCTTATAGCACAGTGGTAATGTACTTGTCTTCAGCCCAGTGTGCCTGGGTTCAAGACCCTTTTCAGCCATTAAACATTTTTACATTTTATTAAGGTGTAGATATGAGGCAAATTCAAGTTATGTGTGATGCTGATATCTGACTACTGACCTAAGTCAGGCGTCAGCCTCGCTCGCTCCTAATTTTCGGTTCATTCTACTTTTCATATACTGAATGACATAGATGAATAAAATGCCTTGTTTTTGTTAGTCAGGTTTGGACAGCAAGTTGAAGGAATTAGTTTTTCTATGTGATTGAGTATATGAAAAGTAGAATGAACCTAAAATTAGGAGCGAGGCTGACGCCTGACTTAGGTCAGTAGTCAGACATCAGCGTCACACAGGACTTCAATTTGCCTCATATCTAGGGCTTAATAAAATGTAAAAAATTTTAAAGCCTGAAAGGGGTCTTGAACCCAGGCTCACTGGACACAAGGCAAGTACCCTACCACTGAGCTACAAGTTTGCTTAGTGACAGGTTGGGATTTTATTCATCTATGTGATTTTGCATACAAATACATATTATATCTATAACTCATTCTCACTTTGACCGTGACCTATGAAGAGCATAATTCAAACTCAGTTGTCAGGGTCAGGTGTCAGGGTCAGGTGTCAGGGTCAGGTGTCAGAGTCAGGTGTCAGAGTCAGGTGTCAGAGTCAGGGTCAGGTGTCAGAGTCAGGTGTCACACTGGCATTATTTTGATAGTTGACTATGATATCTGACCATGTCCTAAAATGAACACCGTACACAGGAGACCATGTCAGCGTCCTCAGTGATCCCTCTGTGCCTTACAACTATTGGGTGTCCAAGCTGGACACGAGGCACAAACTGCCACTCTACGCCTTAGAGGTACTGGCCTGCCCTGCCACCAGCATTTTGTCAGAGCAGGTATTTAGTGTTGCTCCGGGCATAAAAACTGATAAGCGCATCCGTCAGTCAAATGAAAATGCTGACAGGTCGACTCTTATAAAAATGAACAAGGCCTGGATTGCCCCTGACTTCTCTACTCTTCCTCCATCATATCAACATGCTTTTTAGGCTGCCCCCACTCATAATGTTTTAGGGTCAGCTCACCTGCAGGCCCTCACATATAATGCTTTACAGGGTCAGCTCACCTGCAGCCCATCACATATAATGTTTAACCCCTTAAGGACACGGCCATATTTCACCTTAAGGACCAGGCCATTTTTTGCAAATCTGATCAATGTCACTTTATGTGGTGATAACTTTAAAACGCTTTTACTTATCCAAGCCATTCTGAGACTGTTTTTTCGTCACATATTGTACTTCATAACACTGGTAAAATGGAGTAAAAAAAAAATCATTTTTATTTATTAAAAAAAAAATCCAAAATTTTGGAAAAATTTGCAAATTTCCAAGTTTCAATTTCTCTACTTCTATAATACACAGTAATACCTCAAAAAAAAAGTTATTAATTTACATTCCTATATATCTACTTCATGTTTGGATCATTTGGGGAATGCCATTTAATTTTTGGGGACGTTACAAGGCTTAGAAGTTTAGAAGTAAATCTTGAAAATTTTCAGAAATTTACAAAAACCCACTTTTTAGGGACCAGTTCAAGTCTGAAGTCACTTTGTGAGGCTTACATAATAGAAACCACCCAAAAATGACCCCATTATAGAAACTACACCTCTCAAGGTATTCAAAACTGATTTTACAAACATCATTAACTCTTTAGATGTTCCACAAGAGTTGATGGCAAATGTAGATGAAATTTTAGAATTTCAATTTTGTTTGCAAATTTTCAATTTTAATCAATTTTTCCACTAACAAAGCAAGGATTAACAGCCAAACAAAACTCTATATTTATTGCCCTGACTCTGCGGTTTACAGAAACACCTGATATGTGGTCGTACACCACTGCACAGCCACACGGCAGGGCATAGAGTGAAAGGAGCACCGTGTGGTTTTCCAAAGGCAGATTTTGCTGGACTGGTTTTTTGACACCATGTCCCATTTGAAGCCCCCCTGATGCAACTCTACAGTAGAAACTCCAAAAAGTGACCCCATCTAAGAAACTAAACCCCTCAGGGTATTCAAAACTGATTTTACAAGCTTTATTAACCCTTTAGGCGTTCTATACAATTTAACGGAAAATGGAGATAAAATTTCAGAATTTCACTTTTTTGGAAGATTTCCCATTTTAATAATTTTTTTCCAGTAACAAAGAAAGGGTTAACCGCCAAACAAAACTCAATATTTGTTGCCCTGATTCTGTAGTTTACAAAAACACCCCATATGTGGTCGTAAACTACTGTAGAAGGAGGCGTAGAAGGAAGGGAACGCCATATGGGTTTTCGAAGGTGTATTTTGCTGGCCTGTATTTTTGACACCATGTACCATTTTAAGCCCCCCTGATGCGCCCCTAGAGTAGAAACTCCAAAAACCTGACCCCATTTTGTAAACTATGGGATAACGTTGCAGTTTTTTGGCACTATTTTAGGGTACATATGATTTTTGGTTGCTCTATATTACACTTTTTGTGAAGCAAAGTAACAAAAAATAGAATTCTGGAATTTCATCTCCATTTGTTATTAACTCTTGTGGAACACTTAAAGGGTTAACAAAGTTTGTAAAATCAGTTTTTAATACCTTGAGGGGTGTAGTTTCCTAAATGGGGTCACTTTTTGGAGTTTCTACTCTAGGAGTGCAGGGGGGTTTCAAATAGGACATGGTGTCAAAAAACCAGTCCAGCAAAATCTGCCTTCCAAAAACCATATGGCGTTCCATTCTTTCTGTGCCCTGCCGTGTGACCATACAGTAGTTTACGACAACATATGGTGTGTTTCTATAAACTAAAGAATCAGGGCAATAAATATTGAGTTTCGTTTGGCTGTTTACCCTTGCTTTGATTAAAATGGAAAATGTTTTGGCACCTTTTTTATTATTTACAACGTTCATCTGACAGATTAGATTATGTGCTATTTTATAGAGCAGGTTGTCACAGACGCAGGGATACCTAATATGTATACCTTTTTTTAGTTATTTAGGTTTTACACAATAATATCATTTTTGAAACAAAGAAAAACATGTTTTAGTGTCTCTATAATCTGAGAACCACAATTTTTTCAGCTTTTGGGCAATTGTCTCAGGTTGGGTATACTTTTTGTGGGATGAGATGACGGTTAGATTGGCACTATTTTGGAGGGCATACACCTTTTTGATCGCTTGCTATTGCACTTTTTGTGATGTAAGGTGATTAAAATAGCTTTTTTTAAACCGTTTTTATTTTATTTTTTTGACAGTGTTCACCTGAGGGGTTAGGTCATCTGATAGTTTTATATTTTTATAGAGCTGGTCGTTACAGACGTGGTGATACCTAATATGTATACTTTCTTTTATTTTTTTAAGTTTTACACAATAATATTATTTTTGAAACAAAAATAACATTTTTTAGTGTCTCCATAGTTTGAGAGCCAAAGTTTTTTTCAGTTTTTAGGTATACATAGGAAGAAGGAAGTGCAGCTCTCACCTCTAGTCACCTTTCTGAAGCACGGAAGATAGGGCTTGAACCCAGCCGCTTAATGCAATCCACAAACAAAAGGTCAATTCCAGCTTCTTGCGTAAAAAATGAATGATTCTTTATTAGGCTTGCAAAGTTTAAGATCCGACATACATCACATGGAGAGACAAAATGTAACTGTGACGCGTTTCGAGCTATAGTATTGAGCCCTTCATCAAGACAATACATTGTGCACTAAAAACAAAACTTTTATACAACATAGGGTACACTCCTCCCCCTTTGCTTCACTGGAAACCACACCCCAACTGAGTTGTTCCTGAGTTAGGTGATACTCTCAGCAGGGCAAATGTAGAGGGGAAGGGGGAGAGGTGGAGAAAAACTTAAATCCACATATTCAAGAAAAACATTTTCACAAATTCTACAAATATTGTAATATTAAATCATGTTTTCTATTCAGACCTCTCGGTATGCATGTTTCCAACACAAACATCCAATATGTTTCTCTGCTGAGAAGCTTCTGTTTTCGATCCCCTCCTCTAATCGGTGCCGAAACCACTTCTATACCTTGCACAGAAAACGCGGAGACATCGCCCTTGTGAACAGTGGCAAAGTGCAGTGTTGCCGCTGAGACATTCTGAGACATAACATGAGGGACATCACTCAAATGTTTCCTTGTTCGTACCTTTAATTCATTAGTGGTACAGCCTACGTATTGCAGCCTACACGCATTACATGTTATGACATACACCACGTAGTCCGTACCACAATTAATGTATTGTTTCAAAACATGCCTTTTTCCATTGGCCATAGATCTAACCTCTTATGAAATGGATATGTATCGACAGCAGATACATTTTCTGCTACCACATTTATAGTTTCCACAGGTTTTAGGCCAGGTACATATTTATTTTTTTTTTCCACAAATAAGCTTGGACTTATTTTCTGTCCCACCATGGGTGCTCTTTTAGCTACACATCTTATCCCTGCAGAGAATATATTTTTCCACTCCTCGTTAAATTCAGAACCGGAAGATGTTTCCGTATAATTCTACATATCCTAAAATAGTCCCTGCTGTAGTTAGTAACAAAAGTGATAGGTTTGTCATTATCCGTTTCATTCTTATTGCGATTTTTATTGCGGTTATTTTTATTTCTTCTGTTTCTGCTTTTGTTATTAATCTCCTTCTTTTTGTCTTTCCGTTTAGAGAAGATTAGGGTTTCCCTGACCTTAGATCTAGCAAAATTTATACCCCCAATAATACTGGCCTGAGTATATCCTCTCACTTTTAATCTGGCTGCAATGATCTGGGCTTCTCTTTCAAACAACCCTTCAGTAGAGCAATTCCGTTTTGCTCTTACCGTTTCACCCTTTGGAATGTTGTTTATTACATGTGGTGGGTGGCAGGAGGAGGCAGAAAGAACAGTATTACCAGACGTGGGCTTCCTGTGGGTATATGTAACCACCTTATTTCTGCCCTTATCCACTTCCAGGCACAGATCCAAGAAGACAATTTTGTCCGGGTCACTGGCATAAGTTAGTTTCTTAGATGTAGTACAGTTATTTAAGTATTCTATACATTGTACTATTCTTTCTTTCTCCCCCTGCCACACCCACAGCATATCATCGATAAATCGACCATACCATTTGAAACACTCTTTATAAGGGTTGTTTTCAGAAAAGAGAAACCTACTTTCCAACCACAAAATATATATATGTTTGCAATCGATGGTGAGTATTTCACCCCATGGGAATTCCAGATTGCTGGAGATAATATCTCTTGTTAAACATAAAAAAATTATGTCTCATCAAAAAGTCTATACATAGACATAAAAAATCCTGCAACTCTGGGGTGTAATTGCTGAAACATTCTAAAAACCACTTCTGGGCTATAATGGCTGACTGATGTGGAATATTAGTATAATGCAGTGATATCTGCAAGGAGAAATTGTTTTCTAATACTGTGCCTGTGTCCCTCAGATATCCTGGTATTAAGGATACAAGTGGTTGTAGCAGGGAATCAGCCCACTCCGACAAATTTTCGGAATAGGAGCCGATACCTGCCACAATCGGACGTAGCAGAGGGGGGAAACCTGGTTTATGAACTTTAGGGGGCGCATGAAACACAGGTGTAATTGCATGCTCGACATAAATGAATTAAGTTTCCTTTTTAGACAGAATACCTAGGGAATACCCTTTTTCTAGGATATCGTAAAGTATTTTCTGACAATGGAGGAGGGGGTTATAATCCAACTTAAGATAGGTATTTTGATCACTCAACATATTTAAAATTTGATTTTTATATATCTCACTATCTAAGATTACCACAGCTCCTCCCTTGTCAGCTTTACGTATTACAATATCCTGCATGTTCTGTAGCTCCTCAAGAGCTCTATGTTCCTCCCTTTTTAAATTGTTTTTCAATATTTTTTCATCTGTATCAGTTTTTAAAGCGCAGAGATCCCTCTGAACTAACTCCTGGAACCTATCAAGGGCTTCGGACCTGGATTGTATAGGATAGAAACTCTTGTTAGAGGTTGTATATGTTCCAGACCTATTACATACAAACTCCCTGTCCGAGCCCTCGCACGTTTGCTAAATCTGCAAAATCAAAACAGGGACATAGATTTTGCACCATGTTACCTTGAGGTGTATCATGTTCTTGTAACTCCAAAACATGATCCACATCAGTACTTGCATCCTCATTAATTGACAAAAAATGCTTTTTTAACGTCATATTCCTAGCAAGTCTGTTCACATCTATAATAGTATGATACAAATCAAAACTTTGGGACGGGGAGAAACCTTTCCTCAAGACCCTCTCCTGTGCAATGGAGATGGGGGTCGAGGAGAGGTTAATCACCTGAATGTCATCAGCTATTTCCGGCGACTCGGATACCGCCTGCTTTTTGCGGTTTTTTCCCCGCCCTGCGTTTTTTGCCTGGCTCCTGCGGCTGACGCCACCTAGTGTTGTCCCCTCGGGTTGGGTGGAAACATCCGGATTGTCTAAATTAGACTCTACAGAATCCATGTCAGTGGAGCTGAAGGACACACCCGAACTCCGTTTTGTCTTAGAACGATTCATTTTTTTTAGTATAGATCGAGGAGTTCCTGTTTTGTTGCTCGACCAGGTATACACTGAGTCTGCACTGTAGTCCAGGAGATCACAATTAAATTTGCTTTGTTTAAACTCGATGAGTGAATTTTCCAACTTGTTTCAATTTTCATTTAGTTTGGTGTCCATGCTTTGAAAGCTTTCATTTGACTCATAATGTTTTAAATTGCCTCAGGTTGGGTATCATTATTGCGGGATGAGATGACGGTTAGATTGGCACTATTTTCAAGGGCATACGCCTTTTTGATCGCTTGCTATTACACTTTTTGTGATGTAAGGTGACAAAAAATTGCTTTTTTTAAACCGTTTTTATTTTATTTTTTTGACAGTGTTCAGCTGAGGGGTTAGGTCATATGATATTTTTATAGAGCCAGTCGTTATGGACGTGGTGATACATAATATGTATACTCTCTTTTATTTTTTTAAGTTTTACACAATAATATTTTTGGAACCAAAAAAAAAAAATAAAACATGTTTTAGTGTCTCCATAGTCTGAGAGCCATAGTTGTTTTATTTTTTGGGCCATTGTCTCATGTAGGGGCTCAATTTTTGTGGGATGAGGAGCCGGTTTCAATGGTACTATTTTGGCGTACATATGACTTTTTTGATTACTTTTATTATTTGGGAAGTAAGGTGGGCAAAATTTCTATTTCATCATAGTTTTTATTTTTTATGGCGTTCACAGTGTGGGGAATATAACATGACCGTTTTATAGATCAGATCGTTACGGACGCGATGATATATAACATGTGTAGGGAATTTTAATTTTTTTATTTTTAATCAGTGATACATTAGTTTTTTTATTTTGACTTTTTTTCACTTTTTTTTGACCCAGACCCACTTGGTTCTTGAAGATCCAGTGGGTCTGATGTCTGTATAATACAGTACAGTACACTATATAGTGTACTGTACTGTATTTCATTTACACTTCTGCCTTTAGCACAGATCTGTTCAGCACCATGGACAGCAGGATACCTGAGAAGGCGTCTTGTTGCCATGGGAACCTTCCCCGTCTGCCACATCTGAGCAGAGGGGGGGGGGGAGGAGGGGGCTCCCTCCCTCTGTGCTCCCTTTCAAGAATTGGGGGCTGCAAAGGCACAGCAGCCCCCCGATGGAAGAGGGAGGGAGCTCCCTCCCTGTTAACCACTACCATACAGCGGTCCCTACGAACGGCGGTATGGAAGGGGTTAAAATGGCTGACATCTACACAGATGTCAGCCGTTTGATTCAGAGTGTCAGCAATGAGCTGACACTCTGATCTAACCGCTCGGCCATCCTCCCCACCTGCTGCACAATGGACACAGGGCTGCAGGGGGGGTTAACTTTATCATAAAAACTTATTTGAAGTTTATGATCCCTGTGGTCACGGACCGCGGGGATCAGCAACTTGCATTAGCGCTGCAAACCGCACGTCTGAATGGACCTGCGGTTTGCAGCGATCGGCAATGCGGGGGGCTCACAGGACCCCCCCAGGGCTCACAGGACCCCCCCACGCATTGTCACAGGGTGCCTGCTGAATTATTTTAGCAGGCACCCAGTTCCGATCACTGCCAGCCGTGCGGCAGTGATCGGAACTACACATGACCTACTGGTACGTCATGTGTCCTTAAAGATTCGGGAAACATGCCGTACCGGTACGTCATGGGTCCTGAAGGGGTTAACAGGGTCAGCTCACCTGCAGGCCCTCGTAATTCATGTTTTTTAGGGTCAACTCACCTGCAGGCCCTCACATATAATGTTTAACAGGGTCAGCTAATCTGCAGGCCCTCACATATAATGTTTTAGAGGATCAGATCAACTGCAGGCCCTCACATATAATGTTTAACAGGGTCAGCTCACCTGCAGGCCTTAGAAAATTATGTTTTTTTAGGGTCAGCTGACCGGAAGGCCCTTCCAAATAATGTTTTTGAGGTTTAGCGCACCTGGAGGCCCTACATTCTTTTACTCAGTTTCATCGCACCCAGGGCCATGGCCTCTGCGTGCTCCATCAGAATTGTGGTCATTTCCACGGCGCTTACTGGCCACCTTCTTAATATTAAATGTTATAAATGCTTAAAAGTGCGTCACACATACAGTAGCAAAGGATTTGTAAGTGTATGCGCCAATAAATTAAAAAAGTTATTTGGGATGCGCACACATTACACAGGAGAGTTAGCCCTGATAATGTCACAGACTAGCATGCACCTTCTACGGATATAGTACAGTATATGTCAGTGATATACATTAAATGCACACACAGTAGATGTGGCACAAATTATTTAAATGTTTTTTGTTTTTTGACGTAGTACAGAATTTGTCACAGAACGACACACAGTATGGACACTACATTACGCCCAGATTATTTAAATTTGTGATACAGAAACATGTTTTTGGATGCAGGACAGTATATGTCATGGAAAACCAAAGAATATGAACTTTATATTAGGCCCCGATTATTGGAATTTGTAATACACACACTGTTTGCAGATGTAGTACATTATTGGATACAGAACACCACAGATTATGGACACTATATAAGGCCCAGATTATTGGAATTTGTAATACAGACACTGTTTGCAGATGTTCTACAGTATTGGTTACAGAACACCACAGATTATTGACACTATATAAGGCCCAGATTATTGGAATTTGTAATACAGATACTGTTTGCAGATGTAGTACAGTATTGGTTGCAGAACACCACATATTATGGACACTATATTAGGCCCAGATTATTGGAATTTGTAATACCGACACTGTTTGCAGATGTAGTACAGTATTGGTTACAGAGCACCACAGATTATGGAAACTATATTAGGACGAGATTATTGGAATTTGAAATACAGACACTGTTTTTGGATGCAGGACAGTATTGGTTGCAGAGCACCACAGATTATGGAAACTATATTAGGACGAGATTATTGGAATTTGCAATACAGACACTGTTTTTGGATGCAGGACAGTATATGTCACAGAAACCCACAGAATATGGACACTATATTAGGCCCAGATTATTAGAATTTGTAATACAGGCACTGTTTGCAGATGTAGTACAGTATTGGTTGATGAACACCACAGATTATGGACACCATATTAGGTCCAGATTATTGGAATTTGCAATACAGACACTGTTTGCAGATGCAGGACAGTATATGTCACAGAAACCCACAGAATATGGACACTATATTAGGCCCCGATTATTGGAATTTGTAATACACACACTGTTTGCAGATATAGTACATTATTGGATACAGAACACCACAGATTATAGACACTATATTAGGCCCAGATAATTGGAATTTGCAATACAGACACTGTTTGCAGTCAGATGTAATACAGTGTTGGTTACAAAACACCACAGATTATGAACACTATATTAGGCATAGATTATTGGAATTTGCAGTACAGACAATGTTTGCAGATGTAATACAGTATTGGTTACAGAACACCACAGATTATGGACACTATATTAGGCCCAAATTATTGGAATTTGCAATACAGACACTGTTTTCGGATGCAGGACACTATGTGTCGCAGAAACCCACAGAATATGGGCACTCTATCAGGCCCAGATTATTTGAATTTGCATTACATACACTGTTTTCGAATGCAGGACAGTATATGTCAAAGAAACCCACAGGATATGGACATTATATTAGGCCCAGATTATTGGGATTTGTTATACAGACACTGTTTTCTGGTGTAGTACAGTATAGGTTATAGAACACTACAGATTATGGACACTATATTAGGCCCAGATTATTGGAATTTGTAATACAGACACTGTTTGCAGATGTAATTCTGTATTTTTTACAAAAAGCCACATACTATGGACACTAGATGTGACCCAGAATATTAAAGACATAGTCTGCAGATGATGTACAGTATATGTCACTAATAGGTATAAAATAAAAATATCTTGCTGCTGTCAAACACACACAGTAGTCCTTAAAAGGACTTTGGGGTCTTTGACAAGCTTTTGGTAGTAAAAACAGCAGATTTCTCTCCCTGCACTATCTTTCCCTTCCGAAGCACTGTCCCTGAGACTGCAGGAGGTAAATAGATTGCTGCTCTAAAACACACACACACAGTAGTCCTTAAAAGGACTTTTGGGTCTTGGAAAAGCTTTCTCAGAATAAAAACTGTGAAATTCGCTCCCTACTCTGTCTTTCCCTTCCTACGTTCTGCTCTCCCTGCCTACGTCTGATTCGAACATGCGTCATCAGGTGCTTTATAGCACCCGATGATGCGTTTCGGCCAGCTAATCACTGTAATGCCAGAAGCCAACATGGCTACTGGCATTACAGTGAGGGTAGTACTTACCTGCACCTTTAATGGCTGCTTAAAACCGGCAAAACGTGTGGGGCAGAGGCTCGCCCCGCACCCGCATTCTATATACTATAGAATATAGTGCTATATATTCTTTTTTTAGAATATTCGTCATTTTTTCCAATTTAATGTGAACAGTCATTGGCCCAAAAGCAACTTAAGCAGGAGGGAATCATGACTTCAGATGGGAAAAAATAACGAATATTCTAAAAAATGAAAATATAGCACTATATTCTATAGTGCTATAAATTCGGGTGTTAGAATATTCGCATTAGGCCTCTTTCACACGACCATGTTTTTTTTTCCGTTTTGCAGGCCGTTTTTAACGTTCCGTATATGGTCCGTATAAGGAACTATTAATTTCAATGGTTCCGCAAAAACAACGGAAGTGTTTCCATGTGCATACCATTTCCGTATTTCCATTTTTCCATTACATGCAAAGAAAGAACATATCCTAATATTGCCCGCAAATCACGATCCCTGGCTCCCTTCAAGTCATTGGGTCCCGAAAATAAAATAGGAACGCATACGAAAATGCCCAATTTTTACTATGTAATTACTGTATACTGTATATTCCATACTGAAAAACGGAACGGAAAAACGGAACCAAAACGGAAACACAACGGAAACAAAAAACGGAAAAACGGCCCGCAAAACACTGAAAAGGCCATATGTTCGTGTGAAAGAGGCCTTACGCGAACAATTCATTGCCGATTTTTCGCATAACAGAAAAAATTAATTAAATAATGAAGAATATTCTAATTCACTACAGACTACAATATTACAGCCTTCTCACATTTGCCTACAAGCAAGAAGCAGGTAGGTATACTAGATAATGGGTTCAGATGAAAAAAAAAAATAATATTTGTTATTTCGAATATATATTACTATATTCAAAATATTCACGAATTTTCGAAGTGCCGATATTCGCGATAAAAATTCGAAATTCGAATATTCGCGCTCAACACTACTGTACAGGAGTTGAGTGATGCTTTTATCCAGGTCTGGAAGGAGATCCCTCAGGAAAACATCCTCTCCCTCATCAGGAGCATGCCCAGTCATTGTAGGGAGGTCATATAGGCATGTGAAGGCCACGCACACTATTGAGCCCTTCCTTGTCTTGAGACATTTCTATTGAAGTTGGATCAGCCTGAAATAGAAATCTGGTTTTCCACTTTGATTTTGAGTATCATTCTATATCCAGACCACCATGGGATATTAATTTTGATTTACATTGATCATTTTTATGTTTTATTGTTCTCAACACATTCCACTATGTAATAAATAAAGATTTGCAACTGGAATATTTCATTCATTGAGATCTAGGATGTACGGTAGTATTTTAATGTTCCCTTTTTTGAGCAGTGTATATATTATATACAAAATAAATGTTAGAATAATAACTGTTAGAATACATTTTAGTTTACATTAATGGGGTTGTCCCATGAAAAATATTCAACATTTTTAAAACCAGAGTTTTAATTAAGTTTTGGAAGTCTTATGGAGCAAGATCAGCTATAAATTATTATAAATTACATGAATGTTGATGCACTATATGCTTTAAGATAATAACTAATAAATTCGCTGCATGTGACCATATCTCTGTGTGCCTACCCAAACTCCCAATTTTCATTTTTAAAACCAGCACCTGTTTTTAATTCTTTTCTAATTGGATGTAATTAAAAATTTGGTTTAAGTTATGCACTGAAATATGTCTGCATAATGCCTTCTTGCTCTTTTTCAAATTTCTCTGTCCTGCTTACTGAGATGGAAGCACATGCACAGTTGCATCCAGGCTCGGACTGGCCCACTAGGGTAAAGGAGAATCTCCCGTTGGGTCCCTGAGCAAAGTGGGCCCCTAGTCTCCCCCATGTAGCACATACATTAGACTTACTGCACTACATACATAAATGTACAGCACCTCAACCAGCCTATGTTTATATAAAAAACTTGTTAGATTATTTATTATATTTGAATGTATCTGTACATGAGATAAATCTAGCAGAGAAATTGGAGGAATGAATGGGGATATCTCTGGAACCATGTGAAGTACAGGACTTCACAAGAGACATCACTGATTAACCCCTGATCAACCCCATGTTAACCCCCTGATCACCCCCTGTCACCCCCTGTCACCCCCCCGTCACTAATCACCCACTGTAAGGCTCATTCAGACGTCCGTATGTGTTTTGCGGATCCACAAAGCATGGACACCGGCAATGTGCTTTCCTCATTTTGCGGATCCGCACACTGCCAGAACTATATAGAAAATGCCTTTTCTTGTCCGCAATTGCGGACAAGAATAGGACATGCTCTATCTTGTGCGGACATGAGTCCGCATCTATTCCGCAGAATTGCAGAATAGATGCGGACATTTTTGCGGACGTGTGAATGGGGCCCTACTTCGCAAGCACTCCTATGTCCTTTCCCTTTTTTTTTTTGCACGTTTTTGGGCAGAGATTTTTTCATCCACATTGATTGATGCGAATGAAGAAATCTGTGCTGTTCATTTTTTCTTTCAGCCCAGAGGCTGAACGGAAAATAAAAAATCTCATTACCCGTATGCTCAATATAAGGAGAATAGCAGAAACTCCTAATGCTGGCCATACATGTAATGATTGCGGAGACCATCAAATGCCAGGGCAGTACAAACACCTCACATGTGACCCCATTTTAGAAAGAAGACACACCAAGGTATTCCATGAGGGGCATGGCGAGTTCATAGAAGATTTTTTTTTTTGGTACAAGTTAGTGGAAATTGATTTTTCTTTCTTTTTTTTTTTTTCTTACGAAGTCTCATATTCCACTAACTTGTGACAAAAAATAAAAATTTACATGAAATCACCATACCCCTCACGGAATACCTTGGGGTGTCTTCTTTCTAAAATGGGGTCACTTGTGAGGTATTTATACTGCCCTGGCATTTTAGGGGCCCCTAAAGCGTGAGAAGTTGTTTGGAATCCAAATGCATAAAAATGCCTGTGAAATCCTAAAGGTACTCATTGGAATTCGGGCCCCTTTGCGCATCTTGGCTGCAAAAAAGTGTCAAACATGTGGTATCGCCGTACTCAGGAGAAGTAGGGCAATGTGTTTTGGGCTGTATGTTTACATATACCCATGCTGGTTGAAAGAAATATCCCTGAAAATGACAACTTTTTAAACTTTTTTTATACAAAGTTTTCAATTTACAGAAATATTTCTCTCACCCAGCATGGGTATATGTAAAAATACACCACAAAACACATTGCTGTACTTCTTCTGAGTACGGCGATACCACATGTGTGACACTTTTTTGCAGCCTAGGTGTGTAAAGGGGCGTAAGGTCCATGAGTACCTTCAGGCTTTACAGGGCTGCCCACAATTTTGCCCCGCCCAAAATGCCAGAACAGTAAACACACCCCACAAATGACCCCATTTTGGAAAGTAGACACCCCAAGGTATTCACTGAGGGGCATAGTGAGTCGTGGGAGATTTAATTTTTTTTTGCCAGAAGTTAGCAGAAATGGAAACTTTATTATTTAATTTTCTTTCCTCAGAAAGTATCATTTTCCGCTAACTAGTGAAAAAAAAACGAAATGATACATGAACTCACCATGCCCCTCCGCGAATAGTTTGTGGTGTATTCTTTCTAAAATGGTGTCATTTGGGGGGTATTTATACTATCCTGACATTCTAGCACCTGAAGAAACATGACAGGTGCTCAGAAAGTCAGAGCTGCTTCAAAATGCCGAAATTCACTTTTTTGCACCATAGTAAACGCTATAACTTTTACCCAAACCAATAAATATACACTTATTGCATTTTTTTATCAAAGACATGTAGAACTATAAATTTAGAGAAAAATTTATATAGAAATGTAGTTTTAAAAAAAAAATTACAACAGAAAGCGAAAAATAACATTTTTTGTAAAAATGTCGTTAAATTTTTATTAATATCAAAAAAAGTAAATGTCAGCAACAATGAAATACCACCAAATGATAGCTCTATTAGTGAGAAGAAAAGGAGGTAAAATTTATTTGGGTAGTAAGTTGTATGACCGAGCAATAAACCATGAAAGTAGTGTAGTGCAGAATTGTAAAAAGTGGCCTGGTCATTAAGGGGTTTTAAGCTAGGGGGGCTGATGTGGTTAAATTAATCATGAGATAACTTTATTATATCTTTATATTTTTAACAGTATACAATATTGTATGAAGCTGTTTGCAGAAAATGGATAAAAGTGTCTTATTTCTGCTTGAACAATTATGTAAAGGATGTTTTGGAAGAAGAAACAAAGGATGTCTATTGAAAACAGTTTAAGTCAAAAGCTATGCAGTTTTTGAAAAGCTACAGTAGGTCTCCCTGAGATAAGAAGACTACATTTTCTAGCTCCAGGTAATAAATATTCTGACAGTTTCTTACTGATTCTCCTATTCAATTGTCTTTCTGCATTAGTTGCCCTCACAAGCTTTATGCTTCCAGGGTTGCAGTGTTTAAACTTTTCTTCTGACTTCATTGAGTTTTATAGATTTTCCTGTCTGGGAAAGATAGGTATTTCTGAAGTCTCTGTCTGCATTGTGGGATATTTGTCCTATAAAGGGTTTTATAGGTGTGCCGAGAATGAAATAGGATCTAATGCCAATAAGTACAGCCAAGATGAGAATCTGATTTTCAGTCCACAGTTGTTTGCATTGGGAATTAAGGGTCTATGTACTTTCCTCCAGCAGCATGGTTTGGTTCTGCTAGTTAATGATCCTCTTCATATTGTTTTATGGTCAATGACAGTTCATCATCTCGCCCCTATTTCACTTTTCAACAATACTAAGGGGAAACATCGACAACTGGAAATGAAATGGATGGAAATGGAAATTTCCTGTCACTACAGTCATCTCCATAGTTTGTTCTTCTAGCCATTTCATAAACAATTTTAATGTGGTTCTTGCTATGAAGCAAAGCAATAATGCAGTTCAGTACTTTGCAAACAGCAAACTTGGGCTTGACATAGAAGGACGTGAAGCATGATTGTTAGATGGAGAATCTTGATAAAAGCTAGGATATAAAAGGCTACAATAAATTGCTGCTTTTATGTACAAAACAGTGCTCTTGTACCCCATTCAACTAAACAGCCGATGAGTGAGACAAAGTTGTCATTGATGCTGAGCACTAAAATTGCAGTGCATAGGACTATTTCATACAATTTTTCTTACTATTTTACAGAAGCATTGTTAAAGAGCACCGGTCAGCAGATTTGTACCTTTGAAACTGTCTGACCTGTTCCATGTGCACTTGGCAGCTGAAGGCATCTGTGTTGTTCCCATGTTCATATGTGCCCGCATTGCTGAGAAAAATTAACTTTTAGTATCTGCAAATGAGTCTCTAAGAGCAACAGGCGGGTTGCCATTACACCTAGAGGTTTAACTTTCTCTGCAACTGCTGTGCCATCTGCACTTTGATTGATATGGCCTAGAGTCATGGGCCATGATTTATCATACCTTCACTCCAGAATTCTGGCATCAAAAAGTCCCAAAATTGGGCATTTGCGACTTTTCACACTCATTTGCGCATAATTTTTCGACTTTTTTTACATGTGTACACCACTCACTCCAGTTTTGTAAAAATGGGCGTGGTTACCCATGTTAATGAGTTTCACTCCAGATTTATCATTGGGACTTTTTTAAAAAGTCGCAAAAAAGTCCCAATTTCACTCCAGTGAGAACCATGCTTATCTTATGCGACTTTTTAATAGAACATGCGACTTTTTTTGTAAATATGTGCGACTTTTGTAAAGCCGTTTACTGAGGGATGAACTGCTGCCATCAAACCACATTTATCACAGTATTAAAGGACCATTAATAAATCTGACTGAGCCAAAAGTGACTTTGGAGTTGGACTTATGTGAAATTGGAGTAAGATGGAAGTGTAATGATAAATCTGGCCCATGGTGTTTTCACTGCTTGGCTCTGTCAGTCAAAATGGAGAGGACGCGACAGTTAAGAAAATGAAACCTTTAGGTGTAACGGAAACGCCCCCATTGCTCCTAGAGGCTCATTTGCATATATTAAAACATTACTTTTCTCAGCAATCTGGGCACATCTTGCTTGAAGATCTAGCATGAAATCCCGTGCGCAGTTACGTATGTCGTCACCACGCCGACCAATGTGATGCCCTCATCTCAAGCCACGCGAGATTTCGCACCAGATTTTTAAGCAAGATGTTGGCAGCCAGCACGTTGCAAGCAAATGGATCAGGTAACTGTGATTTTTTTGTTTTTGCTTTACACAATATTATTCATACTGTATCAGATCCCAAGATCATGTATGAGTGCGGCATCTGAGGGGTTCAATGACAGGTGGTGGCGCAATAGCAGCTCCCTGTCATTGCACCCACTACTTATAAAGAAATGCGCTTTGTGGAGAAGAAATTTATCACAAACCAAATTTTTTTGTAAAATTCGGCGAAGCAGCCTAATCGAATTTTCCAATAATTTACTCATCTCTAGTCATAATCCTTACAATGAAGAAAACACGTAGGAGGAGATTTATTATCTCCCTATGCCAATTTTCTTGCTAAAGAAGTTGTAAACCCCATGTTAGCGTTTTTAATTGACATTGCGATAAAATCTTGTCATAGGTGGCATCTCTATGCTGCTCTTGCCACTTTCTGAAAAGGGGCATTGCGAGAATTGGAGGGGTGGGACCAGCTGGCCCAGCACATTTATCTTCACATACGCCAGTTTTCTGGCATAAATGAAAACATAACTGTACGGCAGCTCAGAGCTGCTGTAGATTTTAATTTAGGCTCCCGGACTGCTAGAAGATGTACCTACGATATGATGCAACGCGCAACTCGCTAAAAATTTCATGCAAAAGAAAACACCTATCTTGATATATCTCCCCCATAATTTTGATTATTTTGAGACTGACAATTAATGCCTTTGCTTGCAAGCTGCTTAACATAAAAGTAATATAATGATAGGCTATAATATATGTACTAAATATTCCATGTTATATTAAAATATATTGAAATGCAAAAAAAAAAAAAAAAACTCTTGATTGCAGAGAGATAAAATTAGAAAGAAACAGGAGCTTTAAAAAATTTATGAAAGGCAGGGATTGTGAAATAAAATAAATTACGCTCAACAGTTCACATCTCCTCTGCTCTGGTGCAGTTGCCCCAATCCTCCAGCCATGATTTTATCCTCAAGGCTGCACTGGTGACATGCCCATATTGTACACGTGACCTCTACAGTGACTCTCACTGGCCTCAACAGTACACGACAAAAGATTGCTGAGGCCAGTGGTTGACTTAATCGATCACATGCGTTATACGGTCACATCACCGCTGAAGTTGTTTAAACAAAGCCTGGCTTAGAGTATTTGACCAAAACATAGAAGAGAAAGAGGGGAGACCCTGTGTTGTGTCACCTCATATACACTCCCTGCCACAAATTGAAAAAAATACCTACACTGGAAGTGCAGGGGGAATGGATATTTAAAACTTAACTTTTTTTCATTCCTAGTTTAAAAAATGTATAATCTAACAGACATCAACATAAATCAAGCCAATATCTTAGAAGGTCATCCTGTAAAGAACACCTCCTTGCTGGTAGAAATAACACTGTATTTATTTTAGAACAGTCTTACTGGATTCTGTTGCTAGCTGTATTGTGGATCTGGTAATCAATAGGGTACCAATTGGTTTTGGAGGGGTCCTGATGTCCATTCAATGGTGGTATGGTTTGGGACAGGATAGCTCTGTCACTAATATCACCCTAAAAAAGAGGGGGAGAAGGCACTGTTACACCCTACCGATCTATACAGAGCACTCGCCCTGAAAAGGGTGACCTCGCCGGATACCTGCCCCTATGCACAGCAAATTCCATAATTATAGTCACTGGTATATGCTCCCGACATTGCAGGTTTCTGTCCAAATGGCTTATCAGGGGATCCAGGTCAGAGACTAGACAAAGCAACTCAAATGCAAAAATCAAGAAAAACAAACAAATGGCTAAGTCCTCAATTAAGAAAATATAGAACTCCTATAGATGCAGAGACCCACCAGTGGGATCGGGCATGCTTTATAAATGATACACTGCCTCCAGTGGGATAGGGAGTGTGTGAGAAAGAATATCCCTTTGGTTTTGGGATCTGCTTACCAGCAACCATGTGCATGCATGATGGCGTTTAAATGCTCCCAAAAGAGCCCGTCTCCCTGTGTGACCATGACAGGGACACATGACGTCACGCACAAGTTGAGTAGTAACGTGGGACGGAACAACTAATGAATAGGTGAAGGAGGGAGCACACAAGCTAGTGTATCCAGAAGACCTATTGGCATCCTGTATGCCACTAGTATGTGACTGATACTGTGCATCTTAATACATATCCTCCTAATATAGAGGGAAATATCAAAAGGGGAGGCTTCTTTGGCAGGATCCATTATTAGCAAGCTGTAGTAACAGATGTGGCACAATGAATGGGAAGTGTAGATAAAAATAGGAAAGAAAAAATGGGAACTAACCCCTCAAATGAATCCTACACCTATACTCACATTAGAAATTACGATTTTGAAAGGAAAACTGATTGATAAAAAAAATATAAAATGATTGAGGTGACAATGAATAAAACAGAGAGGGAAAGGATAAGGAAAAAGATGTTCAAACGCGATGTAAAACGCTCAATACATGAAAACCAATGCTTTCCTATGGCCCTGGTTCTCACTTGAGCGCTGTAAAACGCCCGACGCATAAACAAGTACTTGAGCTTTTTTTGGGGCATTTGTCGCGCGTTTTGTGATTGACACCACAGTAGTCAATCACAAGAACGCGCATACGAACGCGCGTTTCCTATTTGCAAAAACTCGCTGAAATACGGGCGACAAAAACGCGCGTAAAACGCGCGTTTCAAGAACGCTCAGGTCTGAACCCAGGGTTAAAGACTAAAGGAAACAACTAAAGTTCAGGCGTTCATTGAGACCTTGAGGGGCTGAGGTTTTCAAATATAAGATCCAACGAGCCTCCCTCTGAAGGAGCTCCCTGTCCCAATTCCCACCCCAGAAGGTGGTTTAACTATGTTAATACCTATGAATAAAATCTTTGCTCTCCCATTATCACTCTGCTGAATGTGTTTAGATACAGGTATATCCCGGTTGTTGGAAATGCTCACCTACTCTCCTACAAAACTCCTCCGATACTTAGAGTATCTGAGCAGCAGAGCTGGAGCAGGGGACATTTGAGTTTGTGAATATAAATGTTTTTACTACTATAGCACCTTCACTCATTTTTAAAACTGAGACAAACCCTTTAATGCCAAAACTATTTGTGTAAGGGTTAAATATAGCTGAATAATTTCTATCAATATGGAGAATTCGACAAAATGAAAGAGGATATGTGGCCAGTATCACCAAGTCAAATAGCTCCTATATTCAAACATGCTGCACAAAAAGATACAAACAGAATCTAAAATTGAGACTAGGTGTCAATATTCATTTAAGCAATATCCATACTGATAATTTTAAAGAATATGGAATAACTATGCCACTCCCCTTTTCAGTTGACTTTGTGACCAGCCATAAAACTAGTAAGACTGTTACCACAAGAAATACATGAGGCAGTGACCACTGTAGCTTCACTGATGAGGGGCAATCACCCTGAAACAGCTGTCTGCAGATGAGGTGCTGGCTTATTTACTATCCAAGTCATATCTCAAGGCCAATTTAAACGGTTGAACATTAACTGATAGGATACCTGCCTTACATCTGGTGGCATTAGAGGGAAAGCTTGCTAAGAGCTCATTTGCATCCCTTTCTTCCCAGAATTCCAGTGGAGCATGTATGGCCTATAAGTCTGATCACGCCAATTAAGGTGCTCTCTCCCCAAGAATAGATAGTACTCACCAAAGTTTGGAGGTACATAACACTTTTTGATTGTTTTGTATTCTGTTTATTTTGTTGATGAATAAGCAAAAAACAACAATTCTAACACAGTTTTTTCCACAATAATTGTGTAGTGCTGGTCATTATGGACGTGGCAATGCCAAATATTTTAAGGGGAATTTATTTTTGCTTTTTTTTTTTCATTGAAGAGCATTTTTTCAATTGCAATTGGCAAACATGTATTTTTATAAAGTGGAGATTTTTTTTTATTAATAAAACTTTAAAGGGGTTGTCTCACTTCAGCAAATTACATTTATCATGTAGACAAAGTTAATACAAGTCACTTACTAATATGTTATTATCCATATTGCTTCCTTTGCTGGTTTAATTCATTTTCCATCACATTATGCTCTTCACGACCACTCTGTAATAAAAAAGCAATGGCTGTGCTATAAGAAAAAGCACTGTCCTATGCACACTCCCAAGGTCCCAGCCACCATAGAGGCCCCTCTTTTTTTCCTCTAGTGTGCAAGCCCGGCCACCTCTGCTGGATTGCAGCATGCCCGTAAACCGTGGAAACAAGAATTGTATAATGTGATGTAAAAATGTATCAAGCCAGTAAAAGAGGCAATATATACAATCACAATACAGTAAGTGCCTTTTATTATTTCTCTACATGATAAGTGCCATTAGCTGAAGTGAGACAACCCCTTTAACTTTTAATTTTACAATGTATTAGTCCCACAAGCGGATATTGACATACAATCTTCTGAATGCATTTTAAATGAACTGCACTGCTTATACAGTACAGTGTATTACACTGTATTAACCACATGTACTTGGTTACATTAACGAGATCGGCACTTCTGAAAATTTGGGCCATTAGAGCTGGAGCCCGGTTCACATAAGAGAGTTCAGCTCCTGCTCGGCACTGCATGGGAGACCTTTGCGGAGCTTAGAATAGGTCTCTGTAAAAAAGAAAAGGCCTAACCTAAGACCCATTAGTGGCCACCGTAAAAAGGCAAGAACAGTTACTAATGGGTTAATAGGAACCTTTTGTTTGCTAAGTATTGAGGTTACTGACTCTTGCTCTAGCAGATAGTACAGACTTATTGGTTACAATTCAGCAGTGGTACTTGGCTTTACAGTTACACTTCTGGGCAGAGGCACTCTACTTGATGGTGACACCTCTTGCCAGAGCTACCATTCTTGGTGGTTATAGTAGCAAGCAAACTGTCACTTATACCACACCTATTCAACAGTAAATAATATCTTAAATTAGGAAGTATGTATACAACAGAGTAAGTAGTGTACAAAAAATCTTTATTAATACATAATTACTATTAAAATACAGACCATCCTGTTTATCAGTAATTGTTCAAGTCACAAGCTCTAACACAATTTGCCATACAGTTGTCAGCCATGGTTCAATATTGTTCACAGTCTCTGTGCTGTTTGCTTCACAACATGCTGTGTCAACGCAGCTTTACTGTTCTCAGGGCTTCATCAGATGGGTAGGCTGGCTTGTCACACTGAGGTCGGGTTCCAATTACAGGGTGTCCAGACTTATTACTCATTGCATGATACAACTTTTTGCAGGTTGCTCTTTCTCAGTCATCACCCACCATAATTTTAGGCTTGTTTAATAACAAGTCATAGACTCCAGGGCTGCTACAAGGCAGTAAAGTAGGCTCAATGATTTCATGTGGTCTGTAGTAAGATGTGGGGTAGGGTGCCAAATACTTCATCCCATCTGATTCCAGGGCCCTCAATAAGCATTGATGTTGCCATTCCCATGTGCACCTCTCATTGCTTCTAAGTAGCTCATGGGCAGAGGCAGCTCTTTTAGTATGTCTATCTGCTCTTTACTGCCATGAGGTGCTCTAAGCACCTTCCTTATGACTTTGTATTGTATCTCTTTGCAGGGCTTGCTTGGGGCCAAATTTAGTGTTTTTAAACATGTGAAATGACTGAGCCAGTGCTGCATGACAATGCAACAGTATACATTTAAATTACAATTTAAAGGGGTTTTCCAGTATTTTACTACTGATAATCTATCCTTAGGGTAGGTCATCAGTGTCTGATCAGTGGGGGTCTGACACCTGGGACCTCCACTGATCAGCTATTTGAGAAGGTACTGGCGCTCCTTTGAGTGCCGTGGCCTTCTCTGTGCTCACCATGCACATTGTATAGTGGCTGTGCTTAGCATTGCGCTCATCCCCATTCACTTCTATGAGGTTGAGCATGATACCAAGCACGACCGCTATACAATGTATAGAGCCGTGCTTGGTAAGCTGCAAGAAGGTCACAGTGCTCAACGGAACACCAGTGCCTTCAAACAGCTAATCGGCGGGCGGGGGCAGATTGTCCATAGACCCTACTGGGAAATTTCCCATTGGGCAGGTACATAATGATCTGATGCTGATCAAATGATCTCCTGAACTAAACTGTAATACTGTCCTCATGATGGTGATACAGTTGAATAATGTGGTGAGGGCGGCAGTATGTTGTGCTGTCCTGTGGTATTTGGTTCTGCTGGGATGGTTTTCTGCACTGCACTACAGTATTGCAGGCCCTGCCTACTTGGTTTGACCCATCTTCTGTCAGTTTAAACCCACCGACAACATGGGGCCACTTTCAGTTTTTTTCCAGGGCCCTTTTAAGTTCTCAATCCACCCCTGTCAGCCGGGGTCTGAGATGTCAGACCCCCACCGATCAGATACTGATGACCTATACTGAGAATAGGTCATCAGTAGTAACATCCTGGAAAACCCCTTTAAATGGCAAATATTGTACTTTCAACTTGGTTTCAGTGTGTGCTAAGTACTCACCCATTTTTCACCCAGCTTATGTACCCAATTACTCTTGGCCTCCTCCTTGCTTACTATTGTGTTTGACCTCAGGCTGTTTAGTGACCATTCTTCTGCCTTTGTATCATTGTATCTTTGTCTCTCTTGGTTCAGAATCTGCTTTTTTTTTTTTCTTTTCTATTGGATACTGTTTTGTCTTTGACTGTTCTGTTTTTGACCCTGGCTGGTACTCAACCTCTTTGCTCCACATGTTAGCAGCTACCCATTGGATTCCATAACACACACAGGGACCACTCAGGGTTAACCAGTTAAGGGAGTCTATTTTGCTGTTGAAATGGTCCCTGTAGGTACTGTATAGTGTTGTTGCAGGACAAGTTTTCCAACTCTTGCTGAACTGGGTAGCTAGTGCCAAGTCTAGCAGCGGGTACACAATACTATTCTAAATTTTGTCTTGTCTAGGATCATTTAAAATCTTTGCTTGCATATCTAGCCTTTGCAGCCATGCCAGTCACCATGGTCAATATTGTATGAGTTTTTAGAGTGTCTAGACAACACATAAACATATGAAATATAGTTCCTGTAAATGTAAGACTAGCTTTGGAAATGTATCATTTAAAAGGAAAAAAAGAGAAAATAAAGAACGATTTTAGTAATGGATTTCATTAAAAACGATGATTGCTGTTTCTTTCACTGCAAACGAATCACAACAAAATGCTATCTGAATGCCTAACTAAATGACTATATATTTAAAGGTCCACTAAAAGCTTTCTTAAATAAAGAGTACAATGAAACAACTTAAAAATGCATATATATATATATATATATATATATATATATATATCCTCCTATTTAGACATATTTTGAAATATTTGTACATTGTATTATGATTGCCGTACAGCAAGGCACAAATGACTGTTTTATGTTAATAGCTAGAGAAAATCAGATGTTAATGGATAAATATTTTCTTCTTAAAGGAAAAGTGTCAACAGAAAATGACCTATTGTTTAAATCACGTTTTTATGTTAAAGTGTTGTCTAAGATTTTAATATTTAAAAATTCAAGTTGAATTTCTGAATTTTAGAATGAATTCCTCTCTATCTAAAACCCATGGGGGCTGCTGTAAAGCATATCTATAAATTGTGTTAAAAATAACTCAAGCTTGATGACAGCCGCCATATTCATGTTCAAGAAAAAAAACTGCAATTAGAAAATAAAAACACATTAATAAAAAAAAATATGATGTGTGTGTAGGGGGGGCGGGGGTGTGTGTCCAGAGCATTTAAATGAATGTGCTGAAAATCATTGCTCCTGGATCTTGGAGTGTGGGATATGTGGGGCGCCATTGAATCATTCATTGAGACTGTTGTCGCTCTGTAGCCAAGGAGGGAGTAGAGCCATTTTCTATTACCTCTGCTTCCCTGCATGGTGCGCTGATTGGTGGAGTGTGCCGGCAGGAAATGCTGCTCCGCCGCCTCCACAAATCAGCTTACTCATCTTACTCCCACCCGGCCACTAATGCTGCCGCTAAAGGAATGAGGGCAGGTAGTTAGCAACACTGGCTGTCAATGGACTGTCTACCATAGTTCATGGTGAGTGAAAGCAAGGACATTAAGAGGGAAACGAAGGGGAGTTCAGGAGCAGACCTGGACATTAAATGATTATACAAACCAAATAATAGTTGATCTCAGGGAGACCAGCTACAGAAAACACCACGGAGCCTCATTTAAGAGTTTCAACACAGCAATCCAAAGTGCAAAGCTCCCTGGGAAACAGTAATATGCAAAATAAATGTGGAGCCCCAGTATTGGGTCTACAACACAATGAAAGCCAGATATCCCTCAAAGGAAGGAAAACCGAGCAAAGGGGTGTCTCCATTACAGAGATCACCAAATCCACCATATTAACCGCTTCAGCCCCCCTAGCTTAAACACCCTTAATGACCAGGCCACTTTTTACAATTCCGCACTACACTACTTTCACCGTTTATTGCTCCGTCATACAACTTACCACCCAAATGAATTTTACCTCCTTTTCTTCTCACTAATAGAGCTTTCATTTGGTGGTATTTCATTGCTGCTGACATTTTTACTTTTTTGCTATTAATCAAAAATTACCGAAATTTTTGCAAAAATGACATTTTTCACTTTCTGTTGTAAAATTTTTCAAAAAAACTACATTTCTATATAAATTTTTCTCTAAATTTATTGTTCTACATGTCTTTGATAAAAAAATCCAATAAGTGTATATTTATTGGTTTGGGTAAAAGTTATAGCGTTTACAAACTATGGTGCAAAAAAGTGAATTTCGGCATTTTGAAGCAGCTCTGACTTTCTGAGCGCCTGTCATGTTTCTTCAGGTGCTAGAATGCCAGGATAGTATAAATATCCCCAAATTACACCATTTTAGAAAGAAGACACCCCAAAGTATTCGCGGAGGGGCTTGGTGAGTTCATGTATCATTTCATTTTTTTCACAAGTTAGCGGAAATTGACACTTTCTGAGAAAAAAAAAAAAAAAAAGTTTCAATTTCTGATAACTTCTGGCAAAAAAAAAAAAAATCTCAGACGGACTCACTATGCCCCTCAGTGAATACCTTGGGGTGTCTACTTTCCGAAATGGAGTCATTTGTGGGGTGTGTTTACTGTTCTGGCATTTTGGGCGGGCTAAATTGTGAGTCGCCATGTAAAACCTAAAGGTACTCGTTGGAATTTGGGCCCTTTGCACACCCAGGCTGCAAAAGCGGCACTTATGTGGTATCGCCGTACTCAGGAGAAGTAGGGCAATGTGTTTTGGGGTGTATTTTTACATATACCCATGTTGGGTGAGAGAAATATCTCTGTAAATTGTCAACTTTGTATAAAAATTTTTAAAAGTTGTCGTTTACAGAGATATTTTTCACACAAAGTATGGGTATATATAAAAATACACCCCAAAACACATTGCCCTACTTCTCCTGAGTACGGCGATACCACATGTGTGCCACTTTTTGCAGCCTGGGTGCGCAAAGGGCCCTAAAACCAAAGAGTACCTTTAGGATTTCACAGGGCATTTTTACGCATTTGGATTCCAGACTTCTTCTCACCCTTTAGGGGCCCCTAAAATGCCAGGACAGTATAAATACCCCACATGTGACCCCATTTTGGAAAGAAGACACCCCAAGGTATTCTGTGAGGGGTATGGTGAGTTCATGCAAAATTTTATTTTTTGTCACAAGTTAGTGGAATATGAGACTTTGTAAAAACAAAATAAAAAAAAAAAAAAACAATTTCCGCTGACTTGTGCCAAAAATAAAAATTCTGTGGACTCACCATGCCCCTCACGGAATACCTTGGGGTGTCTTCTTTCCAAAATGGGGTCACATGTGGGGTATTTATACTCACCTGGCATTTTAGGGGCCCCTAAAGTGTGAGAATCCAAATGCATAAAAATGGCCTGTGAAATCCTAAAGGTACTCATTGGTTTAGGGCCCCTTTGCGCATCTTGGCTGCAAAAGTGTCACTCATGTGGTATCGCCGTACTCAGGAGAAGTGGGGCAATGTGGTTTGGGGTGTATTTTATATATACCCATGCTAGTGAGAGAAATATCTCTGTAAATGACAACTTTTTACATTTTTTATTCAAAGTTGTCAATATACAGAGATATTTCTCTCACCCAGCATGGGTATATGTAAAAATACACCCCAAAACACATTGCCCTACTTCTCCTGAGTACGGCGATACCACATGAGTGACACTTTTTGCAGGCAAGATGCGCAAAGGGCCCAAATTCCAATGAGTACCTTTAGGAGGGCATTTTTACGCATTTTCTTCTCACGCTTTAGGGCCTCTAAAATGCCAGGGCAGTAGAAATACCCCACGTGTGACCCCATTTTTGAAAGAAGACACCCCAAGGTATTCCATGAGGGGCATGGCGAGTTCATAGAATATTTTTTTTTGGCACAAGTTAGTGGAAATTGATTTTTATTGTTTTTCTCACAAAGTCTCCTTTCCGCTAACTTTTGACAAAAGTTTAATTTTTCATGAACTCATTATGCCCCTCAGCGAATACCTTGGGGTGTCTTCTTCCAAAATGGGGTCACATGTGGGGTATTTATACTGCCCTGGCATTTTAGGGTCTCTAAAGCGTGAGAAGAAAATGCGTAAAAATGCCCTCCTAAAAGGTACTCATTGAATTTGGCCCTTTGCGCATCTTGCCTGCAAAGTGTCACTCATGTGGTATCGCCGTACTCAGGAGAAGTAGGGCGATAGTTTAGGGTGTATTTTACATATATCCATGCTGAGTGAGAGAAATATCTCTGTATATTGACAACTTTGAATAAAAATGTAAAAAGTTGTCGCTTACAGCGATATTTCTCACACCCAGTATGGGTATATGTAAAAATACACCCCAAACCACATTGCCCTACTTCTCCTGAGTACGGCGATACCACATGAGTGACACTTTTTTGCAGCCAAGATGCGCAAAGGGGCCCTAAAACCAATGAGTACCTTTAGGATTTCACAGGCCATTTTTACGCATTTGGATTCTCACGCTTTAGGACCCCTAAAATGCCAGGGCAGTATAAATACCCCACATGTGACCCCATTGTGGAAAGAAGACACCCCAAGGTATTCTGTGAGGGGCATGGCGAGTTCACAGAAAAAAAAATTTGGCACAAGTTAGCGGAAATTGTTTTTTTTTTTTTTTTTTTACAGTCTCATATTCCACTAACTTGTGACAAAAATAAAATTTTCCATGAACTCGCCATGCCCCTCACGGAATACCTTGGGGTGTCTTCTTTCTAAAATGGGGTCACATGTGGGGTTTTGTACTGCCCTGGCATTTGAGGGTCTCCGCAATCATTACACGTATGGCCAGCATTAGGAGTTTCTGCGATTCTCCGTATATTGAGCATACGGGTAATGAGATTTTTTTCCGCTCAGCCTCTGGGCTGAAAAAAAAATGAACGGCACAGATTTTTTCATTCGCATCGATCAATGTGGATGAAAAAATCTCTGCCAAAATCAGTGACTGCGGTGCGGTGGGCTGGGCGCTAGCTACCTAACAAGTAGCTAACTAACTGGCGGTGATAAGGGACCCTTATGCCCCATTCATACGTCCGAAATTCTGTTTGCGGAACGGAATTGCGGACCCATTCATTTCTATGGGGACAGACTTTGTCCCGCTCGGATCCGGAATTACGGATCCGCGCTCCGGGTCTGCACTTCCGTTCCGCAAAAATATAGAACATGTCTCTATTCTTGTCCGCAACTGCGGACAAGAAAAAGCATTTTCTATATAGTTCTGGCAATGTGCGGATCTGCAAAATGCGGAGCACATTGCCGGTGTCCGTGTTTTGAGGATCCGCGGATCGGATCCGCGGATCGGATCCGCGGATCCGTGAATCCACGGATCCGTGAATCCACGGATCCGCAAAACACATATGGACGTCCGAATGGAGCCTTACAAGGGGTGTGATCAATGACAGGGGGTGATCAGGGGTCTAGATGGAGTGATCAAGGGGTTAATAGGTGAGGGGGTGGGGGGTTAGTGTAGTGTTTGGTGCAACTTTTATTGTAGTTACCTGGTCCTCTGGTGGTCGATCCCAGAAAATGGGACCACCAGAGGATCAGGTAGCAGCTATATCAGACGCTGTTCATAAAACAGCGTCTGATATAGCTGTTTGATGCGATTTATATCGCATCTACAGCCTGCCAGCGATTGATCATCGCTGGCAGGCTGTAGTCCAACTCTCGAGCCGCGCTTCACTGTGAACGCGCGCGCGCACGTTCACAGGAACTCTCGCGTCTCGCGAGATGACGCCCCGGCGCGTCCAAACAGAAGATCCCGGCCGCCCGCAGGACGCAATCCTGCGTACGGCGGTCGGGAACTGGTTAAGTGGCCCCTATGTCAAGATCCCTCTTTTTTACAAGCTTTAAGTATGTGACAGGGAAGACCTAAGCCCGTTATCCATCCACAGACAGCTGTTTCGGGGTGTTGCCCCTCATCCGTGTGGAGTAGGACTCTGGCTAACCGGGAGCAATGCCTTGGAGACTACTCAAACAAAACAATAGCTGATCTCAGGGAGACCAGCTACAAAAACACCGCGGAGCCTCATTTAAGAGTCTCAACACAGCAATCCAAAGTGCAAAGCTCCCTGTGAAACAGTAATATGCAAAATAAATGTGGAGCCCCAGTATTGGGTCTACAACACAATGAAAGCCAGATATCCATCAAATGAAGGAAAACCGAACAAAGGGGTGTCTCCATCACAGAGATCACCAAATCCACCATATTAAGTGGCCCCTATGTCAAGATCCCGCTTTTTTACAAGTTTTAAGGATGTGACGGGGAAGACCTAAGCCAGTTATCCATCCACATTAAATGACTATAACCCCCCTCATGCAGTAGATAGTTGTATTTTTAAGCATGAGGGGAATTTTAGTCACATTTAGGCTAAATGCACACGACAGTTGTTTTTCTCGGCTTCCGTTTCAGTTTTTTTTGCGGATAGGACAGGAACCCATTCATTTCAATGGGTCAGCAAAAAAATGCTGACAGTTCATCCGTTTGTGTTCCGCGTCCGTTGTCAGTGTTTCCCTTCAGCAAAAAAAGTAGTGCATGTCCTACTTTTTTCTCATTTGCGGACGAGGATAGGCATTTATTACAGGGGATCTGTGAAAACAAAGGAATCCTCCAAAAAAAACTGATGGACCATCAGTTTTTTTTGCGGATCCCGATTTGCGGACAGCAAAAAACAACTGTCGTGTGTATATAGCCTTAATATGAACACTCTCAGAGACTGTACTGTAATTGGTCTAAGTGTTTATATGAAATGTAAATATGACCCCTCTCATCCTTAAGGACATACCCATGTACTACATATTATAGTAATTTTTAATATAAACACTTAATATAAACATTTTTACAATTACAGTGCAGTCTCTGGACGAAATCTATATTAAATGTGGCTATAACCCTCCTCATTAAAATGTACTACTTCAGATAAGGCGAAGTCACGCGTGACTTTGTTGAATAAGTTCAGTGCTTGATTTTTAAAGTGGAAAACCACTTTAAAACTTGGAACGGAACTCGGCTTCAGTTCCTACTGGTACCTAGGAACCGAAGCCGAGTTTGGTTCCAGGTTTTAAAGTGGTTTTCCACTTTAATAATCAACTACCGAAGTTATTCAACAAAGTCTTGCACAACTTCACAAATAACAAACCACCTCATCAGAGGCAGTGCATATCTCCGTACAGGATTAAAATTAATTTTTTCAGTGAAGCATCTTCGGATATAGCATCCGAAGCTCACTTTGATCACCCTTTAGGGTATGTTCAGACGACGACAATTGTCGCGCGACAAAAAGTCGCACTATTGTCGCGCGACAATTTTATAATGGGAGTCTATGGTGTCGCAGTGCGACATGCGACATGCTGCGACTGCGACACGACAGTCGACAAAAATCCATCCGGGATGGACTTCTTGCGACTGTTGTGTCGCAGTCGCAACATGTTGCATGTCGCACGTGCGACACCACCATAGACACCCATTATAAAAATTGTCGCGCGACATTAATGTGACATCAATGTCGCGCTACAAATGTTGCAGTGTAGTGGTTCCCAAATTGTCGCGCGACTTTTTGTCGCGCGACAATTGTCGTCGTCTGAACATACCCTAATAGTCACATAACATCCTCAGATCTCGCATAACAGTGCATCATTCACAGATCCTCTATAACAGTGCATAATCCACAAATCTCCCCATAACAGTGTAATCTACAGACCCCCAATAATAACCCATAACAGTGCGTCATCCACTGACAGTCTACTGTCTGCCTGCCTGCCTTCATGTTCTGTACCACTTGGCTGCTGCTACTACTATCATGCCACAGTGCTCTGTGCCTGCCTACCATCATCTTTCATACCATATGGCTACTGCTGCCGTCCCTGGTGCAGCAGCTATTTCCTGAAGCTAATCCCCTACTGCCACTTCCATTTCTCCTACTGACACTACCATTGCCACCAGTACTACTGTTACATACATCTACTAATACAAACATTTACTGCCTTGTCTATTCCATGCTGTGCTGCTACTGTTGCTGCTACTATTACCACCACCAGATTCTGGCATACGTTATAGTAAATCCCTGCCCCTCCCACTAAGCCTGTCCCTTTTCTCAACACTTTTGCAACTTTTTTACCCCACTATTGTGGTGCAAAAGCTTTAATAAACCTTCCCTATGTATTTGTAGTCTCGGGAGATGTAAATCCTATAATTAGAGATGAGCAAATCAAAGTTGACGAAGTGGAATTTGATCCAAATTTCAGGAAAAATTCAATTTGCACAGAATCCGAATTTCCTCATGCTTCGTGGCCTTAAATGGCTGCTGCATGTGTTATGACATGGAGCAAGGAACTCTGGGAATGAGGGATCACCCACAATGCCATGCATTCAGGCAATCTGCAGTCAGCCAGCTCTGTCACGGCCCTATAAATAGCGTCAACCATCTTACATTCTGCTATTTACCAGTGTACTTAGTGCAGGAAGAGTGACATATGCAGGCGCTAGGGACAGTGATAGGAAATACTCGATTGTGGTGAAAAAAACGATTTATAAGTGCAGGTAAGGGATAGGGAAGAATCGTTCCACAGCATTTATGTAGAACATGGTTCAGTAGGGGAGGTTACAGCCTGAATAATAGGAACAATCCTATTACAACTTGCTGCACTGACTGGGGATCCAAATTGCCATTATACAGCTCTGTAATTCCAGCAAACCTGTCTTATTAGGGTGAAAGCACTGTTTTATACAGGCATTAACAGGGTTTATTGCAAGGAAATATTTCTAAGTTTTATTTGCCCTTATATGGTGTAGTTATATGTTCTAAAGCATTTTTTGGCTTGCATTAGTGGGAACAAAAAGTGCGACCTCTTTGTCGTTCAGCGGTGCAGTTATATGTTCTAAAGCCCTTATTTGTGTGGCCCAAAAAAAGTATTTGCCGTTCAGCGGTGCAGTTATATGTTCTAATTAGAGTTGAGTGGACACCTGGAAGTTTGGGTTCACCGGGTTTGGCCGAACTTCATTGCAAAGTTCGAGTTCGGGACCCAAACTTGACCCCAAACTCGAACCGCATTGAAGTCAATGCGGACCCGAACTTTGGGGCAATAAAATGGCTCTAAAAAAGTCATGGAAAGGGCTAGAGGGCTGCAAAAGGCAGTAAAATGGGGTTAAGATCAGGACAATTGCCCTGTAAACAAATGTAGATAGGGAAATGACTTAAAATAATATAAAATACATAAAAATTAAAGATAATAATCTTAAACTAGGCGGAGGAGGTCCATATGGAGTAGGAGGTTGAAGAGGAGGCGGTGGACGTGGCGGTGTAGGTGAAAGCAGTGGTGGAGGAGGTAGCCAAAACAGATTTTTGTTTTTGGTTTTGATTTTTTATTATCCAGTGATGCCCATGAGCTGCTTTGGGTGCCACCCTGCTTTGAACACGGTTCTTCCTCCCCCTCCTCTTCATCCTCCTCCTTCTCATCCTCCTCAATCTCCTCCAGAACGGTGCCCTGGCTGGACAATTGTGTACCTGGTCTATGTTGGTGCAGAAACCCACCCTCCGAGCCACTTGTGAATGACAGGCCTGATAACCGTGGAAATGATCCCTCTTCCTCCTGTGCCACATCCTCTTCCATCATTGCCTGAAACATTTTTTCAAGGATACATAAAAGTGGGTTAGTAACGCTGAGAACGGCATCATCGGCACTGGCCATGTTGATGGAGTACTCGAAAAAGCGCAACATGGCACACAGGTCTTGCATGGAAGACCACTCATTGGTGATAAAGTGATGCTGTTCCGCAAAGCGACTCATCGGGCTGCAGCTGAAACTCCACTATCGCCTGCTGCTGCTCGTACAGTCTCTCCAGCATGTGCAAGGGGGAGTTCATTGGTCTGTTGTTCCAGCTCCTGTGCGGTGTGGGGCTTTTCAGCCAAACAGATGAGTTTCAAAACAGCCTGCTGTTGTTTCCCCCTGGCTGTGCTGAAGTTGGTGGTGAAGATGTTAATGCTGAGCGGATGAGGAGGTGGTAGAGGAGGAAGCGGAGTAGGAGCAGGAGGCAACAGGAGGCCAAAAGAAATGCCCTGAAATCCTCGGTGGCAGAAGGACATGCGGGAAACTGCTTTCCGCCTCATGCCCATCCGCCACTGCATTTACCCAGTGCACTGTTAGGGAGATATACTGTCCCTGCCAGTGCTTACTGGTCCACGTATCGGTGGTTATGAGGACCTTGCGCAGTGCACACCTTATTTTGTCCACCACTTGGTTGTGCAGGGAAGGGACAGCTCGCCTGGAAATGTAGTGGCGGCTGGGAACCATGTATTGTTGGACAGCCACCACCATAAGGTTTTTAAAAGTATCCGTCTCCACCAGACAGAATTACAGCATTTCAAAGGCCAGGAATTTTGAAATGCTGGGATTCAGGGCCAGGGATCGCGGGTGGGTAGGGGGTTACTTTCTCTTTCTCTCCAGTGTTTGGGAGATGGACAGCTAAAGGCTTCCATTGGACATTGTGGAGATGCTTGGTGAAGCTGGCAGACGTGGTGGCGCTGCTGCAACATCCTCTGTTTACGGGGTGGTAGGTGCCATTGTTACTCCAGAGGTGGAGGCCGAGACTGCAGCAGAAGAGGGAGCAGGAGGAGCCTGAGACCTTTCTTGGTTTTTGAGGTGTTTACTCCACTGCAGCTCGTGCTTTGCATTTAGATGCCTGGTCATGCAGGTTGTGCTCAGGTTTAGAATGTTTATGCCTCGCTTCAGGCTCTGATTGCACAGCGTCCAAACCACTCATGTCTTGTCATCAGCACATTGTCTGAAGAACTGCCACGCCAGTGAACTCCTTGGAGTTGGCTTTGGTGTGCTCAGTCCCTGGGTGCGGTGGGCAGTATCATGCGTACTGTCTAGGGGACGGCCGCTCTGCTTTTGCACTCTGCTCCCTCTTTTGCTGTGCTGGTGGCCCATGTGTGACCACCACCTCTTCATCTGAAATGCACACGTCACTCGCATTACCTTAATTACATGTGGGGTCTAGGACCTCATCATCCTCCCCATCATCTTCCACCCACCTGTGGCAGGACAATGTGGATGGCCCACGCAAACCTTAACAGCAGAGTCATCAAAAAGCATGACAGACTGCTGCATGAATTGGGGCTCAGACTGCTTGGCTGATTTGCAAGGGGGTGAGGTGAAAGAGAGATGCACATGGGCTGCAGGTCCCAATTCTTTCAGTAGGGGACCGAGAGACATTGTGAAGGAACTGGAGGCACTGTCAGCCACCCAATCTACTACCGCCTGTACTTGTTCTGACGTCACTATTCGTAAAGCAGTATTCGGGCCTACAAAATAGCGCTGCACGTTCTGTCACCTACGTGCACCTGAAGGTGTTTTATTTGGGCTTGTAGCTGGCACAGAACGACCACGTCCTCTCCCTGCAATAGGAGCTCCACCAACACCAGCAGCACCATTACCAGGGCCACGTTCCTTATTTGACGCTCTCCTCATTCTTTTCGGTCACCCACGAACTAACCGACAAATTCAATTTACTAAATTTATTTCCCTGTCAGGTATGCAGTGCAGGGGTACTTCAAAGCAAAAAATGGGTATATGTCACCCACCGAACTTACAGATGGATTTACTATTTTTAATTCCATGTCAGGTATGCAGTGCAGGGTAGTTCACAGCAAAAATGGGTATATGTCACCCAATAATTTAAGAGGCGGGTTTACTAAATGTATTTCCCTGTCAGGTATGCAGTGCAGGGTTACTTCACAGCAAAATATGGGTATATGTCACCCAACAATGTAACAGACAGATTTACTAAATTAATTTCCATGTTAGGAAAGCAGTGCAAGTGTACTTAAAAAAAAAAACAATTGGTATATGTCACCCCACCATCTAACAGATGGATTTACTGAATGTATTTCTTTGTCAGGTGTGCAGCGCAGGAGTACTTCACAGCAAAAATTGTGAATATGTCACCCCCTGAACTCACAGACGAATGACCTATATTATTTCCCCTTCCCCTGGCACAAATGCAGTGCAGGTGTACTTAAAAAATGTGTATATGTCGCCCACTGAACTACCAGAAGGATTAAATTATTGTCCCCGGCACAAATGCAGGTGCAAGTGCACTGCGCCGACGCCCACCTAACTAACAGACAGATTAAATATTATTTTTGTGTGTCAAGGGTGCAAAAATGTTTCATTGAACCCACAAAAAAATCGCTGTAGGTCATAGATTCAACAGCCAGTTCAGATTTCTTCCTACCCTCTCCCTCACAGCGGCAGCCTGCTTCCTATCCCTGCACTAGTAAGAGCTGAAGTGACGTGATGTGCAACGTGACATCCAGCTTATATAGAGGCTGGGTCACATGCTGCACTGGCCAATCACAGCCATGCTATTAGTTGGCATGGCTGTAATGGCTTCCAAGGGCACACAGCTTAAATGCTTTTTGATTTTACGTCAAAGTTCGAGTCCGGGTCCGGGTACAAAAAAAACTAAAGTCCAGTGTGAACCTGAACTTTACAGTTTGGGTTCACTCAACACTAGTTTTAATGCCTTTTGTGGCCTGTATAAGTGTAAACAAATAAGGGCCTATTTGCCATTCAGCGGTGCAGTTATATGTTCTAAAGCCCTGTTTGGTGTGTATTAGTGGCACAAAAATATATATTATTTGCCGTTCAGTGGTGCAGTTAAATGTTCTAATGCCGTTTGTGGCCTGTATAAGTGTAAAAAAATAAGGTCCTATTTGCCATTCAGCGATGTAGTTACGTATATGTTCTAAAGATCTTTTTGGCGTGTATTAGTGGGGAAAAAGATAAAGGGCTTATTAGTCATTGTGTGTTGAAGTGAGAAAATTACAACCCTTTTTGGGGTGTATTAGTGGCAAAAATATATATTTGTCGTTCAGCGGTGAAGTTCCATTGTACTACAGCCATTTATAGAGTGTATTAATATCATAGATACGTACGTCCTATTAGCCGTTCTGCGGTGAATTGTGATTGTTATATTTCTTTTTTTGGGGTGTATTAATTGGAAAAAGAATACATCACATTAGCCGGTCTGCTGTGATGCCAGTAAACCGACATTGTTATACAGCCATTGTTGGGGTGTATTTATGGGAAAAATAAGTACGTGTTATTAGCCGTTCTGCTGTGAATTTACATTGTCATACAGACATTGTTGTTCTGTATTAATAGCAAAAATAAGTATGTTTTATTAGCCATTCTGCAGTGAATATACATTGCCATTCAGTTGTGAAATTTTGTTTGTGATACAGCCTTTTTTGCACAAATTGATGGGTGATTGTAGACTTTCTTCTGTATGGACCGAATTGCGTTGATTAGCCATTCATTGGTGACATTTGTTTGTGATACAGTCTTTTTTGCAAAAATCGGTCAGTAGCTATAACTATGGTCAAGGAGAATACACATCTTTAACGGGCCACTAGGTAAATGTGGTTCCTGCCCAGCCAAAGCAGCAACTTGGCCAGGTGACGCCGCTTCCGCCTCCACGTTGTCACGCCGTTGGTCCTGGGACAATGTCCGCCTCTTCCTCCTCATCCTCCACAGTGTCTTCAGTCTCCAGTGCAGGGACAATTCACAGTGCCCCACCAGCATACCGCATGCGCAGGGCACGGCGGTGTCACGCTGTTCTGCGGGTAGTTTGCCTGGGCGAACAGAGTCACACAGGGGAGGAACTGCTCCACGTACTTCATCAAGAAATCAAATCCTGCCTTTCTCCTCGCCAACTCGAAATCGGAACCATGGTGACCGACAAAGGGAAGAACACCTGTTCAATCTGGTTGTCAAGTGGTTCCTGAAGTCTTCCACACATCTGCAAGACATACTAAAAATGGCCAGAAAATTTTGCATGCACTTCAGCCACTTGTACACCGCAAAGCACACCCTCCTTGAGCTGCAGAGGCAGAACGGCATCCCCTAACATAGGCTCATATGCGACGTTTCCACCCTTTGGAATTCCACACTCCAAATGTTAGACTGACTATATGAACAAAGAAAGGCCATAAATGATTTGTTAATGATCCAAGCGGACAGGAGTACTCCTCTGTGTAACTTCTATGTCAGCCAGTGGCAGCTCATGCGTGACACCTGCCATTTGCTCAGGCCCTTTGAGGAGGCCACGTTATTTGTCAGTCGCCAGGACTACGGGATGAACAACGTCATTCCACTGCTTCATGTCCTGGAACAGATTCCGGTAAAACTGGCTGCTCAGGGGACTGGAGATGTGGTGCATAGATATGACGGCCACATGAGCCCTATGGGGGCTGAACTGGAGGAGGAGGAGGACATTGCAGCACAATTAATGTGTAGTCAATGGGTTGTTTTTACACACAGGTGACAGCAGAGATGGAGCAGGAGCAGTCAGAGGAGCTACAGGGCGATTAGGAAGATGAGGCAGAGGACCCAGACACACCGTGGCAGTGCGCAGTGGAGAAGGAGGCAGGGAGTCCCTCCAAGTCACTTACATAAATGGCCCGGTGCATGCTCACTTGCTTGCGTAGTGACAGCCGAATTGTCACCATTCCGCAGAGGGATTATTTCTGGCTCTCCACCTTGTTGGACCCTTGCTACCGGTCCAAAATGATGGCCTTTTTTACACCTGCTGAGAGGGAGGACAAACTGAACTACTATAGAGACATCCTATGTAGTCAGTTGGTCGCTGCTAGGGTTGAGCGAACCCGAACTGTAAAGTTCGGGTTCGTACCGAACATTACGGTTTTTTGCACCCGAACCCGAACATTTCCGTAAAAGTTTGGGTTCTGGTTCGTTGTTTGGCGATTTCTTCCCACTTTTTCAAAGGCTGCAGTACAGCCAACCAACAGGCGTTTCACTACTTTGCCCTAAGAAGCCATCACAGCCATGCCTACTATTGCCATGGCTGTGATTGGCTAAGTGCAGCATGTGACCCAGCCTCTATTTAAGCTGGAGCCACGTAGCACCGCACATCACTCTGCTCTTCTGAGTGTAGGGATAGGATTCTGATGCTTCTGTGAGGGACAGATTAGGGAAGAAATCTGTTGAACTTGGTGGTGTTAACTCTTCAAACTACAGCAATAATTGAGGGTGCTATGCTATATATTTATACCCAGCCTTGAGCCCAGTGATACTGCAAAATAATTTTTAATCCATCTGTTACTGAGGTGAGGGGGTTGGAGGCCATTTTAGCAACTACAGTTTCCTTGGAGCTGCAGGTGATCTGCATGTGTGCCAGCCTGCCAGGGACATCAGTCTAATTATTTTTTGGGAGCTCAAGTGGAGGAAAATTCCTTTTTTCTGGCAGGTCAAGTTCCCCTACATTACCTATTTTATAATTTTGGGGTGACATAGTGCATTTCTGTATTTGGGAGAATAAACCCGTACTGTCGTACCACAGAGCACGTTTGCATACACCGCTGAAAAACCTATTTTAAAATTTTGCCGTGACATAGTGCATTTCTGTAGTTGCTATTATAAACCTGTACTGTCGTACCACAGAGCATGTTTACATACACCGCTAAAAAAAACTGTTTTAAAATTTTGTGGCGAAAAACTGCATTTCTGTAGTTGGGTTAATAAACCCATACTGTTGTGCCACAGAGCACCATATACAGATATATTACATATACTAGCACCGGCCAGTTATTCCAGGAGTCTCTCTGTGCTGGACCAGATCTCCAAATATGTTCTTAATATCAGGCGTATTCACCAGAAATTATGCTGTACAGGCTTCTTGGCATCCCTCTCAGCCTCCAAAATAGAGTGTTCCAGTGATCTAAAATACAAAGAAAAGTATATTAAAATCACAACATTAATGTCAAGCACAAGTCTAAATCAATCCATAATTCCATATCCTGACTGAAGAGAGTGGGAACCCCTCAGAAAAGCGTACCTACTTTGAATTAACGATTCATGCCTCTTGGCTCTAAGGTGTCAAGTTCATAGATCCACTTTAAGGCCTCTTTCACACGGGCGTCATGTTTGACGCCCGGATAAGAGGCTGGTGCGTTGCGGGAAAATGCACGATTTTTCCGCGCCCGAAGCCGGACTTCATTACTGGTTTCGGGTTGAGAATTCTGTATATTTTATTATTTTCCCTTATAACATAGTTATAAAGGAAAATAATAGCATTCTCAATAGAGAATGCAAAGTAAAAAGGGCAAGAGAGGGTTAAAAATAATAATAAAAAAAAACTCATCCCCTCCATTTGATCGCGTAGCTGTCGGTTACCGGGCTCCTGTTCTGTGTTCAGCTGGGAAGGGGGTGAAGGACCTTCAGTGACGTCACTGGGTCACATGGTCCAATCACCTGCTTCCATAGGGCTACATAGCAGATCTGAGGCCTACCCTGCATTTCAGTCATTTAAGTAACCTTTTGAACGCCGCATTTACATAGTTTTTGAACTCTGCATTTACATAGTTGGTTGCAAACACACAGGTTTTGTGTTAGATAGCACATTAGCGGTGTACGCTGCATTTCTGACAAATTAAACTGTTAACTTCTGCTTTTACATTGTTGGTTTAAAAAAATCTAATTTTTGGTGATAGTAAAGTAATTGTATTAAATTGCTCCTTTACACTGTTGTGTGACCTAAAGAATTTTTTCCTGTTTATGACACGGCCACTGCCTTACTGTTAGTGAAATTAATTGTTGACTATTGGCAGTTAAATTGACAACAGAGATAAACCATCTGTTAGTTTGGTGGGTGAACGCAAATAATGAGGAGAACATCAAATAAGGGACGTGGGCATGGTCGTGGTGTTGTTGGTGGAGCTCCTGTTCCTGGGAGAGGATGTGGCCGTTCAGCGCCAACTACAGGTCCAAGTGAAACACCTTCCTCAGGTGTGAGGAGGTGAAAGAACCCGCAGCGTTATTTGGTAGGCCCGAATGCCACTCTACGAATGATGAGGCCAGAACAAGTACAGGCGCTAGTAGATTGGGTGTCTGACAGTGCCTCCAGTACCTTAACATTGTCTCCCACTGCTGAAAGCTCAGAGTTAGCACCTGCAGCCCATGCTCATCAGTCTTTCACCTCACCCCCTTGCAAATCAGCCAAGCAATCTGAGCCCCAAGTCATGCAGCAGTCTCTTATGCTTTTTGATGACTCTGCTGGCAGGGTTTCCCAGGGCCATAACCATAGCCCTGCCCCAGAAGTGGGAGAGATTGAGTGCACAGATGCCCAACCACTTAGGCTTGAGGATGAGGACATGGGAAGACCACCGCAGCATGTCTCTGATTATGACGAAACACAGGTGCAAACTGCTGCGGATTTCTGCGTTGTGTAGACCGACAAAGAGGACAGGGGTGAAGACTGGGTGGAAGATGATGTTGAGAACGATGAGGTCCTACACCCCAAAATATACCACTGAAATCCATGTTATTCATTGCTGGGTGGTCATATTTTATAAGGCCAGGAATTAATTTTGCGGCCTGCGCTGCATATGTGCCGGTGACAACAATATAGTTAATCCGTCTGGTATTTCAGGGGTTAACATGTTTAAATTTTTTGCTGTCACGTAACCCTGCACTGCATAGTTGACAGTGACCGAAAATGAGGAAAATCTTCTTTTAAATTGTTGGGTGAATTATTACCATTTTTGCCGGGTACAAACCCTTGCTCTGCATAGGTGACAGTGACCGAAAATGCGGAAAATCTTCTTTTAAATTGTTGGGTGCACTATTACCATTTATACGGTGAATAAACCCCTTCTCTGCCTGGGTGTTAGGGGCCTACATTTAAAAAAATTGCCTGTTCCATTGGTGGGTAGAGATGTCGCGAACATAGAATTTTTCGTTCGCGAACGGCGAAGGCGAACTTTTGCAATTGTTAGTGAACGGGCAAAACGGGCGAGCCGCCATAGACTACAATAGGCAGGCGAATTTTAACTCTTAACAGGGACTCTTTCTGGCCACAATAGTGATGGAAAAGTTGTTTCAAGGGGACTAACACCTGGACTGTGGCATGCCGGAGGGGGATCCATGGCAAAACTCCCATGGAAAATTACGTAGTTGACGCAGAGTCGGGTTTTAATCCATAAAGGGCATAAATCACCTAACATTCCTAAATTGTTTGGAATAACGTGCTTTAAAACATCCAGTGTGTATACGATCAGGTATGATGTTGTATAGATCAGGTAGTGTAAGGGTTATGCCCGCTTCACAGTGACAGACCAAACTCTGACAGACCAAACTCCCCGTTTAACGCACCGCAAACAACAGCAAACAGTCCATTTGCACAAGCGCAAACTCCCCATTTGCACAAGGTTGGATACCAAGCTAGCCATGTCCCGTTCCTTGTCCTCACTGATTTCATTGAAGGTCTCTTCCTCCACCCAGCCACATACAACACCAAGGGTGACAACAAGCCCCCTGGGACGCCTGCTGTGGTTGGTCTTCCACCTCCTCAAAGCCACCTTCCTCCTCTGACTCCTCTTCTTCAGACTCCTCTATCTGCGTTGACGCAGGTCTAGCAATTGACGACAAAAAGGCTGCTTCTGGTGCTGATGATGACCACAACTCTTCCTCTTCATGCTCATCTACGGCCTGATCCAGCACTCTTCGCAGGGCACGCTATAGAAAAAACGCATATGGCATGAGGTCGATGATGTTGCCTTGGGTTTGACTGACCAGGTTTGTAACCTCCGCAAAAGGACGCATGAGCCTACAGCCATTGTGCATGAGCGTTCAGTAACACGGCCAAAAAATACCCAGCTCTACAGAGGCTGTCCTCTTTTTTTAACTTCTTGCCGACTGCCTAACGCAGGATTGCGTCCTGCAGGCGGTCGGTCTATTCCTCCTTGACGCGCGGGCGCGTCATCTCGCGAGAGGCGAGATTTCCTGTGAACGCGCCGCGTGCGCGCGTTCACAGGATCGCGTCGGGGAGAAGGTAAACTACAGCCTGCCAGCGCTGATTGTGCGCTGGCAGGCTGTAGAAGTTAAAAAAAATGGCATATCAGACGCTGTTTTGTTAACAGCGTCTGATATGCTTGCTGATCGTTCCTTTGGTGGTCCCATTTGCTTGGGACCACCAAAGGAAACTTTAATAAGTGCACCAATCACCACACAGCCCCCACCCATCCATCCCCATCACCCCCACCCCGTCACTGATTAACCCCTGATTAACCCCTGATTAACCCCGATCACCCCATGTCACCCCCTGACACTAATTACCCCCCTGTAAGGCTCATTCAGACGTCCGTATGCGTTTTGCGGATCCATGGATCCGCGGATCCGCAAAACACGGACACCGGCAATGTGCTTTCCGCATTTTGCGGATCCGCACATTGCCAGAACTATATAGAAAATGCCTTTTCTTGTCCGCAATTGCGGACAAGAATAGGATATGCTCTAACTTTTGCGGAGCTGCGGCCGGATGTTTGGGGGCCGAAACCCGGAAGTTTGTGGCCGCAGCTCCGCAAATGCTGATGCGGCAAGCACATAGTGTGCTCTCCGCATCACCGCCAGCCCCATTCACACTGAATGGGTCCGCATCTATTCCGCAGAATTGATGCGGAAATTTTTGCGGACGTGTGAATGGGGCCTTACTACTTTTTTTTTTTGCACATTTTTTGGCAGAGATTTATTCATCCACATTGATTGATGCGAATGAGGAAATCTGTGCCTTTTTTTTTTTTTTTTTGCACATTTTTGGGCAGAGATTTTTTCATCCACATTGATCGATGCGAATGAGGAAATCTGTGCCGTTCATTTTTTTTCTTTTTTCAGCCCAGAGGCTGAACGGGAAAAAAAAACTCATTACCCGTATGCTCAATATAAGGAGAATCGCAGAAACTCCTAATGCTGGCCATACGTGTAATGATTGCGGAGACCCTCAAATGCCAGGGCAGTACAAACACCTCACATGTGACCCCATTTTAGAAAGAAGCCACCCCAAGGTATTCCATGAGGGGTATGGTGAGTTCATGCAAAATTTTATTTTTTGTCACAAGTTAGTGGAATATGAGACTGTAAAAAAAAAAAAATCTATTTCCGCTAACTTGTGCCAAATTTTTTTTTTCTGTGAACTCGCCATACCCTTTACAGAATACCTTGGGGTGTCTTCTTTCCAAAATGGGGTCACTTGTGGGGTATTTAATTTATACTGTCCTGGCATTTTAGGGGCCCCTAAAGCGTGAGAATCCAAATGCGTAAAAATGGCCTGTGAAATCCTAAAGGTACTCATTGGTTTTAGGGCCCCTTTGCGCATCTTGGCTGCAAAAAAGTGTCACTCATGTGGTATCGCCGTACTCAGAGGAAGTAGGGCAATGTGTTTTGGGGTGTATTTTTACATATACCCCTGCTGGGTGTGAGAAATATCTCTGTAAACGACAACTTTTTAAATTTTTTTATTCAAAGTTGTCAATTTACAGAGATATTTCTCTCACCCAGCATGGGTATATGTAAAAATACACCCCAAAACACATTGCCCTACTTTTCCTGAGTACGGCGATACCACAAGAGTGACACTTTTTTGCAGCCTGGGTGCGCAAAGGGGCCCAAATTACAACGAGTACCTTTAGCTTTTACATGGCTGCTCACAATTTAGCCCCACCCAAAATGTCAGAACAGTACAAACACCCCACAAATGACCCCATTTTGGAAAGAAGACACCCCAAGGTATTCGCTGAGGGGCATAGTGAGTCCATGAAAAATGTAACTTTTTGTCAAAAGTTAGCAGAAAGGGAGACTTTATGAGAAAAAACAATAAAAAATCAATTTCCGCTAACTTGTGCCAAAAAAAACATCTTCTATGAACGCGCCATGCCCCTCACGGAATACCTTGGGGTGTCTTCTTTCCAAAATGGGGTCACATGTGGGGTATTTATACTGCCCTGGCAATTTAGGGGCCCTAAAGCGTGAGAAGAAAAATGCGTAAAAATGTCCTCCTAAAAGGTACTCATTGGTTTTAGGGCCCCTTTGCGCATCTTGGCTGCAAAAAAGTGTCACTCATGTGGTATCGCCGTACTCAGGAGAAGTGGGGCAATGTGTTTTGGGGTGTATTTTTACATATACCCATGTTGGGTGAAAGAAATATCTCTGTAAATGACAACTTTGAATAAAAAAATGTAAAAAGTTGTTGTTTACAGCGATATTTCTCACACGCAGCATGGGTATATGTAAAAATACACCTCAAAACACATTGCCCTACTTCTCCTGAGTACGGCGATACCACATGAGTGACACTTTTTTGCAGCGAAGATGCGCAAAGGGGCCCTAAAACCAATGAGTACCTTTAGGATTTCACAGGCCATTTTTACGCATTTGGATTCTCACGCTTTAGGGGCCCCTAAAATGCCAGGACAGTATAAATACCCCACAAGTGACCCCATTTTGGAAAGAAGACACCCCAAGGTATTCTGTGAGGGGTATGACGAGTTCACAGAAAAAAAAAATTTGGCACAAGTTAGCGGAAATTTTTTTTTTTTTTTTACAGTCTCATATTCCACTAACTTGTGACAAAAAATAAAATTTTGCATGAACTCACCATACCCCTCATGGAATACCTTGGGGTGGCTTCTTTCCATAATGGGGTCACATGTGGGGTATTTATACTGTCCTGGCATTTTAGGGGCCCCTAAAGCGTGAGAAGAAGTCTGGAATCCAAATGCGTAAAAATGCCCTGTGAAATCCTAAAGGTACTCATTGGTTTTAGGGCCTTTGCACTCAGGCTGCAAAAAGTGGCACACATGTGGTATCGCCGTACTCAGGAGAAGTAGGGCAATGTGTTTTGGGGTGTATTTTTATATATACCCATACTTTGTGTGAAAATATCTCTGTAAACGACAACTTTAAAAAATTTTATACAAAGTTGACAATTTACAGAGATATTTCTCTCACCCAACATGGGTATATGTAAAAATACACCCCAAAACAAATTGCCCTACTTCTCCTGAGTACGGGGATACCACATAAGTGACACTTTTTGCAGCCTGGGTGCGCAAGGAGCCCAAATTCCAACGAGTACCTTTAGGTTTTACATGGCGGCTCACAATTTAGCCCCGCCCAAAATGCCAGAACAGTAAACACACCCCACAAATGACCCCATTTCGGAAAGTAGACACCCGAGGTATTCACTGAGGGGCATAGTGAGTCCGTCTGAGATTTTTTTTTTTTTTGCCAGAAGTTAGCAGAAATTGAAACTTTTTTTTTTTTTCTCAGAAAGTGTCATTTTCCGCTAACTTGTGAAAAAAAATGAAATGATACATGACTTCACCATGCCCCTCCACGAATACTTTGGGGTGTCTTCTTTCTAAAATGGTGTGATTTGGGGGGTATTTATACTTTCCTGTTATTCTAGCACCTGAAGAAACATGACAGGTGCTCAGAAAGTCAGTGCTGCTTCAAAATGCCGAAATTCACTTTTTTGCACCATAGTTTGTAAACGCTATAACTTTTACCCAAACCAATAAATATACACTTATTGGACTTTTTTTTTTTATCAAAGACATGTAGAACAATAAATTTAGAGAAAAATTTATATAGAAATGTAGTTTTTTTTGAAAAACAGAAAGTGAAAAATGTCATTTTTTTGCAAAAATTTCGGTCATTTTTGATTAATAGCAAAAAAAGTAAAAATGTCAGCAGCAATGAAATAGCACCAAATGAAAGCTCTATTAGTGAGAAGAAAAGGAGGTAAAATTAATTTGGGTGGTAAGTTGCATGACGGAGCAATAAACGGTGAAAGTAGTTTAGTGCGGAATTGTAAAAAGTGGCCTGGTCATTAAGGGTGTTTAAAGAGAACCTGTCACCAGGAAATTCACTGATAAACCAGGCACACTGCCATGTAGGGCTCACCCTGCTGAATATAATGATACCTTTCACTTGGTGATCTGTTGCTTTATTGTCGAGAAATAGTACTTTTAATCCATATGCTAATGAGCTGATATGAGTCCAGTAGTTAATATGAGTCCAGCATTTTTTCTATTCAGAGCTGTAGCCACTCCCCTATTCACGTCTTCAGTTGTAAAAGGGGCGTGGTTTAAAAAAATGACCTGCATTATAGCCAATACAAGGCTTGCTGCCTTTCACTTTAAAGCCTAACTGCCATACCCACGGCGACATGTCCCTTATCAGCCACCATGTGTTTATCACCCCATGAACAAACTAGCCCTTATTATAATTACTAACTTCAATAGTATATTCCTCCCCTTTTTTAATATAATACCTTAGCATTCCCTGTTCATTTTCCCTCTAATTATTAAAATTAATGAATGATGTAATAAACCACGCCCCTTTTGCAACTGAAGAAGTTAATAGGGGAGGGGCTACAGCTCTGAATAGAAAAAACACTGGACTCATATCAACTACTGGACTCAAATCAGCTCATTAGCATATGGATTAAAAGTACTTTTTCTCCACAATAAAGCACCAGATCACCAAGTAAAAGGTATCATTATATTCAGCAGAGTGAGCCCTACAACGAAGCATGCCTGCTTTATCAGTGAATTTCCTGGTGACAGGTTCCCTTTAAGCTAGGGGGGCTGAAGTGGTTAAATTAAAAAAATCTGTTCTTGCCAGTTTATGAGTGGTGTGTTAAATAGTACTATTCCTATCAGTTTAATCCCTGTTACGTCCCCTATTAGGGGACGTGTATCGAATAGATTTTAGGAAACGGGAGATGGAAAAAGATGATTGGTCGGTCCTCTTACTTCCAATTCGGGGCACTGCGCATGCGCCGCGCAATGTACTGTGCCACCAATACAAATAGTGTGAACTACTATTCTTACCATTTTAATCTTTGTTAAGTCCCCTATCAAGGGACGTGTATTGAATTTAACCCTTGCATGGGGAGATAGAGAAAAAAGCTTCTGCTTCCTTCAAATTTTGGGCACTTGCAATGGAATTTGCCAACAATGCAACTAGTGTTAACTAAGTACTTTTCCTATCAGTTTAATCTCTGTTTTGTCCCTTATCAGGGCCAGGGCCGGTGTAGTTAATAGATTTTTGGAATCGGGAGATGGAAAATGACCCATGCTCGGTCTGCTTCGTTTGAATTTTAGGTCACTGCGCATGCGCCGTGCAATGTACTGTGATACCCTATATGAGTGGTGGGCAGTGGGCACACTACAGTCTGTGGGCCTGACACACGCTGGCAGGCAACTGCAATTATATTAAAGGGTAAAAATTAAATGACTTTTTTATCTGCAAGGTACTGTGCCACCCGATATAAGTGGTGTGCACACAGTACAGTCTGCGGGCCTGCGTCCTCTCACACACGGGCAGGCAAATGCAATATATATATATATATATATATATCAAAAATAAAAGCAGACTGATGTACCAGCCCTAAAAAGTGCTTTTTGGGGCGCTGTCAGGATGCTGTCCTTACAGCAGATGGCCCCTTTCACACGAGCGAGTTTTCCGCACGGGTGCAATGCGTGACGTGAACGCATAGTATCCGCACTGAATCCTGACCCATTAATTTCAATGGGTCTGTGTACATGAGCGTTTTTTTTCACGCATCACTTGTGCGTTGCGTGAAAATCGCAGCATGTTCTATATTCTATATTCTATATTATATATATGGGGCTGCGTGAAAAACGCATTGCATCCGCAAGCAAGTGCGGGTGCATTGCGTTTTTCACTGATGGTTGCTAGGAGATGTTGTTTGTAAACCTTCAGTTTTTTATCACGCGCGTGAAAAACGAATCCAAACGCATTTCACCCGCGCGGAAAAAACTGAACAACTGAACGCAATCGCAGGCAAAACTGAATGGAAATGCACCCTGACCTAAGGCCAGATTCACACATCCGCAATTTTTGTCCGCATCCATTCCACAATTGTGAATGGGGCCGGACGTGATGCGGAGAGCACACTATGTGCTCTCCGCTTCCGCATTTGCTCCGCAAAAGATAGAGCATGTCGTATTCTTGTCCGCAACCTGCGGACAAGAATAGGCATCTCTATGGGGAGTGACGGCATGGTGTGTTGTGTATCCGCAATTTGCGGATCCGCAACACACTACAGACATGTAAATGGGGCCTAATACAGACACGCTCGTGTATAAGAGGCCGAAGAGTCTTTGAGGTCTGGAGTGGACACAGAACACTGGCCTAGTTAACGCTTTCCCTATTAATTCAGCAGCAGAAGCACTCTCCCTGCTTTAACTAACACTGCAGCTTCAGAATGAATCTAAGATGGATGCTGTCCTTGCTTTTTGATAGGAGGTGGGAGGGTCTGGGAGGGAGGGTATGCTGATTGGCTGGAATGTGTCTGCTGACTGTGAGGTTCAGGTCAAAGTTTGCTCAATGATAAATTATAGGGGGCAAATAGGACATCGCATATGTTCGCCCGCCGTGGCGATCGCGAACATGCGATGTTCGCCGGGAACTGTTCGCCGGCGAATAGTTCGGGACATCTCTATTGGTGGGTGACATGAACCCCGTTTTGTCGTGAATAAACCCTGATCTGCATAGGTGACAGGGACCTAAATTTCAAAAAATCGCCTGTCCCATTGTGGGTAACCCCGTTTTGACGTGAATTAACCCATCCTCTGCTTGGGTGCCAGGGGTCTACATTTTTTAAATCGTCTGTTCCATTGGTGGGTCACATGAACTCAGTTTTGCCGTGAATTAACCTCTCCTCTGCCTGGGTGCCAGGGGTTTACATTTCTAAAAATCGCCTGTTCCATTGGTGGGTGACATGAACCCCGTTTTGCCATGAATAAACACCTTCTCTGCCTGGATGCCAGGGGCCTACATTTTTAAAAAAATCACCTGTTCCATTGGTGGATGACATGAACCCCGTTTTGCTAAGGCCCATGAATAAACCCCTCCTCTGCCTGGATGCCAGGGGCCTACATTTTTAAAAATCGTCTGTTCCATTGGTGGGTGACATGAACCCCCTTTTGCTGGTGAAAAACCCCTGCTGTGCATTTGTGACTACAAATGCATGCTGGTGGACGAGCTGCTGATGGCATTCCCACCTGACACCTCCTCAACCTCCTACTCCACATCCATTTCCTCCTCCTAGATCAAGATTTAAATTTCTAATTTTTATTTATTTTATTTTGAAACATTTATTTGCAGGGACTTACTCACATCTTGCTGCCTTTTGCAGCCCTCTAGCCCTTTCCAGGACTTTTTTACAGCCATTTTAGTGCCAAAAAGTTCGTAAGAATCGTAACCCCATTGACTTCAATGGGGTTCAGGTTCAGGGTCAAGTTCGAGTTAATTTCGGATTCCGAACCCAAACTTTTTTGTGAAGTTCCGCCGAATCCGTTGAACTCGAACTTCCAGGTGTCCGCTCAACTTTATACGCAGCTGATCTGCGCCATTGTCCATCCTTTCACAGGTCTGACCTGGGGGCCCTCTATGCTCACGTTCCTCTGCCATGGCTGCTGTGGCAGGGTGAGGGGGTAGGAGCAGTTCCAGCTCCATCAGCATCAACTTGAGTCTAGAGTCGCTGATGAGTAGCTTTCTTAACCCACCTAGTGAAGAAAATACTCACCAGCAGCAGCAGCTAGACCTGGAGCAGGACCTCAACCAGCAGGTGGTAGCATATTTGGACAGTACCCTGCCACCCCACATTAAAGATCCGCTGGACTACTGGGCAGCCAAACTGGATTTGTGGCGGCAACTAGCAGAGTTTGCCCTGGAAAAGCTGTCCTGCTCGCCAGTAGTGTAGCATCAGAGTGGGTGTTTAGTGTGGCGGAGGCCATAGTTACCCCAAGAAGAACTCGCCTGTCCACCCAAAATGTGAAGAGACTAACCTATGTCAAGATGAATCAGGTGGGGATCAGCCAGGATTTCCACCCACCTATGCCTGATGCATCAGACTAGATCATGGTGCCACACCGACTGAAGGTGGATGCTCAACAGACAGGATCAGTTTTTTGGGGGTTATTGTTCTGACGGATCAGAAGTAAGGCAAAATAATCAGTGACGTCAACACAAACTTACTGTTGACACCCTCTCCACTCTGTCAGGGGGATTTTTCTTTTGTATAATTTTATTTTCTTTCCAGACCGATAATTTTTTTAGTAATTTATTTACATAGCCATGAGGGCTTGCTTTTCACAGGATACATTTCTGTTAGCTACATTTAAGGCTACTTTCACATGACCGCTGTGCTGGCTGGTTTTGAGATCCGGCACAGGTTTTCAAAACTGCAGCACAATGCTTCTGTTTTGTCCTATTCATTGTCAATTTCTTGTACTCTTGTGCTGGACACAAAATCTCTGCAAGCAGCGTTATTTTGTGCGGCATGAGAATTTACTGAACGAGTCGGATCCTGCACCAAAAACTATGTAAAATGAAACAGATCGCCGATATGAGAGGAGTATACGTTAGTAACTTGGTACCTCTCACAGATAACTGCACAGATTAGAGAACTAGAGTTTAAAGAGGGGCAATATCAAATAGTAAAACCTAACTTTTATTCCCCGTACAATTAAAAAATAGGCCCCTACAAAACAAACAAACGAAAACCTCAGCCAATAGACAAGTGTGCTAACAATGGGCTGGAGATAATGGGACCAAAGCATAAACACTGTAAAGGGTCCCAAAAGCAACACACATATCAACAGCAGACCACCGTGGGGTAGATCTTAAATTAGACTGGCAGAAAAATGGGTAGGTCTTACCAGTCTGGTTGAATCTCTTCATACGGATGTGGTGGACACAGGTACCCATGCAGACCTCCTAATACGGAGTCATCGCCCAGAAAGGGGCAGCCCTGTCCGGAACCTTGCCCTTTTATCAAGGCCCTAAAACACCCTAATTCTAATTGCGGGACATTGTTATCTATCCCCTAAAAACTGGTATTTTCTATTCCAAAGGATCACCCGGTGAAGAAACTGTCCCCCAACGTGTTTCATCAATTTTAAGCAGTTACCCAAGACAGGTGTTTTAGGGCCTTGATAACAGGGCAAGGTTCTAGATGGGGCCGCCCCTTTCTGGGCGATCACTCCGTATTAGGAGGTCTTTAGGGAATACTAGCCTGACTAGGGCATACCAGGGTTAGTATTAGATCCCATACCCCGTCCTTACATCTAATTCCTTGATGTGATAGCAAGTACCCTTGAGTACAGGAATCTCACAGCCCTTTCTGCATGGGTACCTGTGTTCACCACATCCGTATGAAGAGATTCAACCAGACCGGTAAGACCTACCCATTTTCTGCCAGTCTAATTTAAGACCTACCCCACGGTGGTCTGCTGTTGATATGTGTGTTGCTTTTTGGACCCTTTACAGTGTTTATGCTTTGGTCCCATTATCTATTGTCCATTGTTACTACACTTGTCTATTGGCTGAGGTTTTTGTTTGTTTGTCATTGTAGGGGCCTATTTTTTAATTCTACGGGGAATAAAAGTTAGGTTTTACTATTTGATACTGACCCTTTTTAAATTCTAGTTCTTAAAAACGATGTAAGGCCTCTTTCACACTTGCGTTCTGAGGATCCGGCGGGCACTTCCGTCCTGCTGGATCCGTCAGAACGCAAGTGCGACTGAAAGCATTTGAAAACTGATCAGGATCCTGATCCGTCTTCAAAATGCTTTCAGGTTACCATGGCAGCCAGGACGCTACTGAAGTACTGGCTGCCATGGTACTCCAGCAGTTTACTTACCTGCGCTGCGGCCGCCAGGCACTCCTTCAGGATGTCACAGGTCCCTGCGGCGCATAGATCAATGTGCCGCCCGGACCTGTGATGTCATGAAGGAGCGCCTGGAGGCCGCAGCGCAGGTAAGTACACTGCTGCGGAGTACTTACCATGGCAGCCAGGACTTCAGTAGTGTCCTGGCTGCCATGGTAACTGATCGTAGCCCCAGCTTACACTTGGGCCCCGATCGGAACTGCTGCTGCGCATGAACAGAGCTAAACGTCGGGTCCAGCGATACGACGTTTATCTTAATTCAGGATCCGGATAAATGCACTTCAATGGGCATTAATTCCAGATCCGGCATTACGGCATGTCTTCCGGATTTTTATACAGAGACAAATCCGCAGCAAGCTGTGGTTTTTGTCAACGTCCAAAAAACATTCGCATACTGAACGGAAGACATCTTGATGCATCCTGAATGGATTTCTCTTTATTCAGAATGCATTAGGATAATCCTGATGAGTCTTTTTCCGTCTTAGAGCCCCGATGACGGAACTCTAGGATGGAAAAGAAAAACGGTAGTGTGAAAGAGCCCTAAGGCTACTTTCACACTAGCGTTTTTTCTGGATCCGGCAGGGTTCAGCAAAAATGCTTTGGTTGCTGATAATACAACCGTCTGCATCCATTACGAATGGATTCGCTTCTATTATCTTTAACATACCCAAGAAGGATCCGTCATGAACTTCATTGAAAGTCAACGGGGGACGGATCCGTTTTCTATTGTGTCAGATTGTGTCAGAGAAAACGGATCCATCCCCATTAACTTGTGGGTCATGACGGATCCGTCTTGCTCCACATCCCAGGACGGAAAACAAGCCGCAGTTTGCTCTCATGCTGCAGTTTGCTCTCTGGTATGAGAACAGAACGGAATGCATTTAGGAGCATTCTGATCTGTTCAGTTACATTTTGTCCCCATTGACAATGAATGGAGAAAAAACTGAAGTTTTTTTTTCGGTATTGAGACCCTATGACCGATCTTAATACTGGAAAATATTAATGCTAGTGTGAAAGCCTTAGTCAATGGTGCCAGATCCATCTTTTTCAGACATAAAAAAACAGATCAAGCTCCCATTGGCTTAGAATGGTGCCATATCCGGTTTCTTCATTTTTTATATAATATAACTGGATCCATTCTGAATGGATGCAACCGGTAGTATTATTAGGACGTAAGCATTTTGCTGTGGCTTTGGGATCCCCTGCCGGATCTCAAAATGGTATAGCAATAACGCCGATGTGAAAGTAGCCTAATACTGCATACAATGTAGTGGGAAGCTGAAAAGAAATTCTAAAAGGGTTGGAATTGGGAAAAAAAAAATGCAATTCCCCCACTGTTTTGATTTTATGTAATTTCTTCTGCAGTAAAAGCGACCTGTAGCCTTCATTCTTTGGGTAAGTATAATTACAATAATACCATAGTTATTGAGTTTTTCTTGTGTTTTAATAAAAAAATATATTCAGACCCCATAAGTTTTTATAGTTATGTCTACAGAGCTGTTTTAGGGCTCATTTTTTGTAGGGTGATCTGTAGTTTTTAGTGATACTATTATGCCATGTGTAAGACTTTTTGATCACTTTTTATTCAATTTTTTGGGAAGGTGATGCAATGAATGAATGGTGGATTGGACATTTTGATGTTTTTTTTTCCGTTACACCATTCGCCTTATGGGACTATTCCTGTGATAAGCATCAGAGTCTCCAGCAGGCTCCGGCCTATAATTACAAAGCAACAGCTTCTCCAATCTAATCCACCACTCACTTGACCACACAATTGACCATGGCATCTGAGGTAAATGTCTGCGATTGGCATTATTGCCAATCACAGACATTAGCCCCGGGTGTCTGCGGTTTGAAACAGCTGAAATCTGGAGGCCATATTTAAAGTGACAACTTCCACAGCTATTTGTACAGCGGTGGTCATCTATTGGTTAAAGAAGGCACCTATAATTTCTGTAATGTATTTCGTTTACCTGTTTTGCTCCTTCTAGGCTGGGCACATGACTATGTACATGCAGTTCCTTCTTATGTTCTGTCATGTTACGTCTATGGGCGTGTCAAGGCAGCAACATGAGTAGTGATAGGGAAGTGTCTATGTATCTAGCTGGGTGGGAGGGGCTATAACGTATTGGTGTTGTTAGGGGTATTAATAGGGCAGTGTCTATGTAAATAGCTGTGTGAAAGGAGCTATAAACAAGCTGGGTGTTGTTAGGGGCAGTGATAGGAGAGTGTTTATGTAACCAGCTGGGTGGTACTGGAGCTGTGGCAGAGAAAGGAGAAATGCATCATGGGTTTGGTTGGATACAGTAACAGGAAGGTCTACATAGAGGATGTAAACCAGAATAATTTTTATATGGAGAAAACGGGTCACAAAAGTCCAATTTGAAAAACGCATAGTGAAGAAGATGTATATGAGGTAAGCAACTACATGAGTATATCTGTTAAACACCATAGTAATCCTGGAAAACACCTTTAAGAATGGATGTTTATTGTGTTACTAATCAGTAATGTTGAGTAATCTTCCCAAGACATCACTGAGCGAGTGACTGAGGCTTAGAAGAGTGTTGTGCTATTTACGAGAGGTGACTTGTTACATGAACTTGTAATGAACAGGCTTGCAAATCATGTCAGTAAACAGAGATTTACAGAGTAGAATGAGCCGTGTGAATGTGTTCAGTTCCCGTCTTTGGAGTTCTGATACTTTGTCTCTGGAATATGAATTGATCTGACAGCCTATAATTTATTAAATATCACAGTGAATATACTATCACATGCACTCTCTCAGGGACATATTGTTCAGGATGGGCTTTTGACTACAGATTAAATGTTCCTTTTCACTCATTTTTTCTTTTTTATCCATTCCCCATTCCTAATGCAAAAACTACACTGCTGAAACTAGAACCAACCATGGTCTGGAAAATATAACAGATACTTTTTCAGTTTGTAGAAAAAGCATATCTTTGCATGATGTCACTTCCAGAATAGATTTCCTCAGTTTGAAAGTCTCTTGTATTTTCCATAACAGTAAATAACATTTTAAACATTTAAGTACTTAAAAGGGTTTTCCGAGACTTATATACTCATGACCTATCCTCAGGTACCTGATTGGTGGGGGTCCGACATCAGCCGTTTGAGAAGGCAGCAGCTTTCGCAGTAACACTGTGTCCTTCTTTTGGCTTTTCCTAGGCCAGTGACATCACGTTCATCGGTCACATGGCCAAGGCGCAGCTCAGCCCTATAGATGTTTGGGGCAAAGCTGCAATACCAAGTACAGACGCTATACTATGTACCATGCTGTGCTTGATGAGCAGGGAGAAGGCTGCGGTGCTCACAGAAGAATATGTTGGTGCTATATAAATTATTATTTTTATTATGTGTTATGTCATAGATACATTGTTGTAATAAATTATTATATCACAATTAAATTTTCATTATTAACTATCGTTCAGCAAAGCTCAGCACTAGTGATGATCGAGCACCCCAATGCTCGAGTGCTCGGGTGTTCTGCCCGAGCACATCGGGATGCTCGGGTACGCTACCGAGCACCCGAGCCCTATAGAAGTCAATGGGAGAACACGAGCATTAAACCAGGCACCCCCTGCTCGGAAGAGGGGAGGGTGCCTGGTTCATAGGAAAAGGTCAGAAATTGATGGAAACACTACCAAAATGGGTCGGGGACAGCATGGGGAGGATGTCTGGATGCATCTTGGACTACAATGTCGCTGCTGGGAACGATGTTGCCCGAGTTGTACGTCACTTTTACAGAGGGACGGCTAGTGGCTTTGATTGTGTTGACCGGACTATCATCTGATGATAATGAACTTGTAAGAGTAACGGACGTTAAGCTGACCAGTGACTGTGTATATAAAATTGTAGGTGAGGGTCTGCTGCCACTTTGTTAACTCTAGATAACTTCTAAGCTGATCGCACATCCCCGTGATGTTGACGATCTATCGATGTCTGCTCTTTCAACGTTCAATCAGGGTTCGCTTCCGGAGGGAGCCTGAGGGATGGCCACGGCTACCACTTCCAAGAAAAGCTGGCCACGGCTACCACTTCCAAGAAAAGCTGGCGGGGCCCTCCAATTTCCCAGTACCGCCTCAGTGAGGTAGTGACGATAAATAACAATACAGGACTCTTAAGAGAGCCTGTCATTGGAATGAGTACAAAAAAATTACAGGGAATGTCATGGGTATTTAGGATGAGGAAACGTTATACAGGAGGAGAGGTAAAGTATGATTGATGGCCTGCTGGTGACCCACTAAAACATTAGGGGTGAAGGTCTTCAGCTGAGCTGACCATCTAAAACATTATGGGTGAGGGCCTGCGGGTGAGCTGACCATCCGAAAAATTATATGCGAGGGCCTGTGGATAAGCTGTCCATCGAAAACATTATTAATGCAAAGGGCCTGCGGGTGAACTGACCATTGAAAACATTATTTATGCGAGGGCCTGCGGGTGAGCTGACCATTGAAAACATTATTTATGCGAGGGCCTGGGGGTGAGCTGACCATCCTAAAAATTATATGAGAAGGCATATAAGCGATGGCATTATATGCGACAATTAAGCGTGTAGATATGATGGAGGAGGAGGATGAGAAAAGGTTCAACCATATACCCTTTTTTGTGGCAGAAGGGGTGCATGGGAATACAGAGTATTCAGTACATTCTAAACAACACAATTAAAGTATCCTTGATGTTCAGTCGTGGCTTTCCTCTGGTAGAGTGGAGAAGTCAGGGGCAATCCAGGCCTTGTTCATTTTTATCTGAGTCAACCTGTCAGCATTTTCAGTTGACAGCCGGATACACTTATCTGTTATAATGCCACCAGCAGCACTAAATACCCGCTCAGACAAAACACTGGCAGCAGGGCAGGCCAGCACCTCCAAGGCGTAGAGCGCCAGTTCGTGCCACGTGTCCAACTTGGACACCCAGTAGTGTTAAGGCACTGAGGGATCACTGAGGACGCTGACATGGTCTAGAAATAAGTGTAGATTTGCTTCTCACTGCTCACAACAAGCAGAGTTTGTGGAATACAGAAAATGACTGTCACTGTTATTTGAATTAAATATAGGCCGCACACAGTCTAGATATAAGTGTAGATTTGCGTCTCACTGCTTACAGCAAGCAGAGTTTGTGGAATACAGAAAATGTCACTAACGGTCGCCCTGACAAAATAAAATAAAAATTCCCCCAAAACAATTTTGGCTGCCTGCCACCTCTAACAATAGTCCTTAAAAGGACTGTTAGTTCTTTGAAACGTCTTCTCAATGATAATTTTTAGATGAAATTCGTCCTACACTGACTGTCCCTTTCTAACAACCGCTCTCCCTGACTCGCAATGAGCCGAACCCATGATGACGCATTCCGGCTAGCCAATCACTGTAATGCCAACATGTTTAATGGCATTACAGTGATGGTAATACTTACCTGCACGTTTATTCGCTACTTAGCAAGCGCCAAACATGCGGGGAGGAGACTCGAGTATGGTGCTCGAGCACATGTGGTACTCGGGCCGAGTGCTCGGATCTGCCCAAAATAGCGATGCTCAAGCCGAACCCGTACTCGGCCGAGCATGCTCGCTCAACACTACTCAGAACCTCATATTGTATTAAGTAAACCTGAATTGTGTTGCTTTGTGCATGAATTCAATAAATGTGTTCTGAACTAACTAGAAATGCTACTCCTGGATCTTGAACTGAATTAATAATTTTTAAATACACCCCCATTCTGATTTTACCTCTAAAATCATGTCACTTTTGGGATGCTGGGTATCAGATGATGTGTTATACACTGTTACAGATGTGTCCTTCCTTACCTTATCTCTTGGCTGGACATGTCTTGATATATAGGTCATCTCATTACCAGCTTTTCAACCAACATGATTCCACGATACTGTGTCAGAGATGCACATCCAATTTGTCTAGTTGCAGCTGCCTAGTGGTTGTATTGGCATTTGTAGCCTGTCAGGTTTTGGCTAGCAGGTTGAGGTATTGGCCCATATTTACTAATGTGAGTGCACCTCGATTTTGGCATAAACTGTTGACCCAAAAATGACAAATGATTTTGTGCAATTTGGAGCATCAAGGTTTACAGAGTATTTCTACTCCTAGTCTGAAAAGATGCATTGTTTATCGATAAGGGGCCTCAAACTTTTGCTGTAATTCTGAGGTAAAATTTTGTCTAAAAGTAATCTAGACAATAACTAGTATAGAGTTAGACAAAATGTCTAGCCATGCATCAGACTTAACATCCAGCATGAGGATCTTTGATAAATTTGGTGCATGCCTAGACAGCTTATTTGTGTGCTATCTATAGACTTAGTAAATCTGTCCCATAACATTGCTGTGGTTTCGTTAAAAAATCAGTCCTTAACTAAATTTGAACAAAAGTAAGAAACATCTGTATATCTTTTTTTTCAGATCTCTTCTCCAAAAGTTAAGGAGCATGAAATGTTCTTATTTCTACACTGTAGAAAACAGTATGCTGTAGTTTGCCTGCATGTACACTTATTCTTTCAGACCAGATTTCTCAAAGCACACAAGCACCCTCCTAATAATCAATAAGATGCCTTTATAAGGTAAAGACATAATGGGCAGATGCCTCAAATAAAGTACTGCTTTTGTTCTTTACAGTGAAATCTCCTAAATCTAGCATGAATAATACAATAGGTGATTTAAGTAAAACTTGGGTTTTGATATTGAAGACACTAATAAGAAAATCTAAACTTTAGGTTCAAGCAAATCTCTTCATAGCATGCAGAGGATAAAGTGTTTTTTGTCCATTTGCTTGCTTGCCTGTGCTTGAAACCTTTTGCTAAAGGAAAGATAAGAAGGGATATTGGACAGTGTAAGATGATGTGTGTATATCACTGTCAGTTATATTATCCTAAAAGTTATAACATCAGTTTGAGCTAAATATTAAAATAATGCAAGCTTTACTTTTCAAAATCTCATTCTTTAATATACTTTATAGGGCATATGCACAAAAAAAACTGTATAAATCATCACAGATTGTGTGATCTGTTTCCCTAGTTTCTTTAAAAAGGACTTACCATCCAATATAATGACAATTGTGTCTAATCTGCAGTCAGCATGTTATAGAGTAGGAGTTGCTGAGCAGATTGATATATAGTTTTGTAAAGTCAGTACAACTAGTAATTTATTCATTTGGTTTGAATCAAAGTATACAGTAGATAAGCTATCCAATACTCATAGAATAGAACCAGTTTTATTCTGAACTGTACATAAATTCGTCCACCAAACAAATAGCTGCGTTACTAAATTCGTTGTACATTACTAAAAGATATTACACACAGCTAACACATTTTATGTCAGTAAAGAAAAGTATAACTGTGTTACTGCATAAGAGAGTGTAGTTCAAAAACATTGCAGTCACAGCCATGTTTTAGTAAACTCATGTTATTACTTGAAAAAAACATTCAATAATATGGCAATCATAACACCATTATCATGGCTGTATTACTAAATATGTTGTACATTGCTGCAAGATAACGATAGATGCAGAAAATACATTTTACATCAAGCTTATCAGTAATGCAAATTACAACCATGTTATTGAATGCATTTTTGCATCAGACCATCTAGTTCAAATAGGTTTCACTGCTAAAATGTGGGTAGGAGTAGTAGCAGTACCAGCCGCACCTAGTCAGTAATAGTAGTAGTAGTAGTACTGCTTCTCCAACTCAATATGCTCTGCAATTCGCTGGTGTACAAGCTTAAAACCCACCTGGCTAAGTTGCTGTAGGTGCAGTTGCTGTTGTATCACTTAGTAGATTCTTGTGCCTTTTGGAGATGATTGTGTGTGCTCAGTCTTGCTTGGAGATACATAGTCACTGAGAGCCCACCCGCTTACCCCCCTAGGCAGCTCAGCAAGTGGTCGCAGCCAGTCCTTCTCACATTCTACGACAGATTTCTGGTAGCCATTTTAAGTTATTAATACTAGAACTTCTTTAGTATTGTAGGTGTCATACCCGTTCCTTGTGAAAGCTATTGGTAATGAATTGTCCATTTATGGCATGTACAAAACATAAGGACTCCAATGTTTAAAAAAGGACTGAATGACTCCATAATGAATAATTATAGTGTTGAGCGTGAATATTCGAATAGCGAATTTTTTTAGCGAATATCGGCACTTCGCTAATTCGCGAATATTTCGAATATAGCGCTATAAATTCGCTATTTTGAATATTCGTTTTTTTTTTTTTTTTTTTTTTTAGTTATATTTTTTTCTTTCCCACTTCCCAACAGTAGTTCTTACCTGTTCTGAGGATTCCTGGCTTCCTGGCTGCTCTAGTCAGTGCCCATTGCCGCTTCTGCCGACTTCCGTGCTCATGGAGCGTCCCCATCCATGGGAACGTCTCTATATACTAAAATGTACTGTCGGATTTGAGGAATTACGTTGAAATCGCAATGCGATTAATTCAAGTTATATTAATCGCATTGCGATTTCAACTTAGAGCTGGGTTTATAATGGGTCAGCTTGCTAGAATGAACGAAGTTAACGAATATGGAATATAGCAGCACTGCTAAGTTGAATTCGCAATGCGATTAATTTAACTTGAAGTAATCGCATTGCGAATTCAACTTAGCAGTGCTGCTATATTCCATATTCGTTAACTTCGTTCATTCTAGCAAGCTGACCCATTATAAACCCAGCTCTAAGTTGAAATCGCAATGCGATTAATATAACTTGAATTAATCGCATTGCGATTTCAACGTAATTCCTCAAATCCGACAGTACATTTTAGTATATGGAGATGTTCCCATGGAGATGTGGACGCTCCATGAGCACGGAACTTTATGGTTGGCTTGGTAGAATTAGCGAATAGCGAATATGACGAATGTATTTGTCATATTCCTCAAAACGAAGATAACGAAGTATTCTACATCTTCGTTTTAGCAACCTATTCGTCAACCTCGCTAATTCTAGCAATCAAATAGGAAGGTTGACTATAGAGACAGCTGTGTTAAATTCGCTATGCGATTTTTTTTTTTTTTAATAGAATAATTATATTACTTGATATAATTATTATAATTATTCTATTTATAAAAAAAAAAATAATATATAAATAATCGCATAGCGAATTAAACACAGTTGTCTCTATAGTCAACCTTTCTATTTGATTGCTAGAATTAGCGAAGTTGACGAATAGGTTGTTAAAACGAAGATGTAGAATACTTCGTTATCTTCGTTTTGAGGAATATGACGAATACATTCGTCATATCCGTCATCTTCGCTATAATTCTAGATATGAAACCAATAGGAAAGTAGCCTTAAGTTAAAATCGCAATACGCGATTATTTAACTCGCATATTAATCGCGGTAACTAGAATAATGACGAATATTCGATTTCGACGAATATGAAATGAATATTCATTCGAATATTCGCGAATTTCATCGAAATCGAATATGGCACCTGCCGCTCATCACTAAATAATTATACTACAACATTCAAGTTCCTTTCTGTTTAAAAAAACAAACTAAAAACTTCTGACAAAGATAGTGTGATATTTTTTTATCTAGGACAAAAATATGACAAACAAAGACATTAGGCAACCTTACTTAGGAGGCATATCATTTAACTTCTGGAAAATCAATTGCGGTAAGTATGCATCATGGGGTTAGAAAGTGTAGAAAAGTTGTTTGGAAGGACATGCAGGACCTCATATTTCCTTTGAAAACATAAGCTGAATGATTTTTGTTTAAGTATAAGTGGAGATTCCAGAGTCTGTGAAAAAGAAATCCTCATAAAACAGGAGTTAAAAATGGAAAATATAATAAAAAGTAGAGATGAGCGAATTTTTCAAAAATTTGATTCGCGGGTTCGACAAATTTTTCGGGAAGAATTTTATTCGATCTGAGTATATTTGCGGCGAATTATGTTAAAAATGGCTATTTCCTGGCTGCTGGAAGCCTTCATAGTGGTGTAGAACACTGTGCCTTGCAGTAACACGCATAGGGAGTCTGCAGCGCTTAATTATGAATACAAGATTTATTAAGTGTAGCGCTTAATGCTGAACACAAGTTTTTTCTCCACCGAAATAATTAAAAAAAGATTTTACCGCATATAAGTGCAGCGCTTAATAATGAATACAAGATTTTTTTCCACCAAAATATTTCAAAAAAGATTTTACCGCATATAAGTGCAGCGCATAACGCTGAATACAAAATTTTTTTTCATCGAAATAAGTCACAAAAGATTTTACCACATATAACTGCAGGGCTGATTGCAATTTTTTTCCCACCAAAATAATTCAAAAAAGATTTTACCGCATATAACTGCAGCGCTGAAAGCCGAATAACTTTTTCTTTTTCTGAGGATGCTCGGACTGGGAGAAAATGTCTGTATGTGGGTAAGTAACTGGCTAAGTGACAGAAAACAGAAGGTGGTTATTAACGGTAGATACTCTGATTGGGTCACTGTAACTAGTGGGGTACCTCAGGGGTCAGTATTGGGCCCTATTCTCTTCAATATATGTATTAATGATCTTGTAGAAGGCCTGCACAGTAAAATATCTATTTTTGCAGATGACACTAAACTGTGTAAAGTAATTAACACTGAAGAGGACAGTTTTCTGCTACAGAGGGATCTGGATAGATTGGAGGCTTGGGCAGAAAAATGGCAGATGAGGTTTAACACTGACAAATGTAAAGTTATGCACATGGGAAGGAATAATGCAAGTCACCCGTACATATTAAATGGTAAAACACTCGGTAACACTGACATGGAAAAGGATCTAAGAATTTTAATAAACAGCAAGTTAAGCTGCAAAAACCAGTGTCAGGCAGCTACTGCCAAGGCCAATAAGATAATGGGTTGCATCAAAAGGGGCATAGACGCCCGTGATGAGAACATAGTCCTACCACTTTACAAATCACTAGTCAGACCACACATGGAGTACAGTGTACAGTTCTGGGCTCCTGTGAACAAGACAGACATAGCAGAGCTGGAGAGGGTTCAGAGGAGGGCAACTAAAGTAATAACTGGAATGAGGGATCTACAGTACCCTGAAAGGTTATCAAAATTAGGGTTTTTCACTTTAGAAAAAAGACGACTGAGGGGAGATCTAATACCTATGTATAAATATATCAGGGGTCAGTACAGAGATCTGTCCCATCATCTATTTATCCCCAGGACTGTGACTGTGACAAGGGGACATCCTCTGCGTCTGGAGGAAAGAAGGTTTGTACACAAACATAGAAAAGGATTCATCACTGTAAGAGCAGTGAGACTATGGAACTCTCTGCCTGAGGAGGTGGTGATGGTGAGTACAATAAAGGAATTCAAGAGGGGACTGGATTTATTTCTGGAGTGTAATAATATTACAGGCTACAGCTACTAGAGAGGGGTCATTGATCCAGGGAGTTATTCTGATTGCCTGATTTGGCCTGATTGCCCTTAAGTGGGGAAAATTGGCTTCTGCCTCACAGGGTTTTTTTGCCTTCCTCTGGATCAACTTGTAGGAAACAGGCCGAACTGGATGGGCAAATGTCTTTTTTCGGTCTTATATACTATGTTACTATGTTACTGATATATGCCGCTAAAGGCTTTACCACATATAACTGGAACAGTGAATGCCGAGTATATCTTTTTTTTCCATGTATATACGCCACTAAAGTCTTTTCAGCAGAGGGTTATAGGCTGTCAGTTTCAAAAAAACAATGGCGCCTGAGGCGGAGTGATCTTAAGTGAACAGGGCGTAGCGGAGGAAGTAGGTCCTCGAGCAATTTCTGTGCTGCAGAAAAGTCCCCGTAGTGTCCAGTAAGCCATACCGCAGATAGATGCGGGCTGGTGTGAATTAGTTCTCATTTTTGTGCAGGGTTAGTGCATAGTGTATTTACCTTTATTGGTGTGCCGCTTTTATGGATGTGATCATGAAGCATAAATACAAAATTTCACCACAACGTAATTCAGTCCATACCGCAAAAAGGACTTTCCCACATATTACTGCAGCGCTGAACGCTGAATATATCTTGATTTTTTACCGAAATATGCTAAAGGCTTTACGACATATAACTGCAACAGTGCTGAATATATTTTTATTTTTCTACTGATATACGTCAATAAAGGTTTTTCAAGATATAAATGCAGCAGCGAATGGCAAATGCATATTTCTTTTTCTACTGCAATACACCAGTAAAGGCTTTAACAGATATAACTGCAACAGTGAACTGAGAACATATTTTTCTTGTAGTACTGAAATATGCCTCTATACGCTTTCACCAGAAATAACTGCAGAAGTGACCTGAGAATATATATTTCTTGTAAGACTGAAGTAGGACACTATACTCTTTCAACAGAAATACGTAACTGCAACAGTGCAGTGCGTATATATTTTTATTTTTTTACTGAAATACTCCTCCATATGCTTTCACCAGGAATAACTGCAGAAGTGACCTGAGAATATATATTTTTGTTGGACTGAAATAGGCCACTGTACTCTTTCACGAGAAATAACTGCAACAGTGTAGTGCGTATATATTTTTATTCTTTTTTACTACTGAAATACGCCTCTATACTCTTTCACCAGAAATAACTGCAGAAGTGACCTGAGAATATACACAACCTGTCCAAAAAAAAAAGCCACACGCTTTAATACTTCATTGGACCGCTGTTAGCTTTGATTACGGCATGCATTCGCTGTGGCATTGTTTCAATAAGCTTCTGCAATGTCGCAAGATTTATTTCCATCCAGTGTTGCATAAATTTTTCCCCAAGATCTTGCATTGATAATGGTTCAGTCTGACCACTGCGCAAAGCCTTCTCCAGAACATCTCAAAGATTCTCCATGGCGTTAAGGTCTGGACTCTGTGGTGGCTAATCCATGTGTGAAAATGATGTCTCATGCTCACTGAACTACTCTTTCACTTTTTGAGCCCGATGAATCCTGATATTTTCATCTTGGAATATGCCGTGGCATCAGGGAAGAAATAATCCATTGTTGGAATAACCTGGTCCTTCAGTATGTTTAGGTAGTCAGCTGACCTCATTCTTGGAGCACATACTGTTGCTGAACCTAGACCTGACTAACTGCAGCAAACCCAGATCATAGCACTGCCCCCACAGGATTGTACAGTAGGCACTAGGCATGATGGGTGCATCTCTTCATCTGCCTCTCTTCTTACCATGATGTGCCCATCACTCTGGAACAGGGTAAATCTGGACTCATCAGACCACATGACCTTCTTCAATTGCTCCAGAGTCCAATCCTTATGCTCCCTGGCAAATTGAAGCCTTTTTTTTCTGGTTTGCCTCACTGATAAGTGGTTTTCTTACGGCTACACAGCTGTTTAGTCCCAATCCCTTGAGTTCCCTTCGCATTGTGCATGTGGAAATGCTCTTACTTTCACTATTAAACATAGCCCTGAGTTCTACTGTTTCTTCGCTATACTTCCAGTTTTTAATAATGCATTGGATAGTTCTGAATCTTATTAACCCAATTTTTGTAGTTTCTGCGATATCATTAGATGTTTTCTCTGCTTGATGCATGCCAATGATTTGACCCTTCTCAAACAGACTAACATCATTTCCACGTCCACGAGATGTGTCTTTTCACATGGTTGTTTTACCCCTTAAACCACTTGAAGACCACAGGTTTATACCCCCCTAGTGACCAGGCCCTTTTTTACAATTCCGCACTACACTACTTTCACCGTTTATTGCTCCGTCATGCAACTTACCACCCAAATGAATTTTACCTCCTTTTCTTCTCACTAATAGAGCTTTCATTTGGTGGTATTTCATTGTTGCTGACATTTTTACTTTTTTTGCTATTAATAAAAATTTAACGACATTTTTGCAAAAAAATGACATTTTTCACTTTCTGTTGTAAATTTTTTTAAAAAACTACATTTCTATATAAATTTTTCTCTAAATGTATTGTTCTACATGTCTTTGATAAAAAAGTCCAATAAGTGTATATTTATTGGTTTGGGTAAAAGTTATAGCGTTTACAAACTATGGTGCAAAAAGTGAATTTCGGCATTTTGAAGCAGCTCTGACTTTCTGAGCACCTGTCATGTTTCTTCAGGTGCTAGAATGCCAGGATAGTATAAATACCCCCAAATGACACCATTTTAGAAAGAAGACACCCCAAAGTATTCGCAGGGGGGCATGGTGAGTTCATGTATCATTTCATTTTTTTTCACAAGTTAGCGGAAAATTACACTTTCTGAGGAAAAAAAAAATAATAATAAAGTTTCCATTTTTGCTAACTTCTGGCAAAAAAAAAAAAAATCTCATACGGGCTCATTATGCCCCTCAGTGAATACCTTGGGGTGTCTACTTTCCGAAATGGGGTCATTTGTGGGGTGTTTGTACTGTTCTGGCATTTTGGGCGGGGCTAAATTGTGAGCAGCCATGTAAAAGCTAAAGGTACTCATTGGTTTTAGGGCCCCTTTGCGGACCCAGGCTGCAAAAAAGTGGCACTCATGTGGTATCGCCGTACTCAGGAGAAGTAGGGCAATGTGTTTTGGGGTGTATTTTTACATATACCCATGTTGGGTGAGAGAAATATCTCTGTAAACTGACAACTTTGTATAAAAAAATTTAAAAATTGTCGTTTACAGAGATATTTCTCACACCAACAGAGGTATATATAAATACACCCCAAAGCTTGCCCACTCTCCTGAGTACAGAGTACCATGTGTGTTACTTTTGCAGCCTGAGCTACAAAGAACTAATTCAATGAGTACCTTTAAGATTTCATAGGGCATTTTTACGCATTTGGATTCCAGACTTCTTCTCACGCTTTAGGGGCCCCTAAAATGCCAGGGCAGTATAAATACCCCACAAGTGACCCCATTTAGAAAGAAGACACCCCAAGGTATTCCGTGATGGGTATGGTGAGTTCATGTAAAATTTTATTTTTTGTCACAAGTTAGTGGAATATGAGACTTTGTAAAAAAACAAAATTAAAAAAAAAATATATATCAATTTCCGCTAACTTGTGCCAAAAAATGAAAATTCTGTGAACTCGCCATGCCCCTCAGCGAATACCTTGGGGTGTCTTCTTTCCAAAATGGGGTCACATGTGGGGTATTTATACTCACCTGGCATTTTAGGGAACCTAAAGCGTGAGAATCCAAATGCGTAAAAATGGCCTGTGAAATCCTAAAGGTACTCATTGGTTTTAGGGCCCCTTTGCGCATCTTGGCTGCAAAAAGTGTCACTCATGTGGTATCGCCGTACTCAGGAGAAGTAGGGCAATGTGTTTTGGGGTGTATTTTTACATATACCCATGCTGCATGTGAGAAATATCGCTGTAAACGACAACTTTTTAAATTTTTTTATACAAAGTTGTCAGTTTACAGAGATATTTCTCTCACCCAACATGGGTATATGTAAAATACACCCCAAACTGCACTACTTCTCTGAGTAGCGATACCACATGAGTGACACTTTGCAGCCAAGATGCGAAAGAGCCCAAATTCCATGAGTACCTTTTAGGAGAGGCATTTTTACGCATTTTTCTTCTTATGCTTTAGGGCCCCTAAAATGCCAGGGCAGTATAAATACCCCACATGTGACCCCATTTTGGAAAGAAGACACCCCAAGGTATTCCATGAGGGCATGGCGAGTTCATAGAAAAAATTTTGGGCACAAGTTAGTGGAAATTAATTTTTATAGTTTTTCTCACAAAGTCTCCCTTTCCGCTAACTTTTGACAAAAGTTTAATTTTCATGGACTCACTATGCCCCTCAGCGAATACCTTGGGGTGTCTTCTTTCCAAAATGGGGTCACATGTGGGGTATTTATACTGCCCTGGCATTTTAGGGGCCCTAAAGCGTGAGAAGAAAAATGCGTAAAAATGCCCTCCTAAAAGGTACTCATTGGAATTTGGGCCCCTTTGCGCACCTTGGCTGCAAAAAAGTGTCACTCATGTGGTATCGCCGTACTCAGGAGAAGTAGGGCAATGTGTTTTGGGGTGTAATTTTACATATACCCATACTGGGTGAGAGAAATATCTCTGTAAATTGCCAACTTTGAATAAAAAAATTTAAAAAGTTGTCGTTTACAGAGATATTTCTCTGTATGAGTATATGTAAAAATACACCGCCCTACTATACGAGGCGTCAGCATTACATGTTGCACTGCAACCAAAATGCGCAAGAACATGTACTAGGGCTGAG